>JAFBJW010000059.1:1082298-1694524 GCA_016785235.1 Pseudorhombus dupliciocellatus | reverse complement strand
GTAATTCCCCCCCCCCCCCCCCACCTCCATTCAATTCATAGAAACACAAAACAAGCTACAGCTATTTTTGAAAGGCATCGCTGCATTTCTGTAGCTCATGCACAGATCTCTACCCTTGCAGAACCCTGTTCCTGACGTTCCCCTCCCAAAAATGTGGGGACAAAAACCATCAACACTTGGGGCTAACTCTGAAGCAGCCAGCCAAACCATGACATCATCTGCTGAAAGAGAAGGAACTGGGGCTCAGGGAGCTGTTGACTCAATGAAGCGAAACAACTACGCCAGTCACATGTCTCACCCAAAAAAGAAGGGTCATGGTTACCAGTTAAGACCAGCAGTATAAGGTAAACTAAATTTAATGGAGGAGGTCAGGGGTTTGAAAGGTAAAAGTTTCAGGCTCTTTAAATGATAGGATCTCGTGCATTTCCTTGTACCAGAGAAGATACAGTTTTTACTTATATTAGGGAAATTAGTTGAATAAAATAACAATCTTAATAGACCAGTTTGGCCCCTTATGCTCTCACTATGACATGATGATAACCATTCCTGAATATTGGATTGCTCCTCTTCTGACCTGTCTGCTGACTTATCAGAAAAGTAAAGGACCACAGTTGAGAGGTGGAAATCTACTGACAGGCACTCTGAAGAGACGCTGAGGCAATCTAAGTCTTAAACCCAGTCAGGCAAACGCCCAGAGAGCGGAGCATGCTGGAAGGCAAATCAGCGATGCATGGAGGAGTGGTGTGCTAACAGGGTGAGATGGGTGAGACCTAGAGTCAGTGGAGTGGGCTGATAGGCACTAGCAGACCTGCCAAGCACAATTAGCAGCATGTGACCCAGTCAAAGAGAAAACCCAGTCAGGACAGGGAGGTGAGAGGAGTGAGGGGACAGCCCCCCCCCCTCCTCAGGCTGGGCCAGTTCCACTGCTCTATGTTAATAAAGCAGTGGTGGAGGGCATCACCTGCCTGCCTGAGGAATTACAAGAATCTGACACACAGTGATAACAGAATTTAACAGAGAGGATCAGGATCAGAGGAGTTTCATAACACAGAGCCGGTCAGCTGCTGGGAGTCTGATCTAACGGGGACACGCAGCATCTCACGGTTCCAACGGGAAACATGAATATTATCACTTGTACAAACCTTTAAACCCCACACGATGCTAAAAGCTAAATGTGAGCGTGCTAGTGATATGTTCGAGAAAACAGCACAAGTTATGTACGATGCTACCGTTAGCCGATGTAGCGATCACCTGTTGAGCTCCAAGCCGAGTCAGCCTCCGAGCAGCGGAGATAAACTCATAAAAAGCCAAGTCAAGTGAAACTGAAGGAGGGCGAGATTCAATCACGACGACGCACAACATAGAGGCGCTTGGTTTAGGCAAACAACTAATTTAAGCTAATAGGAGCTAAACGCTTAGCCAGCTAGCCTTGTTTTTCAAATAGTAGCGGTAGTGGGCAGGCTAACTGCGCTAGCGTCAAGTGGCTAATGGCTAATCAGCTACATCTTCACTTTGTCACACTTAAGCTAATTCGGGCGTATTGGAGATAAATATAACAAGTAAGTACGTTTTAAAATCCACGCGTTAACGAACTCACCCACAACACCAAAACACCGGATAACACAAGAAGCGGCTGCTCGGCTACTACTATGACCCTGTAGCGGGCTGGCTAGCGGTCAGGCTGCCTGAGAGGTCCCATTGAGAGAAACAACGAGAGCCATCCACCTGATCCCGCTTCACACCATCGCTGCAGCGGGCTGCCTCTTACCGTTCCTCCGCGAGCCATGTGAACAACCAGTTGCATCCACAGGGAAGAGTCGTCTACCCCGAGAGCTACGTCCATCAATCAGTTCGGCCACCGACGATCACAAGCTCTAAAGTCTGCCACATTTTCTTTTTTGGTTTGGTCCAGTTTTGTGTCCTGCTCTGCACTGGGAACAATCTCTGGCACACAAACGCCGCATTCCACAGGCTGCTGGATCCCCACAGGGGCTGGGTTCAAATTAAAGGGACACTCACTGCTTATCTCCAGGCCTGTGTGTGCGTGTGTGAGACAAAACACCACAACAAGTGTCAACATTTAGGGCAACTGGTGCATTGCCCAATATTAAGTTGCCTGTTCAATGCCCCATCATTATAGCACACACAAGTCTTTTTAAAAACTTTGTGTTCATCCCACCTGGTTTATCTGCAATGAAGATTTTGCAGTCAGCGTTTCTTATTAAATTCATTTGTTTTATCACCGTTCACGTGTATGAATGATTTGCTTTTTCTTGTTGATATTTTTCATACCATTTCACAAGTCACGTGGGTTGAACGCGGTGTTATAAGGAGCCTCGCCACAGAGAGTCAGAGTGAGATAGATGTGCTACTGGTCTCTGGTTCATGTCTTACAGAAGCAGAGCTGTCTGAATCCCTCTGGATGGCCGATGTGGTGCCCTGTGTCTTGTGAAATATACCAGAGCAGCTTTTGTTTAATAAGCACACCATTAAAAACAATCATACATTATACACCCCCCTCCCACCCCCACTACCGCCGCCGCCACCACCACCACCAGCAGCCCCTTCCTGGCAGACTGTAAGATTTGTAAATGTTCTCCCCAAGACTGTGACCTTTGTTCCTCACAGAGCACGAGGAGAACAGGGGAAAAGTTACAGCCATGAACTCATTCAGTGAGAGCCCAGAACGACTAAATGTTCCACTTCAGAGAAAATGAAACATTACTAATATAGAGAGTAGCTCCACACCCCCCCCCCCCCCCCCCCCCCCCCCCCCCCCCCCCCCCCCCCCCCCCCCCCCCCCCCCCCCCCCCCAGCCCCTTCCTGGCAGACTGTAAGATTTGTAAATGTTCTCCCCAAGACTGTGACCTTTGTTCCTCACAGAGCACGAGGAGAACAGGGGAAAAGTTACAGCCATGAACTCATTCAGTGAGAGCCCAGAACGACTAAATGTTCCACTTCAGAGAAAATGAAACATTACTAATATAGAGAGTAGCTCCACTTCCCCATTGGAAAGTTTATTTGGTGATGGCTTTGCGACCGAATGCAGACAAATGTGTCCACGTCGTTGTTCAGGAAATACTTTGTTTACGGGAATTAAAGCAGCTTTTAACTGACTCTCCGCTGCCCTAACACTTTCACGTCTTTCACCGGGTATTGCGAGTCGCGGGGCGTTGAAACGTCCTGTGCAGGACATCTCTATGAATGGACGCATAAATCTGTGCCTGCCTCCACTATCTCAATGAAGCGTTCACGCAACACACAATGGAAATGTGAAGAAAATCTGGAGGAACAAAGTCAAGACATGCTGTGGATTCACATAAACATCTATCAGAGGAGGGTGATAATACATCAGATAACACATGTAAACAAGTGAGCGGAGTTGTGCAATACAGGACACACACACACACACAGTAATGATGTGACGGGAAAGAGAGTGTGGGAGGAGTGTGTTTTGGTATGAAATTCTTCACAGTGTCAAATAAGGTTTAAGGAGGAACTGAAAGGGAGCAGCGAGTCAGTTTGATCAACGTAACATGTCTATTAAAATAACATTAAGTCAGAATTAGTGTTAACGGCCAAAAATAAAACCTGTGTTGAGATTCAGTTCAGTCATTTATGGGTGGTGGTAAAAAAAAAAAAAAAAGGTCCTAAAAAATCCAGTTCTGGTAAATTTCTATGTGGTTTCATAAGAAGATGATCTCATTAACTTTGAAACTTTGTGCCTGTGTGTTGCTTGTGTGCTCCAGTAACTGGGCGAGTGAGCATGCGTGCACCATCCCTGGGTGTACTATGTGCGTATGATATTTGTGTGTGGCATCCTGGGGACAAGCGTGGGTGCGTGTACAGCTGTGGCTGTGGCGCTACTCACTCATGCACTGCAGGCCTTGCTTTTTCTGCAGGGTCTTGCTGCACAGTGAGCAGGTAGCACAGCTGGAGAAAAAGCCTGGCACCAAATCATGCGCGCTGCTGCTGCTGCCGCCGCACGCTTTCTCTTTGGCTTCCTTCTCTCTGTCTTTGTCTCGGTTCTTACCCTGCAGAGGAACGAGAGAGCAAACAGACGTTTTAACATCCAAACGTCTTTCAGTGCAGTGCACAATGGTGGCAGGATATGTAACAGGGTGGGGGTAAGTAGATTAGTGCATTGTGTGTGCAGCAAGTGTTCACACCTCATTTGGCCTTGCAGTTTTTCACATGAAAGATTTCTACATGAACACGTGTTGGTGCATTACAGAATGTTGTATTTGGAATATAAGTTCACCCTTAGTTTATTGTTGAGATTCATATTCGGCAACCTTTTATAGCAGCATGGCACACTGAAGGAACAACACGCTCCGCTTGTCAGGGCTATGGGGTTAGGGTTAGGGTTACCTTGTCTTTGTTGAAGGAGCCAGCCACTCTGTTCCTCAGCGAGCTCAGAGTCCTCTTCACCTTGGTGCCTTTCTCCACCTTCCCTGTACGATCCTCCTCTTCCTCGTTCCTGGAAGAAGAGTCGGTGAATAAAATGCACCAAAATTAAAAGAAATGATCAAATTAACATCATTCGTCTTATATTTACATTTAAAAACCATTGATAGTCACTGAAAATTGATTATGTGCAAATCATATTTTCTATAAACAGCAGAGTGTTTGTCATTCGACATATTTGGTTTTTTGTTTATGAGAGAATTGGCTGCACTGTTTCCGTGACAGGAAACCACATCAAGCGCACTGTACTGACACATGATGTTTCACCTCGACTTGCTCCACACAAAGATGAAAAACACGAATGCATTAAAATAAAGATTGAATTTAAATTTGAATCCTGCAGACTGGGTGACGTAACAGTGATGCACTTACTCGTTAGAGAGGAACTCATACCAGGTGACATTTCCTGAGTCTTTGGCGTCTGATCTATTGTTCCTCTGCTTCGCTCTGTGGCAGACATGCCAAGGATATTAATGCAAACACACAAACAGTTTGAAACTCTTTGAGCTCATGCTGTGACCTCACGGTGGGAGACAAATATTCAGTGAACACTAAGTGAAAGTCGCCTGTGGTTTATGAGACAGTGATTTCTTTCACAATTAAAAAAAAAGGACTGGTCCTCCACAGTCCTTTTCTAGGTTTGATAACGGACAGTATGAGTGCACAAAGAGGCAGATGCACACACCAAACCCATGCATGTGAAAACAAAACATTATCAAGACACAGCACAGTGCAGTGCTCCCTCTGTGGCCTGCACCGCTGCTGCTGCTGAGCACTGAGATGACGTTTGAACAGCAGCAGGAGCAGACAGACCTCCCGCTCCTGTTTACTTACCCATGGTACAGCTTTAGCTCCTGCAGAACTTTCTGTACCATCAGCCTAAGACAAACAAGACACTGAGGCTGAGAGGGGGGCTGTGAGAGGAGGAGAGGAGAGGAGAGGAGAGTGCGACTGCTGGGAGCTGGGTGTCAAACTGTGATTTAGAGAAAAATCCTCCCCTGTCTGCTGCGTCCACACAATTGCCACAGACACGCGCGCACGCACACGCACACACACACACACACACACACACGGAGGGGCCATCTAAGGAGCTGCGAGAGAAGACTGTGGGAGGAGAAGGTTGCAGACGTATGACATGGAGCAGAAATCAGGAAATGGGGAAAGCCCCTCTGTAACATGGGAGTCGGATTGCTGTACCAGACTATAACAACTTACAACTGAAGAACAGTATGTGCCCACATGTACTGCACCACTCAAGCGCTGCAGGTACGACTTAGACCAACAGTTTCCTCCTGTGACTCAAACCAGAATAGTTTCTTCATTGACCCGATCTAGACAGAAGCATCCACCACATCACCCAGATTGGGGAGGGGGGGGGGTTGATGATGCTTTGGACTTACATGTGGCTGTGGCCTTCAGTAGAATGCAGGTTTTCTTCAGGGTCAAACTCCTCTGCTACACCACAGACAGAAGAAAAGGTTAGACGGGACGAGAGCAGCAGCCTGTGGGGTGACAAACTCACAAGCTAACGTGACCTGTACAGGAGAAACACACTCAGCCTCACCTCCCGCTGCTCTCGCCGCCTGTTTGGAAGTCTGCACGACACGAGAGATGTGTGCGGCGCGGGAACATTCGTCCGTGGCGAGGATCTCGGAGCGGGTGTACAGATGTCTGCCAGATGCCCCTCTGGCCTGAAAAGATGATAAACGTAGATGTATATTGTGTGAGAATAAGTTTTATTATCATTCTATAGGTTTCATGTTCCAGTCTGAAAGACCATTGCCGTAGTCTTAAACTACTGAAAACACATATATGAGCCACAATGGTGGACTGATTTCCCAGTTCCTACTATGTGATGAACATGTGCACTGAAGTGAATATGTCAGTTTCACATCCTGTTATCGCAGATACTACAGTGGTGCGCCAATTTATTTTCTACAGGAAACTATTAACTCTCACTTGAGGGACATTTATTTCAACTCAAATTCTATTTTGAAGAAATCGTGCAGTATTTTGAAACCTCGGCGTATTTGTGTGACCTGCTTTCTATCAGGTTCACGCTACTGTGCAGCAGAGTGGCAGACAGATGGGGAAAGGAAGTTGAAGTCTCAAGTGCATTGCGGATTTTGGGGCTTAAGATGAGATATTTGTGGACGGCAGCACAGTTTGAATAGCTCCGGCCCGATCGGCTCAGTGCAGTCTGTCACCGTTCTTCTTTACCATGCAGGTGACCCTGGCTCTGGGACAGGGGACCATTGCGCCGGGCCCGTCTGTCTCCTCCGCTGGACAGCTGGAGCAGCTCTGTTCCTGGGTGGGCTGGTGGAGGCTACTCGGTCTCTCCTCGTCATCGTCCCGCTCACCATCGCTGTCCATGGCCATGGTGTCCAGACTCAGTCTGACAGCACAGTAACAAAGACACTTTAATTGCAATCAACCAAACCACCAGGACTGTTAAACAGCACAGTGGGGGCAGAGGTGATAAACACATTACGGAGGATTCGGTGGGACACTTAAGTGAAAAGTCATATTCCATTATCTTGAAAAAACACAAAAAGGAATTCATCAGCCATCAAGCTTCATCTATCTTACCTCCTCCCCAGGTTTATGGGGGACACAGGGACACCCCAGCTGTGCCGGCGAGACGTTGACATGGATCTGACCAGGATGGGGAAACTGTCCTCATCTGGCTCCCCTTCAAAATCCATTATGGTTTCCATCTTGGCTTCCTTTGTTCCTGTTCTGCCTTTTGTTGTTTCCACTGATCCCGTCAGTCCATTTAGATTTATTGTCACACTGAGCCCGACTGCCGGGCCCGAGGAGCCTGCGCTGTCGATGATACACCCGGGCAGAATCTTCGTACGGAGCTGAGTGACCACAAAGTGATGAGGTGCCTCTGCAGGCTGATTGTAGAGGGGCAGTGGTGGAGGGTTGACCCGAGGGGAGGGAGCGCTCGGAGAGGTCGGCACAGGTGAGCTGACGGGAGGAGGGTCTGAGTTGAAAAACACCAGCTGGCCAACAGCTTCACTGGTGGTCAGAGTGGACTGCGCCGCCTGTAGGTCTCCCTCCAAGTCCTTAAAGTACTCAGAGTCTCTGAGAGAGGGGCTGAAGCCCAGCAGCTCGTCAACGCTGCTGGCCACCTCCACGCCAGGGCAGTCGTAGTCACTGATTACTGAGCACGCATCCTGCGTGGGTCGGAGGAAATATTCAAAGAAGCATGGGAGAGGGAAAAAAAAAGAGAAATGATATGAAGAACAGAGAAAAGATAGACAGAGAGGTGACAACGATAAAGAACTTGTCAACCTTTTGAGTACAGGAAAACTACTGTAAATGCAGTCCGGTGATCATCGATGTCGTTAGAATTTCTACACTTAGAATGTCCACAGCGAATTTCATGGTGATCTATTCCACAGTTCCACAAGATTTTCCACTTAAAACTGCAAATATTAATCCAAGAGGGGCCCCATGAAGGGATCACCAAAAAGCCTTAGGAAACATCTGGGAACACGGAATGTCTGAGCTGAGTTTCGTGCCAAACCATCCAACCAGCGGCGAGATCTTCCAGTCTGACTAAAGTGGCAGAACAGCTGACGGGCCGACGCTGAGCCGCGCTTTGAGTTGAAGTTTTACCTGGTCGTCGCTGGCGTTACCAAAGAAGACGTCCTCGGCGATAGAGGCGGGCGAGAGTGAGGAGGAGGAGCCTTTCCCGCCGGGGACAGCAGGCTGGACACTGAGCTGGGCACTGGGGGGCCCACAGGGCGGACTACATGGCTTGCACTCCGAGGCTGGAAGAAAACGGAAGTGTTGTTTGTGAGTGACAAAAAAACGAACCGGAAGGAGCTAAACAAAAGGAAAGAAGATGAGACCGGGCTGGTTCCAGCACCTGTGTTTTCTATCCAAGCGAGTTTGTGTACGATGGAACAGAAAGCTGAGAAGCCGCCCCTTGCTCCAGCCTCACACTGAAAGCTCCTTTACATTTCCATTGCATAAACAGATTTCTTGATTCGCATTATGCCGCAAACCACAGTCGCCACTGGCAACTGCGCAGCGAGCGAGTATTAGTCTCCATGTCAGCCGGAGATTATTCCCCCCCTGAGCCTGCAGCGGCCTGAGAAGCTGTCTGCTCCATATGTAATAATGGGCCATACAAGGGGATGTCTGCTACCAAGGTTAACTGAGTTTAGTCATAGGTGAGGTTAACCGGTGAATTCATTCCACATTTCTCACCTTGGGAAAATAAACCTGTCAGTATGTTGTTGTGACTGAAACTGTTAAGACATCTGCGTGTGTGTGACATGTTTTGGTTTTCGGCTGGATCTGGGGAGGGGAGATCCTCAGACGACAGGTTACATAACACCCCCCCCCCTTCATAAGAGATGCCTCCTGTGAACCCTCAGCCTAAGCCAGCCTGACTCAACTCTCCTTCATTGCACTGGTCCAGGTTCGTTTCCCTTTAGCGGAGGTTCCTTTTTTCTTCACAACACCAGCGCAAGCGCCTAATGTCCTCGAGTATGTGTCTATCTGTTCAATCAGTGAGGACCTGGGCTGGACCCTGGAGGCACGGTGTGCTCGACCTCTCTGGGCCACAGACTGTGTATGCAGACACTCCCATGATCAGGAAGCCAAAATATCCCAGATATGAACCAAAACATCTTTCACCAATGACATCATTTGGATCAAAGGTCCACAAGGAGGAGGCGGAGCCTCAGTATCAACGTCCTGCCGATAAACTCAGCCGTCAATCATGGTATTTCACCCCATTTCTATAGCAACAACTAACGGATTAAAACCAAACTCATCAGAATGTGAACACTTGGACACCAGTGAGATTTTTTTCATCTGAATACTTCTTTTAGCTCCACTTTGGTCTCCACCACCTCGGCAAACCCAAACAGACAGAACATTACAGAAACAAAACGAGCAGCTTTAAAACTGAGAACAAGCTCTGCTATTCTCCGAATTGAAATTCTAAGGCCATTCCCATCACGGCCTCAACCGCACATCACTCAGCCACTCCCTCACGACACAGGTCCAGACCGATTGAACTTAGAGGAATCCAACTCCTCCTTTTTCCACCAAATAAAAGTCAGTACTTGACGTCATCATATTCAGCTACCTGTGATCTCCATCTCAGTGGAGGCGTGCAGACAGAGTCCTGCTATAAACCGACACCGTCCACTCCCCTGTGCAGCCCAGCAGCCACAGATAAACACAGCCACAGACACACAGTAGATCTATTTTCTATATTACTAAATCACCGGCTGCGTGGCAGTGTCCTCACCGGGGGGGGGTGCGTTTGCATCCAAATCCCTCTTGTGTTAAGAGTAAACTCAGCCGCTCGGTACAGACGCTGCAGCGGCTGCTTGATGCTCTGGCCTTTTATGGTTGGCCTCTCATATCTGCTAATACATCACACAAGGTTGAAACATTAGTGAGGCTGCCGTGTGTGTGTGTGTGTCCATAACCATTCTGGCACTGTCATACTCAAAGTCAGCTGTTTTCCCACAGTTTGGCTTCACATAACAAAGGATGGTGTGCAGCTAAAAACGAATGACACCTGATTTATCAGTGACTTTAACAACCCGCTTAAAAGTCTTTCAGTGAATTCATCAATATGCAGTCAGTGTAATACCCTGTTTATTTCTTGTATTGTACCCCTCCTTCATTTTACATTTCATATTTCATATTCACATTTTTTTGCTTTTTCCCCAAACGGTGACAGCAGGGCAGTGAAAGCGAAACGCTCCCTTCTGCTGCGCCACAGTTTTGTCTCACTTTTTTTTTATACATCACGTGCCTTTGTGTATTTTTTCTGCTTAATATTAATGTTTTAAAGATTGGAGGGTGTCACAAAAATAAATAAAGTAAAAGTAAAACCCGACTTGGCTTCGACAAACAGCGGAAAACATCGTACTGAATATATGGAACTAAAGTTTTATTTGACTGGAAAATCTAAAACCGCAGACGATCACAAACCAAATGGGCATAGTCAGTTTTTTCTGTTGAAATGTTATTTTCAAATTGTCTTTGGAATTATTGAATAGTATTGTGCTGTTGTTACAACTGACAAAAGCAATTGTAAAAGTTACGATATTTTAAATAGAACGCTATAAAACAAAAGAAGCATTAATGATGCAGTCATACAGCTGTGCCTGCCAATACGTGACAGCTTTTGTTTTCGGTATTTTGATAGGTCATGTGCAGAGATGGGCAAATGTGACAAGGAGGAAACACGGGCACGTGTTCGCCACAGACTCCCTGTGAGAACCAAGCTGTGTGACAGTCACAAGAGGAACCTGACATCATATGATGCAGTCAGTTGATTACTGACACGTTACGAGCTGATACCGTGCGCGCAGATTGGAACAGATGTGCCGTCAAACAGCCGGTTTGGCGGTGGAGGTGAAAGCGGCTGGATAGTACCTGTATTGTCTGCACGCACGTGTGTGAACACAGAACAGAGGGGCCGTTAGATCTGAGGATGAAGCGCAGATCCGAACCGCTGTCATCTCCTAGATTGGCTTTGATCACACATTTGTGTGAGGCGCCGAGCTCGACGGACACAACTGAAGCCTCCTCCACGTTAACAGCATGGGAACAGGTGGCACGGAGTGCCCCACGGTCTGAGTTACAGAGCGAGGGAAAAGAACAAAAAGGATGAGCTGTTGCATCTCGGCCGTGTTGAAAGCTAAAGAGTTGATGCAGCTGCCAAATCAAACCGACGCTTGCACCAGACCTTTACAAACTAGTACTCCTCAGCATGAGGAACCTCAAGTCGAGAATATTCAGAATATTCAAACTGGAACATGTGTCCTCTCTCAGCTCTTGAAAAGCAGCCAGGTTAGAAATGACTCAGTGAACTTCAGAGCAAACTGACGCTCAGCACTCATCAGTCACCACAAAGCTCGGCCAGGTTAAAATGGTAAACAACATTTCACGTAGCTGAGCCGAGAGGCTCATATGACCCCGGCTGCAACATCCTCGGGTCACACATCCAGTCCACAACATCTGTCTCTGTGCAGCTCTTTCCTCTCAGCCTCTCAAAACAACTGCGAGCAAATAAAAGCAGACTGTCTCGCCTACCTCTCTTAAAGGACCATCTCTTCATCCAGAGTTTGGAGAAGGAGGGCCAGGAGTTGTTGAGAGGGGAGTCCGCCATGGGAGCAGCGCAGTGGGGAGGCCAGCTGGAACTGGAGCTGGCTCAACACTGGAGCTCTGGCACCGAGCGAGAGGAAGGCTGGGTGACGAGGGCGGTGGGGGGGGGTGCGATGAAGAGAAGGAGGAGAGTGGAGAGAGAGAGAGAGAGAAAGAGAGACACTGAGAGTACAAGGCTGAGGTCAGGGAGCTGCTGCTGGCCGAGGATTACCTCCCTGAAGACGCCAGTGGAGAGAAAGAAAGAGAAAGAGAGAGAGGGAGTAGGAAAGGAGGGGATAAGGGTGACAGTGGGAGGAGAAGTAGAATGAGCAGAGGAATTAAAGATGAAGGGGTTTTCTTTGGACATGCTGATAGAGTTTCTCCAAATCAACAGCCAGTGTTTCAGTTTCAGGCCTCAGCCAAAACGTTGAAGACTCTCTCCTGTTTCTGGACTCCCTCTGTGTTTATTCACAAGAAGGCTGCGAATGATTCTGGCCTCTCACTGTAGAATCTTTTTTTTTTTTTTGTGTGTTTCCTCTACTGTAATTCTGCGAGATGAGGAGAACGACACGGAGTCAGAAATGTTCTTTTAGGCTGATCCACAAGTTAAACATGAAGAGGATTTTTTTTTATTTTCACTCTGAACATGACTGTTTTTAAGGAAACCGAAAAAGAGAAGTACACGCAGTGCAAGTGTAGGGCAACGATACGTGCTGTTGTTCTTCCTATTCTGAGTCACCAGCTCCCTGAAACGAAGTCTTGCAAGTGCAGTCTCACTGCTCTGGGCCGTTAACACACAAGAGCCGGAGAGCCGCTGCAACCATTGTGCGCCTTAATTTGCACCAGTGTGATCACGGATGACTGTCAAGTTCAGCTCGCTGCACATCAAGTGGAAAAGTCTCCTAACTTTCCCACAGAGAGGGGGGGGGGGAACACTGGCGTAGAGAGGAAGAGTGGAAACGTCTCAAAGAAGCAGAGCGACTCACATTTCACACGGCGTCTGAGCAAATGCAGAGACAGAACCAGGCCCTGGCGTGGAGCGGGGTGCACACACTCTTACTTACACGCGATGGCAGGTAACAGGTGGCTGCGTTCGATCCCTCTGTTCGGAGCATCAGAATTCAAGCACACAGGGGAGAGATGGTTGAAGCTCTCGTGGCCGCGCGACCGAAACGTTCCAACGCTGACTCCGTTGTCACACTGAGAGGCGAAGCAGCGGCCAGCCGCAGGATCTCAACCCCGCTTCCTCTTTTTTTCCGACTGCGCAGCTGAAGGAAGAAAAGCGAAGCTGACTGACTTCACACATCGCTGCAGCGGCAGCTCACGAGCTCGGCACTGACGCAGGCTGGAAACGCACCTGCACTTTTCGAACAAGAGTCGTCATCGGACAATGAGAGAACGAGATTATTGACCTTTGACCTCACAGACTGTCTTTCAGATTTGACATCTTATATTCTTGAGCTGAACTTAAATTAAAGTGTGTGCACGCGCGCAGCGTGCGTATTCTTACATTCTATTCTCGTCTGCATGTTTTGCAGCTTCACTCTCACCTGCGCAGGCCTGAGCGGAAAGTTGGTGTTGTTGGTGGTTTCAAGCTGAGCGTAACCTCTTCTCACAATCTCACGTCTTTGTCAGGGTGAATGAGCTGCCGTTTTCCCCTGAAACACAATTCGCAGTCAGTGAGAGCAACAAGCAAAGATTATCAGGAGGCTGACTCAGATGCTCACAGTTATGGACAGCTGCTTCACTTCATTTCATTTTCACAAGCTGTGGCTGGGGAGGCAGAGAGGGTTGTCCACTAACCTGAAGATCAGCATTCGGCTCCTTTGGTCAAGAACCAACAACCACCAAATGCTCTAATCTGTTATTTCAGTCAGATTATTCAGGAGAAAAAAAAACTCTTTCCACTGACACATTTTCTCCAATAATTTTATTCATAATTTTAATATAAACAGTTAATTGTTGAATAATTTACACACAGCAAGATTTTTATTTTCATATCATTGCAACATTTTCTGTACATGTCACTACTTGACTCTCCTTTGAAAACATAGAAAAAATAAATTGTCAAGCGTTCATTTAGTCATGGCACATTTTTGATCCTGTACAATATGCATGTATTTCTGTGTATCTGTCTGTGTGTATATCTGTTTGTTTGTGTGTGTGTGTGTGGAATATGTCAATTTGTGTGATACATAAAGATAATGGCACATTTGGATCCAGTGTGAGGGATGAAGCGATCTGTGGGTTGTTGCAGGTTCAGGGGGAGTTTGGACTGTACATACACACATATACACCTGTCGGCATACGCACTGATGTCTCAACATAATGCATACACAACATATCCCAAAAAAATTAATACATCAGCATTTTCATCGGCAATAAAAATGACACTAATAAAAGAGGTATCCTGCAAGACTACACACAGCATTCTGGGGGAAGGACCACCTATGTGCACCGAGGAGAGAGAAAGAGAGAGAGAGAGACTTTAAGGACACACGGAGGAGGGAGAGGATGAGGAAGAGGAGCAGCGAGACAAAGAAAGCCGTGGGAAAACTGAGGACGACACAGACACAACTCCACCGATTTAAACGACGCACAGCACAGGGAACAGGACAGAGACTGGTAGAAGGTACTGGTGTGTAAACTGGAGCAGACCACTGGACTGACGGGGGATGAAGAGTCAAGAAGAGGCTGCGTCTCCTCAGATTTGTCTTCTACCAATCGGGGGGTGGGTTCACACCCTCAAAGGCCCCTCAGTCTGTCTGAGACCAGCAGCGTGTCTCTGCCTCAAGAACACAAACAGGAGGAGTTCTTCTGCACTCCTGACACACAGGACTCAGTTCATTTACAGCCGATTTACACTTCCTCCATGGAACAGTTTGACTTTCAGGGGAAAATGGTTGGTGATAATGGATGTTTTTATTGGCAGATTTCAGCCGTTTCCTGATTTTGCTCTTGCCTTTATAAGGGCTACATGCTTTGTTAAGTCGCACATAACGTGAGATGATATGGATCTTATCCCCTGATTTCAAACCACTCTGTTAACAGCTTCAGCTTTACAGTCGGCTCTATCATACGTGGTTGTTGAACCACGAGTTGACTTTTCTTATCTTTTTTTTTTTTAGCTTATTCAGGATTTTATCACTCCTGCTTCCTCTTCTTCAAAAATGACATGCAGTGGTCTTTTCCAGTTTCACAATTTAAAAAATAAAAAATAAAAACACATTTGCAAACAAAGCACACACACGTCTTGTCAGAAACAGTTACCGTACGACTACATCAGCGGCAGGCGATGCGTTTATGACACAAGAAAAAGGCTTTATGGGTGACGTGTCACTGTGGCTGGGTAGGGGCGGCTCAAATGTGTGACCTCTTCCACGGCCAACATTCAGAACATGCATCGGATTAAGAGCAGGGGTCACTGTGAAAAACGTCTCAGGCCACATACTGTTTGTGTCTTGTTACACAGGGTTAAGCCCTCAGACTGGAGTTGTGCTGCTCCTGGTAAAAACAACGACAGACTCGACTCTGCTCGTCTCTGTGTAGTGGGGTTGTGTCATGAACACAAAACGAAAACGACAACGAAAAACAAAGTCTATCTTTTTAAATTTAGAAAAAAAAGTTATATACACATTGATAACAATGTTAAATTCATAATGTACAATAGTAAAAGTTTACAGTCAGAAAAAGTAATTGTATTTTTGCCCTCCCTACTTTGGCTAAAAAAAATAGAAATCAACATCTCTAAAATGTAATACTTTTTTCTTTTCTTTAAAACAAAACAATACATACAATGCTTTGTTCTCCCCCTGCGCTGCGTTACGGGCAGGCTCTGTCCAACCGCTATTTTAGGGCACCAGAGTTCAACAAAACAAACCTAAACTTTCCTAAGATCAAGTGCTTTTGTTTTTTTTTTCAGGAGCCAAGGTGATCTGCTGCTATTTACAGTTAAGAGCTTATTAATCAGTTCATTTCATTTTCAAACAACTGAATGCATTTCAAATGGAAACTACCCCCGGTTGTGATGCAGTCGCTTGCTGCTAATCGAGGGTTTTTGCATGTGCTTTGGAGCATCGTTATCAAAACAGACTGATGAGAAGCAAAACAAACAAACAAACAAAAGAACAGTAAACATCAAATTAATAAGCTATCCGCTGGTATAGATAATTCATTTTCCATGCACAGAGCAAGCCAGAGCTTAGCAGAGTAGAGACACAAGTTCATTATTACTTTCTTTTTTGGTTAAAAAAAAAAAAAAAAAAAATCATCAGTCACATCATAATCCCAAATTACAGTTAGAATGTTTGTTTTTTCTTCTAAAGAAAACAGGATGCTTAAAAAACACAGCTCATGTATTTTTCATTTCAGGTGTTCGGAGGTGGAAAAATCCTCTGCAGTGATCGGTGGAGACACACCAGTCATCGGCAGTTCGGCTTGCGAGGCGGGGGGAGGAGGGCGGTGGACTGGGTGGGAGGGGGGTCAGGCAGGCTATTAGTCCGAGCAAGGCACTATCGGTCGGGGGCCCTGTTTGCTTTGCCACCCCTGACCTGCAACGCTCCCGTCCAATCGCTAGAGGGCAGTCCGAACCAGTCACGTCAGAGAGTGAGCGAGGATTCCTGATCGTCTTTGAACAGCAGGGGAGAATTTGGATTCATGACAAAAAGCATGTTTGGGTTTCTGTTGTTGAAATTGTGTTGTCGGGCTCATCATCTCCATTTTTTTAACTCTTTTATTTTTTTGTATTTGCTGTGAACTTGCGCTTCAGTCAGGGTAGATAAAAGGTAGGTAGCTCTTCCTCCTCCTCCTCTTTATCCTCCAACCACAAAGCATCAGGCCGCCTCCCTGAGAGGAAAATTTACAATCTAGATTTCATGTCTGTTTAAAGTTCTTATGGCACACAGGATTGTCCCAGTCCATGTTTTCTTCTTTGAAGAGGAAGGAAGGGGGGGGGGGGGGGGGGGGAGGGGGGGGTACGCGTGGTTCCTCCTCTCCTTAAAACTTTGAACCAGCCCAGGTGTCTGTGTCCTGATCAGCCACAACAGACCCAATCCATGGCATTGACAGAAAATAAAGGTCATCTCTTGATATTCACAGTAGAAAAAATATACATACAAAACAAAAGCAGATCCACAAATGAATGACTGGAGGATGACCGGAGGAGACAGGGGGAACGGAACGCTAATTGTTGGGACCACAAAGAGACAGACTGGAGAAGAAGAAGAGGAGGAAGAAGAGGAGGAGGAGGAGGAGGAGGAGGAGGGCTTTCTGCCAAACAACAGGTTTAGACAAGATGAGCAGAGCTCGGCTGTGTGGAGGTGATCACAGTTACGGCGTGCGCTGAGAGTCACGAGAGTCTCTTCTTTTTTTCTTTGCTCATGCTAAAGTCACACACACCTAAACAAGTAGAGCCGCCAATGAGAGACGAGAGGACTGATGTGAAGGTCCGTAGATTCTCCCAGCGCCCGGGGGAAGCCTCTTCACGGACTGAAGTAATACACTGCCTATAGAGCCGTTGTAATGTCTGAGCCAACGCATGTAACATGATGCTGCATTCAAAATATGTGGAAAAATACTTGAAGGCTTGTTCCAATGATATAAAAATAAATCTAAATATTTCAAACTAAATAGGGACAAAATGTGACTGGCAGTAACAACAACCACAGTCGCAGAGGAATCGCCCCCCCCCGGACACAGGAGGGAGATGAAACTGAAAGAGTCAGAGGAATTTAAAAACACCCCAGTGGAAACAAATTCATCAGTGTCTGTAATGATAAAACACGATATTGTTTGAAATGAGGAGATACTGAGCGACTGAAGGGGGGGATGATTTGGGCTCTTTTAGACTGATTCATCCATATGCACTGAGGTAGACTCTGGCCAAACACAAAGACAACGATTACTTACTAACTAACTAACTACCACTCCTGCTGCTCACCACCAGCCAATAACACACTAGGCCTTTACATTGCTCCACGCGCAAACACGTTAAAAATGCTCGACTAAAAAGCTAACTGTGTTTCCTTTTATACATCGACAATGATCATAATAAAATAAATATCTGGTATTTCAAAGATATGGGCACCTTCTTAATTAAAAATTGCATATGTGTGTGAACACCACCACAAGATAAGCAACCTAGGTCGAGGTGGGGTCGGCGGCCACACGCCACTTCCACACTTCATACTCATTCCACGTGGGTAGTGCGTATATCAAGGAAAACAAAGTCCACTCGATGTAAAGCCAGAGAGTTCCCTGTTAAGATCAGAGGTATTGGTACGCAGTGTGGAAGCGTGACAGGGCTGACCGCCACCATTTTCACACAGCCGACGGGCATCAGATTTTTAATTTAAGTCTTTTTAAATTTCGCTTTTTATTTTCCAAACTATGTCACAGATTATTTACAAAGTAAAAAAAAAAAAGCCCAAGATTGTAACTTGAATATTTCATCAATTGTTAATTCACAATCACAACCTCAGGCACCTCTGAGCGCTCCGACACTCGGGCCAGTCCAGTGTCACCAGTGAACTTCAGTGTTCAACCTCACAACCGGCAAAAACTGCCCCAACCGCTTTGATTCCTCCTCTGAAGGCCGACAGACACAAATGTGAGAGATGGCTCTTCCTTCTATGCCATGTGAGAAATATAGTCAAGAGGTCACAGAGGCCTGTGTGTGAAACAGCAGCCAACAGAAGCAGCCTGGACGTGGCTGTGGGTTTGAGAAGGCACTGGTAAAATGTGGAGGCAGCTTCTCCGCCTTCTGACTTCAACTCTGTGGGTTCTTGCTGTTGACAGCAGGCTGCCAACACTTTGGCTGTACTATTAGTGCTGACTGTGGTTCGGCTAGATACGCTGGCCTGTGTAGAACAGTGATTCTCAACCGGGGGGGGGGGGTCTGCGGACCCCTAGTGGTCCATGATGGAATTGCAAGGGATCCGTGAAAATCAAATCTAGATTTTTAAATAGATCCTATGACAGTTATAGAAATGGCATTATTTTATTCCTGAACTAAAATGAATTTATTTCTGTAATTTCTTCTGGTTCACAAGTGTAATTCATTGTATTTCAAAAAGAGATCTTGCACTGTTTGCATTGTCTTCAAGTCTACAAAGTCATTTAGCACACGCTTTTATCCAAAGGGACGTACAAACAATAGCAAAGAGCATTGTCTGAGTTCCTCAGGGTCGAAAAAAAATATGCAAGGAGTCCGGGACCCAAAAACGGTTGAGAACCACTGGTCTAGAATAATATATTTTTTTTTAAAAGAAAGTCCTCTCTACTCATCTGGTGACTATTGTCCTCTCATGATGTGGTTAACCTTCAGACTCCGGACAAAATGACTGACTCTATAGAGACATATGAGGGGTCAGCACAGAGTACCCTAACTTTACTGTGGCTCTGTGTGAGGGAACATTGAGGGGGAATGTTTGGATTTCCAGCAGAAGGGACATCTTTTTTTTTAAGAAGATCTGTTTTCCACTGCATCTCTAGCAATTGATTATTAAGAAGTAATATAAAAGACAGCAGTCTTTCAGAGGATGTGGGGATGGTAACGGTTTTGTCAGCAGACTGGCATAACATTGGGGTGGTGGGGGCAAGGGAACGAGCCGTTCCAACTAAATCCTGGAATGTCAGACCTGAGTGAAATAGCTGCTGCACACTGTGTCCTGACTGCCGAGCTGCATGTGATAGCAGAGAGAATAATAGGATTAACAAGCACTCACACTCCCTCTCTCTCAGCAGCACTGAGAGACGGAGAGACAGAGACGCTGTCCTCCTCTCTCCACTACCTGCTGTGGACTCTGAATACACTCGGAACTTTCCACGTTTCCCTCTCAGCCCTCCACGTGGAAAACTGTGGAAATTTCCACCAGCCTGGTTTTTAGCAGCGATTCTGACAGCCAATGGGAGGCCTCAGGAAGCAGGAGGTATGCGGTGCCGAGCAAATCTAACAGAGCGACAATAAGAGGGCTGAATGTGACAAAAACTTCCATCCAACTCCAAGGTCTTGAACTATGCCAGAGTTCAGGTCAGACTGGAAGGGAACGTCTGAGGACTTAGGGCTACAAAACAAAATGAAAATTAAGGACTTTTCTCTCACCACCAGTCGCTGACCTCACCGACAGTTAACACTGGACACTAACTAGAACAATGCCGGGAACGACAGAATCGACCTGTGATAACCAAACTCATTTCATCGCGATCTGACCAGAGCAAGAACAAACACAAACACACATCAGGTGAAGTTCAACCTGCAAAGACCTCATTCCCCTTTTAACGTAAAGCTTTTTTTTTTTTTTTTTGGTTTTCTTTCGTGTTTTTCTTTCGGGGTGTTGAGGTGAAGCTGCGTCCAAATGTTAACAGCTCCCTGTGGGAGCAAGGTTTATAAAAATAAAAGATGTGGTGAATTTACAATATTTTGTAACGTTGTTCCTCCTTCCCATCTCAATGGAGAGTTTAAGAGAGGTGGAGGTGGAGGCTGGGGGGGGGTCTGGAGTCCTACGACGCAGAGAGCACTAGCGGTACGTTCGTGTGATTTCTGGGGCTACAAAAATAAGAAAGAAAAAAGAAAAGAGAAACCTGGCAAAACAAAATACTAGCAAAAAAATAATTTTACAAATATGAACTATTTACAAAAACATCAGTATGTCATATATTATATATAAAATATTGGTGCAGAAAAGCCAATATTCCATATATACTATATATATATATTATATATATATTTATAGATTTATATACCCAGTAAAATATATCAAAGCAGCAGCTATTGGTCAGTCTGATGAACTCTTGTGTCCAATTCTTTAACTGTTTAAATATCCTTCAGCCATAGTGAGGACACAGACAGAAAGAGAAAGAAGAGAAAATAATGATAAGTGTAAATAAATTAAAACTATTCATCAAAAACCCGATGAATCTGTGTGAAGTTTGGAATTCTGCAGAACCAAAAAACGAAAAAAAAACAAAAAAGAAAAAGCAAACATTCGAGGAATCGATGTTTTGTTCTCGGATCAAGTCTTTGCAAGTCATCCCACTGTTCCAAACGGGTTCATTGTTCAAAAGGAAAATTAGAGTGAGTGCTGATAGACACTTCTCTTTGTTTATAGGCCACGTACAAAAAGGCCACTATCTGAGTAAAAAGGTTTCAATGGGAGAAAAATGACAAAGCACAGAAAAGTGGAAATGCAGATTTGGCGGAAGGGGGGTAAAGTGGGGACTTGAGGAGGTTGAGCGTAAGCAGCCATCTTGGTTGTCTAAGGTTTGTAGAGTTCACAGTTTTTTCTATATGTTTCCATCACGACGAGTCCTGGAAACGTGGCAATAGTGAAAAACAATAAGGTCAGTAATCTGGTAATAAGCAGCCCGATGTGTTGTGGAGGAAGAGTTGCACTGTGTTTGCATCCCTTGTTTGCCTGTGTTTGGCAGCCATGAGGAAGAAAATAAAAAGTCCTGAGATCTGTGTCTGTTTTTGAAGGGCTTCTCCAAGAATGAGAATCATTAGAAAATGATGAGAAGAACGTGAAGGATACAGAAAAAAATGGACTGGAACAGAAAGGAAAGGAGCAGGGAAGATTAAACAAGTTTTTGGTAGGGAACAGGAAATGTTAGGAAGGGCTGGATCTGGGCAACGATAAGATTCGTCCGTTTTTCTTGCCACCGTTCATGTGTGTGTAGGGGACATGCTCCTCATAGTTCCCCCTGAGGGCCACCGAGGGCCCGCTGTCCCTGCCTAAGCTCTCTTCTCTCTGAGAGTATGACGATGGGTCCAGGGGGATGCTCTCCATGTTGTCGAGGTCCAGGTCAAACTCCTCTGTCTCGGGGACTTTGTTCTCCTCGCTGTAGAAGAAGGAGACCTCCTGGAAAGAGGGGTGCAGGTCCTCCCGCAGCATCTCGATGATCTCGTGGAACATCGGCCGCATTTTGGGGTTGTACTGCCAGCACATCTGCATGAGGTTGTGCCTGGAAGAGAGGATTGGATATTTTAAAAAGAGGCATTTGGGACAAGTATTTAAACTGGAATCAGGGAAAATAACCGCGTGGATGCTGGTGGACAATATAATGCTGAGGGGTAGGGTCTGTATTCACTCACATTCTCTCAGGGCAGTTCTCAGGCCTGTCTAAGTATCCGCCGTCCATGACGAACTTTAGGACCTGTTCGTTGGACAAACCCTGGTAGGGCTGCTCTGCTAACGTACTTATCTCCCACAGCACGACGCCAAACGACCTGCGGACGCACAAACACAGATACATGTGTTTAAAGGCTCCATGGTTCAGGGTTGAAAAGACAACGCACCCGCTGGTAAAAGTTGCGTCTCACCAGCAGTCAGAGTGGGCAGTGAAGACTCCGTCCTTCAGCGATTCAGGAGCCATCCACCTGACAGGAAGCAGACCCTTCCCTCCTTTACGGTAGTAGTCGGTCTCATAGATGTCACGCGTCATACCAAAGTCTATGAGAGAGAATGACAGCTCAATACTGTGAGCACACTCCCAAACATTCCCCCACACTTTGATAGCAACTTCACAAACAGAACAAACAACAAGGAAGAAAAAAAAAAAAAAAAAAAACCCAAGCAGCTGTACCTCCGATCTTGACAGTGTAGTCCTCTGCCACCATGCAGTTCCTGGCTGCCAGGTCTCTGTGGACGTACTTCTTGGCGTTGAGGTAGGCCATGCCATCTGCAATCTCTGCAGCCATCTGGATCATCTCCTTCAGCGTGGGAGGTGGACGGCCCAATGGATTGTTCTGCAAAGCAAACACGAGAGCACATTCGTGCCGTGGGTAAGTGATGGGTGGACGTGTCAGAGCTGAGCCGCCTTTAGCTGTAACCCCTGCTTACCTCAGAGTCTGGCCTGAGGCTCCGCAGGTAGCTCTTCAGGTCCCCGTGAGTCATCAGCTCCATCACGACCAGGGTGGGCTGGGCTTTGGACACGACACCCAACAGACGCACCTTCACAGTAAAATCAAGACAAATACACGGGGTTATATACATGGAAACTATGTCCGCTCTTAAATATGAGCTGGACTGGACTGTCAGGGTCGTACCACATGGTGACAGCTGAAGGCCTTCATGACGGAGGCTTCGTTGAGGAACTCGATCCTCTCCCGCAGGCTGGCTGATTCGTTCACCGTCTTGACGGCCACACGTGTGTCCGGATCTCCTTTAACGATGTCCTTGGCGATCCCCTCGTACACCATGCCGAAGGAGCCCTGACCGAGCTCTCGCAGCACAGTGATCTTCTCGCGGGGCACCTCCCACTCATCAGGAACATACACTGCACGGGAAGCCAAACATTTTTGATTGAGCGCTTGCAGATGATCCAGGGGCAATATCCTTAAGATATACAGTGAAAGAGAGTGTTGTACTTCCTAATCTTCTTACCATCGTTAGCGCTGATGTACTCAGGGTTGGAGGAGGCGATGAGGGGACCCGTCGGCCCTTCGGTTTGTCTGTAACAACCACAGAAGACAGGTGAGACCCTGAAAACTATTACAACGGAAACTTTCTCCTGCAAATTCTGGCCTTGCTTCATTTAGTCTTCAGTAAAATAATAATTTAGCCCTGGCAGCTGCTGGGTCAAAGTATTTAAACCCTCAAAGTCAAAAATCTTAAAAAAAGAATTAACTCCACCTCACCTCTTCTTGATTACCCAAAAGGCTCCACCACCCACAAACAGCAGGAGGATAAAGCAAAACACTGGACCAACCACAATCCAAATTAAACCGGGGTCCGCTGCAGTCAAACACAGAAGTCAGTCAGTTCACGCAGCGACCATCTTAACAGACACAACCAACGCTCAACGGCAAGTTATTGAACCTGCAGATGAACGCAAGTAACGCGTGACACTTCTGATTTGAGTCAGAGATGGCGATGACTTACGATTGGGCATAAAGAAGTAAGTGGTTTCTGTGAATGAACCATTTCCTGCCAGGGAGGTGGCGCGGACCCTGACGCTGTAGTTTCCAGGCTGCACAAGCGAGAGCTTCGTGCCACCCGTCTTGACGTAGGCCGGCCGGGACACACAAGCTGTGTGAACCTAGAAGAAGAAAAAAAATAAAAGACTTCATTGAGATGATGAATAAACCCAGGGAACAGAGAGTTTTATTAATGTGACAAGATATGAAGGAGAGTCTGGATTCTGAATCCAACCACCCATTCATGTTGAAATAAAGCAATTAAATTGACGTCATTGGAGCTGTTTAAATGATTTACAAGATCTTTCTTTCTTTCGTTTATTTATGTTCTTTGCAAGTTCTGGTTCCATTGATGGTAAAGTATGATTAACAGTCCAGAGTCCAGGGCTGACTCACTTACCCACGTGACCAGAATATAAACTGCGTGTCCTCTACAATATGAAATGATTTATTGGGTAAACTGTCAAGGTAAAAAACTGCAAGATTAAATGAACAATTTTAGATTGTTGGCAAAACAAAATATGAAATGTGTATTCTGTATTTTACAGTGACTGCCTCAACATGCGACAGAGCTTAATTTACAAAATAAATTCAGTTTAGTGGCAGAAAACCTGGCAAAACTGATGATTGATATTCGCTGAGTTGGAAGCCTGAGGTTAGAGAATTTTATTTTGAGATTATTTGTGTGTGTTCAGTGTTGCTCTGTTCCTCCACTGAGCAATAAACTAAATAATGAATGTGACCCTCTGACATGAACATCCAGATCTGTTTGTTTCCACTGCAGGGTGTGTTAGCGAGTGGTGTGTTCTCAGTGCAGCTCAGTGCACTGGAGATGTCTGAGATCAGTCCATCCCTGCCACTGCATTCTAGTCTTCCTTCCTGCCTCTGTCACTATGGCAACAGACCTGCTACTGGCTCCTAGGGTCAGGCGGTGCAGCAATGAATAGCAATGAGAGATGAATTCACACATTTTCAGCAAGTAAACAACAACAACAACATGCACGCACAATCAGACGCACACACACACACCCAGAGTGTCACAGACAAGCACTTATTTGCACAAACAGAAATAATAATATGCAAATAGACGCAGCAGAAAACGTTACTGCACACTGTGGTGGGACTGGGAGTTTGTCAACAAATATTTTCTTTGTTCCTCTCTCTATATAAGGAATACACAGAATTTGAGAGGAGACAGCAAACCCCTCCTTCCCTACCTGCAGCTGCTCCCCAGAGTTCACCCAGATCACTCCCTCTCTCTGCACTTCTCACCTTCATCTATGTTTTCATGCATGCTTTTGAACCCCATATGTCTCCTTCCTACAGAGTACGCCTGCTTATCCTTAAAAAAGAACCACAATCCTTCCTTCTTTTCTTGTATCCCCACACTCTAATGCATGGGCAATGGTTGATACTGACCTCTGTGTCTCCAACTTTCCTGTAGAACACCTCATACAGGATGATGAGGCCGTTGGGGGATAGGGGTGCATTCCACTTTATCAAAACATAGGGAGGCTCAGCCATTACTATCTCATGGGTGACGGGTCCCGGGATGTCATCCGCTTTCTCTGCAGGAACCGGACATTAAGACAAACATGTGACATAGCGTAAAGCAAAGTATTTACACAGATGTCCTTGTGCCGTCACTTACAACTTCTGCTCAGAAAAAAATACCCTTGTTTCCTTTTTCCTTGTGGTTTATGTTTCATCAGTCTTTCTTTGTACAGCTCAGGATTATACAAAAACTACTGGATGGATTACAAAGAGACCTGAATCGCAGAAGAACTGTTTCACCATTCTACTTTCAATCTGAGTTCTCATTATTTATCGACTTTATTATAGAGGCTGAATGTATGTGGATTTGTGAAGTTAATGGGGCGGCCCAAATTTTTGCTGTAGTACACCACAACATTTTTTTTTTTTTTTACAGCTCAATGAGTCACACATGGATCTGAACTCTGTAACCTCCATGAAGGTAGGATTTATGTCAGGAATTGTTTTTCATACGCCATCATCTAATGTGGGTAACCTAAAACTGCGTGTGTGGGGTTTGATGTGTTCTTACCCTCAGGCATTGTTCGAGCGCTGACATAGGTGGCCATGCTGCAGCGTTTGAGGTCCGTCGGGTGGTTGCAGGCCATGATCTCTATCTTGTAACTGGTGAAGTGGTGCAGGTTGGAAATGACTTTTGACTCCTTCGCGAACACCTTCAGCTCCACCTGAGCGGAAAAGACGAAAAATGTTATCGCTCAAGTGGCATCAAGGATTCATGGGCACAGACAAACTCCCTCAAACTGCAGTGATGCCAGGAAAGAAGTGAAAACTTTGTTTAAGCTGAGTATAAACTGGGTTTGACAGAAAACATCAGCTGCATGTGTCAACCTGAGGCAAACAGGTTTTCGGGATTTAGAAAAATAAAGAATGAATAATTAGCTTAGATAAAGAACAAGTTAAAACAATTTCCAGATTTTCAAGTGTGATTTTTTAAAAATGGATTGTAAACATTACATGAGCTTCTATTAACCCAAATTAAGGAGTTAACAATTAATACATCTACACAAGCTATGCATAAAAATACTATTATGATATAATATATAATGTCTTTGAGACCTTGGATCCCTCGTCGTCCTCGTCAGGGCTGGCTGTTGTGGAGCCAAATGGAAAACTGGGCGCTGTGGTGAGGAAGTTAGGGAGGGTGGTGTCGTTTGCAACTCCCACTGAGCGTCGACGGCGAGACGGTCTTAAGCAACAGAGCAACAGGGAGAATCAGTTAGCAAAGTTCAGGCAGTGATAAACTGAACAGAGTGTGCGTTGAAGTGTGAAAGCTTTTTTTAAGATTCTATGAGTTTCTAAAGTCAGACTGAGTATATTGTGAATACAACAGCAGTCTAAAGGGGGCCTCTGCACACACTAACCTTTACAGCGGGTGGCAAGTGTGATTGCATGACATTTATCCACAAATACCATCAACCACTGGCTGGGAGAAGTACCGACCCCCACCACTCAGTGGTGCCGATGAGCAGAGCCAACCTTTCACAAAGTCCCCTGGCCATGAGGGCAGCAAAGTCAAGACACAGAACTCCAGCAGTGTGACATCAAGTCGAATCTCTTCAGATCAACTCCAGCACTCACTCGACAGGGAAGAGTACGACTGAGACATAAATGCTCAGGTTGGAGAGAAACCTTATATTTCATGCATCTCATTTTATATTGGACACGGAAAGAGCACAGAGTTTTTGTTTTCATTTTTCGTGTGCTCGACAATGGCATGGGTTCAAAAAGCTGCAGAGATGTGTGTGTGTGTCAAAGACTTTTTGGGGGTTTGTGTGTGTGTCCAAATGGCAGTCTGCATGACTGCATCCCTGACTGGCATGAATGATAATGGGCACAGTAATCACTCCCCTAGGGAAGCGGCGGGAGAGACTGTGTGTGTGTGTGTGTGTGTGTGTGTCAGGGTAGGGGCAGGGCCCAGACAATCAGCACCTCTCACCCTAAGCCCCCCACTGTGGTGCCCAGTACAAAAACAAGTGTCTACATAAAATGCACACATGCAGGCGCACACGCACAGTCATGTCTCTGTGACTTCGGAGGGCTTACGATGAATTCACTTCTGATTTGGTAAACTCAGCCCGGGGTTTGTGAAGCTGCCCTGTTCTCCATAGACACCATCATCAAGATCCTGGTGACTTATCCGTAACTACAACTTGCTGTGATTTGGGTCCCTGCAGCACGAGTAACACCTGGACCACACACGCACACATTGGGAGTCACTTTGAGACACAAATCCTGCAGTTTGAGATTGAAGAGAGGAGCAATGTGCTCTGTCTGGACAGAGGAGCTCCACATTGTTGCTGTGTTGCGTGTGTATAAAAAAATACTTTTTTTTTTCCATTTTTTGACTTTTTGATGATACCTCTTACTCAAGATATCATATGATGGGAATCCCTTTTTTTTTTAAATCAACATTCAATTCCAGTCAGAGACATGTACCTGCTCTCGAAGACTTCGTTGTGCAGGTAATTCTCGAAGGTCTTGCGGTACTTGATCTCCTCCTGCTCTTTCTTTAGCTGGTTGTCCGTCTTGGGGCAGTCGCAGCACTTTCCCCCAGAGGTAGGCTCGTCTGTGTGGTTCCACTTCTGCTCGTCCTCACTGTCCAGGTGGGTGGGGATGCGAGACGGCAGCTTCATCCCTGGGACGAAGAAACAAGGGAGAAAATGTGACGCGGGAACAGCAGCTGACTTGATTTCCAACACGCTGGACAGACTCAGGGGCGGCAATCGGTGGCCAGTAACCTTGTAGGCAGTAGTCGAACTTGTAGAGGTCACTGTCCTCAGGCTGCTTCCGACAGATGACGCGGTAGTGGGTGATGTTGCCGTTGGGACTCGTTGGCGGCTTCCACTTCAGGATGATCTGAGAGGAGGAGTTGGAGGAGGAGATGGGGTCGAGAGGCACTGAGGGCTCTGCGGAGGACAGAGGAAGAGAGACAACAGTCAGGGCGGCATCTTCTTGAAACTGGTTAATGTCCTGAAAGACCGACCTCAAATTTTAACCCTGATATATGTTCCAGTCCAACACCTACAGAGGGTCCCACTCAAAAGATGATTCAAAAGTCAATGACCATACATCATTTGATTAGAATCACGATATTCATTGTCTGTGGAGTTAGGGTGCAGGTCCTTATCTGGCACCCGCAGTATGAAGCAATGATTTGATCAGGTCCCTGTTTTGTTTGTACATGCGTGTGAATGGACGTGAAACAGTGCACAATACTTTTTCCCCCCTGTTCCTGCAATTGGCAGTTGGTGTTTGTAAGAAAAACAAGCCAAGAAACACACAGATGCTCAGGAAAAGGTGGGGAGGAAGAAAAGTGTTAGTGAGCAAACATGTGAACAATGCAGGTTGAATTTGTGGAAAACATGCTGCACATGATTTACGATGGAGAACATACATCAGGAGCATTTGCTGTGCCTGAGAGACACAAACACTGTGTCTTGGTGAGAAACAGTGAATGTAAACAGAACTGTGCTTGTTTACAGAATAAACTCCACAGGGTGCCCTTAAGCCAAGAAAGTCAAAATTCCAAAATACTGAGTCTGTGTAGAATTTCTTTGACATCTATTTTTAAAGTCTGGCATTCAACCCCAAGCTACACATTCTCTATTGAATCCCAGACCCGAAATGAAAGGTACAAATTCTCACAAAAATATAATTGCAGAGGTGTGTGTGTGTGTTTTTTTACTCGGTTACACTCACTGGTGGCATTGGTGCGGACGTAAATGATTTCACTCTTGGCTCCATGAACCTGATGCTCGTCAGATGCAGACAGTTGAGTTTTAACCATTATGGCATACTGGGTCCAGGGCTTCAGATGTCGGATGAGATGCCTTGGTTCCTCCGCCCTCCTGCCGTCGGAGGAACGGGGTGGAGGTTCAACATCGGCAATTGTCCAGCTGTTGGAGCCACACGCGTCCTGGCCATCGAACTCTGTCACATTCTTATAAGGCCTGGAGCAGGTGGACAGAAAGTGATTAGAAGACTGTTCTAGTTAAGTTCCTGATATTACTCTCAACTTAGTTAATTGTATCAAGATGGTCACAATACAGCGGAGTCCTCTGCATGAGGTCATATGTGTTATTGTCTATGTATGGATTAAATAAGCAGTGACTTACTGATGATATAACTTTTGGGAATATTTAACAATATCAAAAACAAAAACATCTTTTTTTGTCTGATACTTACGCCTCCTTGTAGAGAACCATAAATCCCAGCAGGTCTCTGAAATCTAACGGCCAAAAGGGCTCCCACTTCAGAATAATCATATTAAATGAAGTCTTGATCATAGTGAATTTCAGCAGCTTAGTCTCACCTAAGGATTTCGAAAAGAACAACAGCAGAACGTCAAACACGTCAGTGCTTCTGAGGTCAAGGTAATCACAGAAGAAGGGAGCTTTAAAGGGTTTTTCTCTTTGTTATATGCTAATTAAAAAACTTAAATCTGTAACTTAAACATTTTTAAATTAAATGCAGTCAGACATAATCTGGACACTTTGAATATCTCACAGGAGGCTTGGTCCCCGTTGTTGCGTAGAGCGATGTCGTTCTTTTGGTTGCGATCCTTGGTTCCCGTTACCTCCTCCATTTTTCTGATCTCAGACATGCAGAGTTTGGAGTTGTAGTGGAAGAACAGACGCCCACGCAGGATAGTCAGGTTGTGCTTGGACCAGTCCCACAGTTCTCGCAGGTTCTGGTTGTCCAGCGCGTAGAAGGCATGAACGCTGGTTAGAGGGAGGGCAAGACGAATGAGTTCAATTCAACTTAAGACGAAAGGAGACGAGAGGAGGAGAGGACTCACTCTGTCTCGAGATGCTCCCCCCTGATGATCCGTAGCTTGCGGAGAAAGGAGAGGGAGACCAGGGCGTACGCTCTGCGAACGGTCAGGTAGCCTGTGATCTCCTCCAGCTGGCCCAGGCTGGCCTCCAACTCAGCAGCGATGTTGTCTGCAAGGGGAAGAAAGTAATATATTATAAACTTTATTCATAAAGCACATTTATCTCACAGGTCAAAGAGATAGAGCATATAAGACAATAAAAATCTGTAAAGAGTTAGTCGTCTTTAAACAGCTGGTTGTACAGAGAGCAGGTAGATGATAGTAAGTAAGACAGACAAACTAAATGTCCTGATAAAGGGACAAAGAGGGACTGAGAAACACTTGGGATGGGGGCAGGAGGAGATAGAGCGAGGGGAAGCAGTACTCACTCCCTCCTCGAATCTTGATGATCATGTTGCCGTGGAGAACGGTGCAGCCTTGCAACGCCTGGGCTGAGTTTACCGAATCAATCGTCTTGTTTCCGACACACAGTTTAGGACACAGGCCGGCACACGGGGAGCAGGTCAACCTGTGGACAAGCAAGAGAGACACACGCAGATTATATGCAGCTCATATAAATGCGAATATGTTGCTTGAAACCAAAGCTGCGCAGCGACAAAAGCTGCCATCCTCATGTGAGCGACGAGTTTCACAATCATTTGTAACGTGATGAGCAAAGTGTCCAGAGCCAGAGTAATGGAGCCGAAGCGGTGGAAGAAAACAACAAGCGAGTTGGTGAAAGAGGAAAAACAAAAACAACACAGCGATGGCTTGTGCGTGCAGATGGGAGAAATGGAATGGAGCAGGACTGAATGGTATGAGGCAGGAATGCTCAGTGACGTGTGGCCGCTGCGTGGGCTGGAACCAGGAGTGACAGATTCAAACAAGGGCGGATTTGTTCACAGGAATTTTAAGTAATACACGTTTCTTCTGTGCGCTGGAATATATATGCAGATTTTTCGAACGGAGACCAAAACGTTTCTGAACAAATAATTAAGTTTATGGTGCGTTTAAGGTCGACGTTACCTCCTGATACATTTTAATCTGTTCCCCAGATTATGAATAAGTTAAAAACAGGTTCATGGTTCAGGTTCTAAAACTTGTGTGGTAAAAAAAAAAAAAAAAACTTGAAATCTGAAATTAGTAATATAGTGGGTCCCACACTGATCTAATCTGCTTCAATGAGTGACAATCAACACAACACCGCGCAGCAATTCAGTGAATGAGCCGAGATGTAATCAGAGGTGAATCTGTAATTCTATCAGTTAATTTGATAAGTCTTATAATGAATCTATAAGAGGGGCATAATTAGATTACGCAATCTCTCATCCACATTTCACCTGCTTCGGTTTTTAGTGCTGTGCGTTAGAGGAGAGCGCTTTCTCCTCCTCCGCCTCAATTACTCCCGGTGGCACATGCGACGCGTGCGCACGCACGGATGCACAAATCACAGACAACAAAAACAACATGACTGAAACACCAGCTGCAGTTCCCAACAGGCCTCCTCTGTTCCTCCCTCCCTCACTCGGCTCCATGAGTTGCATCCTCTCCCTGCAAACATGTGCTTACGCACGTAATCGCAGTCGCACACGCTGAGCAATGAGGCCTTGAAAGTGCTGCCTTTCAGGAAACTCATTCTCAAAGGGCAGGCCTTGTCTAGCGAGCTGTCGGGAACACGCCGCACAGAAAAAACCCAGGCTCTTCATTCACAAATGGGTCCTATTTATTCTTTTTTTTCCCTCTGAAGTCCCCTTGAAAGAACATTATCCTTCTCTTTAATTCCACTTCCAGCCCTGACATCTCCAACCACAAAGAGCTGCCTCACACGTCTACTTAAAAAGCTTTATTTTGTTTGGTGAGTGACCTCCGCATATAGCTACCGACGCCAATAAATGACTGCATTCCACGCCCATCTGCGTTTATTTAGGACTCCAACACGAATGAGGAAGTTTGTGCTTTCAATTTTCTTATAAACGCGATCTATAAACCAAGCGCCGGGCGAATTGAATCAGTTTTGATACCGATCAGAGTTTCAAAGCTTCAGGTGACAGTGACATCAAACAGCGGCGGTAACAGGCACCTTCAGAAAGCAGCTCCTGTGTCCAGGGAGCAGCAAACAAAGGATGCTGCTGTTCACTGCGTGCTCCCTGCAAGCTCTGCGTGAACTGCCATTTGTGAGCCGACCCTGTTTTAATTCAATGTTTATGCAACTCTTATTATAATCCTCCTCTCCAGGGAGCAGACACACACACACACACACGCACTCACACGTACATACATTCTGATCCATATCCAGCCCGTTCTTTCCCTCCAAACACCCGGGCCGTGCTGTAGTTCAACACAGTGAAATGCGACACTGACTCCCAGGGGTGCTGTTTTGGTCCTTGTCTGGCATTTCCTGTCCACCCTGCGAGAGCCAGATGACCCACTGCACACCTGGCTTCTCCTAGTTTCCAACTTATCGAGCTCTTAATAATTCACATCAATCCAATCCATCAATGGTCAGACCAATGTTCCTCTGAGGGAGTGGAAAACAGACTTGGAATGATCGTTCAGAAACAACAGTGAGAAGAAAAACTATATCTAGAAGATTTTGTGTCTCCCACACTCTTCTCTTCCACATGGAAAATTGTATATTCAGCCTCTCAGAGGTAACGCTCTAGTTCCAGTGTAGAAAGGGAGAATGTTTTGGGCCGTTGTACTGAAAAACACAGACACACAGGCAGACAGGCTGGGTCCAATGGCAGCTCTTAAAGGGACAGTGTTTTTCTGTCCAGCTGAACTCTGTGACTCGGACTCCAGGGTCTGCTAGAACCATCGAGAACTGAGACAGCAGCTGCCGCTTGAGTCACTCACACACACATACACACTTACACTGGCCTATGGTGTTGTCACAGCGTCCAGGAAAACACCACATAGAGTAGATGCAAGTGATGACCACATATCTAGAGAGCAGCAAACTGTCTGAAGGAAGAATCATGAAGAGCATCTTGTTGTAAAACAGCGTCTGTCGGGAACACTTTTTACCTGAAGTGACACCTCGCTCCTCCATATAATTTAGCTGTTTGTTTGTGTTTCATATAACAACGTAAAATCCTTAATAACCAGACTGATATTACATTTCATTAATGTTTGAATAATATAGTAGGACGCCAAAGGGATAACAGTTCCAGCAGGTTATTGGTGTCAAATAAAAACCACGATGCTGAGTCTCTATTTCTCCAATGTGTGCGTAGAAGTATTCATATGATCTCTCTGCTGTCTGTGTAGCTTCTGCCTGGCTCAGCCCCAGTGATGACGCCTGTTCTTTGTATAGGTAAAGACACACACACCCTGATGTTGTGACTGCAACTGAATCCCAATGGAAACGAGAAGTCTTGTTTATCACATAATTTGAGGTGCACACACACACACACACACACATAAAAAAAGATGCCAGTCTGTCTTACACCTGAGGGCGTATGACTGAGACTTAAAGCAATGTTCTTTTCTGTCTAAGCACCTGATAATCCCTGCAGGCTGGCAGCAGGCAAGGGAAAGTCAATCTCTAGACGTACACACACACGCACACACACACCCCACCTAGCGAACCATACTTTTGAAGTTAAATGAAAATTCCATGCAGTTTCATAGAGTTCTTCTCTGCAAAAATGATTATCTCATTGCCGTTGCTGAATATGGTGTGTGTTTTGAAAGCACGCAAACAGGAGTGGTTTAAAAAAAAAAAAAAAAACATGTTTCATCATTTGGCCACTGCTACCGACGTGACTTAATGAGGATGCCAGTGACGCTCCTGTACCGCCCCGCCGGTACTAGTACGAGTACTAAGAATGTTAGAATGCTAACTAAGGTCACACCCTTGCTTGTTGCACATGCAGACAAAGCTGTGAGCCAAACACAAAGCTTCCACATGTTAATGGACAATTACATCCTGCAGGAATCCATATTCTGGCGTTTCTTACATGCGCGTGTGTCGGAAGACATGCAGAAAATTCCAGATAATATATGGAAAATGGGGCGCGGATATTTTCTGGAGCTCTCTCTTCACATATCAGGAACGCAGCAGGAGAATTTCTGACACATTTGCAACAACAGGACAATTTCACAGAGGGGTGATTTCTGGATAGAGAGTGCAGGACGTAGGACATTATTTCTATTTACTATACTACTAAGTATAGTAAATACTACGAAGATCTTTTTCAGTCTCCTCTATATCCATGAGAAAGACGTGTCTTTTTCATTCAGATATTTCAGTTTCGCATTAATTGCATGTTGAAAACATTGTCAACACGCCCACACGCTCACCTCAAATTTTCCTGTTGTATTCTCTTAAGGGCTCACTCAGACATTTTGCTCAAGGGTTGGCAGGAGAGCTACCTGAAAATGTCCATAGCAACTGAATCGAACAGTGACCAGACTTCTGGTGTGAAATCTGAAAGCAGCTCTACTTTTCTCACCCCGCTAAAACTAAGTATATTGTCTTTGGCAGTACATTATGTGCTCAACACTGTCTTAAAAATGGGTCCCCAGGTCAATCAAATTACTATTAATCCACACTAAATAATCTTGTGTGAACCGCTCAACCAGACTAAGTAAACATGTACCAGACAAACTGTAAAGTTGAGCTCAGGTTGCTCCTGAATAATCCTTTCAATAGGAAAATAATTGGCTGTTTGGGTGCATAAAGACCCAGTCACATTATTTCACTCCACTGCACCCTGGGTTTCCAAAATAATCAGCATTTGAGTAAGATTAGAAATGTTGTGCTGTGCTTTTTTTTTCTTTTTTTCGTGGGTGACACAAAACTCAATGTGACTGAACCAAACATATGCATACAATCTGCATGTTTAAACGCTTACAAAACGTTTATGAACTGCTGTGGAAAATGATTTGTCCTTTTATGTTTGGTTCTGGCTTTGACTTGATGCAGCTGTGTAATCACTGAGAACAGAATGTGATGGAGGCTGTGAAAACACCACGGACCCGTTCACAGACACTGACAGTAGAGAGCTTTCAGCATATGGAATGATGTATTCGCTTGCTTTTATGGAAACTTTGTATTCACTCAGTAGCACGTGTTATTCTTTTGTGGAATCTAAAATGCTGAATGACAGTTAACGCGATTAGAATGTTTATTTTTTTTTTAATCAGAAAAATGAAACATCCAAAACACCTAAGCGTTTGTGCGACAAGGGGCAAACACAGGTTTTGACCTTTTCTTTGCTCGTCTACTGTGTTCCGCCACTTTGTTTTCAACATCCCAGCCAAGGCTTTCCATAGGGGGGGACATATTTCTGTCTGATCAGTTTCCAAACACCATCATCTTTTGTGTCCAAATGCTATCGAGTGTGTTCAGTGACCACAATCCACTTCTGCTGGAGTTGTTTTGTTGTGGGTGACAGTTACACCTGCGATCCTGTGATGACAGAGCCACCATCATTTAAGTGTTGATGGTGGCATTAAAGGTGCCTGTGTGTGTGTGTGTGTGTGTGTGTGTGTGTGTGTGTGTGTGTGTGTGTGTGTGTGTGTGCGTGCGTGCACCAGACGTACGTAGTGGAGTTTATAGTGGTGTATCCAGAAGGACACTCTGGGATACAGGCCCCGTTATGGATGACGTATTCGTTGCAGCTTATCTCTCGATCCTGGTTCAACTTCTTTGTCTCCTTGCACTGGTTGTGAAGGTCCTGAATTTGAAAAAAAAAAAAAACAAAAAACAAACAAACATATAAAATATCCATCCCGTACCTGACTTTGCCATATCCTCATTTAACAATACCAGTTTTTTACAAACCTGGCAGAAGGCGAAGCTGACGCAGCGCCAGCCCGTGAAGACGTAGTATCCAGGAGGACATCGCTCCACACAGGAGTTCCCATGCTGGAGGTTCCTGCAGGCCACGCAGCTGCTTGCGTTACTTGGCACAGCACAGCCGCCCAGGCACTGTTCGTGGCAGCACTGGCCGTCAGGGGTACAGCCACCATGTTTACAGTTGTCATTGCACACTGAGGAGAAGACAGAACGGGAAAGAACAGACAGAGGTGGTTAATATCAGGTTTGGTGGGGCCCCTTTGTGTTAATCCTTTAGATTAGGTGTTGTTTTGAGATGAGTTGATGAGCAGTTTGACAAACGTTCACATACAGGCACAGATATAAAAACAAACATTGGTAAATATACAGCCTGTAGGCGAAGGCTTTTCTTTCACAACATTAAAACAAGAAGGGGCGGAAATCCCCTCTGGTCAAAGTGGCCACCAGGTGGTGGTTTGCTCTGAGCATCGTGGGAACCACAGTTCGGAGGAGTGAATGAACACACACATGAAAAATGATTCACCTTCAAAAAGAGCATTTTGAAAGAGTGAGTGACTACAATATCAGGAATCTACAGCTCCAACATTAATTGCTAATCAATCAAACATTACATCACTGGTCCTTTTAGGTTTGGTTTGACCTTTCTGGAACCTGGACCTGGACCTGACCCCCGACTGGGTTTCCTGTTCATGAACCTGTGTGTTAGAGTGCGTCTCTCGCCATGTTTCCCATTGTACTGTCATCTTTTATATCATGTGCTAACTGAGCCAAAGAAGCCAGGACAAGAAGCAGATTGGAGTCAAACAAAAAGCTAAACACATTTCCAAGATTAAATACCCAGGGTCAGGTCTTTTGTTGTGAAATAGACAACATTACAGAAAGGAAGACTCCATATTTAGGAGCATTTTATTTAAGAGTTTAAATATCCGACCTATATGTGGGTAAAATCAGAATGATAAAAGATAAAAGTTCCCTTGCGGCTGCAAAATGACAGAAACCCCATGAAGAGCGTCACGGTATAAAATATTTGAAAAGTGCATCTGGGGGCACAGTACAAGTCTTATTGGGATGCCACCTCTGTGAGGACATCGCATGAACTCGCACTACCAAGGATACCGATAGGACCCCCCCCTCCCTGCGTGAGAGGGCTGCCCGTGTTGCTGCCTGAGTAAAAGCAGAGAGGACAAACAGGGTTGCAGAGGAAGAGGAGGGGTGGTGGATGGTAAGGTTCAAAAGGAGAGGAATGACAAAATTGACAGGAGATCAAAACAGAAGAGAGAAAGAGCTAGAAAACAAAACCTCCTCGACCCTCCGGGTCAGTTCACGCAGGGGTCGCTCCACTGCATTTCTTTAAGATGAGCTCGTCTCTGAGCCACAGAGAATATGCGCAGCTCTTCTTCCTCCCCCTCTGTCTGCTGCGTTTGTGTACATGCTGTGACCGAGGCATCGCATAGCAGAGCAGGGAGGGCTGTGAAAAAGCTCCCCTGATCCAGTTCCGGCCGAGGGATCCATGCCGGAGTGCCGCTCCAGCCCCAGATCCACCCTCAGCCTCAGCCAATGTGTTTGCTGGCTGGGGGAGGCAGCCATTCAATGGCCTCTTCCATGTTGGGAGGAGAGACGCCCAGGGTTAACCCTAGCATCGCTGGGGCAGACAGGGGGCAGACGCAGCTAAGCAGCAGCATGCCAGGGAAGATGAATGTGCTGCTGCTGCTTTGGGTGAATTACAATGAGCTTAGGACTGGAGCGAGGCCAAAAACAGAGATAGGTGGATCTAGTAAATAAGCTTTACCTCGAATCCATTCAAGACACAGGCATGGAAAAACGGTTGTTTACAACCCCCTGTTATGTAAATAGAAATATGCAATATCCGCAATAAATCAACACACCCTGCCCTTTCGGTTTCTTCGGGGTAACATTCAGCCTGTTACTGTTGTGTTTGTACCTGATGGCCGCACTGTGGTCTCAGCAAGTCGTGCAGCAGGGAGTATTACTGCAGCATCACTACTCCCCATTCTGCTCACGCTAGCGCTGGGCTAGACAAGCTAGCTGCTATGCCAAAACATGCTCCAGTCAGCTCACTCATTCATTCATCCCCTCCTCCTCCTCCTCCTCCTCCTGCTGCTGCTGCTGCTGCTGCTGCTGCTACTCCACTGTCCTCCTCTCTATCCCTCCTCTCTGCCACAGCCTCACCCTGCCCTGCACCACTATCTATCTCTCTATCTGCCTGCCTTTCTAGGCCACTCAGCCCCTCCCACTTTCATTCATACAACGCCTTGTTTTGTTTTCATGTAGCCTGGGTGGGGGGATGGAGGGAAGGAGGCGAGGATGAAGGGATGATTTCACTCGTGCTTCAACAACAAGGAGCAGGAGGAGGAGGAGGAGGAGGAGGTGGTGGTGGTGGTAGTAGCATCCTGGAGAGCTTACCTCTCATTAAGCTAAACACACACACGCATGTAAAACCTCACTGTGTCATTCAATAATTTGCTTGTTGCTTCCTTTCACACACACGCACGCGCGCGCACACACACACAGGCGCACACTCATGCACAGTTCCAGTAAGGGTTTTAAATGCAAAGCCTGATCAAAGGTGGGCCGTGTTTACCTTTCATTTGGCTACGGCAGTAAAGAGCTGCTCAGTCCCCAGGGGAGGAAAGATGGGAGAAGCTGTGCAGCCAATAGCACGCAGCCACACGCGGCAACACTTCCTGCTCTTAACACATAAAACCTCCCCTTAAATTGGCAGTGTTTTCTGCAGTCGAAGTGCTCGGAACAATAACAAACACGTTTTTACCCCAGAGCATTTACTCAGGAGAACGCACGCACGCGCACACCTCCGACCAATTACACACCCAGATGCGGCTGCTGGGTTCACGTTTACTATATTTGGCCACGATGGGAGTCCTAAGCTTCAAAAGCTTTGCTATAAATGCTTCGGGTGATCTGATGTAAGACATTCACCCTGAGAGAGCAAAGGGGAGAGGCAGCGTGGGGTGGGGGGGGGCAGTGTAAACAAATGATCATGGGGAGGGCGAGAGTGATACTGTCATCAGAAGTGTAAATATACATGAAGGCAACAGCGCACAAATACAGACACACAAACTGAGGCAAAGGTCTGTTTGTGTTGAGTGCGGTGGCTGAAAGGAGGGCAACAGAGGAGCAGATGTAAACGGTGAAGGGGAGTAAGAAAGGAGTGACGGTAATATGACGAGGCCTTGATGGAAATATTCAACTAATTGATTAAAATCGTGCCGTTTTACTAAATCGAAAAGAGTTCCAATATGTTTGACTAAGATCTTAACATCACTTGTCTAGTAGTGCGTGTCCTCAGTTATTGTATAAAACAAAACAGCTGTCCTCCTTTTTACTCCTTCTCCAATCTGGAACTTGCACAGGAGATAAATTAAAAACTGACGGTCATCTGCAATTCCTAAATTACTTGTTGCTGTTTTTTTCCTCGATTAGTTGCTGTGAGTCCTTTGGTCATTGCTGGCAGCAGTTGGAGAAAAGAGTGATTTATTACACTTCATTTTTACTGCACTACGAGTGAAGTAGAGGTGACAACAAAATATTTTTATTACAGAGATTTTATCTACAACCCTGAGTGGGTGCCTAGATTCTGATCGGAGTTTAAGGCTGAAAAGAGAAGTAGACACACATACGCTTCCTTTTACTCTGCAGCAGCCACTCCCTCTCTGGGTCATTGACACACAGATAAAGAGAAGCCATTATGCAAGCACCTTAACAAACAAACAGGAACCTGACAGGACTCCACAAATCTACTCGGGAGCGCAAGATATTTCCCCGCCGTTACAAAACTTCACTGTGAATGAGTAAATACAGGGGTAGCGCTCAGACGTATCACGCTTTCTTTCAGCACTTTTTATCTATAATCCTGCGGAGCCGAGAACCACGGCAATGACGAGCGCGACACTGGGTGGTGTCTCTTAACAGCGTATGACTCACACACTGAAGCCTGAATCAAGGAAAAGGTAAATGTTTGGACGACACATATACGCATGTCCACAAGGACCGAGGCAGCTATGAGCCATCTCTGAACACACACACACACAGAGTAATGAGATTGGGTTCACCATGCCAAGATGTTCACTGCTGTTTCATGTCACTGGGTCACAAGGTATTTATCGACCACATTGCATACTGCAGATGCAAACACACGGAGCAACATGCTGTAACTGTCAGGCAGTATGTGTCACTGAGAATTTGAAAACATGTATTTTGTTTAGCTCTGTTTAAGGTGGATCCACTAAGATCAAGGCAAAGGTCCAGACAAGTACAGATACACAGAGAGCATCGTAGCGTAGCTGAAGTATGGTTTGGAAATTGCGACTTCAGGATAATCTCTTTCTAAATAGCTTTTTAACAACACTGAGACAAAACCACAGCAACAAGCTACGACGTCAGGAGAAGTAATGAAGTAATAGGTGACAGTAGATGGAGGAGAGCGGGGTAAGAGAGGGTATTTACTCTCATGAATTGTCACTCAAATGTGTCCAGCAGAGCACAGACCTCTGCCAAGGTATATTGACTGATTTGTGTTCAATCTAGTTTAGTGCACTACTGTAGTGAGCAGTGGAATAACACCAGGTTTGAGCTTCATCACTATTAAGTGCAATTAATGTCACTGGTGTTTATTATTTTCATGCGTAATACAGCAGTGGAGGTTGGTTTTGTAGGTGAATTTATAAAAACTTACAGGTCACAATTACCATGACCATTGATTCTTTTATTGATGATCAAGTTCTCTGAAGGCCAAATCAAACAGTTAGCATTGCCCTTAATGCTCCGTCTCACTCCAGTGGTGGAAAGAGATCGCATTTGTTTGTCTGCCATTTGAGGACATGGTCCAAGCGTTTGTTTCCAACACATTCACTAACCCGTCTCGGTCGCCATGTCTGCCTGCGTGCCGGCTCCCTTGCTCTGTGTATGTTTCAATCATCTATAACAGGGGGGCTTTTGTAGCGTCCGTGGCAAGGCTGGAGCCTTCATCAGAGTGTTCATATTAGCACTTGCCTCGTGTATGTGTCACAACATGTCTTATTTGGCCACTTAGAGAAACTTCTGTCAATCTCCACATATTAAAGAATGAATGAATAACATCTAATAATATCACCACTTGTCAGTCAAGCTACTTCATCAACCACTTTAAAAAATATGCCAATGCCACAACAGGCTGAAGGAATTACACCTGTCGCCAGGCTGTTGTGAACAAGTGTCTTCATACCTCCTTGGTTTAATAAGAATGTGCGATCCCATTCTGCTGCTGCGCTCACGCGCTGAAAAGCCCGATCGGAGCAATTAGAGGTTTCCTCGCTTTGCTCAGGGACAATTCCACAGAAGCTGCAGGGGCAGCAGAGATCTCTGTTGCGCCGTCAAACCTGCTAGATCGCTGCATGAACCAGCAACATTCAGCTCCGTCTCTGTTCGCCAGTCAATCCTCTTTATATGTAAGGTTAGGTTATCATCGACGGCTGCTCCAGAAATGGATGCTAATCAAGTCGCAGCGTAGGGTCAGCGGACGAGCAGGAGCCCACACTCATAAACACATGGCGTTAACAAAATAAGAAAATGAAAGGGTGAATCAAGCTTAATGAGCCTGGTTTTGATCCCTGCTTTGTCTGTCTGTTCATTGATTTTGTCGTCTGTATCTTCCTGTGTGCTGGCCAGCCTCGCTGGCCCATGTTGTTACCATGGAGATGAGTCCAGACATAGACAGTCTGCAGTAATTATCTGCACGCTCCCAACAGGCATTTTCTTAGATTCCCCTGTAGTCATCATTTGTGTCTTATCTTTTCAGCGTAAGGCCACATTCTTCTCCTCTTTCTGCTCCTAAAAGATCTGTGCCCTCCTCTTCCTCTTGACCCTCTCGTCCTGCCCAGCCATAGTCTCTGGCCACAGGTGACAAATCCGCTCCTCCAGAAAGCCACAGCCACTAGATCTCATTACAGTCAGTCAGGATGGAGCGACAATCAATATGTCCTCACTGATTGCCCGCATCGCCACTCCTGCTCATTTTTCTCCGATGCATCCGCACTCACCCATTAGGCCTGGGAACGAAACTGGCATTTACTCCAGCATATATCTAAGGTCACAGAGGCATGCGGGGTCGTTACTCCCGGAGACGAGGCTCACGTGTGTGTGTGCGTTATTCAGAGAGCTTGATCAAGCCAATGGTGAATCTCAACCTAACATTGGAGATCCTCCTGCATCGCTCAGGATGGTTTGGATTTAAGAATGGAGACAATCCGTGCCGCTGTAACAGGTGCTGTGAATTAGATCATAAATACACAAATGAAGTTACGTGTGTTTATATTATATTAAAACTCTCCCATTCTCAACCGTCCTTCTGTTACATCCCTCTACACTGCCACAGCTTTGCCATAGCCCTCCTCTTCACCTCCATTTCCACCTCTCTCTCTCTCTCTCTCTCTCAAAGCTACATCTTTAATTTTGTCACTGTGCCACCAGCAACAACACTTGCTGCTGCTGCATTTTTACTGACATCTCGATGCAAACATAAAACACACACACACACGCGCAAACAAAGACACACAACTACAAATGCACTTATGCAGACACTGCCGCAGTCAACACAATTTCTTCTGTTCACACACACAATGTGAGAGAGCGAGGAGACTGAAACAGTAATAGACATCGGTGAAATCACCAATGTTTCTACACAAAGGCAAACACACACTCACAGGGAGAGGTCCGGCAGGTTTTGCTGACCCGGCAGTTTGGTGACAGTGGCAAGGTGATGGAGAGAGGCAGCAAGAGAACATCCATCTAGAGAGCGAGACACTTGCATCACCGGGCTCATGATTCTCCTTCACATCACAACCACTGAAAATCACTCACGCTGTATATACTCACACTACACAATATAAAAGGCAGGAGTCTCATCTCAGCGCCATGTCTGGGCTCACGTCAGGTCAGTGAAAACTAAAGAGTGCCTAAAGAGATGCATGTATCAAACAATAAAAAAAAAAAAAAAAACTGTTCCAGTGTTGTTCCAGATTGACTCAGATGAATCCATTTGTGTTTTTTGTGTGCACGCAAGAGGGAGTGAGAAAGCGCACAGCTCTGAAATGAAAAGATTGTACCCTAAAAAAAAAAAAAAAAAAAATACAGCATCAATATGTGGCAGGCTGCCACTAAAGAAATCAATGTATGTGAAAGTGAAAGAATCTTTTCTGTTCATTCAGAAAGTGTAGCCAGCCAGGTGTCATCTGAGGCGCCGCTTAAAGAATATGGCTGCCTCTGAACGTGGTCTGAGTGATTGGATTACAATATGTCTGGGGTGTGTTCCCACCTGTGCAAGCTGAGCCATCAACTAGCGATTAGGCAGATGTTTATTCCGGTTCTGAGCGGGACCTGAATGGCGACGCAGTCATGACTAAGGTGTTTTTAAACCGTCCCTTCTGGCTCAATGGCTCATTATCTCCTCATATTAGCGGCAGAAAGAGAGAGGAAGCGAAACGCAAAGGCAAAAGCAGAGCACTCAGATTGCTCTCGCTCTCATTTTCTCCGTGTCCTCAGTTGACAGAGAAAATGTTTATCAAAGGGCTGATTGTCACAAATTCCATCTCATTCCCGTCTCCTCTTTCCTTACTGCATCTTTCTCTCTTTCCTCTCCACCTCCCACTACTTCTGGTTCTCTCCCTCTCTCCTGCCTTTCTTGTGTTCCAAGGGGCTTTGAGTTCAGCTAGTCCAGGCGACTGGAAAAATAATTTGCTGGGGATGCCACAACATTTTCTAACTAGCTGTTGGATAAGCTAACATGCCAAATTGTGCCTGCCCGTAGAGGATGGTAAAAATATTATGGATGAGAAGCTGACATTTTTCTGATTAATATGCAATTGCGGCAGTTAAATCAGATCATCATGGGCAACCACAGCTTTGGTCATTCATGTGGAACACTAATACCGCTCAGAAATACAAAGCAGAAGAAATAAGGAGGACATAAAACGATAAGTGAACTACTTAACCATCTTCCTCCTCAACACACACACACCCCTGTGTTTCAGCATGCTGGTCAGCTTCTCTGAGTGCTATCCACAGTGTGGGGGCCAGAGCAAGATGGCTGCAGTGCAGATGCTAGCTGCCCTATTTCATATTCACAGCATAGCACCGAGCTGAGCCACTGTACACAGATAGCCACACACACATCCATGTGCACACTCAAATGCATCCGTGCACCCAGAGAAGAGCAGCTGAGGGCAAGAGAAATACATTTTGCACAACGCGGATGAAAATATTATTCTGAACTTTTAGGTTCGATGATATAGCTCACACATGTTATGTTGTTTGGAGAAAGCGACAGAAATCGAAAAGGCAATGATATATAGTTTGGAGCGTCTGTCAGTTTTGTTCTTGGTCACTTAGTTTAGAACTTAATGGTTTTCCAAATGTAGTCAGATGTCATTGTAAGTGCCTTCCTTGCTCTTTGTATCCGGCTAACACAAGCACTCCCATCACGCCTGTCTCCTCCCACCATTCATATCCCACAATGCTGCAGGAGGGCTATTTATTCTTGAAGGAAGGAGGGAAACTCTCCATCATTGCTTACAAGAAAGAGGCTTGTCACATGGGGGTCACATCCACATGTTCCCTCATCTTATGTCCCGCACCCGCCAAAAATATAATATGCAAGTCACATGTCGCCGCCACGTGAGGATCCAGCATCTTTCTTTTGTCTTAGGGCAAGCGGCCCTCCCTTCCTGCCCCTCCACCTCTGACCTCAAGCCTGGAGAACAACATCCAGTTGCCGGCCCTAACAACTGACACCTCAATGATTTACCTTTTCCTAACAATTTCAAGGGTGGAAGTCAGGTACGTAATGTTCATGGAGGACATTTCAGACTTTGATGAAAAAGTTAATTGTCCGATGCCTTGCCCTTGGTTTTCAAGAACTCTGGGTCATAAAATCTAAAATACAGTCATGGTCATAACATCTTAGCCCATAACCATCAAAGCAATGGATTTGTGGTTATCAATTCACCATCATCCCTTACAACAACTTCACTTAAAGTTGTCAAAGCCTCAGTTTGACCTCACTGAGCGTCTTGTTTCCATCAGCAAAGTAATTGGCCAAGGAAAGCAGCTGAGTAGACCGGCCAGGGGTCTCTTGAGGTGGTGCACAGGGACTGACTATGGAGAGTGTTAGTCATAAGAAAAACAGTGCGAACAGGCTCAGATGCTTTAAAGGAATTTAGGGAAAGTTGGGGGATCTTTTGCTTCTGTTTGCTCTACTTTTTGAACATTTGTCTGTCTGATCTCACAAATAATACGTTCTTTTAGTTCTGAACTGGAAAGGTTTTTTTTTTTTTTGGAAAACCAAAGACTGGAACTAGCAATGGGTTCTGATGGTTGTAGGGAGAACAGGTTGACAATTTTAGGTCATCTAAAATGGTCCTCACTAAAAAAATATATATTTCATACTATGATCCTTTCAAATTTTTATTTTTATTTTCAAACATTGCAAAAGAATTTCTTTCCACTGCTCACTAGTCCAATCCAATGAATGAATCAGTCAACTCAAACCAACAGCAGCAAGTCAGTGACCCTGTTCTCAAAATGTTTGCAAGTCCACAAATCCCACCTAAAACATCCCTTCTTTATTTAGACTGTGCAGAAACACTCAACCTACCCTTGAGTTTACATTGTCTCGCTTTGCTTTTTTTTTTTTTTTTTGACGAGACTGATACATGTGATGACGGCCCCCTGACTTACTGCCGGGCCACCCCTCATACGTGCCCCTGTTGTAACGTTAATGCAGCGCAGGCTGCTCTAAAAACTCCACTAATTAAAATCTTTGTTCCAATAACTGCCAGACTAAAGAGATTTGGCACAAGTGCACACTATTAACTCCTGAGCAGAGAATGAAGGGAGATTACGTGCGTGCATTGCAGTGTGTGCATTCACAAGAAAATGACAAGCTGTATATGTGCATGGGCGTTTACTCCTGCAAGTTGTTCAATAGGCAGACACCAGTGTTACACTCACAGTGTAAGAGAATGTACAGTGAGGTGGATAAGCCACTAACAGATGCTGCCAGCACTCTGGTAAGAGCGTACCATGAAATGCCAGTGATGATGGGAGGGGGGAGACTGATGCAGATGCAGCATGTGAAAACAGGGTATGCTACGCAACTGAATGCAGTGACACGGAGGTAAGGAATAAGTGACTGGTAAATGGAAGGAAGGAGTCCGTCAGACAGAAGGGGGGAATTTTCAGCTCATGAGGCAGAGATGAGCTGAAGGGGTCAAAGAAAAGAATGAGGATGTACATTATGAAGGTGAGCTGCAGAGGAAGCAGACATGTGGCCCTCTGATGGAAACAATTAGCAAAATAACATGCAGCGTGGATTCAACAGTTCCAGCATGGAGAGATTTCCGCTCCTGTCCGCATATCCCTCACTCACACACGCTGATCGGTTTGCCTTGACAAATACCCCTCCCCCCAGTCTTGTTTTTCCTCTCCTGGTGCAGGAATTCATGGGGCGTCTCCTCAAAAACAAGATTACGGTGGACACTTCATTTACCTAGGAGGTCCATTAGAGACATAGTTACACTTCAGTTACAATTCCCAATTCTAAAAATCTCTCTGGTGCCCGAGGAAACAATATTAATTTATGGTATATTTATAGAATTCACTGTGTTGTCTGCCTTTAATATATCATTTGATTATTTTAATAATCGCCATTCCCATAGCATCCACTTCTCCACTTCAGTCAATTCATGCTCTCTCCTGTGTAGCAATCACAGATGTAACAATAAGCTTCGACACAAATAAATAATATAATATAATTCTATTTTTCATGACGAAAGTCCCAAATCAGCACTTTGATACCTACATTATACATTCAATTGAAGAGATGGGGTGTAGGAATTTTAAAAAGGATATGACAGTAATTTAGTGGGTTTAACGCGACATTAGTGCCAACTTCAGTTTCTCACTTCTGTCGCTCGCTGCATGTTTCTGTCTGCAAAGCTGCCAAGTGTGAGACTGTGAGCAAGGGGGAGGAGTTGTTTTTTCACTGGAAGCCCCAAGAAAGAAGAGAGAGTCTGCACATCTACGACATGTATTTTATTTAAACCTGTCATATTTTAAACTCAAAACTAAGCACCAACATGCATCTGAATTAAACCTGCAATATTTAAAATGTAACTCCTCTGCGGATTTACACGTAATAACTTGTACATGAGCTTCCCACAAGCTCAAGACAATAGAATCTGCAGCTTTATTCACATGTTTTCCTTTTACAAAACAAACAACTGCACGAGGCGTACAAACTATTTCCAAGAATTTAGATATATCAGAAACACAAACCACATAATCGCCTCTGTCCGGATATAATAACATGCTACAGCCTACATTACTGAACAGTGGCCTAAAACAAAGAGTTGCACTCAAGGCTTTCACTGCTTTTGGATGTTATGCAGCTATAATTGCCTTCATCCTTTCCATGGTGGGTCGGTCGGTCCAAATTTGATTTAAAAAAAAAAGGAAAAAAAAGGAAATAATCAAAATAAAATAATTGCTCGAGGATCCACCAACAAACTATGACGGCTGCAGCCTGCGCATAATGTGGACATTCAAAGCAGAAAGTAGAGGAGAGCCGTGTCCTCGAGCCAGCCTCAGATACATGCCAGGCTGAGGCACATGGCGTCCCTTCAGGGGCCTGACTGAAAAACAAACCCCGGCTGAGGGATTTACACAGCGGGGTGACGCCTGTAAAAGAAGGGTCCCGCCACAAAGGACTACCTGTTTGTATCCTGTGGCCATATGTATGCATGTGTGTGTATGCATGTATGCACATACATAATACATGTAAACCAGGCTCAAGGACAAAAGAATAGGGAACATAGCACATACATTAGGAGGGGGGGAAAGGGTGTCAGGGGACCGAAGAGGCCCTGCTTATCCTTGGGGGTGCAGGTGTTTTCAGCAGAGGCCCCTCTAGTCGGCAGGCAGCTCGCTGGAGAGGGTGGGTGGCACACAAAGAGAAAAGCCTTTTGCTGAAGCACAGCAGCCCAAGGTAAACAGGAGGGAAACGACAAACTGACAGGCGCTACCTGTGCCTCGTGGCGAGGCGGTAAATAAAATATTCCTAAAATTCACCACAACAATTGCATATCAGTCTTTAATTAACACTGGGATGAGAGCCTGTGACGGTCAGCGATGCTGCCTGCAAAAATCACACCAACAACCCAGCACAGGAGGAACCAGGGCTGTTCTGAAGGGGTGGATGAAGAGTAGGCGACCGAGGTCCAGCACCGTGCTCATTACCACAGGTTTACGAGGCCCCAAAGGTGCAGTCTGCTGAGCTTTGTGCTTTAGTCGACAGCATCACCTATTTTTTTTAAATCAGAATTTATTGAGATTTTATTGTGAGGGACCAAAGTAGCACGGCATGGCCCCTGTGGGGACGAACATCAGCAGTAAGCAATGTGTGGTGTTTGCTTTGCCCTCACATAAGCGTGATTGAAACTCAAATGATGTCGTTTTTATGATGCTGTTCAATTCCCTGGGCAAGTGTGAAAGTTTGGGCTAGATTTAAGAAGCTGAATATTGTAATATTTAGAGGAGGGACTTCAACATGAGTTCCATATTCTCTTTATAGAGCACATTAGTGTGAATTAACACGCCCCTGTTTACAAGTACACAATGTGCTTAAAGGCCTTTAAACTGAATCTTAGTGAACCACATATTTGTGCATAACATCACACACCTTAAAGTAGACCACCCAAGGCAGACTGACTCCCAGGGATGATTTCCACACATCCAAGCAAACAACAACAGAAAGAGAAAGAATTCTATCTGTGCATGTGGATGATGCCAAAGGACACAATGAAAGCTCAGAACTAAAAACATGCTGCCTGCAGCTCAGCTGGCTACTGTACGACTGTTATTCCAAGAACTGCTGCTGTTCAGTGTGTGAGGGAGGGAAAGAAGCAAACATTCATGTGTGAGCACTAACACAAGTGCACACAATAACAGGTGGGTTCCTGCAGTACCTTCCTTTATCCTTTGTGATGAGAATAATGAGAAAACGGCATGACACAGGTATGTGAATTGATCCTGACATTGTTTTTACTGAATATAAAAACAAGAACAAAACGTTTTGGTTTTTTTCCTACTGTGATACTAGCAAGCCAACGTTTTTGGCGGTCGTCTTCTAAATATGATACTTGCTCTCACATCACAACACCGCTGAATAACAGATGTGATTCTCCGCCACAAGATGTTGGCTTGGCAAAAGGTAAACAGCAACATGTGAATGTCTTTGTAATAAGATTTTAAAAAGTAGAATGAGCACTAAATTAAATCAGAGCAGAATGGAGAGTCCGGATGGTCAGGGGCAGAGCGGTTAACAGGAGACAGTAAACAGATATCGGTGATTGATGCCATCAGCCCACGGTCGAATAAGGAAGCATTCGCTGAGGGACCTGTTGACAGTGGTGTGTGCAGAGAAAATATTACCGTTCACAAAGGAGAAAATTTAACGCTGCTGTTGTTTTAATGAAGTGACTCACGTGTTGGATCAGGCTTTTTCATTGTTGGGTACTGGGTGAGATTAAAAGAGGGCATTACCATGAGCTGGGACTCCTTGAATTAATCACCTGTAATGGAACTGGCCATGTTAATCTTAGGCTGTTTCATTAACTGATTGGCCACCACGCTAATGATCAATAATCAGCATAAGTTTAAACCACTGAACAAACAAACACACAGGGAATTTGTGGTCTTGGGATGTTGAATAATTCACCAATCTATCCATAGTTATATCCTCTGTTGATCAGACTCATAGTGATTTATCACTGGGATCTATCTCTATTTATGACGGCTGCTAGAAGTTGCAAATTAATAGAATCAAGACAAAGAGAGGACAAATAAAATAGGTGCTCCTTTACTTAACACCACAAATAAGATGTTGTCCTATAAAGGGCAGACATTTGATTTGGGTCAAAATTTTAAATGCAACGGTGTCGCATTTTTAGCACGAGCCCGGCCATGTTGAGAAATATATCGACTAAGATCACAGCTTCAATCGAACAAGCTAGCGCGGGTGAGGAGTGCCACGCACGACAACAGTTGATTTTCTGCAGTGCAGCGAAGTGCTATTGGCACATTCATCTCTGTCAGTGGTGCACATGAGACGATGGAACTGGGGCATCTGTCTCAATCTAAACATGCACGCACTGTCCGCAGTATGGACATATGAAGCGCCAGACAGTCCATCCTCCAGACATACGTCCACGCCAGAGAAAACAGGGGGGCTGCGTTTGTCATCCAAGCTGTTCCCTGCATCGCTCTTCAGAGGGGGTCGCACAGACTGAAGGAACCACAATCTCACACACACACACAGACTTTGAACAATAAGAAAACCATTAAGGACAGGCTGAGTCGTTCAGAGCAACAAGGCTGGATGTTTTTGATTCATTCTAACATCAGCTGATTCAATAACATTTTATTTAGCCTTTCAGCTACAATGGAGTTGAATCAACTCTTCACTCAGGTGGTGTCAATAAGAATGAAATACAATCGCCATAATAGAGTTGAATATCAGCGGCTACATTCCTGTGGTCCTATTTCTGCCACTGCTTCCACATCCTTTTGGTAAGGCTGACCTCTCTGTGCAAGTGTTAACCCCTCCAGCAACAGAATTGCACTTCCAGTAATAGGAGCCCCGCCCAGTTCCTCCCTTGGTGTTACCATTCCTTCTCTGGGAGGAACTGAGGGATAAACATACAACACACTAAACAGGACCCAACTCTTTAAGCCCAACCCTCCACGCGCACATGTCTGCACAGGCACGGTCACACACACACACATTCACCTCTGCCCCCAGACTCCCCTCTACCCACAAGCCCTTGCAACCAATTAGTTTGTTGGAATTGGCCAGAGGGGTGCCCCTCTCCTTCCATACTCCGCTTGGATTGGCTGAGCCAGGCGGCAGGAAGAGAGATGGTGGGTGATAGGGGGAGGTATACGCCAGTATTGCTCCCGGGGGCTTACATTTTATGTGGATGACAAGCAAAGCCATTTGTAATCAGCCGTGTCAGAGCCCTAGTAGTTTACTAAGTTTCCCATTCATCTTCCAGTTCAGACGCAGTCCTAAGAAGAAGAAGAAAAAGTAAACCTTGTGACTTGAGACAGATTCACTTGGAAGTGTTTTTTCCCCCTTGGCGCCTTATTTCAGAGGCAGTCATGCTGAGTGAAAATGGCAGTTCCACAACGGCGGTCTGTGCACTGGGTCAGTTGGCTGGATGTTAGCAGATGCACTGGTGTTATTGTGCCTTTGCTTCAATCCAGTGGCCCTCTCTTGTGGTTGATGTGAAATTACGGTGGATCACATGGGCCACTGACTTACCAAAAATACCGTGGTCCAGTTAATTTCATTTACCTAAATTCTGAGTTGTATAGATGACCAATTCAAAACGGAGATAAAATAAAAAGGGGAACTAACAGCACATGACGACAAAATTCCTTCCTCCAAAAAAAACAAAACGAATTCCACTCCATCTCTGTCAAGATATGAATCACAGAGGGGTAGTCACATGACACACAGGTGCAACGTGATTCATCTTGAATACCAGCAAATCAGAGTTGGGAGCATCACGTATGTCATGCGTGTGGAACAGACGGTGGAGTGCAGTATGTCTGGCTGTGACAGGCTGCGAGCAGAGCACCAGAGCAGAACCTTTTTTAGTTGCAACAATGCCATCACAAGGCCCCCGAGCAGCAGACACTGGAGAGGAGGCAACAGCCAAGGTATTTTAAATATGGGATGCACGTCACTCTGCCTGGTGATACACACACAAACACATGAGTCGTAAGAGTCGCACTCACTAGCTCATAGACTATATTAAGAACAGGCCATTGGTCCTAGTGAGTGTCATCTTCGGTATATATTAGGAGACAGAAATAATGGAGGGGGACATTTTGATTTCAGTGCAGCTTTCTCACATTGGGAAGGTCTGCAGAGATCCCAGTGGAATGCCCCAAAACATTCAACTTACTATGGTTTACTTCTGTTTTTTAATATGAATTTATAAACATGTGCATAAGGGCAGAATGTTTATTGAATGTAGATTGAGGATACAGGCTTTCTTTCTACTAGAAAACCCTTAAATATTACTTGGTTTATGCTATATGTGAGAATTAATGTTTGCAGTAAATCTGATGTATTCAGGTTTAGGACTATTGCTCAAATTGACACAACCGTGCAATTCTCTCTGACATTTAAGACCAAATCAATTAACATCAATACATGCATCATGGAAGCAATTGGCAGATTAACTGGTATTAAAAAATCTTGACAGCTGCAGCCCATCTTCAAGCAGCTGTCTTGATCTTGTGCCATAATATGTTTCCTCCTTTACACTTTCCCTAAATAGGGTGGAGAGGTTCTTTGAGTGACACGCCCCTCATTGAAGAAGAGACAACACAGCAGCAGACACCAACGCACCAACATCTCTGAGGCCACACACGTACACACAACTGTGCAGGGAAGGAAGGAGAGGAGTTAAAGTCACTAAGCAGCTACAAATTACAGATGGAAAGTCGTTCTTACACAAACTGAAAAAAATACAGTATTAAAAAAAAATGCCAACAGCATGAGCTGTGGACAAACATGTTATGGCCAATCACATGGTGAGTAACTGAGACATGCACCAATCACAGGCAGACACACTGCCAAGGCAGTCATCTTTAGTAACTGGAGCCAGGGCTGACAAGTTTGGTCTATCATTTTGAGGCCCAGAAATTCCTGCATGTCTGCATACCACAGCATGGAAGGGGAAGGAAGAGGGGGAGAGAAAGCACACAAAGCAAGGGAACAGAGAGACAGAGAGAGAGAAAAAAGGGAGAAGGGAGGGATTGCAGAGGGAGGATCTTTCACATGAGGTGGAGCGACAGAAGCTGGGAAGAGAAATGGACAGAGGAAAAGAACAAAACAGGGGATAATCAATTTCTTCTCTTTTTCATCAAACTGCTTCAGCAGCGCTTCCCAGACACGGCTAAACAGCTAGCCAAGCCCACCCATGTTCGTGAATGTAGCTGCATTCATTCCTCATGAGGGCAGTGGTGCCATCGCAAGTGTTGAAGTGCAGGGAATACACACTACGAGCATGACTGTACTCGTGTTCTGCGCCGCGATCTGCCACTACTCTTCAATACCGTCACCGTGCTGCAGGCTGCAGGAGAGACGGGGGACGACCGTGGAACAGCAGCAGCAGCCATTTTTACTGCAGTCCTCCAACTCTGTCACCACTGTTATCATCAGGGGATGCATTTATGCAAAAACAGAGGGATTATCCGGGCTATTTTAAATCTGTCTTGCAAATGTATATTAACACTCAAGCTATCAGGAGGAGAGCTGAGACAGCATGAGCAGCCGTGGGAGTTTATAGACCTGATATATTTACAGCATCCCTTTTATACTACAGGATGCTTATGGCATGATGAAGACAGACAAGAGGAGCGGCGGCCGTGAAAACAGAAGTTCAGACTGATAAAAAGAGGACAAAGAACTAAATGAGAATTCAGCAGAAGTGGAAGTTAAACTTCACTGAACTTTGACCAGACACATCACTGCCTCAACCAATACCAACAGCGTTTGTGTGTCTGACCCCACTTGGCTGAAGTTTTCCGAATGAGCAAAAATGGAAGAGACCTTGATATTAGCTGAGATGAACCAGCCTGACTGTGAAGTTTCTGTTGCCATGGGTACATAAATTGACTCCCCATAGGAATAGAGGGACACGTCTATGTGTACGTGTGGGTGAGTTCAAGTACTCTCTAGTTATGCCTGGCAAACAGCGCACTGGTTTCTGACCCTCTCCTCTACTTGCTCACCCCTGACCAGGGTGGGTCAACCCCGGGTCACATTCTCCCAATAATGCACCCATGCATCTGTCCACCCAATCCTCCCTAACCTCCAAGCCCAGTGTCACAAGTATCGCCTTAAATAGACAAAAGGTCCTCCAGACCACACCACTCCAGGCTGCACGGGGGTGTTGGCCATCATCTAAGCACCGATTTACAGAGAAATTATGTTTCTCTCCCAGACACTTAGCACATTCTGCACCCCCCGAAGGATACTGCTGCTGCTGCTGCTGGTGCTATTTTTTAAGTGATAGAAACCTGTTAAATGGCTCAAGGAAAAGAGCAGTTCTGGAAAGCCAAGGACATGACATTCAGTGAAGTGAGTGAGATGGGTCTGGACAGAAATACACGGAAAGAGTTGGTTTGGACACAACTTCAAAGATGGGGAGGTCATGTGAGGCTAAACAAGTTCAGTTGAGGAAACGCTTTAAAAACACAAAGCTGATTTCCAGTGCTGACTTTTATGGCCTCCCCCCCCTCATTGATTTAAGTATTAACTATTTTCAAGTGCTTTTACTCAGCTGCAGCACTTGGTAAAACAATCAACATAAGAGAAAAATGAATGATTAAGCAATGCATAACAATCATTTGCTAAAGGAAAAAAAAAAAAATCAACCCTAGAAAATACCTGTGGGAAACGACGTGTTCCCAAGAAAGGGGATGTAACAACAGAGTTCTTGAGAATTTTAAATCTCCAAATATCCCTCCGGGCCAAGCCGTGGTAACACCTCAAAGTCACCCATGAAATTCCAAGTATTTGATGGAGCATAAGCGTCACATATTCCAAATACAGTACATACTAGTAGCCGCAGTTACAGACTATGTTAAGCCTCGACCACGCGGTTCTGATCTAATGTATGCTTGAACATACAGAGGTCCCCTGCTCCACCGAAGCTGCAGTGCCTGTGCGCTGAGTTAATGACGTACAAGTCAGAACTGAATTTGAGCTCAGGAAGTCTACCACACCACGTATCCCCAGGGCACACCCCCCCCAACCCCCCCCCCCCCCCCCCCCCCCCCAACTCTAAAATGGTGTCATTCCAACCCTTCGAAGAGGATCTAAGAACCATTCACAGTTGGTCTCATGTGACTCCGGCGACTTGTTCCAAAAGCCAGAAGCGCTAATGAACTAAGAGACATAAATGGACTTGATTACGACCTCACAGAGGTTAAGTGCCTGGGTGCCCCCCCCCCCAGCAAGTCAGAGATAACTGAAGAAGACTCTTGGATCAGAGTGTAAAAGTCTTTATGTAACTACAGCCAAGTCCAGTTTCTTTGGTATTCAGACAGCTGAAAGCCAAATAGGGTCATTCTCAACTGTTGAAGAAACTCATTCACTTCACAAATATGTGGATGAAAATGGGGTTGCATCATTGACAGTGATCTTCATGACCATCACTTTTGTATGGCTTTTTCATCAGCCTACAAATGCCTTACCGTTCGTTCTATTAACCACCGCCATTTTTCTACTACAGCAATAGCCTAAGTGATATTGAGGTCATGTGATCTATACGGATTGTTTTTGTTTCCAATCCTTATATGCAAAGCAAACATGTGTAAAAACAAGACACGTGTTTCTTATATAATCTCAGTTAAGACATCATGTGACAATAGACACTTACAATGCTGTAGTTTATACTTAGCGTACTTCCAAGTTCTAATACTACTGCAATGTCCCAGGCTACTATGGTTGTGTCGATTAAATAAGAACACAAACCATGGTGGCACAATACCACGAGCTAGTGCTGCTGTTGATCAGTCTTGACTACGTGTGGTTGTAGGCTTGATGTCAGAACTGGAAGCAGGCAGTCATCTGATCTGGCCCAACACCTGAAAACAATCCCTTTCCTCGACCGGAGGGAGGGTCGTGTTAATTCCGTCCCTCTCATACAAACACTTAATGCAATCCTTCCAGCTCACCTCTCCTCAGCGCCGCCTGCAATCTAATATCTGGAATGACCCGGGGGAGCGCATTTGAAGGAGGCTTATGAAACAATTAGCGACAGAAACCTCTTGCAGGACCGTCAGTGCTTTGTTTGCGTTAAAGGGTTGCAGACTTGAGATGTGTCATCTTTTCATTTAACTTTATTTTCCTTTAAATTTCTCTCAGATGTAAATTATATTCGCCAATCCCACTCCCCCCCCCACACACATCAGCCTTCCCCCCAGGGATCAGTTGTACAGCCCGGCAGTAGGAAGTACTTTGGACAAAGGCAGGAAGTAATGAGGAAGTCCTTTCAAACAGCTCAGGCTGTAACAACCACTCGCCTGCCAACACGCTTCCTACACAGCTCAAACACAAATTCTCACATCAAACCACAGGAGGAATCAAACTGTTTGAAGTTTCCTTCTCGATTTACAAACTGACCTACGTTTAAAGATTGTCAGTGTTTTTTTTTTTTTTTTAAAGGGACAGAAAGTTTACATTTTTGGATTGGAGTGCCGCTCTTTGCACACTAACAAACAAACACTGTGCAGCAGTAATAGCCATAACTCTCAACACAGCATGTTATCATCAAACCCTGCCTTGTCTCAGCACTATAGGCCACGCACATTTCTACTGACAGTTAGGCTAGTGGGCAGCAGCGTCAGCTCCCTCCACTTAGCCTTGGGTGAACGTGCTATGCACCAATAGCACTGTGGGGATTTGTTTTTCACGTGTGACACTGACGTATAAGCATGAACACTGTGTGTGTGTGTGTGAGGATGTGGGAGTGTCAGTCCATTGATGGAGGAGAGAGACTTTTCCAGTTCCCCTGGGGCGCAGGGTTAGCGCAGCCTGCCTGCCACTGTACAAAAAAGCAGCAAGAAGGAAGAGTGCACACATGCATGTACATAACTGATGCCAGCTTATCAAAGTTAATTTGAGTTTGTTAACAAGAATGGAGGCTGCCTGGAAGGAAAACATGTGCGCAATATAACAACCTCCCCATCTCCTTTTGTCCCTATCCTTCCTTCCTTTCTTCTTCTCTTTCCCTCTCTTTCAGTTTTCCCCTCACTTACTGTCCCTTATAAAATATTCATGGTAATTTAAACACCAGCCAATGTGTTTGTGTGTGCATGTCTGTCTGTGCCTGAGAGAAAAGCCTCAACTGTCACAAACAGACAGCATTAAATGAGAGCATACCTGTGTCTGTAGTCATAAGAGAGAATGATGAGAACAAATGTACGTTGCTCTCTGTTCTGAGTGAGGGGGGGTCCCGCTGTGGATAACATTAACTGCAATTCACTTAACTCAGAAACCTGAGCTAAATTTAAATGCACAATTTAATTTTAAATAATTCAAGTGTTTGTCATTTTTCTTGTTTTTTTAGACACCGAGATAAATGTGCCAACATGCCCTTTGGGCTTTTACTGGCATTAAACAGTCTAATTTATTTGACTTATTTTTATGTAATGGTATACATTTGAGTTGTTAGAACTTTTTTAGGCTAACACAGCTTTCCTTAAAATTAAGGTATCAAAAGAAGCATTCATCTAAATATAAAATTGAGGAGCTGATTAAGAACTTGTATCAGCACAAAACTAACACATTTTATAACTGTATTAGATGAGTTTCTTTCATTTTAGTAATTATTAGTTACACTTTATAAAAAAAAAAAAATATTGTGAATGAGCCGGAGCAGTTGTATAAACTAGTCCTGGAAATAAATAATGATGCTCACGTCTGATGTTCCCTGTGTCATCGAGCACTTAACGGCTAATTAGGAGGAGCAGCGTCAGGAGAAATTTGTTTCACTAGAAACAGTCGCAGAAGCTGAAGCAAAGACAAGAAGAGAAAGAAGTGTGTGTGGAAGCAGCCGGAGTGGAGACACTTTTACACCCCAATTAAGAGGTTGGGCCAGTGAAGTGTTTTTGTTTGGTTGCGGGTGCAGGCCAACAGCACGTTCCATTGAGCGCCTCCATCCTTAATACTGTCATTTTCTTCCTCTCTCTCGCCTCCTCTAGCTTGGCCGCCCGCGACTCTGGCAAAAGTGTGCAGGTCTGTGTGTGACCGTGGTTTTGGAGTGTGTGTACCTGGGAGCCACACTTGAAAACACTCCACCATGTTTGTTTTGCTCTGTTTATTTTTGCTTTACCCAACCCCTTCTTCGGCCTCCTCATCTTATCCACGCCGACAATCCATGTTCATCTGATAGCACGAAAAAAATAAAGCACTAATGGAAGCAACAGCGAAAACAACTCCCGTTTCCAAGGCGACCGTGGAATAACAACGTGAGTTTACAGTTTGATATGGCCAATATGTATCGAGTTTACAAGAACTCATGACCACATGAGAAAAATAAAACATAATGACACAATTTGCTTTGAACATACACTGATGTTAAAGGAATAGTTACTATGTCAGATGATAAGATAGTGCTCTCATGTTTGTTAAATATGAGGGTATGATGGAGATAACCCTGTAACCACTTAAGGCAGGGGGATTGAAAGCTAGAGGAAATTAATTAACTTTTTTTGGCCATTCACCTGACTGATGAGGAATAATCCATTTGTGTTTTCACCTAACTTTATCTGTTGGTGTGAAACCTCAGTAAAAGTAAAAATCCTCGTCAGTGAGAGCAGTAAGTTCAGTGTTTAATAAAACCACCAGGTTAAAAGTGTGTCCAAATCCCCACTCCTGACTAAAGTTGGGTGATGATCAACCTGCATCAGACTCTAGTTAGAAAGAGGGTCACAAAGTCATGGTGGGTGACGCACGCTGACCCATTTATATCGACCAACATCAGAGGTTAAACTTGTGTGACTATGACGGGAATTTTTGCTGTGTGCGCTGCTGCTCTTAAAAACAGTTGCACAAACAACAAAACACATAGGCGCAGGCGGAGTGATCTTTAACCTGAAAAGACTTCTCTCCTGCTTGTGTGTATGCATCTGTGGGTCTGTGTGTACGAGTTGTGCAATTGTGGTGGCTGATGTCTGTTAGAATCAACAGTTTGTTCCAGTTTTGTCATTATTTCATCTGTGAATAATTTACCTGCACTTTTTTTTCTGTTTTCATAAGAAAAACCAGTTCCTCAGCCTTGTAAGTGTGCAGATGATTTGCATCTAACCATCAGCCAGCTTAAGGGTCTAATATACATCTGTATCACATTTGTCGATACAGCATTGTATCATCTAGGGTTTCTATTTCCACTTCCTTTCGGGGGACCATGAACTCCAAGAAGCTATTAAAAATATTTAATTTATTTTTTTATTTACCTGATTTATGGTCACTCGTTATTTTTGCAGCTCAGTGCGGCATTTATAACTTTCTGGCTCTTGGGTTCGACAGAGAGTTACCTAAGGACCCTGCACATTAAAACATTGCAGTCACGAGCACATGCATGTACAGCCACACATGGACACAGTTGTTTTCTTGCTTGAAAGGGGCATGTGCGAGATTGGAGGAATGCAGGCTCTCCCCCGGCTCTTACCTAAGGCAACTGGAACCCTGTATATAACCCCCCCCCCCCAGTTTCCACTCACACATAAACTTTAACGCCTTGTCTAATATTCCTTTGCCCTGCACCATGTCTGTGAGGCCACACGTGTGTATCTGTTTGTAAGAACAGAACCCTTAAAAATCCTATAGTTTCCTAATGTTCAAATACTGCTTTGAATCTTTTATTTCCTCTAGTTGACCTTCATTAATTGTAGCTTTTACCTTTGGGAGGGACAAGTACTTAAGTACACACATCAGACTTGCAAACATGTTTAACAGTGTGAGCATATCATCCCTATGTGCAGCCCACACTAACCCCCCCCCACCCACTGCAGGGGCAGGCAACCATTGCATCATGTTCTAGAAATGGCTCTTGCTTTGACACACAGATCTTGACTAAACTGGTGGCTGTCACATGACGCACAGCCCAGCGTCATACCTGCTGCTCTGGCCTATCCGAGGCTAAGGAGACGTGAATGCACATGCAAACGCCGTGTTTGACGCACTACTAACACTCCTCTTTATCAGTCCACATTCTTTTCCCTAATGGTCAGGGCTGTTCTTCTCTGAGACCAAGTCCAGAGCCCGAATCTGTCAACTTCAAAAGAAGTGCATGTACAGTAAGAGGAGTGAAAGGTTCTCTAAAGAAGATTTATTACGACATCGACGACTGCAGTCTGTGAGAGTGCAGAGAAAAGATTGGTCCAGCATGCTATCTGATGTTGAAATGAAATGCAAATAACAGGCTAAGATGACCCACTGCTGAATTCTACAGCTCCAGCTAACGGTTAATTCACCATGGCCAATGACATTTTGTACAGTCACTTGCTGCCTTAAACATGTTTAATTCTTGTTCATTTACTCCCAAGTTAAGACTTTTGAGAAGTGTGTCTTAAGGCCTTTGCACAAGTTATTAGCTCACACCAAGTGAACCATTTCCTGTATTACTTTCCCAACAGTCTGGTAGAAAATTGAGAGCCAGCATTACAAAGGTGGTCAGCAATAGTCAATGTTCGAGAGTAAACATGGCCAAGGTTGTCAGGCTTTGAACCTAACTCTTTGTGACAAAGACGTAAGAGGAAAAAAACCCAACACAAGCTATAATCGACCTATAATAAAATAATAAGTGTTCTCTCTGTGCGTCTTACAATAGAAGTCATTCTGTGCTTTTATGAGGAGAGAAAAAGACCAAGTGACTGGCCAACACACTGGCAGCTGCACCAAGCAAACCCACAGCTCTTCTACTTTACATTGAGAAGAGGAAATCTGCACAATTTCTAACAGGCGTATTTGCTGTACTGTTTTATGCCTGCCCGACAAACTCTTCTCACTCTTCTGAGCCTGTAATTACAGATCACTTGCCCACAATGATCCAGTCAATGGACGTTAATCAGAGGGCGTGGCGTGTCCACCACCCTTCGCTGCTGATATTAGCAACAGCCCTCTGCATCACAGAAATCATTACGTAAATCATTTGGAATGAAAACATCAGTTGCCTCAATTGATTTCCTTGGGAGGAAGAATATTCTCATTATGTGTTCCAACGAGTCGTGTGATGGATTCTAGAAAGGTGCTAAATTATCATGCGCACAAGAGGCAGTCAATATGAAGTCAATTTGTCAGTCTTCTTTTTTTAATTTGGTGATTATGGGGCTGGTTTAAAAACCTGGTATTGACGTGGTCAAGACAAAATACGCTATGCTGTTGAAGTCAAGTCAATGCAGGTGCACACTTACTTCTCTGACAGTGTTTCTGGGACCAGCATCGTCTCCTAAAGTGTCCGTTGATGGTGCTCTGCGGGCAGAGGACGTCGCCTTGGACCGTGCCAGGACACACGTCACCACACTCCCTCTCGTTCTTGTTGGCCACGATGTAGTTGTCCTCCACAGAGTCTAGGATCTTGGACCAGTCCAAGGTGGCCAGGTAGCAGAGGTCTGGATTCTTCTCGATCCTCACGGCGCCCCGGGTGATGTTCATGAGACTGTAAAAGCCCACCTCTTTCAGCTGCAGCATCTCATAAATGACAAGAGCGTAGTTGAAGAACAGGTTGTTGCCTCGGATCACTGTCAGGTTGGGGAAGAGATCGCTGAGCATCTCAAGGCCGTAGACCCGAAAGAGGAGCACATAGTCGGTCACCACACGTAGCTTCGGATAGCTGAGGCCACGAAAGTCCTCAGCCTTGGTCTTGAACATGAGCAGGATCTTCAGGTGGCCCTCAATGACGGTGCAGTTCTCCAGTGACTGGAGGGTAGTCACGTTGTTCCGGATGTCCTTGCTCGGGCAGACTGTAAGCACAGAGAGAAGAAGATGGAGAGGGATGTGAGACATAAGAATATGTACGTATTGAGCTTTCTCATACTTGTATACAAGGAGGCGCGTCACATTTCTCACAACTTGCTTGACTTTTGTTTTCTAGTAACAGGCGTCACCGGTGAAAGCGTGTTCTCTGCCTAATGGTGTGACGGCTTCGTCAACAGCTCCTTCTTTTCCAATTTAAGCCACAAAACCTCTGGTGATTTACATAAAGTAGAGCAGAGCCATTCATGAATCCGCCTCATTCGAGTTCCCTCTGCAGTCTGACTGGCTGGCTGGGCTCTCCCTCCCTCTCCCTGTTCCTCCCCATCTCTCTCTCTCTCACACACACATACACACATTGTATGGCACTGTCTGATGTGAAGCGTGTTCTCTGCCTAATGGTGTGACGGCTTCGTCAACAGCTCCTTCTTTTCCAATTTAAGCCACAAAACCTCTGGTGATTTACATAAAGTAGAGCAGAGCCATTCATGAATCCGCCTCATTCGAGTTCCCTCTGCAGTCTGACTGGCTGGCTGGGCTCTCCCTCCCTCTCCCTGTTCCTCCCCATCTCTCTCTCTCTCACACACACATACACACATTGTAAGCCTTGAACCAAATGGTTATCCATGCTCATTCATACACACACACACACACACACACACACACACACACACACACACACACACACACACACACACACACATTTCAATTAGGATGACAGTAACATCAGGAGGTGTACACAGGGAAGCAGCATTCTGCTGTGGCTCACTACCAGTAATGAGATGTGCATTTCTAATGGTTTCTACAGTGGTTAACGGAAAATGCCAAAGAGGCAAGGAGGATGGCTCGAAGAAAGCAGCATTATTCTAGAGTTAAGAGAGAGTAGAACATTTTTAAATACACATTTAACGAGGCACATTTATATAACACTGTACTATCTGTAAGTTTAAGTCTTGACTGGATCAATAGTCCAGTCAAGTGCTGTCTTCTGTGAACAGACCTACTCCTTTAAAGAGGAGATGACTTACTGCTTGACAGAGTGGTGCGACAGATGATGTTTGTATATGGTGATAAAATGAAAGAATCATTTGCATAGATACGCCTACAAACTCTTCGTAAACAACCATTTACAGCCAGTGAACACTCTCATTAAACACACAGACATAAAATACTCATTTGTTCACATGACTTAACCACTCATGTAGCGTATCATCCAGACCGGCAGCAATTAGGGCCCAAAACAGATGGTTAATGATCAGCAAGAATAAGCAACAATGTGCACGAGTGCTGTATTTAAATGCAATTTTCTAATGGAACATTACAAAGCCATTTCCACTGTGAGAAAGTAACATTAGGTGACTATTCTAAGCCACGTTTAATGCAGTACAACTGCAGCATCGTAAATGATGCCGAAGATTATGCTTCTGATTCTAAAAGCAGTTCAGTGAAGAATGAGACAAAACCAACCTGGGGAATAAATTCATATCAAATAAATAAGAAAATTGGCTCCTTTTCAGTGTTTCTTTTGAAAAAATATCCTAACTGTCGACACCAAAAAGGCCTGAGCCTGTACTATCAGGGTAAAACAAGCTCCCTATCACTGAGACAATCTAATGGTCTCCATCTCATCTGCTGTTTTCAATCGATGACACAGACACACGTCTGCTAATCACAATCGGTAAGTGTCTTTCATGCATCTTAATGGTGCGAACCCCATCTGCTCACCACCTTTTCTATTTCCCCTATTTATTACCCTCAATTCCCCCCAACCGCTTTGCGCACACACACTAGAAAAATAATCAATCGCACTAAAACCTGCGTTGTAAAATGGAAAAAAAGTCAACATTCATTGCAGCGGACTGAGCAGTTTCACTGAGTTGTTATTGGCTCTGGTCATTTCCCATGTGTAGGCTACCTATTAACTTCCCATTCTGTTAATGGTTAGCAAGACAAACATGTCAACAGTCCAGGTACAAACTATGACCAGCAGCACATCAATGGAACAGTTCAAATGACCTTTATAATAAAGAGCAGCCAATAAAGACGACAATCATTACACTGTCAAATAAAACCATGTTTTTACTACGGCCACATCTTGGCAGCAAGGGTCAGAAAAAAGTCAAGCCTAGATTCCAAATGGTCATAAAATATTGCTCCAACTAGTTTACCTCATGTTATTACCTTAGAGGTTAAAAGAAAATGTTTGGATCAGATTGAAAAAAGGTCTAAAATTAAAAATGGAATATCAATAAAGCAAGTGAGCACCAGTGTAAAACATGTGTATGATTACTTTGGCACTTTGGTTATACATACAATAACAGCTAATTAGCAAATTCTTCTTATTTGCCTCAGTGGGACAATGAGCGCGATTGATGGAGCATGGGAAAGCAAAATTAGTTTCTTATGATACTGGGCAATATGAATGTTTAGAACGAGTAGATGTTAACTGTGTGTAAATGATATAAAGTCAAGCCATCATCTCAGTTATTCTGTCCCACTCACAAGATATGTACATGGATGAGAAACATGAAATCCACGCTCTGTGATGTGCAGCATGTTTAGAACTGCCCGTCAAACTGAGATGTAATGTAAAATGAAAAATACAACATTAAACATTTTATCTATTTGTATTTATCCACATTGGTCTGGACAGGTAACAACTGGTAAGTACGATGAAACCATTTCAGCTGTGAACCTATTCTCATTCATACACTCTAAGCAGCTCGTCTCCAGCACAGCCTCTTTATAAGACACTGAAAGTTACAGAAACCAAAACACAAAAACACACTTCTGCCTCCACCATACAGCACTCTGTGTTATTTCCAGTGATAACAGCAACCTTACACCTCTCTACCCCGGTTTCCTTATCTCCCGGACACATCAAACAGGCCACCCACTCACAGTCTGCAGCGCTAACCGGATACCTACTGTGCAACATGACAACATAACAAACAGCGTCACGTAGCACCGACAGGGCAAAGGTGCATCTCACCTCTGCCCACGATGCTCTTTGAGACATACCAAGAGGGCGCAAAGTGAGGGTTTCACATGAATGCATCATTCTGGCTGCAGGTCAGGCATATAGGCATGCGTTAGTGGGTATAAGGTCTTTTTTACTTGCACAGCAGGCGAATAGGCTCACTCATATGTCACGCCTCCTGTTGAAGAAGCTTTATTGACACAAAGAAATCTTAGTGGACCATGAGGGGAGGCAGAAGACGGTGCTGCTGGGAGTTCCCTTCCGCAAAATGGAGTCTTGTTTTCGACTGACAGGAATGAGAGAGAGAGAGAGAGAGAGAGAGAGGGGAGGAAGGAGTGAGGGGGGTCATCAGGGGGCAGATGGGAAGGAGGGGAGGAAAGGGAGAGGGGGAGAGGAGGGGTGGAAGAGTTGTCATGCAGTCAGCGGCTAGCTATGAGAGCCACTGTGTCTTTAAAATAATGAGCCATCTCCTCTCTCCTCCCAGGTTTGGGAGCAGGGGGACACAGGAGAGGGAGACTGAGTTGCAGGATTGTGGGCAAGAGAGGGGGAAGGAGACGGAGGGGTGAGTGAGATGGTGGGAAGGGGTGAAAGTGTAACCTGAGCCCAGGCAGAAATACAGAGTGACGTAAGGGACCTACAGGACGGTTGGTGATCACATGCATGAATAGAGGGGCCGCTATGGACCGATTCTACAGGACACACACACTGCTGTCTCCATGGCTTCAGAGGACACTGTGTTAACTTAATCTGAATCCCCTGATTTACATTATGCAGATTTATCTTCATAAGTAAGACAAGTCCATGTTATGTTACTACGTAAACACATTAAGGTCCTCACAAAATACATAGACCACACACAAATGCCCCCACCTTTTCACCCACAATAAACAAACAGGGCCTAAAACTGTGAATGATGAACGTGCGACCTGAGGACAGACAGAATCACAGCACACTGAGACAGAGCGAGAGACACCTGCTGCACAGTTTTTCATTGCCCTGTCCCCTACAGAAAGGAAGCTGTCAAACAAAAGTCTCAGGGGCTTTGATTCACATAACTCACTTAAACAGACTAAGCCCAGGTCGGGGCTTCATGTGTGATGTGGAAAGAGGGGAAACAACAGCAGATATTGTGTGGGTGGGTTTTATTTTATAGTGGACAATGACCGTGACCCATCTGCAGATCACCCTCCCACTGAGGACCACCCATAAGCAGACAGCCCCGGTGCTCTCACTGGCTGTACAGGAGCTCTTAATTACAATAACAACCCAATCAGCCACTAATGAGCATGGGGTGGGGGGGGTGTCTGAGCAGGGCAGAGAGAGAATGGAATAACAGAGCACAGACTGGAACGTACTGTGCCATACTGTGTGGACCTCTATAGGAGAAATGTGGGCCATCCCACCCACCTTCCCTGTCTGTTTGACACTTAATTTGGCAGCAGGAATGAGGAGAGGAGCTGGAGGAGGAGGGAGGTACAAGGAGGGGTGTGCGATAGAAAGAAAGCTCGGAGATGAAGCATGGGTTTAAGCATTCAAAAAGAGAACAACAAGTTAACACTTGAATGCTAAGTTAGAAGTGCATGTGTAAATGTGTCCTCGGAGATGTCAGAAGGGCTTTGGCCTCCTTGTGAATGACTCTGGTTGCAGACCATGTATAACAAATCAATAACCAAAATGTAATGACATGGGGCTAAATAATGTTATTTATTAGAGGCTGTTTGGATTGGAAAGTGGAGTTGGATTTTGGTGGTTTTCATTTCCTATAAAGTAGTAAAATGGTTCCTTTTGGGTGTTGGCTTTTAAACAATGATTCACATGTGTTGGCTAACACTGCATCCTCTCTGCAAACTTTTACACACTGTATGCCGATATCAAAACAATATATTGTTCAATCCTTGTGTTCAAATGTAGCCCAGTCCAGTTTTCCACACTCTATTAAATCTCAGCAGAATGCAGGGAACAATGAGTTTAAAGCTGTATATGTGAAAACCTTATTACATACTCAGCATTTAATATGCATTCACCACACAGTGTTGCATTAATGTACACTTCACACTGTCCATCTGCTTTCTATAAAATTCAAGTATGTCATAGGAAACCAAGCAGTCAAACTTCCATGTACTTGGCAACTGAAATTATTTTCATTATAAAAGTAAGACTCTTGTTTAAAGAACCATTCCCACCAGTCTTCAGGCTGCGAGCACAATCCAGTGTGTATATGGTGGCAACTGAGAATAAAATATTCTAATTTAGATTTAACTACACGGCAAATTGAGGCTGTGCAGAGTGGTGGACTGGTTTATGTTGTGCGCGACAGTGCGATGTGAAGAAGAAGAAAACATCTGGTGTAACAGTCTTGCTTCTTTCTGAAGTAGATATTGCTTACACCCCAGAAATATCGCCCTGCAGGACTGCTACAACGGTTAAATGAGTTCAATTCTGCGGTTTTTCTAGCTCCCTGCCGTCAGCTGTCAGTCAAACACATGCCTCGCTGCATAGAACATGTCGCAAGGGTTTATGATAAGTTTAACCCGGGAATGAGCGTGGCCAGTGCAACTGAGGTCATACCAATGTAATGCCGATCTCCAGCAGAAGCTGCCATCACCAATATTCAGCGAGCACCCACAGCTGCAGCCTCCGTTATAGTGAGGCTACAATTTCAGAAAGATTCTTCTCTTATTTTTAGAGTTGTGCTCTCTGTGGAGAATATAATATGCATCAGCTAACAGTAGCTGGCTGGCTAGCCCGGTGCTGGCTGGCAGTGAGAAAGTGGATCACCGTGGCAGTTTTAGAAGGTGAGAGCAGAGCCCTCTGTGGCCCACGGGCCATGCTGCCTCTGCCTTTCACTGTAGCGGAGGAGGGCCGTACGTTGGCTTAGCGTGAAACCAGACCCGTCTCGCTTGAAATCAGGTGGCAAATTACTTCTCACTGTGAGAACTTTCCCCTCTCTCTCTCTCTCTCTCTCTCTCTCAATTCCATTCATTTTTATTTGTGCAGTGCCAAATCATAAGACATTATATCAAGGGATTTTACATAGAAGGTCAAGAGAAACCCGACGGTTCCCACAATGAACGGCACTTTGGTGAAATTGGAGAGGAACCAGGCTCAAAGTGGGCAGTCTTCTGCCTCGACCGGTCAGGGTGAGCAGAGAAAATGGGAAGGAGAGGGGAGATAGTGGGCATGAGATAGTGGGGAGGGGAGGGGAGGGGGGCGAGAGAAACTCAGCTTAGGCGCACGTTGCCCCCGATGAGGTGATCTGCTGATTATAGATTTGTCAACAGCTCAGTTGCTGAACAAACCCCAGCAGCGAGAATATGCGACCGTGGTGCCAAGTGGACTGCCAGTGGAAAATGCATTTGTTTGTTAATATAGCGGTGGAAAGTCCTGAGAAGTAAAGCCAGCTCCCTGTGCTCCCACTGCCAAGCTGTGGCTTCTACAGCAAAAAAAAAAAATTATGCTGAGAAAATGCATGAGAGGCATTTTGATTAACATGTACCAACTTGTGCCTCCAAAACAAAGAGAGCTGAGGACCAAAATAACACTACGTGAGCCAGGGAGGGAGAAGGGGGGGGCACTCTGACTGGAAAGTGTGTGTGTCATAAAATCTAGAATAGTTTTAAATATTCTGTTAACAAAGAGAGGGAACAATGATCGAGCGATATGACAAGCAAGCTAACATGTGTTCTGTGACTGACCTGTACTTCCACATTTGAGGACATCAGATAAGGTCGGGGGGGCGGGGCTTGCGGGGGCAGACAGCGCAGCGATAGAGGCAGTGTGTGGGTTGGAGCACCTGTTTCTCCATTGCCTCTGCCTCCCATTGAGGGGAGCCGGTCTAACCTATTTATATACAACGCTGGGTCTCGTTGCAGCTGTGGCAGAGGGCCAGACTGTGGAAGACTGAGGCAGGTAGGAAAGAGCAACATGCAGGCCCTGTGCTGTCAGATGGCCGGCCAAGAGAAGAGAGAGGCCTACATCAGATCACAGTAGTGACTCTGGCTCGCCTTCTTCTCTCTACCTTCCGGCACTGGCAAAGGGGAGAGGGGAGGTGGGGGGAGGAAGACAGATACAGACAGAGGGAGACAAAGACACAGAAATGTAAATAGAGATAAGGAATGAGGAAGAAAAAAAGAAGAAGAAGAAGAGGAGGAGGAGGTGTGGTGCCAGGGTCACTGTCACTTGTTTTTGAAAACAGTGACTCACTATTTTCTAGTTCCAAGTCGAGCCTGGTTCGACCTTGGGACTCACAGAGGAGCGGAAAAGAGGTGTAGAGGCAGCACGTAGAAAAAGGACTAACGAGACAAAAAGAGTGTGGACCACCATGTTTGACAACTGCAAAGTGCCACAGGGTACATGATGGAAACTGACCCTTCATGTCCATGACTCTACCAACACTAATACTCACAATGTGTAGAGAGTAACACAACAATTAATGATTTAGCCTTTAAACAGCGGTAAGACTCTTGACAAATTCTTCCTCTTGGTTTTAAAGTAGATGTATCATTTCTGACGCTGGGCCCTGAGGACTGTTCACGTTGTTTAAGGTCTGAAAATTTTCTCACAAGTCTACAGTGATCAGATCTAACTTCTCTGCTTTAAATGCAAATTTACCAAAACATGAATCAAAGTTAAATAGTGTTTGTGTTGGCTCGCTGGTTTGTTTTATTCAGTTTGCTTACATTTGCTGGAGGTGTACCCAAGCAAAAACGGCTTCAAAGCGCTCCGTCTATATAGAAGGTAAAGCATGGCCCTCTTCGACACAACATGTACTATGACTCAGATAAACTACTCTTACATGTTCCACATATTCACTCAGTTTCAACTGACATGTGCTCCATGTAGAAAAATAATGGGACAGCTGCTAACACACAAACCAAAGAAAAGAAATCTAAAAAATTCTGGACACACCTTAAAAACAGCTAAACCAGGTGGTGCTCCAAACAAATAAAGAGTGTGTGTGTGTGTGTGTGTGTGGGGGGGGGTAACATTCCTGACATAGCATTTTGGAACAGACAGGACTACGAAACGGGAGCAGGTAATCAACTGCAGGCCGGACTGTGCTGGAGACACAGTGCTAGACAGAAAATGCACACACACACTCACACAGAGTGAGTAATACAAAAAACATCTGATGTTCCTTTTCATCTTCCCACGTCAGTGAGTGCAGCGCAGTGCAGTGTCTTGGTGTGGTGAGCCTCAGCCTAAGAGGGAAGCAGCCGGGGCTCAGTAGCCCTGCTTGACTTGCAGCCACACGGCAGCAGCTGCAGGGCCCGGCCCCACCAACGCTCCGACCCACAAACCAGAGCTACACATGAGGCTGGATGAGCTACGCCTGCCTGGCGGCTCTGCCAAGTCGACTTCTTCCAGCCCGTATGGCATCGATTCTTCCTCCAAATCTGCTTGTCTATCTGCTTAGGCCTCTACATTGAAAGACCGGCAGTAAAGCTCCAGCACTGAAGTAAGACAGGAGTGATTCAAATAAGAATAGCAGAGTAGGAGAACTGTGAAGGGTCCCTTGGATATACAGCCTAGGCCGTATATCCAAATATGAGTGCTTCGGCATTCACCTGCAGCTATAGGTCAGGGGTGTAGTAGAGGTGTTTCCTATGCGGTGAATGAACAAGTGAGCTCATCCCGAGCATGGCAAATGATTTTAAATTTGACTGGATTGCTACAAGGCTGCCAAAACGCTCGGCTCCAGCTGAAGCCAAAATATGATGCAAACAAAGAAAACCACATAGAGGACGAGCAAACAATTTGATTTTAACAGCCTTAAAATGAAATAGAAACTGTATGTGTGAGGGTATGAGGGCAGATGTGTGAGAGAGAGAGAGAGAGAGAGAGAGAGAGAGAGAGAGAGAGAGAGAGAGAGAGAGAGAGAGAGAGAGAGAGAGAGAGAGAGAGAGAGAGAGAGAGAGACAAGTGAGCGAGCAGGGAAAATGGGGGAACAAGGAGGATAGAAAAAAAAAAACAAGGCAGCATTTGAGAGATGGAGAGAGCAAAGTGGCAGAGGAGAGCAAACTGAGAGATATGACATGGCAAGAGTCGACAAACCAAGACGGAAAGGAGGGAGAAGCAGAGAGGAGGCTGGAGGGATGGAGAAGGGGCCAGGTCAGTTTAATGGCCCGTTAGTCTGCACTGTTAGACCACCAGCTCTCACTGGCAGCTGCAGGAAAACCTCACACACAGACATTCAGACACACAACCTGCCTTTGCTTCCTTCTTTCCATATCTCTCCCTCCTTCTACCTTCTCCAGCACCTCCTCTCATTTACCAAACCTGTTTATGACTTTCTTGTTTTGCAGAAATTTTCTCTCGCCTTTTTACGCCTTTTGTCGAATGACTTCACGTCATTACACATAAAGTTTGAGATGATTTTGACCGTGTTATCAATAAACACACATGCGTAACTAACCCCTGCCCCGCTGTTTGTTTTTCCACAAAAAACCCTTCATATATTTCCAAAGACTTTCAATGGCTGCCCTCCCCTCTGTTGGTTTTTCCGAACAGGATATCCATGAGCATGCTAGGTATGGCACGTGGCCTCATATGCTGACGTCATGTTAACTTTGAAGAGGGCCCGTTGGCATATCAGCTGACCGGCCACTGACAGACTGCTCCCTTGAGAGCAGGGTCCGTGGCCACGGCAGTATTGTAAGATGACTTCCATTCATTAAGCTGTCATTTAACAGCAAGGCATGATTCAATATGGGACCCCTCTAACTGCAAGTGAATTAGGAATGCTTGATGCGAGCTCATAAACGAGGTGGAAGCTCTTGGTCTCTGCTCTGGCATCAGTCCCTCAAAAAAAATCCAAAAAACACTGGGTCTCAGCTGTCTTGCTTTTGCCTTAACTGATGTTAGAGAACTGAGATTAATTTAACTTCATTAAATTGTTCAAAAATCTGCTTTTGAATAAATGTAAAGAAAAAACAAATCTTAAAGTAGCACGGTTTTGTGTTATATATTGTGATTTTTGTCACACACTGTCCCAAGTGGTTCAAATATTGGTTGGTATAAATATTAGCGGGTTCAACTGATTTGCTGTGAATGTCGTTCAGATTAACGAGAACCTGGACTAACAGCTGTATCCTGGGCTGGTAGAAGACTAGGTATTAGTGGGTTTGTTATTACATGATTTACTGCCAAGGATTTAATAAACGGTGCTGGTCAATAGATAAAACTCTCTTTACTCCACACACACGAAAACAAACCAGTTAATAAAAAAAAACAGTTAACAGTTAATAAAACCCCACTAATAAAAATCATACAAGCATGTATTCTGCAATTAAAAGATCACATTTACTGCCTGGACAGTGGTTTTGTGAGGCATGGCCAGATTCTCACCCATCTGGTTTCATGACTAGCGGGTGAAATGGTGCAGAGGGGTACAGCAGGCGCAAGACGAAAAAAATAAAGAGCAAAGAATGGAGCTTTGTGAAAACCATTCTTCTTTGTGAAGAGGGTGGTTTCCATCTGTTGTAATACTGGTGAAGTCATAGTGAAGACTGTTTTGGTTAGATGCAGAGGAAGCAGAGGAGATTGTGTATAGGTTTGCCCCTGGTGCTATAGCGAGTCTGGGACAAAGATCAAGATTATGGCCCATTTATTGAGAGACAGTCCAGGACACCTGCTGATTGACGAGTGGCCCTGACATGATTACTGATTTTCTTTTTTATGACACTAGAAAACAACGAGGATTAGAGCTCTGCGCCAAGTCGGGTACGTGGGCAGCGGGTCAGAACAACAGTATGTTATTTCTTTTGTGGAAAAATGTCAGCAATAAAATGATTGTGCATTATTTTTAACATCTCAATCAGCTTATATTAAGCCTAGTCAAGTGCAAGGATTTGTATTATTGTAAAAGCTTATCACACCACATTTGACTCTTGACACACTCCTGCCCAAGTAACCCAAAAATAACCACTGGTGAATATTTGCTTTAGTAACTATGCTGCTCAAAAATTGGTCAAATATATTAGCTTTTGACTTGCAGAGGCTGGGCCCACATCTGCAGGAGCTCAGGTGAGCGACACCGAGAACAAACTCAACCAAACAATTTCAACAAATGACAAGTAAACAAGTAAAGTAATAGAATATTCTACATGAGACAAGTCCTAAATTTGATAAAATATTATTATAGTGTATATTAAGACAACACAATTGTGACAAATAGGATTATCTTACTTTCTGTCATCACACATTAAAATGCAGTTAAACGTGAGTTGGATGCAGTGAGGCTTAAAGTACATTTAGACATGGGAGTTGGGAGGGGTGGTGCTACGGGAGCCGGCTGCCAGCACCGACAGTGTTGTCACCATAGCAACCCATCTCAGGGTAGTTCATCAGGACTAAGTTGCTTTGGATAAAACAGTAAATGTTAAGTATTACTTAGGCCCAGCTGTAGTGAATAGGTCTAATGAGAGAGGAAAAACAAAACAAAGAGGAAGAGGTGTCAAATGGACAGCGTTCACACCTTTAAGAGGAGGCTTTCACACCATATACAGAGCAGGATTAGCAGGTGTGTGTGTGTGTGGTCCACAGGCTGTGCGCATTTGCAGTGTGAAAGAAAAACAAATCAGTGGATGAGAGTGAACCCTCTTACCCCTGAACGTTAAAGCAACCAAAGGGGAGGGAGAGAGGGGGCGAATGCAAGAGCGATATGGGAGGGGCGGGAGGTCCAGTATAAGGCAGGAGGGCGAACACACAGAGTACGGACACAGGAGGGAAAGTTGCTGCGGTGCGTATACAGCTCTTACTGCTTCTGTGTACAGCCTTGGTTCAATCAAACAATCAGCTTACATTTAATGTCAGTTCAAACCCTTTTCCATCCTAATTAGGGAATTGTTTCTTGATTTATGACCGATTAATGATTTGTAAGTTACAGTGATCTTGACCTTTCACAACCCAATTACAAATCAAGTGAACCTCCTCATCCTTGAATTCACGAGGATGTTTGAGCCAAATGTAATTAAATTCCTTCCAGACGTTCCTGATATACAACGTTCACAAGAAGGAGCCAGACGTGAGGTCACAGCAACACTTGACCATTCAAATTCAATCAGTTCATTCCAAATTCCAAAAGTGAATGTTTGAAAAGTCCCTCATGGCCTTCCTGAGATATGGGAATCGACTAAGGTTGCACAAATCTGCTTACATCTGATCACAATAATATAAAAATGCTTGTCTAAGACCAATTGTCAAACCAGCCATTTCACACAAGAGTTTTAGAAAGCATCCTGGGCAAATTGTGTGAGACAGAGAGACAAAATAAAGAGATGAGAAAGCTGTTTTTTTTAATGTATTCAGATCAGGCCATGGACGTGCCGTTAGTCAGTGTCTGGTCCAGCCTGGAAAAGGCCCCCTAAAGATCCCTGTGGTGATCCCTGCATAACAGAGCCAGCTCAAGTTGGATTTTCCTGTGAAGTCACCAACAGTTAAAATAGAGCAGATCCAAACAGCAACGAGGACTATCGAATCAGATTGTTGCAGCATGGCGTAACGGCGCTCCCAGTGTGTGTGTGTGTGTGTGTGTGTGCGTGTGATCCCCACACTTCATCCTTCCCCTCCCAGCTTGACCACATTTCTGTGCAGTGAGCAGAGTTTTACATAAACAGCCACAGCTCATTCTCTAGAACTGGGAGTCAGAGAGGCAGTCATCTGCTACTAAACTGGAAAGTCCAACACACACATTACAGTTACTCATTTAACCTACAAGCTGGCATGATCATGTGCAGGACAGGAAGTTTCTTGCATTTTCTAAAACAAGTGCAAAACTCTGCATTAAGGACATGAATGAACTTACATTAATTGATCAAAATATCTCTCAGGCTCAAGACAAATGATTGGAGTTCTCTTGATATTCATGATCTTTCAATTTTGTTATATGTTCCAAGCACAGGAACATATAATTTTTTATGTAGTATATTCTATTTTCTTTTATCTATTATCCAATCTTCACCATGCAGACTTTCAGATATTCTCATGATGACTGTCAGAAACCTCTCAGAGCACGCTCTTGTATCACTATACCATTGCTATACTGGTTGCAGTTAGGCTCAGAGGATCTCTCGAATTCAGCAAATCCAAATGAACACCAACTGAAAACAGTTTAAATTTAGCACTGAAATGTCTGACGAGAGCAGACAAAACTCAACGCAAGCAAACATGCTGCAGGAATGTATTTGCTTGTCAGCTGATCAAACTGTGAATTGGGGAAGTCATAAAGTCAGGTTTTGAATTTCATCCTCTGCTTGAATTGCAAACGCAGAGAAGGGCAAACAAGACCAAAAAAAATGGTTTGGCAAGTTAGGAGAAGTTGAAAGGAACACTTGGAGAAATAAGAGCAGAGGAGGAAGCACTTAGGAAAGGCACCCCAACAGTTAATTTCCTTCAGCAGTACATATTGCCTTCCTGGCCAACACTCCAAACGGAACACACAGCTGCTGGAGCCTCAGTTCATGACCCCCATTGTCTGCTGGCTCTGTAAACATGAACTACCCAAACATACAATGGCAATCTGCAATCAGTGGTACAGCTGCATTGTGAAAACTACAATTCTGCATGTAGTACACTGCATTTACACTGCAGGACTTTCTCATGGCAAGGCACTCAAACAAGAAATTAAAACATTATTGAAGAAAACAAGTGTTAACAACTTAGTGACAATTTTAACTAGAATCAGGAATAATGAAATTGAGTGAAGATTTAAAACACATTTGTTCTTAATTCCATTTTTCGTACCTCCTAAAATTAAATGATCAATTCTTAAAAGCATATAAAGACTGAAGTTCAAAGATGTGATTAACTTACCTTTTCCTACACTGAAATAAACTGAACATCTAAACAACATCTAGCAATTCGAATTATTCAAGTCAACTCAGACAGATCCAAACTCCTGTATGCAGAAATAAACTTATAGAATGTAGGACAAATGGAATAAGGAGGAATGGACAATAGTCTGTTTAAAAAAAAAACTTCATGACAATGTGGAAGGATTTAATAAGCTATGGCAACCAGGCATGGAAATGGCAGACCGCTCTAGAAAGGATCCGATTCCACCTAATTAACAACATACAAAGTGACTATGTGACTGAAGTATATGATATCATTTCAAGCACATAGATTTAAACAATGAGCTTCGAGGTGTTGAGCTAAATCAAGCGTTCAACATAACAGAGACTGAGTGTCATAACATTCTTTACCTCCACCTTGTTTTCATGTTTCAGGACGTCATGCATCAATTCTTTCTAATTTCATTACAAAAACACATCGTGCAATGTGTCCATTCAAAGAAATGGATGTGTGGTGGGTCAAGGGGCCCCTCAGGGCACAGGGGCTAGTGCTAACAGGCAGCCCATTCTTGAGCCTGTCGCTCTGGTACACACTGTTCTCATGCATGGCCACCGCACGCACACACAGAGATACATGGAAAACATACATTACCCGGAAGTGGGCAGGTCAAGAGCTGAGACATGAGATCCTGTAGACAGCACAGGGTATCTACAGTACACACTGATATACAAGTACACAATCACATTCAGAGCAGCTGCATGGTGAGCCTCTTCAAACACTTTCCACTTTGCACTTCAATGAATAGAGCTTGTGTAAACGAGCAAACACCTAACTAGTGGGGTATATGCTCAAATTTGTTCCAACAGACCTTGAACAACATATCTATTGAACTGTTCTCCCTGAACAAGAAGGAATGCTGTGGGTATTTCATTCTGATTATTATAGTGGGAAGTACTTCAGCTTTGAAGCAGTCTACGTATGTGACAGAGACAGTTTAAGAAGCATATGTACTCTGGAAAGCATGCATAACAACACACACACACACACACACACACACACACAAAACCCCTCTCCAACAGAGCTGTGCTTACAAGCCTGAGAGGAACAAGAAGGGGGCAAGGCTCCCAGTTGCACAACTTGTTTTTTGCGAGTTATACCAGGAGACAGCTCAGCGGTTACTTCAGAAAGCCGTTCACTGATAACTACGGGCAAACAGCTCAATCAAAATCAACTAGCGACGGCCTGTAAAAGCCGCCCTGTAGCATTCTTAAGGTTGCAGTAAGCAGATCACAGCAGAAAGCATGGTCTATTTATCAATAGTGTGTTCCCCTGTCCCATGACTGAGGTGGAGATGTCAGATGTCAGGCTGTGTGTGGATTCAAAATGAAGTATTCTAAGTATTTTTTGGTTGTTGCACACCCCCCCAACACACACACCACCACCACCCCAGGCATAAACATCTCAAGAGTGCCAAATATGGTCGCTTCCCAGAGAATTGAGTAAATCAGGAAACAGAAACAGCCCAAGACATGTACCATGGCCCTGCCTGAGAAAATATACATAGAGAGAAAGAAAAAGAAAGAAGGGGTACCTACAACATTTCCTCATAAAACCCCCTTCAGGGGCCTCTGTTCCATCTACTTTATAAAGTAGCCTGAACATTGTCTTTGAATGTGACTTTTGGATCTCTTCAGTAATGCAGATAAAATGTCAGAATATCCACAATGTCACTGAATAGAGCTAATACTGGTTCATTGAGAGGCAGCTTAGTGTTATCTGCACTTTATTTTTAACCCAACCTGCATGCTGACTTGTTCTGGACTAAGTTCATGTTCTGAAAACACTGTGCACTTGTGCAACACATCATCAGAAACAGTGAACACACAACTCAAAAGGACAATCGCAGGTCAAGGGTTCAAAGTAACGGCTGTATCAAACAATTTAAGAACAGTTAAATTATAGCATTTCTGTACCTTAGTTATAAACTGAAACAAATGTATTCATTTACACAGATAAAACTACAAGGTTAACACATGGGCCTGTGTTTTAAATAATTTCAAGGTCCTCTTTCTACATTTAACATTCATTTTAAACTAAAGAATCTTAGTCTGTAAATTATCCTCAAAATCACTTTACTCCCATTAGACTGTGTTATTTCTCAGGGGAAGGTTTATTCCATTTATTTTGCAGGTAAAAAGCACGAACTGCTCTCATGTGTATTTCTGCCGAGATGTGTCTATTATATGAGGATCGCTTCAATCGAAAACAAGTTCCTTATGTGAAATTGTCGCTGCACTAAAGTCTTTATTAATATTGGGTCATTACGCGGTTTAAGGGGGGGGGGGTCATTATCCCCATCGCTGTCTGTGTGTCTGGCGCATCCTCACGGCGCTGTTTACACGTCACGCTGTTGCGCCGTGCAAACCCAGATTCATTGATAAAAAGGAAACACAACAACACCACGACTGGGACGACGAGGAGGAGACAAGGAGCAGCGGAGGAGATGAGCGCACCAGAGCCCGATCTGCGGCTAAACACCGATGTAGGCTAATCCAGCGCCTATAAAGAGACCTCTTAGCGTCGGCGGCTAATTTGTTTACGTTCAGGCTGCAGCAGCGCCGCGTGTGTGTGTGTGTGTGTGTATGCGCACGCGTGTTGTTGTTGTCTGTATGTGCGCGCGCGCGCCTGTCGCCATCAGAGGCCTATCCGCGCTCACGGGGCCGATCCTGCTCCTCTCAGTTTAGACTCGCTGCAGCGGACCACCCTCGTCCAGCTCCAGCGGCTACTCTGGCCCTGGGGCCGGGGCATCCGACGCAGGCCGCTGTAATACATATATGTACCTTTAAGAGGAGGGAAGGGGGGTGGGGGTGGGGGGGTCTACCGAGGAATATCAATTATTAGCGCGCGGCCACGCACACAACCACTAAGAAACACTAGCGCCTTAATTAGAGCCTGTGGGAGACTTTGCGCATGCGCAGTGCGGTCCACTACCGGTCCAGTACCACAAAAACAATGGAATAACATGAAAGATGGAACACAATAATCTCTCCTGAGCTCAGTACATCACTTTATGACTAATTTAATATATATTACAATATACAATACTTATACAACCTGGTTTGTTAAAACGATTAAAAATAATAATAACATCCCCCTTTTGCAAGAATGAGCCTATTCTGGCCAAAATCTTTTTTATATTTTATATAAAAAAAGTATACAATATTTTTCATTTTGCACGTGTGTGTAGTTCCAAGTTAAAAATGTCCAAACTGAAATAAAGTAAAAATGATATTAGATACAGTTGGACGCAAATGATTGCTATCTACCAAGAGAAACACACACCACAGGGATAATGAATAATATAAAAGACTTACTCTCTCCGTTTGTTAGTCCACACTGGCAGATGATGCAGGTGCTGATGATAAAAAACACGATCTGTGCTCTCAGCTTCAGCGTCCACCGCCTCATTTTGACTTGAGAAGTTGTACCCCGACAAAAACAACAAAAAAAAAACCTCCGATCTCGAGGGGCTGAATGTTTATTCAAAAGTTTTTAAAAATCTTGAAAAGTGGAGGTCCAATGGGGACAGGTGATTCAAGGTTGCCCCCAGTCGTAAACCGAGGGAGGGGGGGTAATAAACGTATCTTCCCAGCCAAGTGCGTGATGTGTGCTTGCTCTGGAAAAAAATGCAGACCACTAAATAACGTGATCCTGGCTTCTGGTCACACATGTGTGAGTGAAAATCTTCATTTTCCACACGTGAAGGCGCCAGTCCACGTTCATCTGCTTCATGTGGGTGCTGCAGCACGTCAACAGAGAAATAACGCCGCTGCTCTTATTAATAAGTCCCACACGCGGGGGGCTAGTTAGGAGGTCCCCGGAGGAGCTCCACCGGCCCCGGGCTCATTTCTCCACGATGCACCGCTCTGGTAAAGGAAGATCCACAACAACCAACTGCGAACGGTGTATTTAAAAAAAAAAAAAACAAGAAGTCGTCTCCTCCCGGGCTGCTGCAGCAGAAAGTTGTGGAGGGTCGGAGGGGAGTTGACGGGGAAGCCCACAGGTCCTTATATCGCTCCTGCTCTCACAAGCCGCTTCTCCTTCTTTTTAAGACAGATGGAAGCACATCCCAGGAAACTCCTCCGAGCAGGGGAAAAAAAACGTGCAGCGCCTCAGCGTTCCCCCGCCACGACCCTCCTCTGAACTCCGTCACCCCCGCTGACCACCACCACCACGCCGCGGACGAATGGACAGACACCCATAAAACGACGGAGCTGGGAGGGGAGAACTCGAGCGGGCGAACAAACGTTACTCGTGTCTCCGTGTCTCAGCCGCGGGGGGAAGGGACGAGCATGGCGGCTCCGTTTGACCCGCACGCCGCCGTGAAGTGAAGTGAGGGGAAGTCTCCGCCACGCCGCCCGTTTCTTTTTCTCACACGAACGCGAGCTGGTGGCGGGGAGGGGGCAGCTAGCCTGTGCTAAGCTAATCCAAAACAAACGAGGTCTCGGTGTCGGCGATAGAGTTGGAATCGAGGGAAAAACGGACGCACGCGCGCAAAGTGAGGCCCCCAGCTCCGGTAGAGCGGAAAGGGGGGATGAGGTAAACGAAGGTAAAAAAAAGGGTTTTCTCGTAAAAAAAAAAAAAAGACGGGCCAAGTGTAAAAACTTGTATTCCCGTTCCGCTCGGCGCTGGCTCTCCCTCAGGTTCCCCCTCTCTCTCTCCGTCTCTCTCTCCTCCAGTAAACAAGTCCTGCCAGTCAGCTGGGCCACACGTGGTCTGCGCCAAAACCCGGACCGGATCGGCTCTGCTCTACCGCCGGGCTCCGGATCTGGACTGTCTGAAGCCGTGTCACAGCGCCGGGTTCTCTTTGTCAAAGAGGAGGTGAATATAGAAAACACATTCAAATAGAAACGTGAATGAAATGATGAGGGTGTTCACTTCACGCCTCGGCTTTGGATGTTCAAAAAGAAGGCATATTCCTATTCGTTTGTGCGTTTATTTGTGGATGAAGTCCTGAAAACAACAACACACAACACCTGCAGTAACAACATGGGCTGCATGTAAGAAGGGATTTTGTTTGTCATTCTTGATCAAACTCATGGTCCATAACCGTCAGAGGGTTTTGTCCACAGAAAAGGTTGAACTTAAGAATAACAAGTACTCAGTTATTGGATATGACAAAAGAAAGATAATTTGATGAAACAAGAGAATACTTGTTTTAAAAAATTGTTTTAAAAATAACAATCGGTTAAATTACATCAATCAACTGCTTTGCATTTTTTAGAAAATAATAGAAGGCCTTTATTGTCGTTTTACAAAAGAGTAGTACTATGGAGGTAGAGGTACTACGTCTGAAAATCTGTAAACATGTATTAAAAACTATTTGACTGAGGAATCAAACTAATAAACTAAAACCAGCTGCTGCCATCTCTTGAATGAGTTCCAATCAACACACTTGCCAGGGGGAGCTATACCATCAATATTAAATTATCTTTAACCTTTCGTCCATATATTCTCTGTCACATCATTGTCAACCAGTGTCATAGAGCAGTGTAAACAGTGCAATGCATGCCTGCAGTAAGGAAGGCGCACATAGGCCCGTCAGATTTCCAAAACAAATATGCTTATAGTGAAAATTCTGACCACGTTTCTCAACTAACCGTTAAAAACATGGACTTGAGTGGGTTAGAAGAAGGGTTTCTACCTGTTACCACACAGGGGATGCAGTTTGTGTGCCTGGATGGGTACACAGTGCTGCTGCTGCTGCTGCTCTGCTAAGATGTGGTGCAGCGGGCTTGTTGTTAATCTGAGGAATGTTGTTACCCAGTGAACAGAATAAATGAGGTATTAGTGAGATTAAATGTCACAGGTCTGAAGGACTCAGGGTTGTGGAATCTAGTCAAAACAGAACTCTTTGTTGTAGTGACCCTGTCTGACGCCAACATGAGTAGCGTGGGGTCTGAGACACCACACACGCACGCACGTGCACACGCTCCACTCCTCTCTTCCCGTGGGAGTAGTGGAAGTCGAGTGCACGTATCCCACTAACCCGCCCAGAGTGCTGGTATTGTGAGTCTACACATGCGGCACTTGTGCATCACTGCTCAGCCCTGCTCGTGCACCGCTGTACTACGGCTGCGTTTCAGTAGGTGGCACTAAAAATAAATCCAGCCAATTCACTTACTACACCAAATGTCAAACAGGGACAAAGGGATACGATGTGGTGAATAAATAGGATTAAATTTGACCAGAGAGGCGAGTGCCCGGAGCTTTGGGCTCCGTCAAATAAACACAATGTGATTCTGTCAGCATATACTCTGGACTGTGAGGTTGTGGGAAAGCGTCTTTTTTTTTTTTTTTTTGGCAAATGTTGCTTTAAATAATGTCTGCAAATTCAGAATTCAATGAAAACATCTTTTTTTAAATCCCAGGGTTCACCTCAGTCTCTCACAGAGGCAGCGTTCTCCGCTGGGAACATGGTGTTCGCTTCTCTCTTTTTAAACAAGAGCAGTGGGGCAGCGCTCGCATGTTTCCACCTGCTGTGTGTTCATTTATTCTGGGAGCTGTTCGGATCTGTGAATAACACAGAGATGGCAGTAATTTAATTGTTGTGTAAAAAAGCTGCAGGGTCACCACTTCCATCACCAAAATGAGAGGTGTTCTTCATCCTTTGCAAATGTACTAATTCATACTGTTTTATGTTACAGCCCTGCAGCAGAAATCTATGTATGAAAAGATTGTGAGTGTTATTCCATTCTTTGAAAGGCTAGGATTTTATTAAGATGCTTTATACTTTATAAGAACTAAATCTTCAATTCATTCATCTTCAACCGCTTGTCCATTGGACAAGTTGCCAGTTCTTTGCAGAGCTATGAGCACAAGCATTCCCTCGCAAAATAGCTTCGTTGTTTCTACAGGAGGTACAAACGAGAATCATGTGCAAGACAGCATACGAGTCAAATGATCGTCTTCAATAATGCAGGACGTTTCCTTTAAAATCACAATGTATAGTACAAAACAAGAGTCACCATGAAGGTTGGTGTTGCTCCACTGTGATTTTCACTTTGTTCAGGCATGTCTCTGATAAACGAGAAGCAAAACTGAATTTGCATTCACACCCCCTACGCGGCACGACGGTCAGACGCCGGTTTGATTGAGCGCCGCAGCAATCGGCCGTTTTCTCAGCCGACGCGGAAATCGCTAACAGCTGAGGGAATCTGACCACGCAAGCAGCGTGCTCCTTCCCTCAGACTCACACTTTCCCTGCATGCGTGCACCTCACCACGGGGAAACTCCTCTGGAGCGTTTTCAAGTCACGTAACCCGACGCGATGGATGGCTGCAGTGGCTCTGAGTCAGCAGTTAAGCTTTGCTGAATGAATGTGACTCATAGAGGAATACTTGGATTCCTCAATGGCTCGGACAAAGACGCCAGGCAGGTCACATCAGGGACTGACAGCCGAATGAAGTCAACGTGGCGTAGCGGATCGTTGCGCCCTCACCTTTAATGAGCATGAAAATGACATGATTCAAAATCAGCCGATATTAACCTTAGTGAGCAATGAAAAGAGATTAAAGAAGTGTTGTGTCTCAGCACCTTATATAAGACGTTCCAGTGTTGCCCATGTGTCTGAATGTCAATGCTGCTCTAGGCCCAAACAATATCTTGAACATGGATTATCCTTTACAGCGACGCAGCAGAATTCAACATTGATGTACACATTTAAAACAGCATTTTACAGCAGTAACTCCCACATGCTGCATCTGGTTCTCTGACACACACAGATGCAGAAGGCAAAACTAACTCCTGTTCTCTCTCTGCACTCGTCTCCCTGGCAGTAAATGGAGGGATTAATACGTTCAAATGGAAAGCGTCTCCTCCTTTGTTGGCGTGGCTCGCTTAGTAATTGGCTGCCTAGAGAGCCCAGGAAGAAGGAGCCTCGGTTCAGCCTCAGCGTGCCTGTGTGTGCACTGTATGCATGAGGGCATCTGATTGTGTGTGTGTGTGTGTCCACTGAGGAGCGGGTCATGAGCTCACACAGACAAAGCGTTGCTGGATTATCCTCTTCAGACGGCTCCCTGTGTTAGTGATTCACACTTTTAGCACTTGCTGTTCCTGCACTTCAGGCCTCACAGGCTGCTGCAGCTCAGACAAACACACAAACAACAGACGCTCTCTCTCTCTCTCTCGTGGTCGCTACAGGCACGAAATAATCACATGTATCGCCATTCAAAAGAGATTGTCCTTCTCAGGCCGCCACACATCACTCCTCCTCTTCCTACATCTGCAGGTGAGAAGTTGATGATGTTCCCCAGGCAGCTGAGGTTCAGAGGTATCCTCCATTTCTATTTGTAATGTTTATGTTATTATTACCAATCAACTGAACATAAAGACAAACAACGCCTCTCCCGTGATGTAATGTGAAGCCAAAATATCCCAGCTATAAATGCTGCCATCTTGTGACAATGATGTCACTCGGAGGCCAGCGGGATGGAGCAGAGACACGCCCCCGACCTGATGAGTCCGTCTCAGCTGTCAATCAGAACACCTCACCCCTGCTCTCACAGCCTCAAACTTCTGTTTAAAATCATTTCCAGCTGTGATGACCTGCTCATCTGCTCGTGTTGTGTTCAAATCTCTGGGCCTGATGCACCTCCACTGTGCCCATCATCTTCTGTAACCGTCAGCAAAACAGCCCTCCACCAGTGACATCATACATCCAGGGTCTCGCACGAAGACATTTCCTTCACTCACTCAATTTATATTCTCATTTGTCAGTGGAATAAAGTTCAGTGGATTGAAGCCGTCCACTCCCCCGCAGGTGGAGATGAAGAGGAGGAGCCCACCTGTCTGCGTGGAACAGTTTGTCTGAAATGGGATCGGGGGGGAAGATTAGGGGAGCCGCTGACTGTATGACGGTAGATGTCAGACTAAGCCAATGACGAGGAAGACTAAAGCTGTCGGAAAGAACACGGCGGCCAGCTCAACAGTATGATTATGTGCCCTACGATGCGTTCAGTGATCCGATAAATCTGGCGCACAGACCACACAACTCAGGTTGATAACAGCTGCCTCTCAGGTCAGCAGATTGATCCACGGTGCGTCCGAACGCCTCCCCGCCTCTGCCTGACAAACCAGTGATGAAACTGTAACCCAGTGCAGATTTTTTTTTTTTTTTTCCATCCACGAAGCAGCTTGATATTCACCACGGAGCACTGATGAATCCCAGAGGCCACGCTGTGCATCCATCAGACGTTCAGACGCCGAGTCTCTGATTGCGATTTCTGCCCCATCACATTCAAACACAAGTCATACATGTTAATGCTTCACCGCACTTCAGGTACATGCATCTGCTCTTCCCTTTTCCCTCCACGTTCACCCTGCTCAGGGCTTCACTTCCAGTTATTACCACGTAAAGACGAGTTGATTAGAAACTGTAAAAAAGGAAAACATTTATTGACGGACATTAAAGGAGAGAAGAGACTTCTGGAAATCGTTTGACAAGCAGAGATGCTGCTTTACGAGAATTAGAAATTCACTGCTGAGTATAATTTACAGTTTTATAGACTGAGGCCGATTTATCGAGGAGGTTTATCTGCATTTATCTGCCAGTTAGCAGAATCACAGCCCGAAACGATTTCCATACGTTCTTGTTGAGGGGTTGGGCGTGACAGAAGGGAGTGGGTCTGGATTAACACATGATTTGAAAAGGATTCTATAAACAAAGAGACAGTCAGATAAAGAAATATATTGCTTTGTCTTATAATGACAAAGGGTCCATCAGTGAAGATAATCCAGAAATTAAAGTAGACGATAGGGGTCACAGTCAAGTACAATCTTGTGTACTGGAACAATGGAAGTAGTCATAGTTCCTTGAAATATCGCCATAAACAATATTTTGGGCTGTTACCGTCATCATCTTCTGCCAGTGGAGACCATAAACTAGCTTTTCATGACAACAGCATCCTGTCTGTTCTATACGTCGCTGACTGATTCCGCTCTCTAACCGCTCTGGAGATAAAGAGTGTGTTTTCTAAAGGAGAGGTTTCCTCTCTGGGACAGCTCTGTCACTTTGTCCTGAACTATAGGACCCTCCAACCTCTGCCCCTGTCATACTCCACCATCTTATATATATATATGTGTGTGTGCGTTTGTCCCAGTGTGTTCACCCCTGCCTCGAGTGTAAGACACTTAACCCCGGGTCACGCACACATCCCAGGGAGCCTTGTTTTCCCACAAATGGACCACAGCATAGTTATCTATAAACAGATTAGACTGCCAAGGTCACTTCAGCCGCCCCCTCCTCCTTTTTCCATGTCGCAAACTCTCATCATCAGCTCTTTTCCTTCACAATCTCAAGACTGAATCCACCGCCATACGTCCATCTGCCCTTACCCCCCCCCCCTCCACCGCCATACGTCCATCTGCCCTTCCCCCCCCCCCCCCGCATCCTCATTTTCGCTCCCTTCGCCTCTTCCTCGTCTCCTGCTCCCTGGCCCCCGTGTTGCTGTTCTCAGTCTGCGAGTTCATGTGCGCGGGTTAAAGGCCTCGTTTCATCACTGATAAGGGAGCAGGGTGGAGCGTTGCGTTGGCCTGCTTGAACCTGAATGCCCTTTCCTGAGGGGATGTGTCGGTGACGGCTTTATCCACATACTGTCAGAGTGACAGCGAGAGCAACACGTCCAGAGAGTGGGGCCCGGAAAATACACGGCTGAGCCGAGGTCAAGTCAGTGTCACAGGTCCCCCGGCGGCCTGGGCTCAGGGGGCACAGCATCAAAGCTTCCGCTCACACTGGCAATATGGGGACGCTGTTGTTTTGTTCCTTCCTTTCGCACGAAAATCACACACGTGCCAAGAGAGGTGCTCCCACACAGAGACGAGTTATATGGTGGTTTAGGTGAGCTTTCTGAAGTTGACTGAGAGACGGGGTGACTGAGAAGATCTTCATCAAAAAATTTCAGCCATGGCCTGAATATGCTGCACATATCAACACATCAACAGACTCCTTTGAGGTTATTGGCCCTAAAAGTCAGGTCTATCTTGCATGAAGAAATCTTCAAGGCTCAAATTCAGCATTACATTTTGTTTTACCTTTTAAACTTACTTTAAGATATTTAAGGAATATGTTTATATAGTGTTTCCAAATTACATGAAAATTTTCAGCCATAAAATTATTTGAAGTTGCAACAGACAGAAGGAAAAAAAATCCCAGGATCCCAGTGACACGGGGACTGTCCTTTCTTTAGATATTGAAATACGTCTGAAGTAGGTACTGTATGTATATCCATCTTATCTACCATTAGCTTTGATTTGCAGAATTTAACAATGTCTCAAATACAACAAATTGTATTATAAATAATAATTTCTAATCCTTCTATGTAGTTTTTCTGATTCATTCATGCCCAAGTCTGGAAACCATTTCTGGGACATCCATCAGACGCGGACCACACTGGCAAAGCTGTAAACATTTATTGGACACATACTGTGCATTCACCAGCAGTTTAATAGCTCCGAGTGTTTTCCTGACCTCTGAGCCGAGCAGGAAATTGTTTGGAAATATGTGGATTAAACTTTGACTCTTGTAAAATTACAAACATGCAGCGGAGACATCCATGTTCTGTATCTAAGAACCGTGTGCAGACGGGCTAAACATGAGAATGAACAACAAAGGTGTTTTCCTTGTGAGATATGTTTCCAGATAGAAGCGGGGAGGGGCTGACGGAGGGCAGAGAGCGGGGCCGTATGTTCTCTCTGACGCGGCGATCGACTGAGAGGGAAACGCTTAATGAGTTCCTGAGAGCGCGGCTCGGTCGCGGGGTAAATGCGGCCGCATTGTATGAGTGTTTACAGAGGAAACAGAGGCGGCCGCCCATCCTGCACGGAGCAAACGCCACATCCAAGGTGACAACGGCTTCTCCTGCGGGGACCAAATGCAGAGAGCAGCGTTCACGACAGCGTCAATTAAAGGGGAGCAGAACACTAAGTGCTAATTTGATAGAATGCCATCCCCACCCCTCCCCGTCAACCGTCTCTTCCTCAAACGCAACATGGCTGCCAAACAGCTGACACAATGCTTGGTGAGTTTCCTCTTCCCTCTGCCTTCTGCTAGTGCTATTGACTTGGCGGAACCAAGTCGTACGTACTGGCCCCCCAGCTGTGGTCAGTGGTTTGACAGAGGGCACGACTGAGCGTCGGCATGCGAGGACCCGGAGCGGGGAGGCCAGACATCAGGCTTTAACTACTCCCGCTTTTCCAAGTCCTATTTGCAGCCGCAGCCCCGAGGCGTGTTACTCCCAACATCCTGCGACGACACGGGCCTGATTGACTGCAGCGCCGCTCTGTGACCCCGGGGGCCGGCGCTCTGCACAATGAGACTGGGAGGGAACAGGGGTTTTGTCTCGGAGCTTCCTAGAACGACAGTAATAAGAACGGCGTTTGTTTGTGTTCTCGCAAGGAGACGGACGGGGAAGAGGCGGATCAGGGAAGATGGATGCGTGTAAAAGTTCAGCGAGAGGTCTGGGAGTCAACAAACAAACCGCGGGATTAGATTTACTCAAAATGGGATTATTGAAATGTCATTTACTCGACGGAGCGCGTGTGCACGTGTGTGTTGATTACATGCTGTGTGAGAGTACGGCGTGCAGTCGCCATAAATAACACAATTTGGGAAAAAAACAAAGCATCCAGTGTATTCAGAGATGAATCAGACTCCCATCAGAGCTGGATTAGACAGATGATGATTAGGAAGATGTCGTAAACGTATCAGTGACACATGTCCCTCCTCAGTTATTAGATAATGCTGCCACAAACATCCAGTAAGAATAATTCATGGTTTGTGTAGGGGACTGGTAACTGAATAATTCTAACGCAATCTCCCCCCCCATTCGTAGCCCCACCAAAAAGTACCGGCATCCTCCCACCAGGGCTTGTGTTAATCCCTTCCAGTCATTTTTGAATCGCTGCTAAAAAAAAAACTGACCCCTGAGTGACAGACTTGAAATTGCAGGTGAAAACCTAACGTCCTTAGCGGAGGTAAAACAGTTGAGGTAAAACAGCAGCTGAAACTGGAAGCGGTTTTTTACATTAAAATTCTCCATGGCTGGTGTATCTGATCTGAATAAATGTATATGCAAGGCGGTGAAAAAGTTTCCAGTCGCCCCTTGGCGGGGTACACGAGCGCTCTCTGAGCGCCCTCGCAGTTCACGTCACGAGTTTTGCTTCTGAACTTGCCATTAGAGAGAATAACTTACGGCAGGTGTTCGCTCTGTATAGAAACGATATTTCAACAGATAAAGGCGAGGCAGCGGCTGTCGAGGGTGGAGGTGGTACTGTGTCAGGGGTCTGGTCGGGCGCCAGCGGAGCTGGTGCAGTGCAGAGAGTGAAAAAACGAAAGCGGGATTACCTCAGAGATCAAAGATGAAGCACCACGAAGAGCACAACTTCAGTTAAAGCTGGACCCCGTGGCCTCGTGGTTCTCTGAGAACAAGCAAAACCGCGGCGCTGCCATGTTACACGTGTCCCGTAAAGGACGCAACACGGGACACGCGATGCAGCACCACTCCTCTGCTGGACATTTTAAAAAGCCCGCAAAAGAAATCTATTTTCCATTACCTTTAGCAAGCAGTTACTGCTAGTCATTTCCTAAAATGTCTGGCATGGATGGATTTTTTTTCCTAAAATGTCTGGCATGGATGGATTTTTTTTTTTTTTTGGGGGGGGGGCGGGTCTGCAGATCTCCGAGCTACTAAATAAAGAAAGACACTACAACTGCAGGTCAGGGATCCTCGCAACCTTCTCTCTGCCGCTGTGATGTTTTATTCAGCAGATACATTTCTCTGCTTGTTGTGCCGCAGAGTGAGAGAGATGGAGACAGTGTGAGGGAGGGGAGGGAGGAACGGGCCAGAGGAGGGAAAAGAGAGCAATTCAGGTAAACGGAGATGCGGAAACGGCGTCTGACTGTGCCTCAGTATGAATCCATTATCGTCTCTTTTCTCCCGTACTTTAATTTCATAGCAAAGAATGTTATATATTTGGGTGCTTTCCTGCAGCTGGAACACGAGAAGCTTTCCACCTTCAGCAGAGATCACAGGGTGAAAACCGTAACGTCGGCAGAGCGGCCTGGAAATCTGACGTCCTCCCTCTGCAGGAGTCCGTCACTCTCATATGGTTTGAACAAGGACATGTCTCACCTGGATGAATTCTGCCTCACTGGGAGAAGTGGTTTGTGGAGATGCTCAGGTTCTCTCACCTGCCCCATATACTTTTATTAGATTTCACTTTTTCCCGTCATCTGTATTGCATATTCTTCCAGTCAGTGCGATTCACTGAATTAGCTGAACCGCCCACGTGTTTTCAGCTTTTTGCACCGTTCATGGCGCCGGGTGCCGGCTGCACCGCGAGTCAACGCGCAGGCTGAAGAACCTTGAAGACCACTCTCGCTAAAATGTGTCACCTTTGTATTTGTGTTGTTATTCGCGGACCATCTGCTCGGCCTTGACATTCCAGCTCGGTGGACAAAACATGTCACTGATGACGTGGAACCTCCCCTTGACAGAGAGCCTTGCTCTCAAACATCCTCCCAAATAACAGCCCAGTCAAGGATCCCGCGCCTCTGTCAACACGCAGGTTTACACACAAACAAGCCTTTGGTTACTTTGCTTCCAACCTTTAAAAGCTGCTCCGCTCAATTTTTCTAAATGTTGAGTCGGTTACAGTGTTCGGTTCGTTTGCATTATTTATAAAGGCAAGGTTATCCAGACTGGGAAACCAGAGAGAGGGAGAACCTGTTATATGAAAGCAAAAACACACACACACACACACACACACACACGCTCCTAATCTGCTACCCTGAGGAGCCTCCCTGGTTCCAGGAAGGAGCCTCCACCTGCTGCTGCAGCGTGGGGCCTCTTGGAGGAAAAACGTTGAGGGGCCCAGCAGAGGTGCACCTGGCTCCAAACATATCACTTTTGTTCAGCAGCGTCTTATTCCTGGGATAGACCACTGCACATCCCAGTCTCGGCTCCGGCCTGAGGCGGAGCCCAGAGCCTCAACCGCCGGGCTCCCGGCACCGACGGCACCTCACCTCCTCAGACGTTGGCAGGCTGACGTTCTCACTTTCCTCCAGTAAACGTTCATCAGCGTGTTTAGGGTTAGCGCTCGTGTCGTGGAGGCAGATAAACCTGTCCCACCATCCACAGAGCGCCGCGCAGCACCCGCCCCCCCGCTCCTCAGCCACGCCCACTGGGACCAGTAAAGGTGAGGGGAGAGACGCGGCCCCTGAGCAGCAGCTCTACCTGAGCTGAAACCGGCGGGGAGCTCTGGTAGCCAACCAACCAGTCAGAGCTGCCACAACTGCATGTGCATATGTGTGTGTGTGTGTGTGTGAAAAAGAGAGCAACCCCCATGAGGATGTGAAGACTGAGGAAGAGCCAGAGACACAACACAACCACACAGACAGACAGATACAGAAATGCTGGCGCTCTCTCTCTCTCTCACACAGACACACACACAGACCCCAGGTCGTGTCAAGGGAAACAGTAACGGCAAACTGAAAACAGAGAAACGTCCTCAACAGCTGTGCAGACGCAAGATCGGGGGGTTTGATATCCACGTCTTCTAGGTTAAGGTCAACCATTGCCACGTGCAGTTGCTCAGTCTGAGCTTCATAGTTGCCCTGTCAGCTACTGTTAGTGGCACTGAAACCCGTTTGTTTTAGTGTGCTGCTTTTTCCACATATTAATTTCATTTCACAGAAAGGCTGAGAGAAAGAACGAGAGAGTAAAGAAACCCCTCTTTAGCCTTTTGCTCCCTGGAGCAAGTCGATGGGGAAGAAAAAAGAGAATGAAAGAGAGATCTCCTTGATCTCTGGTGGGCAACTTCAATCCAGGAGACCAAATTAATGTCAAGTGATGACAGTGTTCATGAGGGCTTCAACTTATTTTAAATGCCTTTATTGAATTTCCCGCGGCTGGGGATAATGAATTTGACTTGGTTAGAAACGTGATCGTGTTCGTTCTCCAGCTCTCCCTTCGATGACATCATATCTCTCCCGTCTACACAACAGAACACAACGCTCTGCACGAGTTGGCCTCCCTCCTTCTTATTCAGCCTAATAAACCGTGAACTCCTAATAACACGGAACCGTTCATCTGAGTTCAGGTCAGTTCTCCAATCCACCGAGAGGGTTTTTACAAGTTGACAAGTGTAAATCGAATCAATAAATCAGACCCAATTCATACATCTATAAAGGGAGGATTTATGGTCCTCATTCATTACAGCCAGCGTGAGGAGAAACGGGGGGATGCAGTAGCAGTACAGCAACCCAAAGTAAAAATACTCCATGGTCCGGCTGCCTGGTTTTGGGCGCTGGAGCTGGTGGTGCGGCGAACGTGAACAATCCTGAATGCTTACGGTGAACGTGCATCGCCGTTTATGAGCGAATCCCGTTTTTTAAACGACTGTCAGAATAACCACTAAGTAAATGTAAAGGAGCTGAAAGTGTCTCTCGCGTGTTACGACCTGATTCCTTCCTTAAAGGCGCCGCGTTAAAAGGCGCTGTAGCAAATTACGGCTGGTGCGCGGCTGTAAAGTTAAATTTACAACTCTGTTGCCGAAACCGTTTTTTTTTCCGACGGTGCCGTGGGAAAACGTCTTCAGGAAAGAATGCGCTCAGGTCGACTGAGACAGATGTTCGCAGTGAACCGAGCTGAATATCTGAACCCACACCCAACACACCACAGGCTCTGGAGCGTACGTGGGTGACGGCCTCCCTCGGTTAATGGGTTAATACGGTTACACTGGAGACGGAAAGCTGCCCCGGCTGGTGAAGTCACGTCGAGGAGCGGAGCTGCGGCGTCACGGCCTCGCCGAAGGCCCTGAGAGCGGAGGCGCAAAACAGCTGGGATTAAACTGAGCGATGATGATCCTCCGCAGTGACACAACCTCATTTGGTCTCCCGGTGGCCTGCATACCTCGGCTTCCAGCAGGCAAAACACCCCCCGGGGATCCCAAAATACACGGCGGGCCAGGCCCGGGCCCGGGCCCAGGCATCCAGTCAGCCTGTGTGCGCGCCGTGGAGCGGGGCGGGGGAAAGAGGGGCGAGAGGAAGGGCCAGGGGCAGAGCTGCAAGCCTGGGCAGGCCGCTCGGCTCCACAGGCCTCAGACTTAACAAGGCAGGAGGAATGTTAACCTGCGAGAAGACGCTTCCTCGCTGGGAAAAACCTTCTGAAATCACCGCGCTGAAAGAAACAAGGAATGGGGGAATGATTTCCCCAGAGTCGCATGTGACGGCTGTGTGATTTAATTTAGGTGGAGGGCTCTGCCTTTATTTAGCCGACTCACATCACCTCTAAATGGGCAGAGGGCTGCTGACTGAGATTCACGGCCCGATCAGGCCATCAGGGTCATGGAGGTCATTGAGTGCACACGCTCCCAGAGCGTGAGCGACACACAGTGGCCACGGAAAGTCACTGCATCGGCGTGGTGCTGCTAAGGTTAAGAGGCAGGGGGCGCTGTTGGGAAGCTGTAGGGAAGTTTGTAATATTTTGTTTAACTGGTAACACTTCAGTCTAACGCTCAATTAACACTGTCACACAGCTGCAAACAAGTCAATGTTTTTTTTTTTATTTAAGTGGAGGTCGTCCACACAAGGTGACAAACAATATCATCAGGCTGTAATCACGCAAAATAGCTTACAGCACGCTTCAAACGTCTGGATCTGCTCACGTCTGTTTAGTGTGGAAATATTTATTATTTATTAACAATTCTCAAACACGTAGGCGGGCATTAAAGTAAAGTGTAACCCAACTGTTTTAGCTCCACATGTTCTGTGGTGAACATGTATGAAGAACGCGTGCTGGCTCCAGCAGGGGGCCGACCTGCTGAGGGACTCATGGAATTAAGGCTCAGTCTCGGCCGATTTTCATCTCACCTCGTTCTGTCCTGATTTTAAAAATGAATACTGACGCACCAAACCCAGTCCCTGCATCTGCAGCTTCCTTCCAGTTTTGAAAAAGTGCAAACTTTTCAGTCCTTCGGCCGGAGCTGCTTCTGGCTCTGAACGCTACCGATCTGCGTCACACGCACAGACGCTACAGGGGGCGGAGATCTACTGAGACCCGCGTCGGTAAAAGATGGGAGAGCGCAGGACTCAAAGAGTTCAGGGTGGTCGGCGGCCATCATCATCTGAGTCGGGGGAAGATTCTGATGAAGAGGATCATGCTGATGAAGGTGAAGGAGACCAGGATGAGCATCAGCCACAGCAGCCAGTTCACGGACTTCTTGGTGTGCTGCTCGAGTCGCTCCGACTCCGTCTTCAGCTTCTCGAAGTTGAGGTCCGCCTGGCGCATGGACTGACTCAGAGTCTGGGAAAGGTCAGCACACGTGATCAAAGAAAGAAATGACAACCCATGGATCAATTCTTCTTCACAATTTCGAGCCGAAGGATGATTGTGGATATTGTTTGTCTCATACTGCCGACTAGTGGACAGAGTCGGCAGAGGGGAAGGGAACAGTAAATCGAATCGAACCATTCAAAGTGTATTCCTCCAGTTACCTGGTTGTCCTGTTTGATGATGTTCTGCGCAGCCATCGTGTTGTTCTTCAGATTGCGGGCCAGGTTGAGCATGTCCTCGGCCAGTTTCTCCTGCAGGTTGTGGTGATGCTGCAGGACGGCGTCCAGCTCTGCGGCCGACTGACGCTCATCCAGAGGAAGCCCTCTGCGCGGGTCAGGACGGTCTTAGTGAGCATTTAACAGTGAACACTGACCTGATAATCACCAAGTACAAGATATAAATCTTTACCTTCTGTTTCTTAAGTCTGTCTCTGATGTTCCTGCAGGGAGGAGCGAGGTACGCAAATTTACATCCAGCTTTACTTTACTTAAAAAACACAGTTACGGCTCTTAAGTAGAGATACTAAAACAATCATCCTTACCTTTGCCAGATGAAACCTGAAATGAAAGCAAAGAGAATATTTAGTTTTCATTCGCAAACATCTTCACAGCTTCTCTCAGGATAAAGAAAACTCCGCTCATCGTACCGTGCCGAGCAGCTCGTCCCTCATCTCTCCCGTACACCGGGCCTTCGTCTGGATGTGGACAGTTTTAGTGGCGGGCATCCTCTCTTTGGCTATCGTGGGCGTTCGACCAGGAGCGAGGAACTGATTGGCTAAAGCTTTTTCTGTTGGCGAGGACTATGACGGAGAACAGGGAAGACACACATCAGAAAACTCCTAAAGAGGAAAACTAAATTCAATAACAGAAGTCTGAGGTAGAATCAGATATTGGCTTACTTCTAGATTTAACATCATTGATCAAAGTTTCCTCACACATTTAAAATCAGATCATCATTCTGAATAATGGCTTTTTGGCCACTGACCAGTTTCTCGGCCTCCAGGAGTCCTTTCAGAAAGTCCACTTTTCTGGAGTAATCAGTCAGGACCTCTGCTGTGGGTTTGCTGCATGGAGACATCGTGTTACTGTATTCTTTTACTTCTTTAATAATCACTATGTAGTAAAAACACAGCATGATCAACGACAGAATAACTTCCTTCAAAACAAGGGACATGCATCCATCAGAAGATTTGTGGTTTGCAATGAGAAGTGAAAGTAAACATGTGGGTTTTATGTGGAACAAGTATGAGATGGTGTCCTTACCTCTGACTTTTCCTCAGAGCCACCAGCATCTCCTCCAGAGCAGCAACGTACTACAGAGGAGCAAAAACACAGTTTAACACTTCAAGTTACTCTGAACAGCTGAAGGTACTTCAAATACTTTCAGCTTCAACAGCATTTGTCACGAGACTAATGTGACAAGTTCCTCCTCCATAAAGCAACGCTGAGCAATCTGCAACCTCATACTTTGAGAGAGACTAGAAACATGGTTTCTGATCATCGGAATAACACTGACCTGACAAACAAACGCTGACTCACTATGATGAGGACTCAGTACAGTAAAAATGCAGTTTCTTCCGAGGCATTAGAGCTTGGAAACGACGAAATGACGAGCAGCTCGACACTGTGACGGAACAACACCTGAAGGACTTGACAGCGACATCTCCCATGTCAACATCTGTGTCCTTGTTCGAGAGGACAGCGGAGACGCGAGAGTCCCTGTCCTCCTCGCTCAGTGACGACGTGGCTAATGAGCAGCAGCTTCGCGCAGCGTCAGAGGTGATAGAATGAGCCTAAGGAAGGTTTGACTTCGTGTCGTCCATCTTCGCGTCCTCTTACCTTCTCCAGCCTCCATTCGGCCTCCCCTCGCTTCTCGGAGGCGATGGATTCACAGCGGGACAAGAGCCGGATGAAATTTATCTCTAATCTGGAAGCCATGTTTGGAGCCGACTCACCGTCGCAGTGTTGTGACGTCACACCCTGCGTCGCTTGCTGACTGGTTTAAAAAACGTTCGCGCACATAATTAGGTCCATAATTATGACATTTCAATATTCAGAAATTTGTTTAGTGAAGATTTAGTGCGAAATAATGTAACTATTGTTTTTACTGTATTTTTTCATTCCATTATTTAAATGTAATACAATATATATGGATAAATTAACATTTCATTGATCAAAGTTGTTTTTTTTTCCCTCATCTGTGTTCATACATTTTATTGCATCCTCAACTGTTTTAGTCAAAAAACAAACATTTGTTTGTTGACTAAAACAATTTTTATTAGATGGAGATTTGACAATAAATAACTAGTAAATAACTTTTTTGTAATTATGAAATGAAATTAAGAAACTCTTTTATTAACTCTATTAACTAAACTGTATATATTAGTCAAATATATTGGTATTAGACGGTTTCAGTGCCTCCTGGAGAAGAGCAAGTGATCTCACCCCTCCTCTTATTGTTCATATTTTGCATCAAAATGAGAATAACCTGAAAACTCTTCCCTGAATAACTCAGCGGCAGCAGATGTTATAAGCATCAGGTTTTGTATTGTCACGTTAATACTAATAACATTCAGTCCCAACCATGCACTCTGTTACACATTACACATCTTCCTCTTGATCCAGACAAACTAGCAGACATCATTCAACAGCAGAGAGGAACATTAGTATCACATTTCAGACATGTTGAAATGTTCTCCAGCAGAAACTGCTCATTATGGGACTGTCCACAGCTGAGGGAAGCCAAGAAGTTCATTACAGAAAAGGGTTGAGGGAGTTTCAGAGAGTTCTGGGAGCTGTTAAGACATTGTGGCACGGCTGCTGTATAATGGCCAATGTTGTGTTTTTGTTGTCTCAAAAAAAAAAAAAAAAGAAGGGCGAAAAGTGGCGTGTGCTGCTCCCGATTCCCTTTGCTATGTGAAGGCAATGACTCCTGGACACTTGTATCGATGTATTGCTGTGCGGTAGGTGGAGGCGGACATCACTGTTGTGTTTTAGTCACTGTGCATGCTGAGGTCCTGGATTCGAACATGTCTGTCTTGCATTGTTTCAGTACAATAACCACAAAACTCTGAGACAAAGGAACCCTCTCTTTATCCCAGTAACCCCTCCCACCCTCCCAATGAGTTTCTTGTTCAAATCACTGTACATTAACAAGGCACTAGCTAACATTTCAGCGAGCATGCGTTGCTCATAAGAAGAACTAAAATATGAAAAGTGCGACTGGAACCTCTATTATTTCCTTGAAATAGCACAAATGTGGTTGAAGAAAAAAAAAAGTAGAAAGAACCGGTTACAAATTCTATCCAGCATGTGTTGGAGCTGAATTTACTGGGTAACCACAACATATGAAAAAAGATAGAAAAGGTGCTTGGCAAATTCTTGTCCAGTTTTTTTTAACTGTCATAAAGGACAACACGACTTTAAACAAACAGTTCCTTGATTAGTTTCCCTCTGACAACAGAAACTAGAACATCATCTCACACTCCTGCTCTGCTGTGTGGAGCCACTGTAGCGACGTCTCATCATGTTCAACTTCTCTCCTCCTCTGTGTGATTTTTTTTTATTTTATTTTTTTACAACCCCATCATTGTCATCTGTGGCATGACAGTTCTATCCTCTACCTTTGTTCTACTCTGTTACACTCATCCTCTTCACACGTCCTCTTCTGGGTACGGTACATCGGGGTCAGAAAAGCGCCTCTGGCCCTTCGGGACTTGTGTCTCGCGGTGCTGGTGTGGAGGAGAGCGCGTCACCAAAGAGACGGAGGAGGAGGAAGTGGAGGGAGGGCAGGAGGAGAAGTGCAACAACAAGTCACACTGCGGGTCGTCGATGTACAGGGACTGAGTGCTGTCTTTGCGGCGGCCTGGCTGCTCCCTCTTTCTGAGCAGGTGTTTGAACGCTCTACTCCCGGGGGGAGTGGATGTCGCAGAGTGGGGGTGGATACCTGGCGGGAGTTTGACAGTGGCTGGGATGACGGGGTTGCGGCGTTGCAGCGGGTGCCTGTTGGAGGAGTCGGAGGTTGAAGAAGCGCAGCTGGATATAGAAGAGGTGGAGTTTGCAGGGGTGAGGCTTGGTAGAGAGAGGCGTCCACCGAGAGCTTTGGGTCGCTGGGCCAGGTCAGACGGTTTAGGTGGACACGTTGGCTTGCATCTCCTCAGCTGGGCGCCACCTCGTCCTGGAAGAGAGGGATGAAAGGGAGGGGAGAAGGCGGAATATTTTCATCAAACATTTTCACAGTTAACATGAGAGGGTGAGGGCCAGCGGAAGACCATGCAACCATGTTATCTATTATAGATTCTGGTCAATCTGGAAAACATTTGATTTCATATCAGCCAGATGTTCAATTCATTAATTTGGAGGGAGTTTGAGCATGCACCTGAGCCACACATGCATTGACATGCATACATACACTTAACACGCGCGCACACACACAGAAACACGGTTGCTGTTCGTCCAACCTGCTTTGTTACAGAGCAGACGTCACCGCCCCAATCACCATCACTGGTCCAGACCTGCACCATAAAACACAGGAAGGGCCCAACCCAGCGGCCCCCCGTGGTCCGGTCAGAAACCCACAGGTGAGTAGGAGAAAAGGCTAGAAGGAAGGAGAGTCCACAGGGTGGCATAATACTAACCTTCAGGCTCGGAGCTGTGGGCGGAGGAGCGCTGCTGCTCGTCCAAAAGACTCTCTGAGCTCAGCGAGGCCTCGGAGTCCAGGTTCTCCTGGTCTGAACCGGGCTGCTCCATCTCTGGCAGGCGACAGGCCAGGTCCTCCCTACACGGGGACAGAGGGAGGACATCAGAGGAGTGAGTCGCTGCACCTCACTGGACACAGAGGGAGTGATGAAGAGGACTTCTTTACTTCTCCTGTTTGATGGACTTGATTCGTTCCACCAGGTTCTTTTCAGCCTCAGTGTCGGAGTCCAGAGGCTCATTCTCAGGGACCACACTGAGATCGGAACTGACCTTCTCATGCACCTGTAGAAGACAGAACAGAACTTCAATATGTCTTCTACATATCGTCATTTATGCACTAATTATATTTAATAAAAAATATAAAAAAGGGCTTTCAATCCAAATCTGAAACCAATTCCAAGATTTGTTAGTGAGAAATGCAAGAGCAGGGTAGATGGTGCCAATAGCTTTCATGCTTAATACTTGCAGGACTTCTGTGAAAAACAATGACATAAAAGGAGCAGTGATAAAATAATAAGCTAATAAACACATCCACCCTTCCATATCAGTACTGATGTGAGGGGTTTGAGGGACATCACCACAATCCAGACAGGTCAGACCACAACACAGCAACCAATTGGTTAGAGGTTTTCTTTCAGTAATAAATGAATACACCACGAACATAACATAACATGAGACAATGATGATGAATTTATGATTAAATTCATCAAATTAGGTCACGTTCTTCCAAAGAGAGTAATGACGACACCAACCCAGAGCAATCTTCTCCCCTGACAGACAGAACAAGAACGATGCAAATCCTTCACATCACAAGCAGGAGATCTAAACCAGACTAACAGCAACATGCAAACTGCTACCAGTTAGTAAGGAAGAGTAAAACGTATTAAGGAAAGGAATTTAAAAAAAGAAGAAAGAAAAAGAGCCAGAGCATCAAACGTCACCCACATCTAACATGCCATGCACAGGTGCTTCTACATGGCATACTACAATACACTACGTCTATGGATCTACTGAACCAGGAGAACTCAGTGATACATACCACCACTCCTTTGTAAGGAGCTGAGAACCTGAGAGGTAAATGCCAGTAGTGCTAAAGAGAGACAAGGAACATCGGCCATGTTACCCATGTAACTGAAGAACAACAGCTACAACTGGGGTTGTTGTATAATCTGATATTAGTGGATTTTATAAGAATTCAGGTGACTTTTTAAATCTTTTATTTTACTTCTTCTGCATCCAGGCTTGAGGTAAATAACTGCTTTTGTTTCAAGAGACAACTGAACAGTGGTGATCCAGACTGAGGAGGGATTCCTTTCCTCACCGTGTTTTGTCTTTTGAGTTTGAGCTGGTTAACTGCCAGAGCCTCAGCGTACTCCAGCTGCTCGATCTCCTCCATCTTCTCGTTGTAGCGTCGAATCTGTTCGTTGATGAGCATTTCTAGACACCTGCACAGAGGAGAGTACATGAAATGGTCCAACACGATAAGGCACATTCAAGGAAAATAATAAGACTCTAAAAGATGTCAGCAGATTTAGCCATTTCCGTTTTGTCTTACGTGGTGGTTTTGGCGACGTCCTTCATGCTGAGGAGCGGGTCAGCGCTGTCGGGACAGCGCAGGATGCATGGGGCAAAGACTATGGCCAATGAGTTTGAAGACATGCGGTTGTGAGCCTCCTCTTTGCATACCCTACAAGATATTAAATAATATTTATGGACACATGAGCCATATTCTCTCTTCACTACAGAAGTAAAGGGAAGTATGGTACACAGCAATACATTATCTAGAAAAATAATCCAGTGAGTACAATAGTTTGATTCCGTAGGTTTATAGTCATAAAATAAAGGTCACAAGGAGGGAGCCCCTGCCTGACGAGATGGAAGACGATTCTCTCCAGCGTGTTAAAGTTTGCAGTGGGAAGTTCATCCAGCACTTTGTAGATGGCTTGAAGCTGCTCCTGCTTCTCTGGCAGTTCTACAGGAAGAAAACACATAATTAATTAGATCCCATAATTATTATCTTGTAAATGTCTTTTCCCTCATGTGTGGTATTAACCCTTATCACCTTTTTTCAGCCTCATGTAGTAGTTACTAACCATAAAAAAGAAACAGTCATAAATAACTTTAACTACTGCCCAGCAGCAGATGCAGGAGCAACTACTGTCCCGTGTAAAATGCTGCCCCCTGGTGGGGGACAGCCTCCTCACCCACTGCATGTAGAAAGTCATTGTAATGTGTGAAGGTCATGAGAGGGTCTGGCAGCTCCCTCAGCCACTGTTTGACCAGGCCCGTCACTGTGTGGATGGGGTAGTCTTCCAGGCAGACCAGGTGGGGGTCTGAAAACACAAACAACATCACATCAATAAAATAAAATACCCACGACAGACATGTCAGTTAATCATCAAGGAAATGTAATCGCTGTATGGCAAGGAACCAACCAGTCTCAAGCCGCTGGTGCAGCTCTTTCATTCTGTTGGCAGAACCAGATTTACGGTAGATCCCCTCAGTGTAGAGGCCGTGGATCTCCACGTGCTCCAGCATCATCTCCAGCACCATGGGAACTGGGTTCTTTTCGCTGACGAGGCGACACACGCGCACGCCAAAGTGCAGACCACTGGAGTCTTCCTCACTCTGAATTCAGACAGGTTTGAACAGTCAGTAAATCCGATCATCGCTCATCTAGTCAGTGCATCTAAATATGATCTGTATGATCCATTTACAATAAAGGAGCATTTTACATTTGAAGGATTGGTCACCAGGTTTAACAAGTCTTTTGGGACCGGAGCCTGATCTGTGATTTCTAGAATAACTACATACCTTTTTGGCACAAAAGGTGGAGCAGTCAGTGACTATTTTGAAGATGCACTTCTTGTGGCACACCATTTTACAATCTGTAAGACGAGATCCAACGAGAAATAGAAATCAATAAAGGCACTTAAATCATGCAATGGTGAAACATTTGTTATTCCAGTACTGATGAGGAAGAAGGACGATTTGTTTCATTGTGAACTCACAGCTGCACATGTAGGCCTTCTCCATGCCCCAGATGTAAGAAGTACACTGGTCACATGACTGCATGATGTTGACCTGATAGTTGACGAAAACATGATCCAGGGGACTTTCCATCTACAACACAGAGAGACACTCATAAGAATTCTAAACAAGAAGTCAAAACAAACTGAATGACAAAGTCGGCACACTTACACTTTTATCCTTTTTCCTCCTCTTCTTACGAGCTTTAGTGGGCTGGAAAAAAACAGAGCTGTGAATATGATGCTCTTCCATGTTTGGGTGAATTATTGTAGGAGATAACGAATGTCAGTGTTTCACCTTCGCAGGTTCAGCCTCCTCTTTCTTCATCTCTCCTCTGATGAATCCGTCCAGCACTGACTGGAACAGGTTGACCACGAGCTTGACTTCACCTTTCTGCTTGTCGCCCGCGAGGAGGACCACTTTGTTCTGGTAGCCTGTCATCAGACCTTTGTAGCCGATGGTGGGTTTCTGTTGAATTTTATGGGAGAGGAGAGAAAAGGAACAAGAGTAGAGACTACTGAGTGAAAGTATGAATCAATTTGTATTGTGTGTGTGTGTTGTGTGCCAGCAGGCAGACTTACTGGGAGAGAATACATGGCTTTAATGTTCTCTCTGAACTGCATGGTGGCTGTTACAAAGATCGACTCGGTGGCTGACAGTGACTTCCCACGGGAGCGGAAATCATTGACCTAAAAAAACAAAAAAAACCCCAAAACATTAATTTGTGGCTAAATGTGTAAAAAGAACTTCATACAACAGGTAATAATTTTCATATTTCATTTACCTGATTGCCCAGGAACTCATCGAGGTGCCGCAGCTCATTTGCATTGGTGATTTCCCGGTCCAATGAGGCATTCCACTGCTCTGGGACCCGCGTAGCGCGACTTATCTTTATGGAGGGGTTGCGGCCAAAGCTTTTACCGGCCCGGTCGCCATGTGACTGAGATACAGACCAAGATGAATATCCCGATGGGGCTGAGGAGGAGATTTCCACAACATGAATAAAAGAGCAATGAATCTTTACTGGATCACTACTCCAGCTCAATTCTTTCAGACATCTAATGCAGAGAGAACACTATGCGTAAGTACCACTGATGAAACCAAATCCAAAGTAAAGTTATTTTGTTATTAGTGAGCATGATCCTGCACGGGTCAGTGTTTTCTCAGACAGCAAACAGCTGGATAGGCAAAAGACCCGGGAATAATAAATGACATTGCTCCTATGTTTTCCTTCAGTGATCATGATGTGCGATAGAGGTGAGCTGCAGCATTCAAGCAGTTTTTGTGCTCCCCACTGATCTCATAATTACCACATTATCTTATTTCTACATGATGAAATACAGTCTGATACTCAGTGAACAGCAGAAATACTTTCCAACAGTTCTGGGCAGAAAAACAATTAATGAAATGAATATACTTAATGTACCCTCTTCCTGAAAATCCCAGTGTTATTATAAACCTTGATGAACTAATCCAAAGACCACAGTATTATTTACCTTCCCCTCCTGTTGGCTTTTCATTAAGAACCTGAGCGAGTGTGAGATCTCCGTTGTCTGGAGTCTGGGCTTCTTTGTGGGGTCGTTTTTTCAAAATCTTGCTGAAGAAACCACCTGACCTGCAGAGCACAGACACACCAGAAGCTCTAAATACTTACAATACAAAACATTTACACTAAAAGACATGGATGAAGGAGCAAAGTTATAATCATTCACAGTATGTTCCTCACAATTTATCAGATAATATAAACACAGCTGCCTCACAGCCACGGTATACTGTGGTCCACTCACCTCACCGCCTCAAACAAATTCCAGCTTAGTCCATTACAAGCCTGTGTCTACACTGCCTTTACCTGTCTGGTGTGGATGGGATGGAGGGGGCTGAATCTTGGTATCCAGATACATCCTGTTGCCTCCTCCTGATGGAGCTTCCTCTTGATCCATCACTTTCTGAGGGAGAAGTCAACTGCAAGGCAGAAAAATATAAATAAATAAAGTCTGATCATTTCTAATGTTCAAAAATGTATATCTGGTCATGAGAATCCAAGCATTAGAACAGATGAACTATGAACCCATACCTCTCTGGCTGATATAGCACCAGCTCCTTCAGAGCCTGGAGACAGACTGTCAACTGATGACGAGGCCATTTCACTGCTGCAGACCAACAGACAAACAATTATAAATATGGAAAGGTATCGCCAGCTGAGAGGTTATTACACAAGCTAAACCTCCATATGTTATCAATGATATTTTCATATTGTCTGACTGTGTCCTTTACTACTGTTGTTTAAAACAAGAGCAGGTTTATAAATCTTACGCTTAACAGGCCATATTATCACGTTCAAATTTCACTAGTGGATAACTCGGCTTCCAATATAAAAGCAGATCTGAGAATGTGCCAATGACGTACAGTGGTTTTCTCCTCCTCTCCTCCTGATTGTGAGGCTGACATGGACTGGTTCCCTCTGAGAGGTCTCCGTCACTCCTCCTCCCCTTCCACTTCTCTGGCTTCTCCTTGATTGCCCCAGAACGTCGTTGCAGGTTTATCCCTCCCCCACTGTCCCCGAGGCCATTTCTCTCAGAAACATTGTCAGCCGGCCGCAGGGAGAGGGTCGACGGACGAACAGGGCCAGAAACAGGAGGAGGAGGAGAAGAAGATTTGGCCTCCTTCTTCCCTACTTTCTCCTCCTTCAGCTTCCAGGCCACAAAAGTGTACTGGTCCAGCTCCTTGCTATCTGAACGTTCCTTTAGCTTGGAGGGCTCTGGGCCTTTGCTCTTTGGAGGGGATGTTCTGTCCTTTTCGGTGGAGGAGATGGAGGAGGAAGCAGCTCGATCGGTCTCTCTCTGGTTGTGTTCCAGCCCTCGTCGTCTCCTCTGCTCTCTCTTCTCCTGGCTCCGGGACGACTGGCCCTTGTGAACAGCTGGAGGTCGTACTCTGTCTTGTTCAGCATTGGAAGGTGTGGAGGTAGTGCTGCGAGCATGTTTATCCAACATTTGACTTGGAGATATAAGTGCGCTAGGAGTGACCCCATCAGAGGGCAGGACAGGTTCTGAGTCTAGCTGTCCTTGTGTTTGCTTCTCCGAGTCCTGCTCCTTCTCCTCTTTCTCATCCAGCTGGGGTCCAGCCTCAGCCAGCGTACCATTGGACTCCAAACTTGGTTCTTCATCCTCCAACTCTTCATCCTTATCCAATTCCTCCTCGTCTGTGTGTGAGCTTGATTTACCCTCCTCCTTGTCATCCAGCATCTCCTCCATGACCAGCTCTATATCAGGATCCTCTCTGGTTTGAGGCTCTTTCCCCAGTCTTTCCTCCTCTTCTTGTGCTTTCTTAGCTGCCTCTTCTTCCTCTGCTTTTCTCCTCGCTTCCTCCTCTTCTCTCCGTGCTTCTTCTTCCTCCATTCTCCTCCTTGCCTCTTCCTCCTCCTCAGCTTTTCTCCTGGCCTCTTCCTCCTCTTCCCTCATCCTCCTTTCTTCTTCTTCTGCCCTCCTCTGAGCTTCTTTCTCATCCTCTTCCTTTTTCTTTTTCTCCAGACGGATGGACTGACACCTGTGAGAACACAAAGCACGTCAACACGTCTTTCTGGGCTCTTGTACAGGATTCAGGTTAATATGTTTCTATGTAGACAGTGTCACTGTGAGTGTGTTGTTACCTCCTGCGGGCTGAGTGGCCTCTGACCAGGGCTTGTATCTTGGTGACGCCCTGTCTTTGGCGGTTATATTCTAATCTCTGCCGGTGACCTCTCCACAAAGCCTGGATCGAAGTGGCTGCACGTCGCCTTTGCTCCTCTTTACAGTACCTGCGCCATGAATGCTAAGAGAGAGGAAATGGAATACAAGGAATGTAAGAAAAAAAGGACAAACAGCAATCTAAATTATTATACTGTCATTACATCTCAATAATAAATGTTACATCTGTATTTACCTGAATCAAGATGGCTGCCTGTCTCATGTCCAAAAAGTCTTTCCTCTGCAGACGAGCTCTGAACCAGCGCTGAAGGAAGATGATCTTACGCATCACATCCTTGTGTAGTGTGTCCTGCAGCTGCTGTCGCTCCAGCTCTTTCAAGAACACCTGCACAGAAAGCAGCAAACATTTAGATAAAGGACAGTCAGACTGGTAAAGAAACTAGCAGACATGGGGTTAGTAATGGGGTTTAGTGCTGTACCTTGGTTTTGCCAATCTGATACGTGGTGGGGTCCAGGCCCATCTTCTTGTCAAGCAGCGCAGAGATATCCTGTTTACAGGCCTTCGCATTCTTTGGCAGCAAAACTCTGAAATGCGCAATAAACTCCTGCAGGGACAAGAAAACAAAGGCAACAATTACAAAATGAGAAATGGATGGCTCGTTTAATAGGATACAATGATAAATAATGAAAATCGAAAAGATCAAATGTAAATGCAGTTTAGCCATCAGCAATTCATCTGTGTGCTAAGGATTTTATTTTGACATGGTCTTTATGTGTTTGTAGTACTGTAACAGGCTATAGTTTCCACAACACAACATCCAACAATACATCTTCAGTGCCCGTTACACTGTGATTATCAAGTGAAATTTTCCAAAGAGAGGAGTAACTTTGGAGTACCTGGAATGTGTACTTGGCTCCGTAGCCTGACCTCCTGATACGAACGGTTTCCAGCATTCCTGTGTATCGCAGCTGCTGAACCACCAAGGCCTCATCCAGATACATCTCCTTCTGCTCATGCGTAAGGACACAGGAAGCATATTTGTTTACACTCTAACCAGTTAGATGTACACACCTTGCAACGCACCTTAGACTGAAAGAAGATTTGAAAAGAGTATATTTAAGATTAAATGATAAAATCTCACCTTCTCTGCATTGGAGCGGATACAGCGAATGAAGAAAGGCTCTGCTTTGTTCAGAGTCTCCAGGAGTTTGGTCAGAGAAGTCTAAAGGTAACAGAAAAGAGTGTGAATGTAGGAGTGTTTGTGTATGATGATAATAAATACATATATAAAAAAATAAGGACTGGAACTCATCAGTTGACTTATACCTGGAACTGGGCACTGATACTCGGGGGCCTCTTCTTCTTGTGCAGGTGCAGCAGAGACTTGGTTGTGCGGTCGTGCAACGTCAGACTCACAATGAACTTCAGGGATTTAGAATCCAGCAAACTCTGCACAGCATGAATTCAACAGTTAATGATTCACTACCTGCACTCGTTATTATGATTCCAGCAAAATGATGGCACAGCGAGGACCTTCACCAGAAGGCTTCATATGACTACAGCAACATCTTTACGTTTGTCTTCAATCTCTGATTAAATCTCTTAACTCAGGTTTACCTTGGGGATGACCTGCTTCTGTTTGGTGTTCTTGTTCTTCCTGTAGAAAAGATGACAAATACTTGGTGTGACTTAGATAGAGTGAAGTGTTTGAAGCTGAGACGGGGATGGAAGAGAGAAGCTGGTTTAGTGTGAGAAGGTTGTTTAGTACGGATGGGTGACTTCATCATGCGCTGCCAGTCAGTGATAAATCGAGGGTGGCACCTAGAAGAAGGATGAATGACGAGTAGCGGCAAAGCAAAACATAACATGATGATGAAGGAGAGGATGATGATGAGAAAAGACAAAAACTAAACAAACATCATACTCACCATACAGACAGCCATGCACTCCTGTTTTCACTATCACATATAGGGGCCAGGTATTTTTATTTTCATATTGTCTGCATTCTCTAAGTGTCAGACTGCAGGAGCTTGCTTTAACCTCAACCATGCTGCGAAGGCTGCCGGCACATATTTTCACAAGACGCACCAAAAGACCTTGCATGCCTGCAGACTTCTGATGATGTTCATGCAGCAGTAAACAAAGTACAGTATTCAAGGCGTTTCAGTTACAGCCTTCAAGACATGGATCTCAAGTCATGTAATGTCTGCTACAAGAGCAGATGCGTGTTTGGTGTGACGATCACATGTGACATTAGTGTTCCATTCAGAGAAGTGGCTGCAGACATGACAGCTACAACTATGCAGGAGTGGGCGTTGTGTTTGTAATAACAAATCTAGGAGCGTGTTCTGCCTGAGCCGACTAGACTGGACTGGACTGAACTGGAACTGATGCCCAGTCTGTCTGCAGACTCACTGGAGGACGTGTCGCGGGAAGCGGAGGCGACCCCAGGACTGCAGCAGCTTGCGGGGGTCCTCGCCGTCCAGCTGCAAGTTCTTAATGGAGCTGATGATCTCTGCATGCATGTCTCTGATCACACCGTAACCACACGCACCAAGTGTGGAGAGGGAAGGGAGAGGGGAGGAGGGAGGGCAAATTAGGAGAAAGATTGGAAAAGCCCACAAAAGGAGGAAGGAAAGGGAGAAAAACACTCACACAGCAGGGGAGTGATAGTCACTGTTAGGACACCTTAGAAGAAAACACACCACAGCAAAAACCCAAAAGAGGAACACAAGCTGCAGGACAGCTGGGGGTCTGATATCAAGACAAACTAGCTTTCAGTCTTTCTTCATCCATGAAGAATAACATCCCACTGCTCATGTAGAAACCATAAGACCACCCAACCATGCTGCCACAGCCCTTTTAAAAACACACAGGTTCACTCACACACACACTCACAGACAGAGAGTCACTGGGGCATGTTGGGCCGTATTCACACCCATATCGCTGCCACTGTGGTAGTTAACATGCAGAGCTTAGTTGTCGTTCAGTGTGGTCGGCCATCTGTTTCCATGCTGGGGTTGTTACTGGTTGTGTGACAGTAAATTGTTACTGGTGAGGATTTATTTTTTTTTGATTCATGGTCCTTTCACAGAGCTGGTGTTACACTGGTCACTGAATCGGATGAGGTTAATATGGGGACTTGTTCCATGTCCCAGAGCTTGTCCATGCAATTGTTTACCCATACTTACCATGAATAACCATTGATACAGAGGAGGCGAGGCAGTGGAGGAAATGGGCAAAATATATGAGGATGTAAGTCACGGTGAATCTGACTTCTACCCCTCTGTTATTGCAGATCGGGATGATTGAACTACGTGCTTCAAGGTTACACAATCATTTGAGGTATTAAGTCTTCAAACTCATAACCTAGGAGATTAGAGATCTGAAAGCAGGAGGTACAAAAGTCAAGGTTCAGTGGACCCAATGATCCAATAATATTCCCCATGGTTTTGCTCCCTTCTGAGAAAGCTCTTCTAATTTCCTTTGTCTATTTGAGTAGGGTTCTCTGTTATGCCTATGAATACATGTGTGTTTCCAGTGACCTGCAGATGATGTAAGTAATCTAGAGGGCTAATCAGAGTAGGGCAGTACAAACACCTTCCTGTGCTCTGGAGCCAGAATAATAAATGTGAGGAAGGAGAGAGAGCGCTAAAGAAAAGACTGAGATTACAGTGAAGTAATCATTGCTGTGCAGTGTTATACTGGTGTAGCGAATTTCCTTTAAGGAAACTGATTCAATTATATTTAACAGTAAAGATTGAAGTGTTATTTTATACATTTTTTTAATGGGAGCAAACCCATAGAATGAAGGAAATCTGTATCTTTTACCCAAAACAAAGCACATTTCCTTCCTGCCAGGCCTCATGTCTTTAATCCTTCTACCTTGTCCACCGAATTCACTTACTTCTTACTCTCATAGCTAGCAAAGATGTCTTCAAAGGCCTCTAGAGGGCGCTCCTCTGAATGATCAAAGTAGAAATCGAGCATAGAAGCTCGTCTGTGGAGGGGAGAGGAGAGAACCGCACACACTGGGGTCACCAAAGGGTGGAGAGGATGTAGGTGACTGAGATGAGCTGAAGGAGGATTCATCTTTCAACGTTTTTGTGGATTCAGCTCAAATGAGATTTAATAATTCAGAGGGCCTCTGACATTATTCTTCCTCATCTCATCCAGCACCAAAGACATGAGGAGGTCCACAGTTCACCAAAACATTTCCTTCAGGAAGATCAAACTTGGAATGTAATCAGTGTGTGTTTCATGACAGTGAGGGGTAACAAAGATCTTGAACACCCCTTAAAGAACAACAATAGATGACTCCTCCATAGGAAACAGACCTGATAGTTAGGAAACCAAAATTATGAAGATCAACTGAGGCATGTTTTATATTCAGTTATGTTCATTACTTACTTGTACATTCTTTCTATCGGGGCATTGGAACGCTGGAGCTCTCCTAAAGGAGTTCTGGAGACTGGACGGACAACACCTAAAATGTAAAACACAATAACAAGTGAAACAGTGTATTTAGACACAAGATTGATCAGAGGCACATGATGGCAGCAGTTTATGTTGTTTTCAATTTTTCTCTTAATCTTGTTAATCCACATGAAAAGCCTCCTACGTCAACGGGCTGCATCTGAGAGCACAAAAATAGTCTGGAGGATTGAGAAATACAGCGAAAAAGCCTCACGTTTCTGAACTCTGAACATGTTCCTCTGGGTGCTGACCTGAAAGGCTAATCACACAGCAGAGAAACTGCTGTGGTCAGGAGTCACTATAAAATGCAATCGTGCTCTGAGGATACAGCTATGAAGTACTTTTTGAGAACACATTTTTATTTCACCCATGCCTGGCAGACAGTGGTACACTGATAACGTACCAGAAGTTTTTGCAGCCCAGGTGCGGCCAGCTTCATTGAAAGCAGCGAGGCCTCTGATGGTGGCGCGCAGGATGCCCCACCGAAACATGGCCACCGGGTCCATGCCGATGAGTTGCCGAACGTAGGCACGATCGCTGCTCCGCAACAACGCCACAATGTCCGGGCGCATGTGGTCTGTGTTCTTCTCCCGGAAATCCTGGTGATGACGAGGATTTGTAAATGACACCATCAACACACAAATTCATAACCAAATCCTCGGTTGCTTGAATTTAAAGGACTCAACTATTGTCATGTGACCTGCAGCTTATCCAGCTCCGAGCTTACCTTTATCTGATATTTCACTTTTCCAGCAAAGTGGTGAATGACAAATGCGGGCTCCATGACTGCTGTGGGGACAAAGTATTTGTTGCCCTGGTGCTGCTGTTTAAATTTAGCCAGTAAAGTCTCATCTGTGGCGTGGGGAAAGCTGGATGAACACAGAGGAAAAAGAAAGGAGATAAATGGACGGCCTCCTCAAACAAACTTCATTCTTTCACAAATGCATCAGACATGATTGAGGAGCGAGTATCATCTGCAGCTGTGCCTTACTTGCTCTCCTCATCCAGCAGGTAAAGCAGACCAGTGGGCTTCTTGCTGATGAGGTGGATACAGCCCACATTGTCAGTGTAGTCAATGTTGTGCCATGTGATTCCCTCTGCTTGGTACTCCTCCTGCGTGAGACAGAATGGGGAAGTTCAAGGACCAGCTCAATGGACGTGTCAGGAAGTTTTAATCGCAAATAGAAAAATATTTTTACTGTGTGCCGAAAGCATGGAGTAGAAAACATTTAAATCAACTGTCATACGTATTGTTATCACAACCGGGAATGATAACAATAACGGGCATGCGACTTCAACTCCAATTAGAGATCACAAAACTTTTGACAAGTCATCATTATGGAAACATTGATGAAACAGTTGCAAAATTAAATTACAGGGATGTAAATCATAAATCATAAAACCTTAGTTTAATGTTAAATTATTTTAAGGATGAGGTGCATAACCCAAAGAGCTTACCTGTTCCAGATTGAAGATATGATGATTGAAGTAATACTGCAGCTGCTCGTTTGCATAGTTGATGCAGAACTGCTCAAAACTGTTTGTGGCAAAGTCCTCAAAACCAAAAATGTCAAGGACACCAATGGACAAGCACTGTAACACAAGACACCACCCAAAAATAGGGATAGATGAGTCCTAGTGTTTCACAATCTGCATATATATATATATATATTTGTTTGCATGTATTCTGTGTGTCAGTGAGAGAGCGTGAGTCTCACCGGAACAGACTCCTCCATGTCTTTCTTGTTAAGCAGTGCGTGATTGATGCGTAGGACGATCCAGTCGAACAAGGCGCTATACAGAGATTTGGCCATGGAGTCTCTGGCTGTGATAGCCTGATGAGAGAAGGAGTTGAGGTTACGTACAGAAAGAAAAAAAACTTGACCAACATAAACATAAATGACACAAAGTCTTTTTTTCACAAGACAAAACAAACAGATAGAGAGAAACGTGTATGAGGATTTAAAAATCAAGAAGTCAAATTGTTGAGCATGATACACGGCCTGCAAGGAGAGATCTATAGCATGTGAGGTGCTCACCTCAGAATGGCTGTAAGGGAGGATCAGCTTGTCATTGACCGTCACCGTTTTCCTCTTTGTCAGCGCCTCTACCAGCAGCTCCTCTTTAACCTGAGAGTAACATCCACAACTTAATGCTAACAGCAGTAAGAAGACAGTAATGTAAACACAACAGGCGACGCTCTCATAAATGTATTAGTTTTATATCTCAGGTGGGTGGGAACTTTTTGTCTGTTCTGTCGTGCACCAAGTGTTTGGATCAAGTTCAGACGTGCATGACTGACAGTCACACACTACTCACATGCAGAGTGATACAATGATGTGCAAAGACACACACAGAAGTGTTACCTTTAGCAGATCAGACAGGGTGGACAGGACCTCCGGTGGGCCCACATCCAACCCCTCGTCTCGGCCAGTTGATTTCCTCCTGTAGGTCACGTTGCCCAGATACAAGATGGCAGACAGGACAGAAAAGATCCTGTAACAGTCGTCAAAAGAATTAGACAAAGTGCAAGTATCGGTCATATGACACATGCAGCGACTACATTGCCTCATCATCTATTTATAGTAAAAATGAATAGAAGCTTTGTCTCTCACATTCTCCCAAATCAACTGCTATATTCGTCTGTTAGTCTCTTTGTTGTAATTTATATTTTTGGTCAAATAAGTCAATTTCTTGACCAAAATAACTTTTTAATGACTGAGGGGAAAAGAATGGCACACTCCTTAATGAGTCACATTACACTGGACGAGTTCACTTACTGTTTCTTGGTGGCAGGAAGAAAGCCAACCATCTCCATTGCCTGCTGCAGCCTTTCGAAGTCATGACGCAAATCTTCCTCATCCTCAATCTTAAAGTTTTGCTGCAAGGAAAGACAGACAGTTAGTCGATGAAACACTGTGTATGAGACAATGAAAGCAAAACAGGTCGAGTGAAAAGGAGGGAGGTGAAGACAGAGGGGCACATTAACGAGTGAGACAACAAAGACAGCCCTATTAATATGCAGTTCACATGTGCGCAGTGAACAGGGACTGTACACAGTGGCTTATTCAGGCCTGACAGTCTGAATGAATACCACATCTACTGACAATGAATTACAACAGGTTATAGTTGCAGAAGTGAAGATTGTTGATACTAAAAAAGAAATCTATCTGCAAATCCCACAAATCTCTCTCTGTCTGTGGCTCTTATTGCTCTATCCCTTTCACCTATTCATCCATCAGCTTCACACTTGGCAGTGTAGTGTCCCATAAGGCCTGATCTGAACACACGCCAAGTTCAATATTAATTAAGTGAAATGACAATAAACCAGCAAACAGTGCTCTGTAGTGGCTGCCGATGACACTTAAGCGCACGTGACGCTGTTGATCATGACAACAGCAACAACTGATTTTCCAGATCAGGGTTCAGTGAACTTTTAATAAACGAGCGATAAACAGATCTTTGTACAGCAGTGGTTGCTTTCTGTAGAATGAGTCCAATGACAGAAGGTTATTTTAACAGTTTTAGAGAGAAAGCTGTACCTGCTTGAGGTAGAAGTATTCTTCAGGCGGCAGCAGCTTAAACTCCTTCCTCTCTTCCTCTGAGGCTCCCAACAACAGGTAGTAAAACACATGGTAGTTCCTGGGAAAAAAACCAACAGGATAGTACATGTGACATGGATAATCAAATAGAGTCAACTAGTGGTATCAATGGGCAGGTAGATAGCCAGGCGGCAGTCCTATGAGTGCATGGATTTTCCACACCTATTACGAAGAAAGAATGACATCATACAGTAGAATTCCTCCCTGACTCGACGGGCAAGACGCTTTGTCAACATAGCAGCTTGTTACTGACAGTAACCTAGCTTTAGCCAGGAGGATACAGAGGCGGGTTTGTCAATCGAATAGAATAGAACAGAACGTTTTTATTCCACCCCCATGGGGGAAACACACATTTACAGCAGCTCAGTGAAAGAAGAATCAGTAGATTTTTAAAAAAAAGTAAGGATAAAAAAAAAATACTCTACCTATTTACAGTCAAATGAAAGGTGACTTTATTTTTTTCTTAATCAGCTAAAGAAATCTGGACAGGAAGTTAGTCAATAATAAAAAAAACAATTAAAAAAAGTCTTCTTGTGTCAAAGTTAAAGCACCATTATGTTGTGGAAAAGGCTTACGTTGGTTGTAGTGAATCAGAATGTCTTTATTGTCCCGAGATTGGGAAATTCACATATAATATTGGTATTGGTAGGGCCAGGGTGTTCTCAACCGAAGACATAAGTCATGGTAATTATTCACTCATCAGTAATTATATCACACAGTAAATGAAGATACAGTAGAGGTTTTTCTTTCCCTTTTTACAGACTGTCACAGTGTGCATGTCAGTGTGAGTAACAGCATCGTAACAGAAGAGTCAGACGACATGAGGCGGTGTCTCTCAGAGATGACAGACAGGGGAGGGATTTTTCCCTTTATCATTTGTTTGTGTAGCAAGGTAATATTTAACTCAGAGGAAACTGGAATCAGGGGGCATACTGCTTAAATGAGACCAAACCCAACAATATTGACCTATGTGGCCACTACATCTTCAAACACAAATAGAACTGATTAATGAAATTATAAACCAAATATGGTGATAATAAAATGTCTGAGAGCAACAATATGTGAGTCTTGTATATGTGGGTGCACAAGTGCACATTTAGAGCTGAAGAGTAAATACTGCAGCCATCAGCTGGACTTCAAATCAAACTGTCAGAGACTCCTGCAAAGAAACTCCCCATGTTTGTACAGAGGGCCCCATGAAGGTCAGTGGGGTCAGGGGTTAAGACCCAGCCTGTCTCTCCTCACCTCTCGTTCTTCTCTCTGGAGACCAGCCGAGACTTCTCCAGGAGATACTTCTCCACCACAGCCCTAAATAAAGGAAAGGGAAGAGGAGGAAAGAAAATGGAAAAGGGGGAAGAAAAACAATGAGGATTAATCAATTAACACTATGGGTCACTCAGCTCTGTCTCTCTGTGAGTATGTGGATTTTGTCGGGTCACATATGAAAGTGGATTGGTAATAAACAGCGAGGGGAGGAGTGGGAGGGAGGGAATGAGGACAGATGGTCGGATCAATCAGAGAGTGAACAAAGCTTTCAAATAAGGTTCCATGCATCATAACACATCACACAGACAGGCATGCAGGATTAAAGCCACACAACTCTGGCATTCATTTGTTTAATTCCATTGTATAGTAAAGCTGGACAGGGACCCTGGCAGGCAGGCAGCAGCAGAGGTAACCTTTATACTGTCAGACCTCTGCAGTCATGAGATCCTGCACTTTATAAGTATCTGAATTTACCCACTGCACCAGGCCAAGGTCATTCAGTTGTCTAAATCAGACAGAAAATCGGTCAGAGTTGTTTTTTCCGTAGCCAAGCAAATACAACACTGACGCAAGTCGCCATGATAGACTAAGAATAGAACCGTGCTGTGAGAAAGGTTGTGGTGTCCATCTGCTAAAACTGATGCATTAACTGTTGATATTTGTTTAAGTTGACGATGACAACATATACACCAATAAGAAGTACTTTGTCCTGCAATGGTGAAATTTGCAAATCCGAACACAGAGGAACTTAGAAACAGACAAATTTAACTCATGAATTATAGTATTCAGGGATTCTGGGCAACAAGATGAATACCTGAATACCTGATGAACTCAAAGGACCACGACAGGGAAAAAAAATGAACGTGATCGCAACCTAAAAGTCAGGCTTCTTGTTGTATTTATATAAGCTGATTAGAGAACAGAAACACACATACAGTACGTTAGCTCTCAGGCATCTGTCACTCATACACCAGCTCCTTTTTACACCTCCACTAAAGTGGGAGTTGCTTGTCATGGTCCTGCTCCATTACGCTCAGTCCCAGTGAGGCAGGATTAGTCGCACAGAGAGTCAGTGTGAGAGAGAGAGCATAAAAACATCCCGTCTGTCAGGGAGTGGGTCCGCTCAGAGAGCAGAGCACAGTGGAACAGCAGCCTTCCCTTTGTTAATCTCCTCTATTGACTGTCTGAATGGCTGCCACTGGAGATGGAGAGATAGACAGGCGGTCTTTGTTAAGTCTACAGAGCAGGGCTGTCTTGATCCTCTGAATACTCTCTGGTGTAAAGCAGAGGTTTGCTCTAACACGTGATGTGGAGGTAACTATGTGACGTGTTTCAGTTTTTAATATTTCCTTGTCCAAGTCAGATGTTCCCAATTACCAACCCAAGGAATATCAGTCAAGGGGACCAACAAGCTAGGCTATTAAGGAGTTGGTGGAAGGATACAAAGGATATTGATTTAAGCAAAAGGTTTAGGTTTGCAAAAAAAACACCTTGTGCACATATTTCCTGTGCTGCTGTTAACTGATCTGCTGCAACTCATACAGACACTAATCAGTCACCCAAAGAGTCATGTCAGTACAAAGTGGAAGGCAGTTGACATGTTTGTGTTTTATCTGTTGCAATAGATAAGCTCTTTTCTGTTTCCCTTGTTTAGGAACTATTCAGTTCAGCATCAGATTGAACTGAGCAAGTTCAATCTGATGCTGAAGTGAATGATTTCAAAGCTTGTCCAATCAGTCAACATTAATTAACAGAGAAGGAGAAGATAAAAACAAATATTGTCCTAACTAATATGCCTAGTAAAACTTGTAATGTAATCTGCAATGGTCCATGAAATAGGAATGTTTACATTAAATAAGTGATCCAACACAATGCATCATCAACAGGAATAATTATTGTAGTTCTTTTCAGACAAGGTCATTTAAAATGCATCCATGATCCTGGAGCAGAAACAATCTGATGGCCTATAACCCTGAAATAAAATACAAATATTCAATAGTATTTTTCACTTAAAGTCACAGTCTGTTTCTCAGAGCCCTCAGAGCTACTTTACAGCACAGAACCACCAAACAGCCACTCTCATGATTGGTTTACAAACCATAAGAGTAAGAGGGTAAGACAATCAATAGAGCACTATGGTGCCATCAGGGGATAATCAGGGGATAGTCAGGCCGGGATGCCCACTTACTGTGGAACTTAGCAGCTGCCGCCACAGGCATCGGCAGACTACAAATCATATTTTATTTATAGAGTGAAACCTCAGCATATACACCCATGAGAAAAATCTCATTCTGTCTTGTCTATGGTCCACAGAGTGTATAGAATGTTCTCCGCAGACATTCATCTTCTGACCCTTCTATAATGCGGCTTCTTTTTTAAGACGCTGTACTGAGCAGCTGTTCCGCTCTCCTGATGAGGAAGTGAGGAAGTGACACAGCTGACTAGCCTTTGATGCAGCTCCTAACCACGGTTGACTGCTGAGAAAAGGGAAGGACATGCTAGCGGCTGAAAGTTTCAGTCCACGCACAAACATAAACAGCAGTGCACAGAGGAGGAACCACATGAGCAGCAGTGACAACAGCAAAGAGGAAGATATCAGAGAGGAAGACGACCTCAGTGTCATGCAAGAGGAGGAAGATACAGAACAAAAAAAAAATTATCTTTGCTTATGCTGATTAAGACAATGTGTCATAACTTGTTGCAGAGACACAAACCAACAAACACACTGAGATGGAGCCGATGTTAATTACTCACCCTCTCACCACTCCACTCTCCAGATAGTTAACCTGGATGAATTTACCAAATCGGCTGGAGTTGTTGTTGTGCGCTGTCTTGGCATTTCCAAAGGCCTGGCAGAAACAACAGAGGACAGAATCACATGTTAAGTTTTAAGGGATTAAGTATAAAACGTGCACAGATCAACAACTCATCCTGATGCAAAGTTACCACCGCTGTTTCACCTATTCACCTATATTTTTGCCAGATCAGTGAATGGAGTGATATGGAGGAAGACCCCTGCAGAATAAGCGCTTGTAATGATTTTAGAGCATCCGTCAAGCTTGATCCTTCAGCCTTCTTTACTGTTGATGTTTTGAAACCAAACTGAAATGTGCTGAGTTTCAAACCTTATATGGAGGTGCAACAACACAACTGAGTCCACCTTTGAGTCAGCAGATCTATCAGCACCTTCACTGGAGTCAACAACAGCAACTCATTGCCATGGTAACCAAGAAACTGGATAGTGCAGGGGTTAAATCTTGTTTTTAAACAGCAGCTGAGGCCACAGAAGGGGTGGGACTTAGTATGTGCGAGTCTGTATGTGTGTGTTTTGGGGGGGGTAAGCATCTGCAACTCGTTGTCCCCTCTTGCCCTCCTCTCACTCTCTTCCCATCCATCTCTTTCTTTTCATTCTCTTCTTTTTCTTCCTTGAAGACCTTCCCCCCCCCCCTCTCTTGATCAGTATGTGTGTGTGAGTAAGAGAGAGTGAGAAAGAGAGAGCACATAGGTCAGTGATGATAAATGTGGTTGGGCCAGCCGTTTTGTAGAGCCATCTGAGAGGACCAGGGTCTCTCTCCAGGCTCATGCTAACCCAGCCAGGGGTTTATTGCACCGATACGGTAACAGAATAGTGCTCTTTTCCCCCCTTCATGATGCACATGCTCCCATGGTTACACAAAGACACATACACACAGGCACTTAACAAAAGGCCACCACAGGGGAAGTTGATTCAGTGCATGATAAATAGAAGATCTACCAAAAGTTGCAGGGTGAATTTGATACTGTGGTGTTGGGGATGGTTAGAGTTAGAGGACACAAACACGCACGCACACAAACTAGGAGGGCTTTTACACACACAGCCACCTACATAGACCGACTCTCACACACAGAGACTGTTGACCTATTTTCAATTCTTCTCCTCAAGCACACCCGGCTTTAATTATACATTCTTTTATTCAATTTTCTGCAATATATAAGGTAGAAAACATTATTAAACTTTATTTTTTCTGGGTAATACAATATGTAAAGAAATGTGATTTTCATGTATTTCATGGAAGTATGAGAAGAGATTTCCCTTCTTGATTTTTTTTCTCTTATCAGAGATCAGAATTATTTATCTTCGGTTAACTTCGACTTGCTCAGACAAGGCACCTTTGTGTATATTACAAATTATTCTGTGGATGTAAAGTTTTGTCATTAGCGTGAACGTTCATAATGTGAATGGCTGTAGATTTATTTTGAATATAACAACTGTGAGAAAGAAGAAACAACAAAGTCCACGGTGCCCAGTACCGTCTTGGTGAACATTACTGAACACACATTGCAGCCAAGTTACCAAAACTCTGGGAAATCTCTGCAAAGCCAAGACCACTGCAGCATGGAGAGAATGCTAAACATGCCACTGCATCATTCGTATTCGAACATGCCCACTGGTGAGGGATCTAATTGGCTGGAAGACTCAGCAGGTATGAGGAAATAGAGCGACAGCTTTCCAAACCATGTCCACGAAATGTGCACGGTCTGATCTGCATTCTTATGAAACAGGGGTGCTGTAACTGGTATCTATTGAAAAAAGAAAAGTAGTGAAGAAAGACTGAGAAGTAAAGAAGAGTGAGAATGTCACAAACAGACGGCAGGGTGGCTAAGCATTCGGCAGTGTGTGCATGCTGCGAGTATGAATAGCCAGTGACCATCTCATGACGTCCAGCACTGCTCGCCACTGATTCCTTTCAGTGGTGAGCGGCTCCCTCATCTTTACTTCAACAGAGCCAAACTTACAAGAATAAAGTATCATATCCTCCATCAAAAAACGCACACAAGCACAGAAACTAGGGGAGTGTCTCTCTCTCGAAAACAGTTGTTTTACAATTTCTGTCTCAACAAGCAAGTGGAGCAAAGATCTGAAAGTATGAATTATATACATTATAAAGACATTAACCGTTAGGCCTTGCACTAACATAAAAATAATGCAGAGATATTCATGCAAACAAGTTTGCATGTCTACCAATGACTATCCTGAAAGAAAGGTGATGATTCCATTTTTATTTGTTTAGAATCTCAAGCGTTTGCCTGGTCGTGGTCTTTCTACTATAACATGGAGGTTTTCTGCAACCAAGTCTTGGTCAAAAGAGCTTCAGTTAAACTTTTCCACAGGCTCTGCCAAGGCTTTGACACTGACACCTCACTACAGCAGGGATACGCTCACAAAAGGACTCGCAATAGTCCAACTGCCAAAAAACGGTTCCCACATTCAGAGGACAACAGCAGGCCAGCATACAAAACTCATCAAACCTTCACATGGACATGCTCACTCATTCTTGTGAGAGACACTTAACACAGACACCTAAAATAGATCATGTTCCTTTGGCCCAATTTCTTGATATGCTCTTTAAAAACGGGATAAACCGGTGAACCCTGCAGCAGGGTAATAAGCTATATAACCACTGTAGCTGCACTTCAGGCAAAACATCAATGGTATTTAGTGACTAAAAAAAAATCACTGTTTGTTGTTGTCCTGAATGTGAAAAAAATGCTTTGGTGAGATCACATGACATTGGCAGTGAATGAATGCAACTGCGTCTCTACACAGTTCCTCTTCTATGCTTGGCCATGCTTCAAGCTGCTTCTATATCCCACAGACTGCACTTAAACCTCTTGAGTTGACCTCAACTGAATTTTAAACAAAGAATCGATTCTTTAAAGTACAATAATAGCATCAACAGTGCTTAGAGGGGCTGGTGCTTAGATTCAAAATGCTGAATGTTTCGATTGCTACTGTCACACTTCATGAATTTAATGCACGAAGAGCAAAAACTTCTATTTCGATACTCTTAAGTGCGTTCAACAGGATGATATGGCTCTACTATATCTTGAACCTCCTACTACTACTGCTACATTTGAACAACCAAACCATGGGCAGAAAACATAACCTCCCTGGCAGAGGTAATAAAGGCAAAGCCATCACCAACTACTGGAAACAAGCTAACTTGTGTTGCATGACAACAGCATAGTGGAACATAGTGGTGGCACTGTTGGTTGTGAGGGGAAAAACTGTAATTGATTCAGTATGCAGTAGTTGATTATAACAGATGACAGCCATTATGAGCAAAGGCAGAAAATCAGGTCAAACCCTTGCATGCGCTAACACATTAGTTTCATCGCAGTTTGAAGCAGAAGAACAGGACACACTATGGAGCAAAAGAAACACCATCAGAAGAGTTGAGGATTAAGATTTAGGGCACCAGCTTTGCTCTTCTTTGTGGTCTGGTGTTTCACCAGATTGGAGCCATTTCAAGCTGCTCCACCCATGTCTCGATGGGTCCCACATCAAACTCCAGCTTGTGGTGTGGTCATGGTACCATTATTAGACCCTGAAGTGGCCTGCAGCATGCTGCTACATGTAAGCTGTAAGGAACAGCATGTTCTACTCTTTAATATGATTCTTCAGGATATGATTACAGAAAGGACTTTGTCTGTGTGTGTATGTGTGTGTTTTAGATGAATTGCACGTGTACATGATGCAGCAACTTAAACCCAGTAATGCCAGCTTTTCCCAGACTCACAATGCCACCCAGCCTGACCAAATATAGCTGAGGAATAAAACTCTGCAGCCCGTAACTAAGAGATAAACAATGGATCAGCAGACAGAATGACCAGCTACTCCTCTGCACTTCCTGAAAGACAATACAATACTTGGGTCTCTCCACGCCCCTTGAGGCTTTGAGCTAGCGGCAGCCAGAACTGCTGCTGTTACTTCCCGTGTCGTAGGCGCTTCCTGTTAAAGAGGGTTCCGGATGATAGGAACTTCCCGTCTGAAGTTATGAGACATGATGGAATGGAAGAGATGGAGGACTCAGCAAGAGAGTTTTAACATAAATATGAAACAGCTAGGAGGTTAGATTTTAGATAGTAAGTCAAGTTTATCTCAGTGACTGATCATTAGATGTTAAGACTGATTCTTGTCATTTTTGGTTCTTCCAAATGTCTCCTCACCCCTTAAATATCATCAATGACCTGTTAAAGAAAGCACCACACCAAACATCAAATGCTTGTGAGTAAGAAAGGTGTGTCAGAGGTGTCTGGCCGAAACAACTTCCTGTTGCGTTGTAATTAGTTCATACTACAAGGTTGCATGATTCAGAAATACCTCATACACTTCTGAAAACAAGCTACTCCGTTCCTCTGAAGATTCTCTTTTATCTGCTTCAAAGTATTCTTCGAGTAATTTCAGGCTTGTGGTTGTGCTGTTGTTTTCTTCTCTCTTCAATTACAAAGTTTCCAAATTTTAGTTTTCGAAGGAAATGAATAATGGGAATGTCAATCAAACAACTGTCTTATGAAAACACAGTAACAGGAAAGACTTGATTGGAATTTCCTCACTGCAGAGACAGAACTCCAATATGTAGCCTCCCTTGTGTAAGCTCATGGACACTAAGAATAAATGGGCTTCACAAGAGGATCAACCAGTTGGACCAGTTCACGGGTGAAATCGTCATTTCGAGCTGGTGAGCTGTTTTGCTGATAGAAGCCCATTTTGTTCAAACTGCAGCAAAGCCCTAAAGTAGGGCAGAGGCTTTCCCATATGGTTTCAGGTTGGGGCCCTTCACTCTGCCAACAACACAGCCCACAGCCACAGTCCAGCACCACACACAATGATCTCATCTCCTCAAAATGTGACCCAGGCCTGAAGACCTCCCCTATAGCTTCAGGATATATACACACACTTTGCATTTTCCACCACGGTAACCTGATCAGCTTCCAAGACAAAAAGACTACGCTATAAAGTAAAACAGCTCAGTTTTAGTAAAAGTGTCTAAAGCTGTCTAAAAATAGAAGTGCATGCTGCATATATAATGTCTGGACTGCAAGTTGTCAGGAAACAACCACCAGACTATCTGAGTGGAGAGAAACTGCAGGGAACATAGTTGCAGAGGAGTTATTGCTTCCTCTGTAAAGGATTTTTTTGTTTCATGTCAGCCATCTTAACAGCCTGCTGCAGGAACTGGGGGTGGTTGTCAAACAAGTCTTCGTTTAACAACTACGATCTTGGAGGGTCTCTCGCACATAATAGTGTGGAAAAAGAAATTACTTCCTTAAACTTTTCTGATAAAACAAGATGTGAAATCTTACAGCTGTTCAGCAGCCACGATGATTGACATACGGGTCAGACATGGAATCGTGTCTCTACTTCCTCAACTGACCAGGCTAGCAAACCCAAACCCGTCTCCCTGTCTGCCCCTGTAACCACAGCTCTGGACTGGATTGACACATACACACACACACAATTCAGGGAGTGAAACGCAGAGTGGTAGTGTGTCTGCCAAAGGGACCAGAACTCTGCTGATGGAGAGGAAAATCTCTCCTTCCCCTCCCCCTTCCTCCCTCCATCAGCCACCCAGAACTGAGGACTGACAGGGTGACACACATCAAGGGGCTGATGCTGTCAGAAGGTGCTTATTCACATGCATGTACAGAGAGACGCAGTTCAGTGAGTGAAAGGTCCAGTCTGAGTCAGACAGTGTCTAGTTGTTAGGGAAATGACAGACACTGGATAAATGGATACACAATGGGTGCAACTTACTGTATCTGCCCACCCTGTATTATTTTTTTTTACTCTTACTCCATACCAGTACATAGCAGTGAGTGTTCCAGTGAACTTTTACATATCAGGTTTTTCCCCCAGTAACATCTTGTACTTGAATAAACCACATTCCTCCTACGGCTTTTCGGACTATAAGGTCTATTATTAGCCACATTGCTGTGAAATAAAACTGAAAAATATGTGGAGATTTACTTCCAGATCAGCCTGAGAGTAATTACTTCTCTACTCCAAGGAAGGCTGTTGAACTGAAACTAAGTACAGGCATTTCTGAAAACATTCATGCTGCACACACACACGCGCACAAAACATTATGCTTAATTCAGCTGAGCCACAACTGTAGGCCAGTGTAATAGTCTGGTGTTGAGGATATGCATAGTATGAGTAGACGAGTCATACTATTCTTCCTTATAAGAGAAGCAGGAGCTGATGAAAGCTGAAAATGACTTCACAATAATAACTCTGCTTGAGGTCTGAGCAGAGGTAAATTCTTCCATATGTGTAAGTGGAGGAGACTTTGTTCCTTATTGGGGTAAATAACAGCTTTTCACATCAACATCCAAACACTCATTCATTATTCATTTTATTCAAAATGCTGAAATATATTTTAAAAAGAATCTTAAACCTGCTCCTTTAACTGGGCCCAAACCAAGGCTTAATGGGATCTAGCCTGCCATATGCCTTTGGTACAGATCAGTGAAACACTTTTTGCATAAGCTGAAAATATAAACAAACAAACAAACAAACAAACAACTATTTATTGTCTGCCCATATTTGTTTTGTCGTCCTGTAGTTTTTAATGAGCCATGACACTTTCCACTGGGACAAATAATAATAAAAGTTGAATGCTGATTTTAGGGATGTTCACTGGTTCTAGAGTAAAATATGAGGATTTATTTCCTTTAATTGACACAGTCAATATATTGAAAATCATTTATTGTACAATAGGAAGATATTAATAAGTAATTTCTAAAGATTAGTTGCAGCTGTGCAAATGATTTCGTTTTGATGTAATGTGAAGTATGTGTTTTAAATGTAAAGGACGCAGCGACAAAATCCGTTTATTCCATTGGTGTGATTATTCTGATAAGCGCTGCCTTTCTCTGTGCATCATTGAGACAGTTGGTCACTGTGATGAATCAGACAACTAAACAAGCAAAAGTCATCTGACTCAGACAAGCAGACTCGGCGTCTGCCGGTCCACAGTCAGTGAAATGAGCACGTTATCATGTGAAACAACAGGCAATAACATTGAAATGGGAAAAATATCATAGAAAAATCAAAAATATTTCCCTAACAGTTACTGTTTCTTTAACTGACACAATTTACCACTCTAGTCTTGTCTGTAGCTTTGGTTGACTCTGTCCTGTCAGCGGTTGCAGAGAACAAGTCAGTACAAGCTTGTATTTTCTCAAAGCAGGAAGAGACGCGCAGTCACCTGACCAATGCATCAACAAAGAAACACCAGTGTTCAACAACAGCTCCTAATGACACTCATGATGTTCAAAATATTGTTCCAGAATCACTTAGCCAACAAGGCAAAGATTGGAAAGATAAGTTCATAAACTTTTTGCTCTAAATTACATAGACAAAGAGAACAAACAACAACCCTGTCTCCTCCAGATTCCCACACAGCGTTTTCAAAGACAAGAGGCCACATGAAAAGGTTGATGGTGCAACTTCCCATCCTCTTTTTCATTTCTTCTTTCTGAGTACACCATAGTCTCAATCTTAAAGGCTTTTACACTGTAGTCATTTCCTTATTCTTTTGTATTTCCCCATAGGTTCAGCCCCTGGAAGCTATTAAATCACTACCTGAAAATAAGATTTTTATGATAAGTAATAAATATATCCTATGTGCGTGTCATGCCAAAATGATGAGTCACTTGGTGAGGAGAGTCATAGCTAGATCTGGTTATATCAAAACGGTGATGCTTTTGCCACTGTAAAACTGAAGCCACTGTAAAATGGACAACAAGCATGAAAAGCATGTGTGGTTTACACAATACCTATGGAGAGAACAAGTCTGAAACTCTCAGCTCATGGGGAATCACCACACATTTGTTTTCATTTACTTTATCTTTCATTCGTTGTTTAACACCACAGCTTTTATATCAGTGACGTTAGCACATCTGTCATTTCACATCTTACCTCCAAGACTGGTCCAGCCCCCAGTATGGTCCTCTCCACCCCACTGGCATAACCCTTCTGGCTGAGTGCGGTCAGACAGTGAATCAGGAAGTTGGTACTCTGGGTCTTGCCTGAGCCACTTTCCCCAGAGATGACAATGCATTGGTTGACTCTCTTCCTGAGCATGGCATAGTACGCCACATCCGCAATAGCAAAAATATGAGGCTCCAATTTGCCTAGCTGGTGGTTCTCGTACATCTTGACGTACTTAGGGTTGTAGATTGGCAAGAACTTGAAGGGGTTGATGGCAATCAGGATGCTGCCTGCATAAGTGTAGATCTTTTTCTTGTAAAAACGTGTGCGCAGGTTATTTAATATCCTGTCCTCATTGAGGGCAGGTAGGTTGCAGAGATCTGCAAAGTCATCTTGAGGGGGAGGGAGGAAACCCCTGGCAGCTAGCCGCTGTATCTCCTGCTCCTTGGTCACAGGTGGGAGGTGGACATAATGAATAGTACCATCATGGTTCCTCTCCTGTGTCAGAAAGAAAAAGAAAATGATCATTTACTCTACTTTGTTTGCTGTTTGAGGAAGCAAGATCAGTGAGATCATTGAGAAGTAAAACGGGACTTTTCACAGTGGTTTACATCAACTGACATGAAAGTATATAAGTAAAGTGTGTGTTGTCAACTGTACCTGCAGTAAGAAGTAAAAGCCAAGGCTTTGGTGGTGTTGCTCTTGGGCTTTCCGAGGCCACAGCAGAAACCTCTGGACTGGCAGGTCTCCTGCCTCCAGCACCCACTCCTCCCCACCGCATTCTTTCACCTCCGCCAGCACATAGAGACGACCAGGGTCCAGCCCCAGCGCAGTGGCAGCATCCTTGATTACAGAGGCTGCTGTTGCATCCTTCTGCACTCTGATGAATACATGGAAAAATATAGAGGCTGATCAAAATGTTCTGGTTGTTAAAGAAATAATCAAATAACTTGTTATCAATGAACATGTTCCCTGATCATTGTAGCATGGATTCAAATAATCATTAACATTGCGGAACACTCACTTGAGGTTGCAGCAGGTGGAGGGATGGGCGGCTAGCCGCGGGTAAATCTGAAGAAGGTATACACGGCCATCGTGATCAATAAGGTTAGCTGGACCACTTCCCCCTCCTCCTCCACCTGCTATCGTTGCCATGGTGGCAGCGCCATCTCTGACACTCATCCTGAGCCAGGGGGAGTGGCCTCAGCATGCCGCACCCACTGTTTCCCTCACCACGTAGCACCTGAAAAGGACAGGTTGATCGATAACCATCATAAGTCTTCCAAGTAAAAATATTCACAGTAGACTATAATAGAGACAAAAATGAGTTCATAGTGAAAATAATTGAATATAAACTGTTAATAGTGTTAATACTGTCAAGCCATCTGTTATCTATTCAGTTCAACTAGAACCTTAGAACTGGTGTATTGCCAGTAGAACCCCCAGATCTTGCACAGAGAACGTTTTCCAATATAAAACACTGCAGCTTCCTGGGAGCCTAAACAATGCGTCATTGCCGCTTTGAGTAACCATTTTAAAATGCAAACAAAATAGTTGACTTCCAAACAAAGTCTCAAACCAAACAGAAATCTCATCCTTGGGATCTCACCCACTGCATTTTGGGTTTGGCACATAAGTAAAGAGATGTAGGTGAGGCCAAATGAGCACATGTAAAATATCAAATGACAGATGCCTCATAAATAAGAAACAGATCATTTGTGAGGCCAGTTTCCTACCAGGATATGTACTCTACTAAACCTCTGTCCTTCTAACTAGTGATTTATCATAAACAGATGTTACATTTGTGAGGATCTAGGCAATGTCAGCAATATATTCCAACATTACCTGAGACAGTGTCTAATATCTACCAACAGCAGATGAACTGAAGAGTCATTGAGTGAGAAACCACACATTATAAAGTGCTAAGCCATGTTGTGAGAAAACAAATGTGAGGTTAACAAGTGCAGGCTCCTGGTTAACTGGTTTGTCTAGATGCCCTGGTTTGACCAAATACTAATTCTGAGTTCATAACTTTTAACAGGGTAGCATTCATCCTTCTGATTGTATGTCTAGGGACCACTGGGATTGGCACCATAAATATAAATATTGCCCAACTCATAAATTTCTCAACATTTCAATCTTCAGTTGAATACAAAGGAAGGCTTAACTTTCCTCATGAGACAAATTTCGAAACAGAATGTTAAAATAACATGTTCCACCACAATATAATAAATTTACAATGAAACTTTCTAAGATGATAAAAACAAACTTCAACCAGAAATTAATATTTGAATGAGAAAAGCCAATTCAATGCAGCCAATTTTCCAGTTTGAGGTTATTTCCAAACACGAATCACGAGAAATTAAAAGGTATTTCTATTTCAAAATAAAAAAAACAAAGGGTTTTTAGAAAGCTTATATGCCTGCGTACAGGGGTTAGACATGTGCATCTGTGGTGGCACTGACTTGCATTAAACAACACCGCAGCACATCATCTGCAGAACCGTCACCACTGAAACTGAAATTGCAGCTGAAGATTCTGCACAGAAATTGAACCCTTCCGCTCAGTAATGGCAGCCTACAGAAAAGCGGAGAGTATTTACGACCAAACCACAGCGGTTTAATGACACCTACGCTCATGTCTGACGTAGAACTCTTCACCACAACAACTTCTTTCTACATCCATGGATAACTTAATTTTTATCTCCTGGCAAATGCCCAACACAAAAGGTCCTACTGCATCAGAGCAGACAATTTACTTGGAACACAGAAGAGATTTGTTCAGACCTCACTACGGATATCATCAATTTCCTCACCAAGGTGAAACTGCCTCCATGACATACCAAACAATTTTATGACCTAAACACAAAGAGACTAAAGGACAAATGTCTTGCTTATTAATCACAAGACGGATGGGACACAACATTGCCTGAACTGATATGAATTATTGGGGCCATGATTCTAAAGATGCTGCCATCAAACCCTTATGACAAAGTAATGTAACTGAGGCCAGATATTTTACAGTTTATTAATATTTTACTGTCAATAAAAAAAAAAAATCTTACATCTTCACATGTCTACGAATGAACCCTAAACTCATTTAACTGACAGTGTTCGGTTATTTTGCTGTGATGACAGCTTCACATCATCACTGTTACACAGACAGCCTGAGCGACACCACTGATTGAGTTAAGTCAACTCTTTGAAGTGAAGTGCTGAGGTATTTCTGGGCTGATTGAATCTTAGGAGCACAGTCAGTGGAATATGATCCAGGGTAATGCTCTCTGCAACAAACATCAGTACAGTTCTGTCGTTATGTGTGAGTGACAAAGACAGCAGCTGGGTAAAGTTTGGTCTGATGATGAATCACGTAGTGTAGCAATGCATGCTATGTAAACTGTAAGCCATCCTTGGAGAAATAGGAACCTGGTTTAAATCACTGCATGGCAGGCAGACTGCATTGCTTTGGTAACCCAATCCAAGGTCGGGTCCTTTGAGCCTAAAGTTTATCACTTCTATCATTCAAGCGGAGACAGTTTATTTTCTCAACCTGTAATACTCTGAGATATGCCCAGAATAAGCAGGCTGAGGGAAAAGAGTGAGTCTCAGACATTTGCATGCATAATGAAACCAACTTCTCCATTCCTCCATTACAAAGGTTTATTTTCACAAAAAATTTCCAATGACTAGTATAACTCATGAGCTCCGCACAGTTATCACAAGTACCCATTCACAAATAAGCCTTTCAGCCTGGATAAGGGCACAGCTCCTCTCAACTGTGTGAATGTTGTGGTGGAAGAGACAGCGTCTTGTGTCTTACTCTACTGTGTCATCATGGGAACTTTTGAAGAGGAGTGTGTTGTTTGACTTAATCACAAACAACAATCAAAAGATAACAAACCATACCAGATAGTGCTGCTCCTAACTGGTTGGCGAAGCAATAAATCGGAATTCATTATAACTGATCCACTTACCCTTTTACCATCAATCTCATCATCAATCTTGTTGATCCTCTTTTAGTAAATATTTATTTGAAAAAGGCAATAGCAGGAAATTGTTGTTTAACTCATGCTAAATGACACTTCATACTAAAAATGGATCTAACACTGAACTCCACATGAAGCATATCTCAACATAACCAACTCTGGAATAATTTAGGTCACGGTGGAGAATTAGAGGAAAAATAGAGCAACTTGAGACACATGAGTTTGTATCTTTGCCAAGTGAGCTGACCACAGTCCCAAAAACATGCAAGCCTGTAAAATGCCAAGGCACGCAAAACTGCAGAGACCACAAAAGACGGCATCATCATTATCCTCCATCATGAGCTCTGTCTGGTTTAAATCTGTCCCTTGTAACTCCCAAGCTGCTCTCACGACTCGTTTCAAAAGAGGAAATATAAAGCTATGACATGTGTTTGCATGACATAAACCATTTTTATACAATTTTATATATGTGGCTCTGCCGAGGCAGTCAACATTACAAAAACAAGAGAGAAGGAAGAGGGAGAGGCAGAGAGACAAACGTAAACATCTCAAAGTGAGACAGAAGAGAGAGGGGTCCCCAGGGACAATCAAAGGAGACTGAGGCTTTGAGATAATACTGCTTCCTGCGTGCAGAGGAGATCCTCTGTGAGGATGCCCAACATTCCACAGATAAGAACCAGGGTTGTCTGCTTTGCGTAGGCTTAGCCTGGCATTTTAGCTGCTTATTGGGGGTGGTTGTGAAGACTTGGTAGCAAAGGACTGCTCTAAAACCACTGTTTACTTCATCTCAATTAATCATCCAGTCGAAGGAGAGTTAGAGACAGTGAATAAGTTAATCAATTCAAACAGTTACAGGTTTCATGGTGTTGCCATACAACTGTTGACAGGTCTTTGTACTGGATAAATATTTAATTACTAAGAGTAATATTGTTACTTGGATGGTTCTAGCAATTGCTAGTATCCACTGTGGCCAAATTAAACATGGTTAAAAAACACAAGACGTTTGGGATGATGTCTGCACTTGACCTAATTAATTGTTAACATCCTCTGTTCCAATCGAGTTCTTCTTGTTTTGTTAATTTATATGCCATCAAAAAAAAATACTTCAGTTTATATATCATTTTGAAAATTTTCAGTGCATTCCAAAAATATCCCGAATATACTGACAACATAAGAATTTTGCCACAATAACACATGTTTTTCATACTGTTTCATTTCTTGATGAAAGATGTAAAAATGTTGTTCAGCTCAATTAGCACAAAGAAAATTGAATTAATCGACACCGTCTCTCAGGCCACACGTGTTTGTGTGAAGGCTGCTGCTCTCATTTTCACTCCTCTGCCACAGGACAACTATTGGAGATGTTATGTGAGGGTCCATTTCAATGACCTATGGTGTCAACAAGGAATGATGGCCCCTTTTTAAATGCATTAAACGTGATGGGAAAGAGCAATGCTGTTCTTAGTCGTCCCTTAACTACATAAAACAAGTTCAGTTTCATATAACCTAAGCTGAAATGGCTGACTGCATTGTCAGTGACACAGTGACTGACACCAGCCAGGTCTAACTTGCTCTCTCCTTCCTTCCACTCTGTCTGCCCTGCACCCTGTCAAAGAAATAGCTCCACCCATAGAAGAAGCAGGAAGAGGAGGAGCAAAAATTTGTCTGCAGTGCCAATTAGTGGATAGAGAAAAGAGATGTTTTGCCTTTATATGGCCACTTGTTGTGTAGTTTATGATCTCACTTAAAATGAGTGTAAGCCTTGAGTATTACGCTCTAAGTCAGTGCTTACACACAGTAAATTTTCCTCCTAATGGACCTCCCAAGACACATACTCACACTCACATATCATGCACTGCTATAAACAGAGCGGCCAGTCAGTGCTGAAACTTCACCGGCTGACTCTTACTCTTACAGGAAGTGAATGACCCAGTGACACATCCAAGGCCAGCTAAGTTCAACAGGATTTGTCTCTCTTCTCACTCCTCCCATGACTCCCTGACTGTACGTCTCACATACGCACACCACACACTAAAAGAAAACGAGCTATGATGATCAGCAGTGTGTGTGGACACAAGATATAGTGACTTCCAGCATGCCCTCTTCATCATCGCAGGACTGAAACTCAAATCAGCTCCCATCATAGCATTGAGCATTGATATAGTCACTCACATGACGATGACTGCTGATGCTACTCTCTCATGAAGTTAGACATTCTCACATTTAAGGACAAAATCAGCATGTTCTTTAGACTGATTAAAAACAGTGTGTTAAGGTGTCAAAGCACACTGATCTTAAGAGACAGTGGATGGAGGTAAAGAAGCTTGTTGTACGACTTATTTTAACATCTGAAGTTAACATAAAATGCAAAATATCACCAGGATAGAAAAGCTACAGGATTACTGGAGGATCCAGTGAATAAATAAATGGCTCCTCACCCCATCAGAGTGCTGTAACAGAGAGTGTGATTCACAAAGGATGAGCAAGTTAAGTGTCTGTGAAGACATTAGTAACTGTGAGAATGTACCAGCATATCAGAAGACTTCACAACTAAAGTTCACAATTGTCTTCCTCAAATAATCTCAATATTAGATGTTTTCCACAATATCACAATCATGGAGTGTTCTATATACTGTAGGTTGTTCCAGGGCTTTAATTAAGCATTTTCTCTTTAATTAATGGATTTTACAAATGTAATCTATCATTTTTTTAAATAATTCTGGTATATTGGTAAGCTTGATTAAAATGTAAATAAATTGTGGGTTTAAACTACACTTGCTCCAAATAAATGTGTTTGTAATAACGGACCAGCCAAAGGCTTTGTGTGGATGAGGAGGATAATCATTTGAACATCTGTCTCCAAGCAAAATGTAATTATTTAGTTTTTAAGTGAATTTCAAACATTTGGAAATACCCAGGTCCATCTACAGCCTCTCCAGGGCACATCTGTGTGTCCGTAGAGGCCCAGCTCCTTTTCTCTCCCTACGGACAGTGGAGCCGGGGCCATGGAAGTATCTATCACCACTACAACTCTCTCTGCATGACCTAATGGACATGAGAGGGGCTGGCTCTCTGCCAAAGCGGCCTGCATTGTCCTCTGGGGACAATGAGAGGCAGAGGCATTGAAGTAGAGATTCCCTGCATGTGCATGAGTGTGTTTGTCTATCTGTGTGTATCCCCTGTAGCTTTCAGAACATGCATTTGTGGTGTATGTGTGTATTCTCTTCAGTATTCATAAACGCACTCAGGACTTGTGCAAGGGAGAGATTGCTCCTGTTGCGGAGTGGCAGTAAATCAGCCTGAGGACTGAGACTCTATGGGAAGTGCAGATGCACCCAAAACCTCTGTGAAAGGATCAGAGCCCTCCTACTCCAGCCATGTGGCCTATTGAAAGATGCAGCCTTTTGTTTCCGCCGACCAAAACCTCAATCAGTGAATTAACTCATGCAGCAGACACCAACTGGGCTCAAAGCGACAAACACAGATAGAGAACCGTGAGTAGAAAGTGAAGGAAAAACTAGGGAAAAAAGGCACTAAAAGCTCATCTCCTCCCCCGTCTTTAAGTCAGCTCCCAGGCTGGCCGACCACAAACAATAAAAGCAGAGCTGAGGAGCATCTGCTGCCTCCATTTAAAGAGGAGGATAAAGGAGGAGTCACGGGGAGCCAGCCTTGTTGATATTACCTTATTTATTCAACACGGAGGCCAAGCTCATGGTCAGGGACACATTCTGTACTACAAGAAATCTGCTTGAAATAGAACATAAAATCCAGACTTAGACGACATAGAGATGGTAAAACACTGATTCTTTCATACAATGCTTACGCTACTGACCGTGAATGCCAAGTTCCCCAAACCATAACTAAAGCTAGTCGTCCTACTGTCACAATGAATGAACCATGACTATGAGGGACAGCGGTAATCAATTACACCATGGTCATCTGATTGCACTGCATTGATCCTCTGCTCCAGATCATCATGTGTCCGACTCAAATATTGACAAACAGAAGCAGATTGCTGTTCATTTGACATCCCTCGGAGGCAGGTATGACCCCGCATCACACGCAGGATCATCCCCAGTCAAGCGAGAGGGGTGAACCACAACAGCTGGAGTTAGCTGCAAACACAGTGGACAGACTAATTTAACACAACATGGAATCGTGGCTGTTTTACTCCTCTAAGGCCTGCTGTGTGTCGACCTGCTCTGCTGTTGCTTGGGGCGATCCTACATTAGATTCAGATGCAGCTTTATGAACTCCCACTTCATGTACATTTCACTGCAGGTCAGTAATCTATGGGGCCAGGATACAGCCTTATACTACTCACCCATGTCTCACCACCCGTCTGCCTCCGCTTAGAGCACTTTGTTTTTAACTGCCTCTTTAACTGTGCCCCTTTTAGCCTCCATATCGCCCTTCATTCCACTGTCTTTCACAGGATCTCCCCTAATGCTACCCTTGGATGCCTCTCCTTCGACCCCCTGCTAGCAACCCCCTTCTGCCCCCCGCCCAACATTTGGCACTGCTGCTTTAACAAAGTCCAGATGCCAGGCCATACTGAAGAGAGGAGAAGCTCAGACTTGAGGGAAGTCTGCTCCCCATGAAAAACAATGCCCTGGTGTTTTTGATTTGCAATGTCACTTTACAAAACAGTCAAACAGAAACAGTCAGAGGGTATACCCCCAGTGAGCAGAGCAGCATTGCCAACTAAACAGATGTGAATGTGTCACAAAATAACATTAATGCTTTGTATTTATCACACTTCATCACAGTTTGTTCTGTGGCAGCTGACATGCAAATACAGGTCATGCAAATTTCCCCTCACATAATAACGCAACCTCTGACGTCTGCGGTGCAGAGATTCAAATCTCAAGGTCCTTTCTTCAAGACGTTAACGCAGGGATAAGACAAAGCAAAGCCACAAAGACTGTATAGAAAAATGGAGTGTTTTTAATCTGTGTGATGTGCTGAAACTCTAGATTCAAAGAAGCAGTGTCCACATGAAATACACCAGAGGACTGAGGTCTCAGCATGTCTGACTTAATGCAACCCAGAATTCTCTGCTCTGTCCGATTGTCTGTTTTGTGATGCTGGTTGGTGGAGACAGTAGATTCCAGAGAGTTTTCCAGGGCCAGTCATTTAAACCATGTTGTATTAATAAACTAGTTTAGCGCTGCAATAAACAAATAGAGTGTAATGAAAACATGCAGGAGATTTGGCTAAAAATTTACTTGAACTTTTATCTGTGTAGATGATGCTACTAGGCTCTTCCAAACGATGCAATGGATGAATTTTAAAATCTTTGGAGCAGTGATTAGTGACTGCACTGCATTGTATTGTGGTTAGGGTTAGACATCCATGCTGTGTCCTTGCACTCTACAGCCAATCATTTTAAAGAAAGAAGATTATAGAATGATCTCGTTGTGTCCATCCACTGTAAATCATCTTTACAAGAGATGATTAAAGGATGATTAGGATGATCTCCAGTTAAGGAAACACTTCCTTCCCATTCAGAGAAGAACGCCACATGCAAACACACAAACATACAGGACGCCATCTGGAGATGTGGGACAGCTGCAGGCAGAAATCAGGAAGAGGAGAAAAGGAAGCAAGGGGAAGGAGAAACACAGAGGGGATTATTGTACACACTCACTCATGTGGACTACCCTACTCAAAAACACTAGTCCAGACACATGATTCCATTGTTGAACCAGAATAGTCACTGTTCTGCACCAAGTTCATACCTATTTAAAACCCCTACCCCTGCCACTGGTTACACATGCCACACGCTTTTGTTCCTGATAAAATAAAATAAGTCCAGACGGCTGGTTACAATACTTCGCCTTGATATCAAAATCCCGCAACAAGGGTAGCAAGAAGAAGCAGAGATCTAAACAAACACACTAAAGCATCTCCTGAGACCAGGTTTTGTATTGGGTGTCTTATTATGTTAGACTCCCTGAGAAAAAAAAATAATTTCTAATATAACTCAGCTTAGATTTTATACATGCTGTGACCTCAGTTTGAACCTCAAAATAGGACAAATAACAGCAGGGGAAACTATAAAGAGCTTGTGATGACAGATGTGAAATGACAAAGGAATAACTAAAGAGAAATGATATAATGAAATGTACAATAGATTACACAGTGTACAGCGCAGCTAGGTTAATCTACTGAGCATCTTTCCTGCGGTGCATCCAATGATGTTTGGGTGGCCTGAAAAATTCTCACACATGTGAGGACGATTAACATTTTGGGATAAGCTGTTTATGTAGAACTCCAACAACGTTTTTCAAAAACTACCCATTCACACTAGTTTAAAGTTGATGGGACAATAGCATGAAAAATAAGTCAACTAATGATGGGTAAAGAAGCAATACTTCAATATTATTATTCCTCTGATCCCTTTCTTTTTGGTACAGATCACATGAGATCTGCCACCACCCCCCCTTTCACCTGAGCCATAAATCCTGGATGATTTTTGTCAGATGAAATGTAACTTGCATATGGAGTCATTCATCACTGACCAGAGTCAGACTGCTCGGTAAAAATAGAGTAAAAACAAACAGAGCAGGGCTGAGGCGAGCCAACAGAGAGCTGACAGCCAAGGTCTACTGTTCGTGCTCCATCTCTCTTTCATTCAACCTCTCTCCCCATCTGTGCCTTCCTCGTCTGTTCTCTTCAGTGCTTTGATATTTCACTTTTCTTGTCACCCTCCACAGCCTTGCAGGCATCCAGTGCTGAAAACAAAGACTTCAACGCCAAGTTGAATTCCTAAAAACACATGTATTTTACTTCATGTATATTCAGATTGGGAGCATATGTTAAAGGGCAGAATCAATCCAGTCAAAGAGAGAATTGCTGTTCATATACATGAGGTGCAATTGTTTTCACAAGGTCAGCCAAGCTTGGTCACAGAGGATATAGGAGCAAAATATTTCCTGAACATAAATAATTAGATTGCAAACCATATAAATGCAAGGATGTGTGCTGAGTTCTAAGAATGAATTTACCTTGTTGTCACAGTGATGTCATGAACTGCTATTTTAAATGGTATAATAAACAAAAAGCAATCTCTCCTCACAAATCTTAAGAACAAGCACTTCAAACTGTGCCATCCAGTGTCCTCTGTAACACACTGGCTTGCTTCTGCCCTGGCACATGTGCTGGGAACGGTTGCTCATCTCTACTAGCTCGTCTGACTTGTGCTATTCATTTTTTCCTCACGTTGATTCAAAGACAGCGAGTAAGGAGGGGCACTGGACTCTGTTTCTTTTTGTGTCAATATACTGCCGCGTTTAAAACTTGGAGGATGGTATTGAGTGAGTAATGTTAAATTCCCTTGATAGAAACTGTAACTAAAAATGATCATGAAAATCATTGGACATCAGGCGGAGGGAGGGAGTGTTTTACATATGTCAACATTCAAGTTGGCCAACAAACACTGAAAATTGGCCATCTTATGGCCAATTTCTGAAAATGTATTCAGTATTATAGATTGTGACATTGTTCAGGAAACAATCAATGACAGATGTTGCGGTAATTAACAATGATCAAGTCAAGTTACTGAGTGATGACTTATCATAAGGTTTTGTCTCATGCACAGCTGAGAAATGTTGCAGGGCAACAGCAAGAGCCTCAGGGTGTGTCTTCTCTCTGCCCAGAATCCAGAGCCAAGGGACAGAAGAAGTGTCCGCAGAGAGGATAGAGGGGGAGGTCATGGCACTCATCACAACCATGAGCTAGTCAATCTGCATCCACACAGACACACACACACACAAGCCCTTTTGACCACGCTGAACCTAGTGCTAAGGCTGGTTAGCAGTTGACCCAACTTGCTTAACTTTTAACAACAAGTTTGCTTTTCCAAGGGCTAGAGCCACAGCATTATGTATGTACTGTATGTAACTTGTACATCTATGATTTCTCAGCAACACTTATTTTGGCCTTGTGAACAACATCAACATATTATGTCTCTGCAGTTTGTCTCCTCCATGGACCATTGCTGCTTTCCTTTGGTTGTTTCACTCACACTAGTCCAAAACATTCTTCGCAGACAAAACCATCAGTCAGTTTTTTCTTTTCAAATGCCAGCTGTGAAGTGAGCAGTTCTTTCCTGTAGTGAATTGTTGGTGCTACAGTTTAACCAGTTTTCCTGCATGAGATCCATTTCTTTGGTTGTGGAAACACACACAGATCTGGTTGGAGATTGGGGCACAGTATCCGAACAAGGCCTTGAATTGCCTTGGTGAAGAAGGTGTAACATACATAAAGACACACACTGGCCACTGCCGCTGAGGGTAAGGATAACAAGGGACAAACACCATTTTAAGCTTACAACTTCCTGCAAAAGGTTTTCCAAGTCTTTCAACAGTTGTGATATTGATGCATCTAACATAGTACATGTCAGGAAGTAGCTTTTCCAGATGTGTCCATGAAGAGAATCAAACTGTAGAAACATGCAAAAAGATGTCATCATTTGCTCTTGATATTTTCTTTCTGTTGTTTTAGAAGTGTTTTGTGTCCCTGGTTTGCGGCTGCTGTAAATTTTTGGCTGCCATGTTGGAGACTCTCACTGGGACATCTGCAACCACCGGAGTCACTGCCAGAGTTAAAACTCAAGAACCAGGGCTGCTGAGATGTGTCACTTCACACTCCTGTCCATATATTTGAACACATGACAACCTGAATATGTAAACTCTGCTGTGTGTTACTTCACCATAACACTGAGTAAAAATACAGAGGTTACATATGAAACTAGTGAGCTCGAGCTGCCTGAGAGAAATGTGTCTTGGTGACGTTGACCAACCATTATTCATTTCAGTGGATGGAAAATTCTTTGCTTGTATATTCTGGCTTATAACTGTGCCTATAATCAGAATCTGAGCAGGCAGAGGTTTGGTGTAATCATAATTATCACAATCAAGCTTTGATCCCAATCATCCTGACTTGATATGTTTAGACACTGAAATGAGTGAAGAGTATGGCACGGCACAACAAATGCACTGTAAGTAGGCCATCCCTAAACAGTAGAACTGCCTTTTCTTCACTTATACCCTATCATTACAGCTGGATCTATTTATAAAGCCCATAAATTCTGCTCGCCACACTGAAAGTTACCAAGGAGTTTGTGGACTTCAGGACTTTTAAACTCCAACACTCTCCCTCTCTTTGCCTCTCCTCGTGGCAATGCAGACTTTCTCCATCTGGTCCAGTCTCGACGAAATACGGGTCACTGCAAATCCACACTGCAAAGCTCATTTAGCAGCTTTCTGCAGAATGCAAGGCTATTTTTTTCCTCTCCCTGTCTTTTGCCCCAGAAAGGCAGACCCTGGAGCAATCCCGTCACATTATAAGACTAAGAACTGACCCACTGTATGTACACAAAAAGCACACTCATACTGGTGTCCCATTATCCTCCATGACCTTCTTCTTTCCATTCAGCCTTGTTGTGTTCATGCATGCACACGGATTGTTTTACAGACTCAATAAGAATTGTCCAGTTTTGACCCTTTGCTGCCAAAAGAAATGAGCTGTCAACATCTGCCATGTGAGAATATGAAGATGCAGCTCTTTCACTGGCTGAGGGATATCTGATCTGAGATTTTATTTAAAACATCCCCTGAACCGGGCCACAGCTTTAAAAAAAAAAGGCAGAAAGACACGTATCCCATTCCTCAGTTGCAGTATAAGTAGCAGACATCTTCCTGATGGGCCCACAGGTAAATAGGAGCACAAGGCTCAGACATGTTTGACTCTTCATGGGCTTGGCTTTTGGCAGTGAGACATTCACTATCTATGAAGAAGCAAACAACCTCTCACTTGGCCATTAAAAATTAAAGGACCACATTTTTTAAGAAATGTAGGATTACTAAAAGATATTTTACACCATAAAAACTAAAATCTTTACATTAAGATTAGAAATTACAACTTAGCCTCTAGGCTGCAGGTGTCTGCGTCATTCCAAAGGTAACCTACATCCTCTAGTCCACCAGCTGTACGTGGAGAACGCATGCAGCTCAGGGACTCACTGTGCTGCCAGTGGGCATCATAACTCAACCTGTTCTCTTTTCACTGTTTCATCACACACAGTAACACAAGCACAGAGTAATGGACTGCATGAACATGGCCACAACTTCAACATCTTACGGTTTCAAACTACTCAATCAGATTAATTTCTGCACACATTTTGCAATTTCACATACACCAATTTGACCTGCATTCCTGTCCTCAATGAGAAAGATATACATTTCATAGAAATGTAAAAAACAGCAGGACAATTTAACCTCTGCAACATCTGCAACGCAAATACCAACAAATACCACACTGCATAAGTCAAACCAAAGACTGTGACAGAAATGCAAAAGAAATGAAATACATTTCATAAGAATAATTCACCAAACACTTTACGAATGTTGCCTTTAAAAATATGATAGTGTGGACAGCAGAGAACAGTTTGTTACAAACACATGTGAGGAAACAACAGCAGTTCCTCTAATATGGTTAATGATCCAACATGGCAAAAGACCGAAATATATTTCAAAAAGAAGAACATACATACAGCCCAGCAGCTGAGTAAGACGCTATAAGATCTACAGTGTTAAGACACATGATGTAAAGTTCAGTGGCTAATAATGAACACAATGAAGCAGAATAATAAAGCCTGTTCTGAGGAAACCCTTGAATCTCTCTCTGGCACAGCTTATCATTGAGCCAATTATCTTTTCATCTGCAGTTTCACACAAATGCATGAGCCAAGACCTGTATACCCATTACAACTCAAGGCTGAGCAGAAGATGTAATTGGTCTTCCTTCCTTCCCATCCCCCTTCTTGTCCTCCAACACTGACAGCTCTGCAGTGGGGCTCACAGAGCACAAACCATTAGCAGGGGGCCATATGGCCCTTTTCTTTCAAACATGGCAGAGAGCCTGTCTGTGGACTGCTTGAGTGTTTATAAGCGCTTCGCAGAACTAGGGGGAAAAATGGAATGTGTTGCAACATAATTTGAGAGGGATTTATATTATCTGTGCAATGATTTGAAAGTATTGGGACAGGACTGTTAAATGGAGGGAAACACACATTTTTCTTAATAAAACCAATGTGAAAGCCACCCACATATGCTCAGAGAGCATTATGTCTTCATAGCTCAATAACATCTGTAATCGGTCCCATGGCTAGGCTATGCTACTTTCATAAACTTCTCACCAGCTACTATAATTGAAACTGGGAGATGGAAAGCTTTTTGATATATGGAGATTTGACTCTCAGGCTTTGTCTGAGGGAATGGGATGTTAATTTGATTATGAATGTGACAGATGGGGAACTTGATTGTATTGAATATGCTGATGTGATCAAGCACAGTGTCACTGGCAGACCCAGCACAGCCAGGCTTACAGGTGCCACACAAAAATGAACCCAAACAGCTCCATACTCCTTTGTCACTGTTTTAACTTTTAATATCACTTATTATAAACCACCAAAAGCAGTTTATTACCTTGTCTTTCCAAATTGGCAAGGAAGTCAGACAATACTATATTAACTGTAACCCATTAGTAAAAACCCTAAACTCCCACTCTCTAGCCAGACAGCTTCTTTCAGACTATACTTGAAAGCCTGTTTCACAACATTTGGCAGCCATAGAGCTGCCAGTGCGACAGAATAGTGTAAATACACTATTGTAGCATTATGAAATATTGTTATTGTTAGGCCACAGCAAGAGAACAACTGTGTTCAGCCCACAGCACATCAGAAACTGAAAGAGGAAAACAGAGAGGGGAACTTCTAAGTCAACTCCATGCGCACGTAATTTTAATGTTCCTATGTATGATTACTTTTTCCACCACCCAGACATTAGTCATGTAGCTAGAGCCTGCCTTTGCAGCTTGTGTGGACGACTTTGTTAAGGTTTGCCCGATGTGTATGGAGGAAGCTGCTTCAGAAAGCAAATAACATAATAAATGAATTTGCCATGTCCTCATATTGAATAACAGTGAAATACTATCAATATCATATGATCTGTTTAAAGATCAAGAAGTCAACAAGGAGATGTTGGGATTGCTCCAACTTGTAATTCTAGACCTCCAAATTGATAAGGAAATAGTAGTTTTGCTTCATAGTAGGTTTGGAAACATCTTTTTATGTTGACATCATTCATTGACATCCTGCCCTCCTGGAATTTTTTTCAATACCATGATCAAGTTAGACCTCAAGCCTAGAACTAGGCTTTATACAACAAAACAATGTTTTAAGGTGGCTGCAGTCTTGCACCCTAGCAATTACTGCTGTGCCATGACAGGAAAAGTAGAGTCTGATATTACTCAGCCAGTCTGGCAACTTTTTTTTTTGGCAGTTATTTGCAAAGCAGCTGTGAGTTCAGTTTGGGGGGAAGCCAGCATTGAAGCTATGAAGTCAAAATAAAAGCTCAAGACAAGCACAATATGATTATTAGTCCCATGTAAAAACATATACTTCTTAAGGGTCACTGACAGTGAAGAGCACACAATCACCGACAGTTAATCTACCTCAGATTTAACAGATATTCTGCTGCCTGTCAAATGTCTGTGAACCCCACCGAGGGGGACAAACGTGTGTCTTGAATAAGACAAGTGACGTTCATTCATCGCGATAATTATCGATGCACTGACATCGCCATTTCGTCTCTGACAGGTCCTCTCCGGCTGGATCCGTGTCAAGGTCTCGGGAGTCTGGAGCAGCCTGCATTATGCAGCAGGCCAGGGGGACAGCGCTCTGCAACAAGTCGGCCGACATTCCCAGCCACACAGTCCACACACTGGATGCAAACACTGCTCCTGCTCACTGTTCCTGAACACACGACCTGCTGTTATCAGGGTCCAATATAACTGGTGCGGATGTTATCCAGTGGCTCCATTTTAAAAAGATCTTACAGTCTAAAATGGGAGTAAAACACTGAGTGGAGTTAACGCAAGGCTGAAGGAGCCATTCAGTGACTTCATGACTGAGGCTCTGTCAACACATGGAGTGGGAGTAGAGCAGAACACGTATTTTATCGACATTAATGACCAACATGGCTTTATAACTTCATCTCTCCGCCGGGTGAACTTCTCTTTAAACACGCTGGTGCCCAGCGGTGTGGGGACTCAAACAGAGCTGGACGTACCTTCCGCGGCTGGTTGTCTCATTGTCTCGGTGTAATCCTCAACTGCATCCCCCTGAGCTTCAACCAAACCCCGGACAAATAAATGGGAAATACGAAGACACGGCTTTTCCCTCCTGTTGGCTCCTTTCTTCTCCTTCTTGGGGGTGAAGCGGGGAATGTCTCAGTCAGGCTAACGACGCCGGAGTCCCGCAGACAAAGCTCTGAGTTTGACGGTTTGAACCCGGAGCGAGACGGAAAAAAAAGAAGAAACCCAACCGACGGGGGGAACCGCTCGCGTCCGCTTGTCTTCCAGCCAAAGCCCGCGAGCGAGGCGGTAGAAAGAGCCGCAGGCTGCGGAGCGGACACACAGTGTTGTCCCACAGCGGCTAACTAGCTGTTAGCCCGTGCTTACTTCCTTTCTCTGCCCAAATAACAGCAGCAGTGTGAGCGGCAGGAGGAAAAAAAAAGTTGAGCACGAGCCAGATTCTATACAATGAAGGTAACCCTGTTGATTTGGAGTCGCGGCGTTAGAGAGCAGCGCCCCCTGCAGGATCTCTGCGGCGGCACAGCAGCGTGGCGCCGGGCTTCGAACGACCCCCCCCCCTCCCCGTGGGTTCGATTATCGATTCGCCACCTGAAACCGGAAGTGGTGACGTGTACTCGCGTCAGACCGAACGCGACGAAATCCATTTTTTTCTTGCCGTAACTTATTTAAAATTTTCATTTAAAAGTATAATATATATATATTTAGATTCTACTTTCTACCATAGTCCGTACAGAGAACAATGAAAAAACAGAGTCAAATTCCTTGTTTCGTGTGGTGAAATAAAGCTGATTCTAATGACTGATCCATCTTCACTGAAAGATTTTTCAGGTAGGTTTTGCAAAAGCATTCTGTATTCTTATACAGTTGTCTACGATATGCTCTATTAGAGCCTGTATATGATGCTATTGAAGCTGTCACATATTGCTCTAAAAGTTTTAGAATTGAACATTTACTTGCAATTACTTGCCTGATTTTCACTGGGATGAAATGTGAATTTCTGGTGTTTAATAGGTGCTTTCATTAACTTTGCCAGATGTTTAATAAGCATCAATAAACGCTGATTTGGCGTTGGTTGAATATGCATATTTTAGCACAAGGGACAAAATTCTATGTGGAATTTATTGTTTTGTGATTTTCACTCATCATAATCCTGTGATTAAAATTTAAAAAAATATATTCATAATATTAATCAGATTTCATAAAGACTATAATTGATTTAACTAAATCTGCTCTTCTTTTTTTTTTTTTTTTTTTTAACCTCAAATAGTAAAAATAATACATATAGTAAGACGTCATTGTAACGCTGCCATTGAAAAACCAAACTAGGCCAGAGGGTGTCACTGTAGGAAAAGAGTTTTATGCTGTGAGTAGTCATACTATTACTTCCTTTTCCTTTTACTTCCTTTACACTGAATTATTTCTTCATCTCACGCTTCTAATATTCATCTTTGTTGATGTTAAAGACCCACCAAAGCAGCACATTTGTGATTCTAAAACTGACATGCACAGATAGTTGAATCACAACTGGCAGGCTGGAGGTTTTATGAGTTGAGTTTACATGCAAACATAAAAAATTATAAAGATTTTCTGTACAAAAAATAATGTTGCTGGACTCACTGGAAGGCATGAGCATGGTTTAAAGAAGTTACAGTAGAAGCTTGCAGGGCCTCATGACAAAAACACCCACCCTTGTGGTTCAGTACACACACTGTGGTCACAGATCCGTTTGATATCATACTTTCAAAGGAAGGGCGTTTTTCAACAGTTGAGCGTGTTGTTGACACCTTGTGCAGCAGGAGTTTGTTGTGACAACTTCAGGGCATGAATGTCATACTTCAACATTTTCAGATCATGTTTTATAGGTAAGTGCTTGTTTCGCGTTAGTTGTTGAAGCTCTGTCCCCTCAGCAGTTTGAATCCACACAGTCAGATCTTTAACAAATTTCAAACACACGATGAGTCCTGCCCTGACGACAGGGACAGGCAAATTCTGCAACACACAGCCTCCCCTGGAAACAGCTGTGGTTGCAGAGTGTTGAGTTTTACATGTTATTTATGGTATGTTTACGGTAATTTGTTTGGATAGAGAGCCGATGCAATGTTGTGAAACTCCTGTTTCTTCTGAGCTACCACTAATTTACCTCCATGCTGTGGAAAAATACATTTGTAACTCGGTCCAACGTCATCAGATCTTTCTGAAACTTCTTTGCCTGTCTCACGAGAGTCTGCGCCAGAAAACAGCCACAGGCCAGTTTCTTAGTTAGAGCGTCATCTACTGAGTAAAAATGTTGGGCCTTAAGATGTCTTAAGTCTTGCCCAGGAATAAGAACTATCTTACTTTAGCATATTCTCTCAGCAGACCTTTAGCATATTCTCTCAAATTGTAGATTGAAGATACAGATATTTTGAGGACCCATTTAACATCAAGACATTTCCTAAAGGCCAGGTATGCATTCAACTTTAACACCTGATTTGAATCTGAATAATGGTGAGTAAATAAAGAATGGGTGGACTATCCCTTAACAAGTACACTCAGCATAGTGTACAGCATTGCGTTGAAAATAAAATCTATTGATGCATGCATTTCTGTGTTTCTTCGTTCTTTATAGCTGAAGATTGAAAAGGAGAAGTTGTATGTAAAATTAGTTCCTTTGGTTTCATGGGGTCGCACACGAATATCACGCCTCATTAAATCAACACACAATGTAGGTCAAATATCTAGAAGGTATTTCACCTTGGGATTGTGGTAAATGTACATGCAAAGTATTGCTCCTGGACCATGCAGCATGGGACACTGATGAGAAAAACCACAAGAACACGCGTGTGACGACCTGAAGATGGAAGAAGACATATAATCACTTGTCGTTTTTCTTATTACAGAAATAACAACATTTACTATGAGCATGAAAAGCAACATTTTCCAATAAAAACATTCGGTGCACTGGCTGATCATAGTTCTATTTTTTTCAAAGGTTTCATTTGACCTCTCCTCAGACCACACGAGCGTGCTTTTCAAGTATTTGATAAATGATAATTATAGTACAGCGATACAATTAGAGCCTACTTTGCTGAAAGCTTTAAATATATAATCACAGCTCTTAGAAAACTGCACTCTGAGGTCCAATGTGTTCAGCCACGAGCTCTGGTTTTGCTCATATTTGAAAAGTGGTTTCTTGATTTGGGGGTCAGGCTTCACTTTCTGGTTCTGGCCCAATGATCCACATGCTGGTTCTCAGTATGTTGTGTGTGTGTGTGTGTGTGTGTCTCTCGGTTGAAGTGAAAGTGGTCGTGTCCTCAGTGACACCGCCTGTCTTGTGGTGTGTGGTGAGGGTCTGCTGGCACACGGCTGGAGATGTGTGGAAGCGAAGTGTGCCATGCATGGTGACAACAAGAGCATGGACTCTGACTGTGTCTCCAAAGTCATAACCACAGCTGCGCGATGAGACAAGTGAAACCCAGTATCTGCAGGGCGGGGCACCGCTCGGGAGTTCCTGTTTTTCTCATGCATCCACTGAGTAAAATTGAGAAAAAATAAATTTAAAGCTTTTGTAATTCGGCTCTGACAAGGGCCCTCATGCCTCGTGAGTGCAAGTGAGACAATTGCCACATATCCTCAAAAATATTTAGTCATCCTGTTTTTTTTAAAGATATTTACACATGGCCTAGCTGGGCATGTGTTTTGTCAGAGCCTTTCCCGTATGAGGTATCACTGGGCAGCTTGAGAAATAACATACGCAGCTGGAGTTACATCTGCAGGATGTCCTTGGGAAACATGGGTGCATGAGATAAAATATGGAAAATGGGTCTGTTTGAGTCCAGTGAGAAAACATTTTGTGAAATAACTGGAAAAAAATAAGAATGATGATCTGCAAAACACTGTCACGTGAAAAAAATTAAGGTAAACACTAGGAAATGATGAGAAATATAGAAAGATTTGAAGATCATACAGCAATTAAAAAAACGATCAACCAATAATGTCTAGGTGGTATTATCATCAGGTGTTTCTGGTGTGTGTGTGTGTAAAATGTGTGTGTAAAATGTGTTTTGGGTGTGGTGTCACTGTGTTACTTTCCTACTTCCCCAACAAATACATGCTGCAAAAATCTGTAGTAACTACAAGTGCCCTCCCAGCATCACCAGCAGCAGCAGCCACAGTAAGTCCTCTCCACCACACTAAGTTCACTTCTCTATCTCTGATAAACACCTGGATCAGCCAATAAGAAAATAGGCTTAGAAAATAGAAAATTGTGGGAATTAAATGGAGGGGTGGGGTGTAACCATTGAATTTTTCAACAGATTTCAGGATTTACACTTTGCTCCAGAATGTGACTTGATGTGTTAAATTCATTTATTCTTTAGAACTTTTTATCAGTTTTTGTTTAAAACTCAACCCTCAAATAAACTTTGTCTTTTGTGACTATTTGCATTTGTATTTTATTTGATTTATTTATTTATTTATTTTTTAACATTTTCTTAGAGTAAGAGTGATTCAGCAGAAAAAAGGTGTAAGAAAAAGCTTTTTCACAATTATTGATCACGATGCAGTTTTTCAGTGAACACTGAACACATTTAAGGAAGTACTTTTTTGTGTCCATGTCATGTTTATTTCCTTCAGAGGGTGATTTAAATGCCCCCGACTGGGGAGCTCACTCATCCTGTGTTGGTTAACCGCAACGAGGTGGAGTGCTGCAGCACATGGGGGTGCCATTTAAACAATTCCTTTTAAACTGATACTGGTCCGACGGAGTATTAGGACCGCATTGAAAAAAAAAAAAAATCACAGACTTTGATATTATAGTCGTAAATTTACGAGAATAAAGTCAGAAATGATCATCGGTTTGAGATCTTTGAGAGGTATACACACAGTAGTGTAAGTATTTTATTTTGTGTCTAATTCTAATTTCCTTTGGCTCCTCAGGTGTGTGTTGAGCACAGGTGGAGCTCCCGCGGTTAGAGTGTGATAGAGCCTGCCTGATCACAGGAGTGTCACACTAATTCCCGTGCAGCTCGTACCCGCTCAGTTCATCCTGCTCCCACCTGAGGCCTTGACCTTGACCATCCCAGGCCCGCCAACCATGAGCATCCTCTCCTCTCTCACCTCGGCCTCCTCCTGCCACCACCAGTACTACTCGCCCATTCAGCTCTCCAACGCCACCATGCCAGATTCCGGTGGCCTCAACCACATGATCCTGCTGCATTACAACCACACCGGCCGCCTGAAGAACAGAACCGTCTCGAACGCGCCGAACCACATCAGCGTCACCGTAGCCGTCTTCCTCTGCTTCAGCATTTTCATCATCCTGGAGAACCTCCTGGTGCTGGTGGCCGTCGTCTCCCGCATCCGCCACAGCCGGCGCTGGGTTTACGTCTGCATCGCCAACATCACGCTGAGCGACCTCCTCACGGGCGTTGCCTACCTGGTCAACATCTGCATGTCTGGCCGCCAGACCTTCCGCCTCAGCCCTGCTCTGTGGCTGTTCAGGGAAGGGATGCTGTTCGTGGCCCTGGCGGCCTCCATATTCAGCTTGCTGCTGATTGCCGTGGAGCGTTACACCACCATGATGAAGCCGCTGCCCCAGAAGTCAGCCAGGAAGGCCTACTATAGGATCTACGGCTTGGTGGCCCTTTGTTGGGTTTTGGCACTGGTGATTGGCTTCCTCCCCCTGCTTGGCTGGAATTGCGTGTGCAGCCTGAACCAATGCTCCACGCTCCTCCCGCTGTACTCCAAGAGCTACATCTTATTCTCTCTCGTAATCTTCTTCATTATCCTCTTGGCTATTGGCATCCTCTATGGGGCCATCTACTCACACGTGCACAGGAGCGCGCAGGTGGGCCCCAACCGCAGTCGCAAGCGCTCTTTAGGTCTGCTTAAAACAGTGATCACTATCGTTGGGGTCTTCCTGGTCTGCTGGGGGCCACTGTTCCTGCTGTTGCTGGTGGATTTCTTCTGCGTGCCCCGCCAATGTGCGCTGCTGTTCAGCGCCGATTACTTCATCTCCCTGGCTGTCCTGAACTCTGGCCTGAACCCCATCATCTACGCCCTGGGCAGCAGCGACATGAGGAAGGCGATCGCAGAGATGCTGTGCTGCTGCTGCCTGAGGACCGGCCTCTGCCACCCAGACGCGTTCACGTCCAAGGAGTCCAACAGCACCTCCGAGTGCAGGCGGGACAGCCTGAGGAACAGCTTCAACCGGGCCCGAAATCTGAGCGTGGCCTCTCCGCCGCCAACGCCGAGCAAGCCCCACAGAATGCACAAAAAATACAGACTGAGCTCCACCACCAGCTGCCTGTCAGTTTCAAGTGGTTAAACCGCAGCGTGCTCTCCTCCCAAGCAAACACAACCTGTGTGCACTGACACAGATCAGACCGTTCCTTCTGAGTTTTGGTTTGAGTATTCACACTGCCTGGCCCAAGGGTAGTTGCAGCGATGTTTATGCACTGTCAGAAATATGAATTTATCCTCAGGTTTGCAGCCGTTGCCTTTTTACTGGAGTTTTCAGATATTGCACAGTACTTACTTTTATGAGATGACATATATTTTTTCACATGTTTTTACGCAGATTATTTTCATGGCTATATTACCTGTGTTATGTTGTTGGGGAACAAATATGTACACATGTTAATGCATTGTATTTTGAAATTGCACTGAGGCTGATGTTTGACTGTGAAGAATATATAAATAAACTTTATTTTGCTTTATGTCGGAGTGCATGCTGCGTTCATGAAGGGTACAGTACCTGAGCTGTCCTCTAGAGGGCGACATGTCCCTGACTGACTCCTGCAGATCGATCAAATTAGTCATAAATATGTATAAATTGCGGGATTATCATTTCTATTTTTTACACATTCTACTAAAAGTTCTATGACAACATGGAATAATTCTCACCCTACAGACTTTTCAAAACGCCCGTTGCAGACTGCTCTCCCCTCTCTGATATTCTGACAAGATGACGGATTGAAGTTCAGTGCAGAGGAGGTGAGGGCTGGGACTGCAGCCCCAAGGGCACACACACAGCCCCAGCTAATTGATAAATTCATTATGACTGTCTGGCAGACTGGACAGATAAGGCTGAGCAGATAGTATTCAGCCGAACATTGTACAGGCTGCAGAGCTGCTGCTGCTGCTGCTGTACACCGGAACAACTTGTTTTGTCATGAACTAAGATTGAAGGAGGGAAGACAACCAGCGAGCTGACACTCTGCAGGCGAAGGCAGTTTCACTACGCAGCTCATGAAACTATCACTGAAACCGATCACAGCCACGAGGTGTGAGAACTAAATACTATAGTGCAGTGGTTTGAGGATTTTTTTTTTTTAGTCTCAGTGCTCACTCTGACCCACATCTCATATCAGACATTAAAAATGAAAGTATTGAGCTCTTACATCATAAAGTTTCCACTAAACAAAGTTAAAAGTCAGAATATGGTATAGTTGTGTTCAGCGGTCGGTTTATTATTTAGCATGGTTTGCTTCAGGATTTCTTCACCAATCCAAGGCCGCATTTGTTGCAGGGTGGGATGATTCGCTTTGATTGGCACGGACGCGACAGCATGAACAAACAACCGTCACCGCGCTCGCAATGAGGGCTGACTGCTGCTCCCAGGGGCACCTTCAACCAGCGGACCCTCATCCTTATTACACCAGTGAACGACTCATCAGTCACTTTGTCCTTACACAGGCAGCCATTCAAATCCTTCATGTTTTAATATCTCTATCTGTGGAGCTCACACCCAAAACAAAACATTGAGAATATACCCCCACAATGACGCATTATCCTGGTTATGGCTGATATGAGAGGCTATTACGAATTCATGCACAAATAAGAGATTTTGTGGTTGTGTAACTCGAGCCACACTGATGATAAACAAGATTAAGCAGCACGGAGCGATTTCCCTCAGACAGCATTGAAAGATTATCGTTTTAACTGCCTCAGTGTGTCTCCAGGAACCAGAGCACTGGATCTCCATCCAGTCCTTGAGGTCCATTAGCCTCCATTGGAAGTCTATTATCTCATGTTTTTAAGAAAATGTTTTTTTCAAAAGCTAAAACATAATACTGGGGTTTTAAATGTATTGTCTATTGAGTATTTACTATATTCACTACTGTAGCAGCTTATTCATTTGGTGTTTGACCATTTTTTCATTTAAAGCGAGATTTAAAAAAGTGTAGCACAACAGATCCTGTGAGACCCTGTGACAGACCAAAGGTCAGTTATCAAAGGAAACAAACATGAGGGCATAAAAAAAGGTGCAAAAGAAGTTAATCTGGGATTTCAAGACTAAAGTCAAAGCAAAGAATGATGAATAATAAAGAGCATTGCAAGCAAATTCAATTTGTTTAAGCAGAAGTGCATCAGGATTCAGCTTGGCCCCAAACAAATCAGCAAATGCGAGTCATCCTGTCGTACAAAAAAAACAAAAAAACAATTCACTTGCTTATCAATAATGACTTCTGAGAGGCTCCACTATCTTGGCAGCCCGTCACATTGGCATTCCTGTACATGACGTGTGAGAGCTGCACGGGCTCGTCACTGACGACTGGAGGAGGAAATGAAGCGTTGAGGTGAGAAACTTTCATGCTTTAACCTGAAACAGCCGTCCACACAAGTGCACACGCTGTGACACTCACACTCACACACACACACACACACACACACACTCACAAAACACACAGCCTAACCATGACCTTAACCCGGAACATAACCATGACAATTTAATGCCAAACACTTGACCACAATTCATGTCACCAAGCTTCGGTCCCCTTGATGTCAGTTGGTCCTGAAATGGCGTTAATACTGGAAACACAAGTATACACACACAGGCCCTCTAACACACACACACACACACACACTCACACACGCTCTTTATTTACAGATGACACTGAAGAAACTGAAATCTTGCACATATATATGTGCATATGCATAAGTACACACATTAAGATGCATGTGCCCACATTCAAACACAAACATGACCAATAAACACACACACACGCACGCACGCACACACACACATAAATCTGGTCTCTGCAGTCGTTTTATGAGTTCTAAGAGGTGAGGTTTTTCTGAGGCTGGCTCACCTCAAAATCTTTTCCTGTTTTTTGTGGCTGGGGAAGCAAACGAATCATTGCTGGTTGTGTGTGTGTGTGTGTGTGTGTGTGTGTGTGTGTGTGAGTTCCCTTCTCGTGAATTCCTGCATCTTTACGGTATAGGGGGATAAGCCTCCCTCATCCTTCGCCCTGGCACATCTCCAGGTCCGTTGCCTGATGAAAAAGCAACAGCGAATTCCTGGTTTTATTAGCTCGGGGCTAAGAGGACATGTGTTGTATCATATCTGACAGCAACTGATATGTCAGCAGCTGATCGCCAATCCACGTCGTGCGCTCCCTTCTCCCCTTACAACAACAAGGTCTTTTCTCTGCTCTAAGTGAGGTATGATGGGTTAATGATGGTTGCGTGCAGACGTGGCTATGCCCTCAGTAATTACCTCGCTGGTTCTGCCTCCAGGTGTTCAGCAGACAGCTAATGATGTACTGTCTGGGGAGAGTGGTAGGCAGCGGGTGAGGCGCAGGCTCCCCACACGTGGAAGAGGGGAAGACGTTGCCATCAGCACTGCGACAGTTCGAGGACACGCGTGCCGCGCAAGAACTTGATGCAACGTAGCAAAGAACAGAGAGACTTTGGTTCTCAACTTTTCACAAACAACTGTAAGCAGTTCAAATAAAAATCCTCTGTATCAAACAGGCCTTCTGGGGATGTGAAAGGTGGTTTTTCCTTCGGGGCAGAGGTCAACAGGTTTTTGGATCAGTTGCAATATGACCCAAGAGAACATGAGACCTGAATGACTGTGTTCTGGCATCTAGTCATCGAGCCTTCCATTGGAAGTTTTACGGGACATGTGAAACCGGGGCGAGACTCCAGGGAAGATCAAGAACATACATGCAGATCCCATGGAAACTGGGGCAACAGACAGCGTGTTGGGTTTCAGCTGCACCTATAGCTCCTGGAGGAGACGGGCAGAGACCGTGTCTGTCACTCTCTCACAAAAAAACAGAAACAATGACTCACTGAACTGAAATATTGATAAAAGCCATGGATTCATACTGGACATGTTACATCATCAGCACTTGAATCATTGTGTTATGCTGTATGTTTTTTAAAGTGCAGAGCTAATGGGTCTCTCTCATTCTAACTGACAATCCGGAAACTCTGGATTTCCCTGGATTTATTTAGCACCGTGTTCCTTCCCGCATTAACACGTCGCTAATGACTAAACAAATATGGTTGCGGTTGCAGTTGTACCCATTCGATCTGCCCGCTTGCCATTTTATTTTCCCAAGCTCAAGCAAACATGGTGGACAAAAGAACAAGAAGGGCGTCGCCGTGCACCCACACGAACAAATCAAATATTTGCGTAGTGAAAGTCTTTTCTTCATGTGACTGCACCTGGCTGACGGACGCCAGCAGAGCTGATCTAATTTAGTACATAGGGACTCCGGTCTTAAGTTATGTGTTTAAGCATAACGTATGTGTTTAAACATGAAGAAGTCCTGCAGGAATTTCAGTCACGCTCCAGAGAATATGCCACAGCTCATCCTGCTTTTTTCTTTCTTGTGCATCTTGACTGAACAATAGTGCAGACGTTCAAGCAAATAGACATTTGCTCTGATGCCAGTTCGGGTCCAGATCTGGACCCAAACTGCTTCCTCTTTATCAGATTAAAGGCCGTGGGACAGAAGAGAGTTTGCAGCACACAAACTGATGGAGGCAGAAACAACGCTGGCACAGTAATCTGGAGTTACCCATCTAAAATATAAATAGGACACTTTCATCTTTGACTGTACAGCACACAATTATCAAACACCTCAAGTTTGCTGTTGAAGGACAGACGTCGCTCTTCTGTAGTGACTTCATCTCAACCTTGGGAATCTTGTTGTTGCATCTCTTTTCTTAATCCCCCCTCTCTTTCTCACGGTGCTTTGGCTGAGCACCGGGAGCACTTAACTGATTGTGTGGAAGATGTTCCAGGAAGAGGCTGATGATTCGACTTTACTTTTCAAAAACTTTCCAAAGTGGAGACGCAGGTTTTCCTCAAGAGAGTCCTTGCAGGGGACACGGCTAACAACTTTATATGGACAGCTCAATATAACAGCTCAATAAACATTTTCTGCGTCATGTGCCGAGAGCTAATGTGCTAATGTCAGCCACAGTTAACGTTTCCTTGGTTCACCATCTTTGAACGACCCTAGCCCGAAGCCTTAGTGTCCTAACTGCAACTGTTTTTTTTCCAAAAATGAATCCTAAATAATTGTTTCCAATAAGTTTAGTTTTAATTAGTTGTTTGAAGCTCCTGGTTGGTCGTACGCTTCTTTTCAGAGTTTTTGAGCGTGAGCAAATAAGCTGTTTCTCAAAATACAAAACAATATATAAATGCTGATGATGTCACTTCCAACAGACTCCATTTTTTGAGTGCAGTCAAACAGATCGTTAAGAATAGTTAACGCAGTAACTACGTGTACTCTGTATTCACATTATAAATCTGTTCCATGTGAGCGGACCCACTGAATGGAACACTGTTTTCAACCCCCTACTATCCGTATGAAATCAATAACGTGTACACTTCAACACACATTTGAACCCTGTGGTTCAAAAAGCTGTCACTTTTCCTCTGTCACCGCTCGGTTTTATTTTTGAATGGGTTTGGACACAAGGTCGTGACTCACAGGTTTCGCGGGGCCTGCTCTGCAGCAGCGGTCTCACCGCCGGCCTCGGTATTTTTCCATGAGGTCTGAGGAACGGAAGGAGCCGAAGCTTTGTAGAACAGATGTTCCTGCTCAGCTCTAAACCAAATTACGCAGGCGAGCTCACAGCCACGGGCCAGAACTGCACGGATGCTGATTGAATGGCAGAGGGGGCAACAAAAGCAGATCAGGCTCAATAAAGAAGCCACATCACGAAATCTGGTCAGCCTTTGAGGCCTGGAGATGAAAGGGGAATTGACATCGCTATGGAGACTAAAAGAAGAACTGGAGGCTTTGGTCTGGGTACCCGCCTCAGCCTGGTGGATGTATCCGTGTGTTGTCAGGTTTTTTGATTGCACTGTTCGAAACAGCAGCCTGCAGCTGCACGGCACAAGCATGACCCGAGTTGAAACGTGAACATTTTGATCTTTTGCAGTCATCTGCTACAGCCTTGACAACAAGGAGAGCTAAGTCTGGAGCCTGTGTCCTCATTGACCGTGGGGAAATATAAAATCTCTTTGAGTGTCATCCTCTAAAACCCTTAACTCCGTTAGCTCCACTACAGAGGCTATGTGTTTACCCGCTGACTCACCGGGATTAAACAAAATTAATAAACAGATTTACAAGAGAGGACATTAACTTTTCTAGCCTTTTCTCATTTACAGCATATTTAGACAGCCTAAGTAGGAGAATGTTGCCGATCACTAACACCCAATTATCATTTGCAGGTTAATTTGTTCTATTAAAAATTCTGTTTACCAGTCTCCTCAGTGGTAGTTGTGACCTTGACCAGTCAAGACAAGCAACTAAGTTAACAACAATATGCAAATCTCGTACTGAATCCATCTTTATATACGTCCGTTCAGCACCACAGGGGTGTTCTCAGATTTGCATCACTGCAGTGCTTCTGCCTCCACATTGGGTCGTTCCTGTAACAGCATGTTTGCCTCCTAATGATGTTATCTTGAGATACTGGATACAAAAATGCTTGAAATCTTTTCTCAGACTCGTTCAAAGTTTATTTATTATCAGGCCGTGGTTGGATTAGTGAGTAAATGAAACAATGGCTGCACTTGGAATATCGCAAAATAAATCCCACTCCTCGTGATGGAGAGTAGTTAGAAGCTTGGAGACATTTACAATAATAAAGCTCATGCAACATTTAGTTAGATTAAACGCTTCCATAACTCATAGCCAATGTGTCAGTGGCACCACCTGGCTGAACAATGCCCTGAAGACAACATCACGCCATTGACAATATGTAAAAAACACTTCCTAACTATAGTGCTGGTGATCTCCGCAAGACATAAGAAATCATTTTATGCTGCCGACCACGATCGGCACAGTTGCTGGATAAGAGCAGATTCATCACATCTGCTAACGAGCTTCTATTTTCCTGTGGGTATGAGTATCTTCAAGATGAAGCGCTTTCCCTTCGGTGGCTGCAAATTATCTGGAGAGCTGGGAGGAAGCAGCGTTGTGCACATTCCCAATCACAGATAATGGAGACTGCTGGGCGACATCAATTACAAACAAGCACATTTCACTGGAATTACCTCACAATGAACTCCGGTCTCCGGCTGGCCTTTGACAGCGCACACAGACAGAAAAAAAGAGGAGTCAGAGAGAGCGAGAGAGAGAGAGAGAGAGAGAGAGAGAGAGAGAGCAAGAGCCGCGTCTGCAGCCTTGTCGATGAAAGAATGCTCAAATAAACATGAAGGCTGGGCAGAACAAAAAGATGGACTGCATCAGTGACAGTATTCAACGGTTCGGGACGTCAGGGCCGACCTATTACGCAAAAAAATGGTAATTCTGCTTATGAAACATTCATGTTTTATCAAAGGCACGGCTGGTTATTACACTCAAGCTGCTCTGCTTTGCATACACTTCAAGGTTCACTGCTGTCGTCTGACGGGCTGCAAGGGTTACGCTTGATTTTCATCAGGGCCAGTGGCTCGAGGCTAACATCCCGTGCATCTCTGGGTGTGGCCAATTGAACCAGGCGACACCTCAATGCCAGATCCGGGCGGGGCCGCCTGGCTACATCCCCATTGGTGACACAACACGGGATAGATCTTGAAAGTAAGAGGGCTCCACTCCTGTTCCTGCTGAACTGAGCCAGTTTTCAGGTTAAACACTGATACCAGTTCAGTAGGCACGGGAGGGCACAGCCCGGACATCGTGGGACGGCGCCCGAGCTGAGTAACGCAGCAATTTTCAATCCTACACAAGATCAGGCGTTAACACGAGGAGGAAGTGACAAACAAGAAAACGAATTGGGGTAAAGGTGTCCTCGAACACGCCTCTCCTTCTTGCTGTTGCTGCTACACCAGTTTAGCCTGTCTGCCTTTCCTGGGTGACCCACGTGGGATCAAGGCTATGGGACTGATTCTGTAATTATTCATCACAGACTGGACATGACCAATTATAAACTGTAATATTTCTTGTTAATCATATAGGTTGCGCTGAACTTAATGATGTCACAGACTAACTTCATGATGAACGATGCCTGAAATGTGAGTGAATGAATCACTTTTTGATCAACGTACGTTTAAATTTGTGTTTGTGGTTCAATATGATACAGGGATACCCCGATGCATGAGATCACTGACCTCTATGTGACACGAAATACACACACACACACACACACACAGCTATGTCAGTGCACAAGGTAACGAAGAGAGTGATGTAGCTGCCAACATTCGCCTACACCCTCATAGCGCCCGCACCTTCAAGACATTAGTCCCAGCTGCCATGTGGCACCAGAGAACTGGCACCCTGGTCCTGCGCTGACTCAGCTGGGCATGCTCGGGCAGGCTTGACATTTAGCACCACATTCCTAAAAATCTCAGCACAACTCGTGGCATTTAAGAAGTCCACATTAAACCTTGGTCAAAGTGTCTCAGTGATGCGCTTTCAAACACATTTGGCACGCGCGATGCTTCTGGTCGAGGGAAGACGGCCGCCGCTCCAGGCACACAATAAAGATCATACTGCGCGGATCACGCCGGGTCCACGTTGCATAATCAAGACCTGCGTTTGGGCCACAGCAAGACGTTTTACTCCCACATAGGACCTCAATCTTCCTCCTCCCAGCAACGCTACCTAATCTCCACCTCCTCCCTCCTCCCTTCTTCGTATCCGAGATCATCAGGTTCTTTCCATTCAGTGACAAATCCCCTCCGTCGAATCAACTATTTCACCTCAGGCACTGAACTTAGCCACTGTGAACAACACATAGCAGGGATCAATGCTCACCAATTAGCTAAGCTCTGTGCCTTTAGCAAGTGGGCGGCTGGCTTTCAGAGGGGACGGAGGCGCACGCAGACCTTTACGCAATCACTGGTGAAGTCTGGCTGGTTGCAGAGTCTGCTCACGATGCTGAGGTGTTCTTCGGTTTCAGCCGGGCCTCGTTCAGATTGTGTTACACTGCGCAGCCAGTGGAGGATCCTGGCGTTTATGAAATCAAAACCATCTCCTTGGTTTTTAAATCTGAAATACAAGAGCTGAAAGCGATCCCCCTGGTTCAAGCTGCAAAGCTTTTATGCCTCTAATGTCACGGCCCAGCTATTCACATTTACACATTAACAGCTCTGCAGCCTGAAATGCAGTGAGACACTTCTTAACAGAGAGAGACAGTTTTATGTGTCTATTCCACGAGTTCTTGAGGTCCACTGGGAGAGATGATCACCAACCGTCTAACCTCCACCAATATTTATTTCTTTGCCTCCATAGCAACATCCCGTGACAGATGACTAGAAGAGTCGGAACCACACATCCCACAGTGGAAACATAATGAGGCAAGTGGGTCATCTGCTGAGCTGTGAAGGAGTGGAAATCCCTGGCAATGTGATTTTTGTTTCTCTTTTTGCATCAAATCACCGTGCCAGGAACCCTCCCCACCACAGCCGGGGCAGGGGCAGGATCCGCCGCGCACCTCTCTGCCCTTCCCCGCCCGCTGTGTCTTCTCCAACTGCCTCCTGTGCTCCAGATGCTTTCTTCCGCACGCAGCTGCACAGCACCTGTGACCTGAAAGAAGCACAGAAAAAGAAGAGACGCGGGGTGCGTTAATCCACGGAGAGTCTAAACAGGACCCCTATATGTTCACACTCAAAGTGATCTGATAATAACTCATGAAAGCCTTTAAACCTCTCTCAGGAGCCCAGAATAAAAAAAATACGAAACTTATCTCTGCGACAAAGAAAAAGAAATTTGCTGGACAAAGAGGAATGACTGCAGACTTTTCTCTTGCACGGATCAGCAGGACGCAGCAGATGTGGGGTCTAGTCAGAACATGCAGAGCCAGCTACCTGGCTGGTTTGTTTAACAGGAGTTGGGGGCAAGAAGAAACTCCTGCTTGTTTGAAATGGCAAGAGCAATGCAAACGGAGCACTGCCGCCGTAACACTCGTGCAGTAAAATGTCAGCCGAGGAGAACAGGCACCACATGGAGATTTGGGCTTTTAAGCAAATAACGATCAAACCTTGACAATTAAACAAGGTTCTGTTTTGATTCCTGTTGGACAAAGGGTTCTTCGGGTCACAGAGAATTTTTCGGTTTGCTTTTCCCCATTGTAGACGACGCAATGGGGGTGGGTGGGGTCTGGCAGGAAAAACAAAGTCCAGCTTTCTTTTTTTTTTTTTTACACAACATCCTTGTTGTAAATTAGAAGGTTTGAGGGTGTTATTATCTTTTGCTGCTGTTGTTTGGGCTGTCTTCTGAGGAACATTTCAGGCCCACCCAGGTGGGAGATGAGTAATGACAGGACTGTGGAGGAGTGAGTTTCTCTCTGATCACTTTTCATACAATGTCATTGTCTCGCTTAAACTGAGAGTCAAACTGACTGGAATAAAATGTTATTATTGTGCATGAGGGAATTGGAAAAACTGATAATTATTATTATTATCACATTTGTAATTTTAAAATGAGGCTTGTCTGTCTATCTATCTATTAATAATCAGAAGATTAGCATCTGTCTTTCTCATTAAAACTTTCCCATAAGGAAAAATTTGAGCATTTCCTCAATTTACAAACAATTCCTCCAATAATAATCACGCATGCTGATTTCTTGCAGCACATATGCCAACAATTAAGTCCCTCCTGTGCCAATGTCAGTATGGCGTTACGGAATGAGAGACGAGGACAGATCTATAATCAACACTGCAGGGCACGTCTGAAGGCACCGTCATTGGCGCATTTGTATGACATCTCGACAAAGTCGGACCGGTCTTGTCTGCGCTTGCATGCACATAAAAACATAGCAGTGTCTGCTGACGGTCATTTCACAGAGGAAGTGGATGTCAGCACTGGCGTTTATGCGCTCAGCCACAGTACATGTTGTAGAACTCAGCGCAGGCATGCAGAGCCCTTTCAGACGGAAAAGTATGCCTGTCCTGTCAGGCAGCGTTCAGAGCCCGCCCCTCCCTGCACAGGAATCATGAATAAATATGTTTGTCCAGGTTGTGAGATGTAGAATTTAAAGTTGTGCTTCACGGCGCAGCTGTAGGGAAGTGGAATGGCGGATTGCCTGTTTGTCTGTGTGTGTGTGTGTGTGTGTGTGTGTTTGATGTTCACTTGCATACTTGAGCTGATGGGAGTCGTGTGAAAAAGAAAAGAAGAAAATGTCGATGGAGCATCGAATGGGAGCCGCTGTTTGCATGCAGGGTGTGGAGGCCCGATAGTGATGAATTACTGATAGTTGAGCGATTACTGTCAGGTCGTCACATGCACGAAAACAACTTTCAGCAAAACCTGAGAGGCTCAGCGAATAAGCAGAGTGAAGGGTGGAATCCTTTGTCTAATATCAGAGAATGTTAACATGTGGATCCTCACATTGGAGGAGTTCAGTGGATTTCCAACTACACTGCAGCTTAATTCTCTGTTGCGTACCTCTGCCAAGGCCCAACTGTCTGCTTATGAAACCACCATTTAAATAAAGTAAATCTGGATTGTTATTTAATCTCATAAACATCAGTCCCCTGTACATTCCTTAGAGATTTTTCTAAATGTGAAAAAAAATCCTGCTCATGAATAAACCAACTGACCGACAGACAGACACGGGTCCGGACTAAACAATAAATTTAAACCTACTTCAGATAAAGTTCTCATTTGAAATAATTTCCATAAGCCAATACAAACGAAACTTTATTTCCATAGTCATTTGCTTGTGGTTTGCATATGGTCACGTCACCACTTTAAACACAAGATACATTCCGGTGGGAGTTTTTCGTTGTGCATGCGCATGACGAAAGGTGCAAACAACTCAATTTAGAAAGTGCATGGTTTGCACTCCGAGATGAATAAAATGACCTCATTCACACATCCAAGAGGAAATGCTTGTTGGGCAAAAGACTGAAGCACAGCCGGAGTGAAAATAACAGAAGCAGAAGTGGCGTATCCTTAAAAAGCAAAATGGCAACCACAGAATTATCTTTATTCGCATTTTTTCGTCCACACAAAAAAAAAAAAAAAAAAATCCGCAGATGTTCCTCCGCCCTCCCTCCTTTTTCTTTCTAATGTGACAAAAGCCGCACACCGTTTGCTGAGAAGCAGTTTTTCATGTAATTCCTCTCTTGGCAGTTGGCAGTGTTTGCACAGGAAACGCTGAGATATATACGAGAGCAAAGATACGCATCTGAGCCCGGTCGAGAAGCCTTGACGTCACCCTGCATCTCACACGCCGGTGCCACTGAGATTTGTCACCCCGCTCATAAAACACAGGCAAACTGTTGAGAGGCTGAGGGAGGAACTACAGAGGGAGAGAAAAAGGCGTGCGGGAATATATGTGTGCGAGTGTGAGCAACAGTGAAACGCTATGAGAGGCAGTGTAGGGACATCATGCAGAGTTAGCATGCATAAACACACGTGAAACCAAACCTTCAGTTGATGGTGTGAAAGCGTCTCTGTTGTGTATGCGTGAGGTTTTCAGTATATGTGACAGAGTTTGGTTTCATATATGTATGCGCATGGTAATTCTGAATAATGTCCCCACTGGCCTGAAGCTCTGAAACTCTTTGCGTAACTCACAACCTTTGGAGGAAAGTTTTGATGTTTGCTGAGGCTCCGTGTGGACGCAAATCTCCATTACGTTGAAATGCCTCATGATTATGTTTCTCATCATCTCTCACACTCTCTGTATATCGGCCTGGTTTTCCCTCCACCTTCTGCTGCTTTCCGAGTAGCTGTATAAATTCTTCTGTAGTATGACCAAGCTTTTTTTTTCAACTGCACCAGCATCATCAAGGTGTCTGTCAGAAATAAGCGCCTGACAAGCCGTCAGACAGCGACTGATCACTCTCCTCCTCCCTGTTTACGTCACAACTAGAAGGGCTCCTGCCAACAATAGCAGTAACTTTCCGTAACTGACGGTATGACATTCACACCCACTGCACATACCGACTGGCCAGCTGCGGGAGTCAGGCTTTGTTTTATTCATTCTTCGTGCCTGCATCCTCGCCTTTATACAAGAGGCCCACGCACAATATCTGCTATCCACATGGAGGCCACGCGTGATCAGGACTAGAACGTGAAGTTGTCTCCACTAATCGCACTTCTTCTTGTAGGTAGCTAAAGAGCGCACTAGCATTAAAAAGTCATTACCGGTGTTTGTGGGGTCTGGGCCTCATTATTTAGCTCATTAGATCTCTGGGTCTCGATAAAGCAGCCCTCACATGCGAGTGATGAACGGAATGGGCATTCGGGCAACAGCTTTTTCTCATGTCCCATTAACAATAATCCACTTTGCATAGCATCTATGCAATTTGTTAGGGATGTTACTCGATGCCAAATCGATAGCTGCAAACCTTTTCTTAGAAATGAAACAGAATTAAGAAAGAAAGCAAAGAGATTTTTCAAAAATAGCACTGTCAAATGAATCATGGGATTTTTTTTTTTTAACCTTTCAGGAGGCAATGACTCACCTCTATTAGGAACAATGATGAGATGAAAAACTGATCTGGCTCCCAGCTCTGACAGGAACGTGATCGATTATAATGCATGAGGGGAAATGGCACAGCTGCATTAAAGCCTGGCGTTGGCTATCTCTGAATCTGATAGTAGCAACAATCTGAGCTATTAGCTAATAGCTGTGGCTATCCTGATAACAATTCAACTCAGGAGAAAGAGAGTCTCGGCCGGAGAGAGCCCCAGGAAGTGAGGGGGGTGGAGGGGAACGCAGGGTCAAACACAAAACGAGGATGAAGAGCGGTATAAGAGAGGACAACAGAGAGTACGTGTGAAGGTGGGTTTTGATGACATAAAGGTTCATGGAGGAGATAAGCTCAGACACAACAACATTACACCACAGGGTTCATCTGAGGACACTGGGATGCATTAGCGCTGAGCTGACTCCAATAAATTTTCATACCAGACTCGACTAAACCAACCGCTTTTTATTTTGGGCACACCCTGAACACAGTGTTCCTGCCGATTTAGTCAGCACCTTGTTTTAAGCACCACCTTGGAGGAAATGCCTTTCTCGGCTGCCTATATGAGCTCTGTATTATCCTTAGACATGTTACATAAATGTTGTAAAAAAATTTTAAAAATGCGGTAGAAGATGGAGGTCTCACCAATTAATTCATATTTTAAGATAGAGGAGGGAGTGAAGGAGCCTCAGCGGAGGTTCCTGACCTGACTATTGAGATGCATCCGTCAGCATGCCGCGTGAGAAGGACAAGGAGGAGTTTGCGTGTTTGGATTGTGACCTCTGTAACCGGCAGGCTCCCTCCCACTCCAAGCATGCAATCTCTCCTCAAACTGAGGCCTGTTTTTCCACCACACATGGCTTCAATCGGAGGCTACTGCTGCTGCTGCTGCTGTGTCTGCAGCTCACAAGGGAAAACAACCAGACATAGCTCAACAAACCTGATTATGAAATCAGTGACTGGCAGCAGGGCTGGCAATGTCACTGCTAGTCACTGACTTGGCAGATGAAGAAATGATCTTGTGCCTTATTTCATTACACAAAGAGTCCGCCTATTTCTGTCTGCAAGCTTTCGTGCGTGTGTTTATGTGCATGTATGTGTGTGAACAGGCCTATATTTAAAGTTCCATTCAGCGCCAACAAGGCAAGCTGTTTACTACTTGGTTGGTCATAAAAAGTAAATATGCATCAGCCAGGGCCTATCAAAGGCTCCTTCATTTGGTTGCTGGCTAAGATGGATTTGGATATGGCTGTAATTGCCAGGGCTCAGACAGAAATTCTCTGTGGTAGACGCATGGCCGGGCTGAAAGAGCTGAGGGAAACCATGCTGTCCTGTGCACTTAAACACTCCGCAGCTGATCAGAGGGGAACCGGCGAACACACAAAGTGCAGGGAAACCATGAGCGAGGAAGAGGAGGAGGAGGAGGAGGAGGCTGAGTGGCCGCACATAGGGCACTGACACACTACCGTGGAGTACACAGGTGCACTTCTTACACCCCCCCCCCCTCCACACACACACACACACACACACAGGTACACAAAGGTGCTACACAGGTGCACTTCTTACCCCCCCCCCCCCCTCCACACACACACACACACACACGCAGGTACACAAAGGTGCATGGGCTCACACACACATGAAGGTGATGGATGACGGAAAAATTAGCAGCCAAGCCCAAATAACAAACATCTGTTCATTGTATTTGAGACAACGCCCATGTCAACATCTGCCACAGATGGAGGGCTTGCTGAGTTGGACCGACTCATGATGAGATTTAAAGCAGAATCAGGCGATTCTTGGCCACTAGGGGGCTGGTATCCTGTAGAGGCTAATAGAAAGACAGCTTTCATGCACTTTAAGTATCTTTCATAAACTTTTAGTACACGGAAAAACACGGGGAGCCAAATTTCCTATGAAGAAATATGTGTATAATATTTACTTCACGCCACTTTAATCCAGCCCACTGACTCCAGGGAAAACATAAACAGGTCATAATCATCATGGAGGCTAAACTCGTTAAATAACCGTTATTTATTTTGCTTGTCTGAGCTGGTCTTTGTTTGCACGTAGTAAACGGCTGCTTATGCTTTGATTCTGGGGGATTTGATGAGAGTTAAGAGAGTCAGATATTTAGCTCCTGTGCCACATACAGTAAAAAGCAAAAGGGCCACAGAGTTGATGTGGATTATCGGTCTGTTTGTCACCCTTGGACCCATTCACAGTTGTAGGATTGGGCCAAAGTGCTACTAAATGCAGTTTTATGCATAAATATAAAATCCTCCATGTGGTGCTGTCACAGTTTATTGCATCTAAGTGTGAAACGTCCCATAAAGAATCAGCCTCTCCTTCTCCTTTCCAACGACTTTCTGATTTAGCAGAGCCAGATAAAACCTTGGAGCATGCTCAAATATTTGAACTATTTGTCCAGAAATGTTCTGTGCACTTGACACTAGGGTTAGTTTATCAAACCAAACTCCTTCTCCAAACATTGGTGAGATTATGGCTTTCTACAAAACCCCCCACAGTCATGAGTCTGCTGGGAAAAAGTGCTGTTACAGCAGCCAACAGTCATGCAGGTATGTGCGAGTTTGCACACGTGTGCATCGGTTTTGGTTTGTGTCCCTAAGACATGCTGTGCTGCTTTTCTTTTCACAGAGATCCAAACGAAAGATGAAATATAAGTATAATTCATTTTTTTAAAGACTATGATGGCCTGATTATTAACCCGAACAATCCACCTTTGGGAAATATCTTGGCTGGACGATGACAAACAAATGCATTTTGTTCCCCAGTGCCATGACCAATCAATAAACTACATAACATCACACTGACATTTTGATCAAATCTGTCCTCTTGTCCCTGTCCCCTGCCAATTGGAAAGGGATGAGGCAGAGCACAGCAAAACTAAATGTCACACTCATATGTGAGAAAAAAGTGAATGTGTGTGTGTGTGTGTGTGTCCAAGGGAGATCAAGAGAGAGGGAGGTTGCCACTCACCATGTCCACTGTTGATCTGAGTCACCTCAGAGTTCAGATGAGAATTTGCACAAAGTGGAAAAGTTGACCTTTTGTAAGGACACAACCGACCAACGTGCTGTCTGACTGACTGACTGACCGTCTGACTGCCGGCTGACTGACTGGACAACTGCCTGGCTCCCTGACTATCTACTGAAATCTACCAACTGTGCCATCTCAGATCCAAGCGTCAGTCGGCAGCGCAATCCTTCAGAGCCCAGGTCTCCAACCGGGGGTCTTCCTGCCAAAGGTGTCCTGTCATGTCCTGCTTTGTCCAGGTTCTGTCCAGGAGCGCGGGGGGTAGAAATGAGGACCTGTCCCTTGTTCCCACAGCCTGCCAGGAGGAGAGGAGTGGAGGCTGCTCTGTTCCCATAGAGGTCAGATGTGGAGATGTGGAGTTAACACACCCAGCCAGCTGGCTGGTAACTGCTGCCTGCCTGCCACCGGAGTTGTCCCCCCCCCCCCCCCCCCCCCCCCCCCCCCCCCCCCCCCCCCCCCCCCCGGGGTTGTCCCCCCCCCCCCCCCCTCTCTCCGTCTCCCCCTTCCACCACCCCCTCCCCTCCCTGAAAACCTGATAAATCACTCTGGAGACACAGCAGAGCAGCGACCCACTCAGCCTCTCACACACAGCCAGGAGTAACAGTAGAGACAGAGGGAGACTTTTAGCCAGTTGTCCCAGGAGATCCACTGTCCATATGAGAGCCTGAAGCGGCGCTGCCAGATCTCCCTCTTCCCTCCCTTCCTTCCTCCCTCCCTCCCTTCCTCCCGCCTCTCTTCTTTCATTCCCTCTCGAGTTTTTTTTTTTGCAGCCTCTGCTGAGAAACTCTTATTGTGGAAATTGCATTAGCCTTTAGCGAGCGAGGAATGGCTCTTAGTGCCTAATGCAATGTTGTGTCTCACCGTCTTTGTCTTTCTTCCTCCTCTCTCTCTCTCTCTCTCTCTCTCTCTCGCTCTCTGTCTGTCTCTCTCCCAAGTGTCTATCAGTTTGACATGTACACGTACACATACACACCTCCTCTCCTTTCCTCTTTCCAGCTTTCCGTCTTCCTCTGCGAGTTGTCCCTTAAAGGGACACTGTCTGTCTTTCCGCTCATTCATGAAGGTGCTGGGCTGCCCTGATGGAGCCCAGATGAAGGATCATATTTCTTGAGGCTGAGAGGAATCAATTGTGTTTCTCTGTTTGCCCTGAGATTGTCTCAAATGTTTACCTGCCATTACAGAACTAATGGTCCACTGTGACCATGACAGGAGACGAGTGGAGAACCAATACAACAAGAAAATAGATTTAACCCCATGGTTGATGACAATAACAATAAAGTATTTAACTCGGTCCTTGGAGTAGAGTCCCTTGAATGTGGCACTTTCATTTCAAAACAAGGTAGATTTGACGTTTGCTACGTACCTAGCTACGATCAAGCTATCGGTTCTTGCACAGCCGCACATGGGTCACATCTACACCACAGACACACTGACCACTGGAAATATGAAGTAGAGTCTTGATTCCAAACAGAGGCAGACATTTTAAGCTGGAAAGTGTCAGCAGTGCGAGTTACAACAACAGCTAATTAAGCTAATGCTAGCTATGAGACTTGATTGAAAACATGGTCGCCAGTTGACACTTTAATGATTCCAAATGACCCGTTTCAAGAGGAAAGTCTAGTAAAAATCTTCTTAATGCACAGTTGGCTGGTTACATGTATATGTGTATGTAATGAAATACTCAGGCTAAAGCTGCATGTTCCATGTAAAAAGTCAGTTTATGGTCCGTGAAGGCAAACATATGAAGGAGTGCTTTGTTCTGGTTAGTCTGAAATCCAGACAATTGGATTATTTGTGGCCTGTTCAGCTGCATAGAGGGGTTCTGGTCCATATTTTCCAAAAGCTTAGTTTTAATATTCCATACAATAGATTCATTTTAATAGGACAAGACAAACAGCTTTAAGGATAAACACTAACCAGTCTGTAACACGTCGGCAAACATTTGATATTATTAACTTCTTAAATTTATATAAGCAAAAGCCAGAGCTTCTACTTTGTGTTTGCTATAGTACTTTTTATAATTAAAATACTGTTACATCCCCACTTCACCATGTAGATGGTGACGTTGAATGAACCGAAAAATCAGTCAGATCATATTCCGCTTACAAAAATCATTAAGACGTCCTGCAGAACAGAAACACATGAAAAAGTAAATGTTAGACAAATGTTAAATGTTAGTCATGTCATAAAGTCACATCCACTCTTGTCTCTAAAGAGCAGGTGTCAATATGTTCAACACAGAAAATCACTCTGTCAACAAAGAGTGTTTCATCAGCAGGCACGTTGCAGCAGCTTTGGACATGGCCTTTAAGTCTGACACGAGAGAGTGACAGGAGGCCCAGCAGAGAGCGTCCTGTAAGCAGAAAGTCACAGATTCGTATCCCCACAAGTGTCCAAAAAAGATTTTCTGTCCTGCTGAAGTCTCCTGAAAAAATTTGCACCCTCGCATTGAACAGAAAATCCGTCCGGACAAAGTGACTCAACTTTGTTTGGTGTTGCTAAAATACATCACAGTCACATGATACAGTTTCCAGGGATGAACCCGTGACATGACGTAGGAATTCAAACATGGAATACATGTGTTTTCACCAAATGCTCATCTCTACTTGCGTTTCCAAGTTGACGAACTTTCTCGGCATCTCCTGTGTGTTTGACTCCTCTGACTCATCCTGAGATATTTGACATTTATTCTTTGTTTTCAGTTTTCCGCCCTTTGAATATTAGATAGAGATGTTTCTGCTGTAATCCCTCATCGACACGCGCTGACATTTTCTGAACATTTTTCTTGAATGCTGCCAGGAAAAGTAGCGGAAAAAAGTCCGGAGCATCTGACTCGCACATTTGTCTCACATCGCGCCCCTCCGGAAAAAACTGGGAAGAAGGTGTGTGTTTAAAAGCAGCCTTAGTGACAACAACTAGTCATGATAATGCCCCTGCTGAGTTCTTCTAGCAACATGGCTCTTGAGCTCCAACTGCTCCCTGCAGTAAATCTAAGATGATTAGAGGGCAGCAGCAAAGATTAGACTGTATTTCAAAGAGTATTACATGTCCAGACATAACATTCATTAATTAAACTCTCGTGTTCACTTTGAAGTTGGATCATATCTTACAAAAGCAGTTTGGGGACAAGAACTGCAGCCACTGCAATGTTCCTGGAGCCATCAGTCCATTCCATAACTCACAGCATATCACTGCAGCCTATCACTTCCTTGCAGAAAATTAGACTTCACTGTCTTTTTGTCCAGGCTTGGTTTTACTGTTTCTGAGCTCAGGAGCTTAATGATGGTGAGTTTCTCCCCAAAGAGCGACGGATAAATACCCCGGACAACACACTGACACATTCTCTCAATGTCTTCTAATGGAATCCAACCATCCTGATGTCAGGTGTTATTTACCTGCAGGTTCTGATATATCTGTCCCTGAGCTTGCTGCCTCGAACACAATGCAACGAAGGAAGGTGAGTGGGATTTGGTTTGTGGCGCTTAAAGCTGCATTAGCAATATTTCTGGATTACGGTCGCAGCTCATAGTTGCGTTTTATGACCCTCAACTTTACTCATACCTTTCTGGTTCACGTTCAGTGCTCTCATCAATCCCCTATCCAGCTGCTGTCTCCTAAAAAAGCTTTACTGTGCAGTTACAGCAACGGACCAGCACCAGGGAACAGATAAGTGATTAGCTGGTGAGAGTAAATGTACAAACACAGGTACAAATATTTCCCTCCGTGGTGGAGACCAAAACAGAGCTATAAGGAGCAGGATTACTGTAAAGCCCTAACCCCACCCAACCCTGATCCCTAGTGATGCACCACTGTAGCTGAATGTTTAGAGAGACTAATGTTCAATTTCAAAATGTTATCCGCTCTAAAAACTACATAGTTCATGATGCTCCTTCTGTCTTTTCCAAGTAAGGAAACAAAATCCTGTAGATGCAACATAAGACATAATTCAAAGCACATTATAAAGACATTGAGTGTCTTCAGAGATGGATTCCAGAGATGGATTCCTCAAACCCAACAAATAAAAACCTGGCTGTAAGAAATCACTACCCACTCTGGAAACTGCATAATGTTAATTAGCACTTCTGAGAGCTTCCGATGAAAATGGAACGTGGCATGACAACATTAATCATGGATCATGAGGTGATGCTGTCTCAGCACAAAAGGAGCTATCTTTCAAGTCAGTAATGGGTGCTCATTACTCAAGTCAAGGTGCTGATGGAGGCCTGTAATTCTCATAGTTTCCCTCTGGAGTTGTTTGTTTATTTAAACTAGACGGAGGTGTTTGGAGTTTCCAGCAGACTGAGCCAGAAGGAAGCAAAGAAGCAGTGTGAGCAACGGGGATCAAACCCTGATTTGCAGTGACTAACACCAAACTTTCACAAAGTTTCTAGCAGAATGGTTTTAAGTTCATGCAGAGGTTTTGGTATTTTTCACATTTTTATGTTCGAGCTTTTACACAATGTCAACACTCTGTTTGTAAGATGTGGCACCGCTGAGATGGTGCAACACTTTTAAAGATTCTTAATTCCAGAGTGACACAGAGGAGGGTCCGGCCTTTTTAGAAGTCTTGTGTTGACATGACAGGTAGAGCTGGGTTGTCACTTGGGGCAGTATCGAGGCGAGTTTTATGTCTTATGTTAAACTAGGTCTCAAGTCAAATCCTTCATTCAGTAAACATTCCTTTCTCATGTGTTGTGCTGATTAAGAGATGGATTTGACATTAGAGTGATGATTATGGGTGAAAGACACGCAACCAAGATCTGTGGCTCCACAGCCCAATGTGGGAGGTGCATGCAATGTAAAAAGAAGAAAATAACCTAGAAATATAAAAATATGCTTCAGGTCTCAGGTATAGTTGAAATGCTTGTGTAAAATATGAGCCGTCAATAGCTGAAAATGACAACACCCTGAAGCCATAACTCCCTCTGCAAGGCTTTCAGATCCGTAAGTGTTGACGGATAAATAAGATTAAGTAAAATATGTATCCATCAGTAGTGTTTTTTTGGTTATTTATTTTATATAAAATAGCAGTGATCAAATCCCTCCCCCCCTCTATATATATAAGCCACTAGAAACTACTGGAAACTCAGAGGAGTACATACCTCCACCAACTCCCCTTGTAAAACCATGTTGAAATTCACAACATCTGGATTTGTCTTTTCCTGATTTTTTTTTTTTTTTTTTTCCATCCATAAATTATTCTCTGAGCAATCGATGAAGATGTCAAAAAACGCCCCGAATCACAATGTTCGAGAAAGATCCTGGATTTAGCTCCACAACCAAATATAACAGGATCCTCCCCATACCGCACCCTTCCACCTACATGTGCAAGCCTGTCCTATTTTTGTGTGATACTGCAACAAACAAATAAACACAGAATAAAACCTAAACCTTTGAAGTTTGAACAGTCAATTCCAAGTCAAATCTCACATGATAATCCGCAGGTCTACAGTTCTGTAAACAAGTGGGTTGTTATTTCTCCATTCATTGCTGAACGGTTGCTTTTGTGAAAAGACCTATAAGTGAGATCCACATATGTATATATGTATATGTGTCCTAACCGTTGCTGTGTTTAGACTTCGAGCTGCACACTGGCAGAGCGGAAAGATCGAGAGGTGAGGCCGATGACAGTCTGAAGGAGACAGACAGCCTGGCTGCTTGTCTTTGACTTTTCCAGGGTGGGCTGAAGACAGTGCCAGAGGGGATGCCATGCATGGTGCGATGCCAGGAAAAGAATCCTACGCAATAACTGGAGGAGGGAGCGTACACAGACTCACATTTGTGCGCACAGGCACGCAATAAACACTTGTTATATACAAGCAATTCACTAATTAGGGGCATGGAACCGAAATTAGTGAGCACACACAAACTGACAATACCACAGACTCACATGCACACAGGGATTTCCATGGACACCCAGATGCAAACTAAACTCTTATCCAAACATGCACAGACACACACATACATAACCTATGCAAATGAGCTCCAGAGGCTCCATGGCATGTGGCAGATGCCCAGTTCTCCTGCCCACATCCTGTTTCCAGACCGAACCAGCGCTCGCCTCTTCAGGCGCAGGCTAGCAGCATGGCCGGCCATGAAAAATGACACTGATGATTTTCAGAATATGCATCATTTCATTTTACTTTCTAAATATAAATATATACATTTCATTGTTCCCAATTCTTGCTAATGTCCCGTTTCTCTGTATTACCTGACCTACCATTTTCATTATTTTCCCTACAGCAGTCGTGAGAGCGGGTGATTCATGCTGGCTGCTCACAGGCTCTTCAGGCACGGCAGAGGTTTGCTGACACAGGCCTCGGATCATGTAGCTAGAGGCCTGTTTCTGCCGCTGAAGAATTCCAGTTTTTACAGTCCTGCACTTTTTTGTCGCATCGGGAAACGTCGGTGACCATCGGAGCACCCTCTCTGCAGCTGCCCTCGATAGTTTGCCAGATATAATGAGAAAAAGTAACTGAAATACAAGCTAGAACACACAGACACACGCACACAAGGGCGTGGTGGTGGTTGACTCTTGAGTGAAAATAGACACATGTGTTCCCTAAAGCTTGAGCTATTTGCTGTAAGCCGTTAAAGAGAGGGATTGTGGGTGATACATGCTGCCTGGAGGGCTCTACATGAAAGTTCTCACTCTTTCCCATGCTCCATATAGACTCATTTGCAGCTCGGCTCATGACTGCCACATGCACATTGGTTTTCAAGGCGCTCGCTCTGTGCTAATGCGATGGACCACGTGCCTTTTTTACATTTTGTGAGAACATTTTCTGTCATTCAACCCTCAACAGACATTAAGATTCATCAAAGCAGGAGAGGAAAAGGTGAAACTAGTGAGATGAACATTTCCATGTCTCACTGAGCCATAACTGTGAGATAGACAGTGCAGAGCCCTGGGCATCATGGGTAATATAAACTACACCCGTGAGACAGAAAAAAGGAAACGTTTTAAAATACTTCCAATGGGTTTATATAGAACAAAAACATGGTGATGGAGACAGGAGAGAATCCCGAAGGTTTAATACAGCAGATCTTGTGATAAATGCTAAATAGATGTGAAGCAGCAGGTAAGATAAAGGAGAGCCAGAGAAGAATGAAAGGATGAAGAGCACACTTGCATGTGCGCACACGCACACGCACATGTCGGATATATTGCTCATCCCAGCGAGGGGTTCAGGAGTAAAGATCCCCGGGGACTAAGTGAACTCTTCTCCGCTCTGCCGCCACATCTGGATGACACACCGCTGCCCAGCATCAAAGGGGAGGATGGTCGGACAGGTGGGAGAACAACTGAGACACATGCTGTGTATATAAAAAGATATAAAAAGTGCTATAGGCTAATGTGTTGAGAATGCAAAAAATGGATTGCGTCATCTTGAAAGGCAAACCCAAGTTTAGAACCGAGGAGCGTTTAACACTGATCGATGTACATTTACTGAACTCTGCATAAAAAGTTTGGTGAACAATGAGCGCTACTTATATCTGAAAGAGACCTCCTCTACTGCTTCACACTTATTTTTATCTCCGTCTGCCATTTTCATTTCTTAGCTGAGCAGTTACTTAACTCAGACAGGATCTGGATCATCATCCAGCAGCTTCAGTCCATCAGTACTTTCTGTCTCCGTGGATTCACGTTGCACCTCTGTGCCTGCGGGATGACTTTAATAGACCTGCGCTATAACCACTGCCCATTTTCTGTTGTACCGTTGTATCCCATCCACACGTGGACACTGCTCAGCGCGGGTAAATCACCGGCTCCCAGGCTCTCTTAAGCACGTGTTGGACCGAGCAGCCAGTGGGGCACTCAGAGCCCAGTCTGGAGCTTTCGCCCAGCTCAACGCCTGGTGATGGACGACCTGTGAGGGATGATGAATGGACTGCTGTCAGGTCCACAACGCACTCATCTGGGCTTCGGCCATAAGAAAGGGGAGGGTCGCCATTGGCCTGTGTTATACCTTAAAATACATCTCATATTGAGGAGGGAGGATGACTTCTGCTCGCACCAGCTTGTATCTTGTGCGGTAATGACGGCGTGATAGAGACTTTTCTTTAGATGAAGCCAGAGAACCTGGAGAGATCCCAGACTGACGCTGGGAACACATGCAAACCCCACACAGAAAGACCTGAGCCGAAGCAAGAAGCTTCTGGCTGTGAGCCCGACCACTGCACCACTGTGAATCAGAACTCAATTTAACGGGTAAAAAGAACAACAGTAAAATTAAAATAACTAAGCCACTCTACATCAGCCACCTGCACGACATTTAACCAAGTTCTCCAAACCTCTCCAGTGCGTTTGACATGACTGTATCATCTGCAGCGCTCCACACTGTTGCTTCACTGCGGTATTACATCCGAGTCATCACTCTCAGTCCACAGTTGACGCAAACCCTGTTCACACTTCACATAGTGAAGCTGGTTCTAACTTCATACTCTTCGCTTTCCTCACTCATTTCATCACATTTTCTTCATTTCCTGCTTGCAGCAGGCAGTGCTGAGCGAGAGCACGGCTTCCTGCGAGCTTCAAAGCCGACAGATGTTTTGAGCTCCTCCAAACCAAAGGGGCTTTCATGAGTACAGTTTCTCACTGAGGTGGTCAGCCGGCTTTATGACAACCAGCAGCACAGATGTTTTGTGTTGTGCAGGGAGATCGGGTTAATGCCCCGTGCTGATATTGTGTGAGCAGCGACATCGATAAGCTGTGGGCCAGGACTGAGATCTCCACTGAGACCAATAAAGAAATAGAGCGGGCCATGTGGCAGAAGAAAAAAAAAAAAAAAAAAGTCTCATTTCACACTCAAACTCAGCTCAGGCACAAACAGAAGCAGACGGAAACCATTCGCCTCTCTCTCCTGTGTGTCCTGGTTCTGATTACTTCCTGAGGGTTCACCAGAATTTTAATTATTTAGCCCCTCCTCCTTTCTCCCTCTCTTGTACATCTGGCAAATGCCAGCCAATATTTATATTCCTAACAAACAAAGACTGCACACAGAAGAGAGAGAGAGAGAGAGAGAGAGAGAGAGACTGATTGGGAATATCTCAGGCAACGTGGCTCCGGAGGCAGATGCCACGCTGTGATGAGCCAGGGGCAGATACTGGGCTTCCCTCATAAACCCCCTCCAGCTGGCTGGATGGAGGACAACAAAGCCTTCAACAGCCCATTCACCCCTCTGTATCATCCTTACAGCAGCACGTCCAATTACAAACCAGATGTGGCCAAAGCTCTGGGATGGGGCCCGTCTGATTGGACCAGATCAACATTTCACATTTGATTCTGGTTCAAGACGTAAGCTTTGAGCCCAGTTAATCAGCGGCCTACACGAGAGCCTCTCTGTTTGCGTCAGTTGTGATCGAGAACATGTTAAGTGAGCGGGTTGATGTTTTGGGAAACATAACTGATTTTGTTGCATTGTCAAATAAAGCTAGTCTAAAGCTGTGCTCGCTGTTTTCCTCCGTCACCACTCTTTACAGACTGTGAGCTAATGGGCTGCTTCAAATGATTACTTGGATATAAAGATGGACGACACGAGGGAGGAAGTGGAGATGTGCCGCTGGTCTTTATTATGTTTATCTGCCTATTCTTCAAATTGAATTAACAGAGTGGTGTAATCAAGCTACTCCTTCAAGCAAAATGATAAGAATCATCCTGTATATCAAGTGTTTCAAGTGTGTCTTGTCTATTTGTATTTTTCTCAATATGTACTACTATAATGTAATGTTCAATAGATCCGCTATTTGAATTGATTAAGGTTGTTTAACTCTGTCAAGTCAAAAAGTCAGAGCTTGGTTTTACAATCAACTGGACGGTAGCAGATTGATCAGAGTAGAATCTGTCTGTTTGCAAGACGAATCATTCCACCGTCAATGATCGGACATGCCGCGGGTAAAACATGCGACACAAGCCCCCGTCTTCCTGTTTCTCTTTCCCCTTCTGAATGACATAAACCTGGCTGGTGTTCAGTCAGCAATCAGGCCAATCAGGGCGGCAAACAAGCAAAACAAACAGCAGGAGGGTGAGCAATGGTTGAACGGTGCTCCTGTGGGCCCAACGTGACCTCTGGACGAGACAGCCTCATGACAAATTGGTATTTAAGCTCAATCACAGCCTGCACACTTCCTACTCCTGTGAGCCTGTTAAATGGGTCTATTCTCTCTTTCAGCCCTCAAATCTCCCCCTCCCCTTCATCTCTCTCTCTCTCTCTCTCTCCCTCTGTGTCTCTACCACCCCACCTTCGTTCTGTCTGTCTGGGCCAGAGGGAGGCACCGTGGGAGTTTAATTGCCTCGTATTTCCATGAAGCCAAGTTCATTACATTAACAGCTCCGGCCCACGCTGCATACTTCTAACCTGCCGCAATTTGTTTTTGTATTTATTAGGCTGGCAGAGACGCCGCTTCCCGCTCAGCTTGGGGGGAGGAGGGGTGGTGCCGTGTGAGAAGGTCAGCCGGCACAGGCGTCCATTGTGATGCACAAGCCGGGCAGATAGAAACATGACAGGGAACCAGAGGCGGAGAGTGGAACGGCCTGCTCGCACTGAGGGATCTCACAGCTGCTCTGGTGGAGACGCACAGTTACGCGGTGGTGAAGGTAAGATTAGTGAGGAGGTCAGACATGCTGTTGACTCAAGGTGTAGATTTTGAGAAAGACAGCGGAAAACCGTCGAATATGTAGACCCATATTATTTATTTTGTTTACTTGTGTATTTACATGATGGATAATGTTTCCAACAGTGTTCAAACCCAAGGAAATGTTACTGGTAACTGGAGTCATCTCATCAATCACGCCATAGAGAACCAAATCCAAAACTATCTCACTTTCATTGACATTGTTTGTCAAGGCCTTGTCTGTCTCTGCAACAACAAGGAAAATAATGCTTCCACTGTTTGTGTTCCCATGATTCCATGCCACTTCATGACATCATCACGCTAAGTATGTTGTTATCGCATTGATAGAGAACCTTGGTGTCTTATCCCTGGTTAAAAGAGGAATGCATGGATAGATTAAGAAAAAAAAAAAAAAAAAAACTGGACAGACAGGAAGTATTAGCTAACCATGACATTCCCAGCACAATGCAGAAAGCGGTTGCCACATTCATGCACAAGCACACCCATGTGTCCATTCATGAATTTCTCACAGCCCCGCCCACTGAATGTACAGTTCACACAGTGCAGTCGGCCACACACACACACACACACTCTCTCTCTTTCACAAGGCCGGAGTTCCCAGTTTGCCACACACGCTGCAGCGACATATGTAGCATCAGAGAAGCACCGAGATTTAAAAATAAGCTGAGAAGAATTCTCTGTTGCAAAAGTGCAAATCTACCGCAAATCCTGCAGCGAAATAACTCAGAGACAGTGTGTACCCTTTAGTCTTGTGCAACTCACTGTGACGATGTCGTAAGAAAACCACCAACTAATCTAAGACAGCGAGGCTTAATCGATGTACTCCTGAACAGAGCAGAGGAATAAAGATGGGGGGGGGGGGGGGGTGATTTTAATTATTTAGCCCCTCCTCCTTTCTCCCTAGAATAGAAGAATAGAATAGAAAAAGAAGTTAACAGCAGCAGCAGGACAATATGGAGAGAGCAGAGGGAGAAAGAGGAGATCATCTGAATCCAGTGGCCGGAATGAGTGAGTGTCTCTGAAAGTGGATATGAAGGCGGATGAGCTGCGCCAACCTCCTCTGACCGCATTAGCAAAACCTAATGGAACGGCTGGCTCCAAGAGGCCTCGTCATCCATTATCTGACTGTTGCCCCCCACAACCAAATAGGTCCATGGTCTCAGTGGCTGCCGCTCAGCTGTCATACACTATGTTCTCCCTTCTTCTTTGTCTTATTTCCACCGGCCCTAATGAAAAAGATTGGTAAATCAATTGGCGGGCATGTAAAGAAGCCGGGGCGGGGGGGCATTGCCCCCACTGGTCCTGTGGTCACAAATCAGTGTAAATCAGCAGCAGAAGAAAGGAAGAGAATGGTCATAGTTTGTATTGAGAGGCAGCTGTCATCTCTGTCAACACAGCAGTCATCAGCAGGTCACACTGACGGAGCAAGTGCAGTTCAAACACTCACACATAATACCTTTATCTAACTTATTTCCATTTTCTACAATGAATAGCAACTATCCACTAAAACACAAAGAAATGTTGATATACTGTACTATTATACATCGACCCAAGTGGTGGTACATCAAATTGATGTTTTTGTGCACTAATCACAAAACACAAGACATACAATGGAGAGAATAAAAGTCTTATTCTAATGGTTATTTCAAACTGAAAAAAAAAAGATTCAAATAATTATATATTTATGCCAAAAATGTGACAACCTGAAATATCACTGAATCTGCGTCTTTTATGAGAGTTCTGAATACAGTTGCACACGTTGATGTCAGTAAAACGCTGAGTTCAGGAATATTGGAGATTATTAGGAGATTTATAAAACTATGGTTGTTTTAGCATTTTGATTTTTTGGTTCGCGCCAAAACTACTGGTCAGACCACAAAACTAAATAAAAATCCAGCTATGTGAAATGTTTCATGTGTGGACTACTATAAAGGCGTGTGTCATACTGAGTGTCCCTCTAGTTCTATAATATCATATTTCCATCCTTAAAACTTTGATCCAGCAAACACTCCCAAATATATGTGTAGAGCTTGTCCTTGGTTCATTTGGAGACTTGAAGACTCAACATAGCAAAGTCACAATCCCACAATAATTCACACAGGTGATGACTCATATAAACTACAAGCTCAAAAGTGGATTGAAAACACTCACAGCTCTATCCATTAAGCAGGATTCTGCTGTCCTCCAGGCCTCTGCTCATTGTCCAGAGGATTATAGTGTTTTAAGGAGTGAATGACTCAGAAGACCTGCTCCATAGGTCTGAGCCACCATTGTGTGGGGACAGTGGTGTTCATGTGGAGAGCTTGGGCCAAAGAGCAACTCCCTCTTACAGTATGTCTTTGGTATTCTGTGATTCTGACCCTGTCGCCAGGCGGTTTAAGCACTTCACTGTGGCCGGTGTTTGAGCAACCTGCCAGCGTGGTGAGAAAATGACAGCACCACCTAAGAATGGAAAGGGGGGGGGGTTACACAGGCGTGCTACACAGAGGTTGCTTACTTTACCACGAAGATAATCTCTCATTAATCCACGGTACTTACCCACAAACACAGTGACTGCACCTTTTGTGTGGTCGCACAGAGACAGCGAGTGTTTTCCTGTGGCCGGGGGTCGCGACCAAAGGCTGGTCTGACTCAGGACATTCCCAGGAGCACTGGAAAGAAATGAGGACACTGAACAACTTGGGCATTGTGTGTGCGTCTGCTTGTGTGTGTGTGCGTTTTTTGTTGTTGTTTCATCTTTAGGACTTTATCCAGTACAAACATTGACCTTGTCAGAACCTCAGAGGGACCAAAGCGCTCCACATTAACAGCTCTAAGGTTTCGAGGAGGATTAAGATGGGAATAGTGGTCAGATTAAGGTTAGAGTTGGAGGTATGACGTGATCCTGGTGGGGGTTACCAGAATCGAGTATTAGGATAACATAAAGTAATAAACGTTAAGTTGAAGACATGTGTTGAGTTTAGGTTAAAGTTGGGGTAAGGATCAGGCGAGTGGTAACCGGTTAAGTCCAGAGAAAGTCTGCAGGAAATCAGTGCATGACAAGGTTATATACTCTAATGTCATGGAGACTGTGCGTGTGTGTGTGTGCCACGTTTTCTGATAAACACTGCATCAAGTGACCACGTGTGTTTCTCCGTGAGCCACTGTGCTGGTCCTGTGATGACAGGATGTTATGAATTTTGAGGAATTAGATTCATGTGACATGACTCACGCACATTCAGCACAATAACGTTATTTTCCTCTTGACACAAGTGTTCTTTTCTACTGTCGGCTTTATGTTGAGCAGCAGCCATGTTTTCCTCGGACCAGACCGTGAGTCATCTGCAAACGTTGATTCCTCAGTAATGTGAACTCATTACAATAAGTCTCAATGTCCACGCTTAATTGGTTTTATGCTTTGTGTGCTGCTCAACCTCTCACCAGCCTGGGCACGGATTACTCATACAACAGGAAATAATGACGCCAAGGTCCATTAAGTGGGATGGCAGGACATCATATCAGCATTAATCTTCCACTTAGTAGAGCAGCCCCGAGAGAGAGTGACGGGGATGAAGGAGATGAGAGAGAGGGAGAATATGGTTTTCTGCTCCTCCCAGCTGGACTCAGGAGTTTTATTTTTATTAATATCATTTGCTTTCCTTTTTTTTTTTTACTCCACATTCATTTTAGCAGAGGGTGTGATGGAAGCTGATTTCAGGCAAATGTTCCAATTTCATTTCCCATCACCTGTTTGTCTAAATCAAAACATTAATGGATGGGTATAAGAAGAAGAGCCTTTTGGATGTCTTCGTAATCCTGTTACCTTTCCCTTAAAGTGATTGAGTGAATAATTGAATTTGATTGTTTTATCTGCATGCCCAAAAGTGCAAGATGAGTCAGCAAGAATATGTTACAGGAAGAGAGGGCCTATTATTTATATTTGTCTATCAACTCTTGAATATTATTTTTAAACATAATTGACATATCCTGAGATACAGCAGGACACTTATGGACAAAAATAACAGATGAAAAATTGTCCAAATTACCAAACTCGGTACAAAGCATCCCTGTACTCAGAGATTTAATCTCTTTGTTCATGGTCACTGCCAAAACAATTGAATAACAGAAAATGCATTTTATATTTCTCTGTGTCTTGCAGCAGCAAAAACCATGCCTTGAGTGTAAAACTATTATTCTACGGATAGTTAATTAATTTGTCCAATTTCAACAAACATTTAAAATACACTTCTGTTAAATAATTAATTTAATCAGAAATAATACTTAAATAATAATAACCAAATGGCCCCAGAGGTGCAACATCATCGTGTGATTTTACATGTGAAAAAGATTTTATTGGATGCAATTTGTTTGAGCCGAATATCTATTATGAATACCCCCAGAAAAAAAAAATATGACCACATTATTTAGTTGAATTATACATAATCATTTCAATTATAATAATAGCTTGTTTGTAATAACTAGAAAATGTCTAGTAATAATCCTAATCAAAGGTTGTCTACTATATACAGTATTTATTGTTAAATAAATATGAAGTCCATCTCGTCAGATGAGTGGTGTACTGTGCCATCTAGTGACATTAACCGCTCCATGCATCTGCGTTTGTAGCTGTCCTTCATGATCCCTGAAGGACCGTTGATTATTCAGCCTAGAAATATTTTAAATCCTATTAATTTCATAGGGAAACACTTTATTTTGATTATGAGTTCAACCTAAATGTGTTACTTTGTCAACCTAGTGACCCTGTTGTATTTGTTTGTTGTCTCAGTCCAGAGAAAGAGGCGCTTCCGTCATCCGCCTGATTCAAATTCTGTAGCAGAGGCTCCGGGTGCTAGCTTCAGCTCGGTTCCCGGTGGTCGGTGTGTGAAAGCGGTGACAGCTGAGAACCGTGTTCCTTCCCTGGCCGTGCACGCGACAGAATCGCCAACATGTTCGAGGAGGCGAGTGAAGTGTTCGACAACATGTTCAAGTCTTCCTTCCCCCTCACCTTCATCGTGTTCATCCCCGCGGTGCTCATCCTGGTGTCGCCGCTCCCGGCCGAGGCGGCACATGAGTTCACGGTGTACCGCATGCAGCAGTACGACCTGCAGGGACAGCCCTACGGTGAGTCGGCCGCCTCTCCGGTTCGTCGCCCGCGAATGAATGTTCGCGTCACTGCGGCGACTCGGCCCCTCGAGCCGCTCCGTGTGCCAGCGGCTTTGTGCAGCCGGCTGAATGACAGCACGCAGGGGTCGCTGCAGCTAACTAGCTGCTAATGCTAACGCTTAGCATCGTTCTCCAAGTCAGGTCAAAACTGTGGCTGAACATATTGATTTAGCATTAGCTTAGCGACAATGAAAAAAATGCAAACTACTCAGGGTCAAGTCCAAATATAGGTCAGCAAATGTGTGCACTCCTCTTCCTCTATGCTTTTGCATCGGTGACAATGGTGTGTCTGCAGTGTTAGTGATGCTAATCACTGGAAGCTGCCAAACCTGCTTAACATCCTCTATTGACATTTGTCCCTGTTTCAGAGTCCTTCTCCTCCTCCTCCCCTGTTTCTCTGCACATTAGACAGGAGTCCGTGGTTTAAGAGTGATGATTAATGGATGTGTTGTCCCCAGGTACCAGAAATGCCATCCTGAACACTGAGGCTCGTACTGTGGAGGCAGAGGTACTAAGTCGCCGCTGTGTTATCATGCGGCTGGCAGACTTCTCCTACGACAAGTACCAGAAAGCCCTGCGCCAGTCAGCGGGAGCTGTGGTCATCACGCTGCCCAACAACATGTCTGCTGTGCCCCAGGACATAGTTCAGGTACTGACACACACCAGCGTTGCATCATGCCTCGAAGTGTTTCCCATCTGTGATCAAATGGAACTGACTGGTGTTGTGATGTGTCTTTCATTGTCTCTTCCCATCTGTTCACCCTCTGTAGCAGTTTATGGAGCTGGAGCCAGAGATGTTAGCCACTGAGACCATCGTCCCTGTGTACTTTGCCATGGAGGACGATGAGCTGCTGTCCATCTACACCCAGACCCTGACCTCGTCTTCCTCGCAGGGCTCTCTGTCAGCTGCTGAAGGTGAAGCTCATCCTTAGGCTGCATCTGCTGTGATCTGTTTGTTTGTATCGCAAACATCAGGTGTCTCTGTGTTTGGCTGGATAGAACAGATCTGTGATAAATCTCTTTTGACTCTGCTTTCTTCAGTGCTGCTGCATACGGCTACAGCTAATGGCTTCCAGATGGTCACCAGTGGAGCTCAGAGCAAAGCAGTCAACGACTGGGCCATTACCAGTTTAGAGGTGACTGACTTTTTTCCCCTTCAAGAGTAAAATATAGTTTTCATATATTATTTTGTCACAGGTATGCTCAGTTGCACCAGGCAGTAGACAGGTTGTTGTACTGGTACTCAGGATATTTCCAGTTTTATGAGGCTTCAGTTCAGTTTTTTATTTAGTAGGAGTTCTGGTTCTAGTGAACTGTATTCCTAAATATGTGATTAGTGTCAAGAGAAGAGTAAGACAACACACAGCTCAAACTCGACATTCGTGAGGTGGAGGTAAAACGTCTCCTGGTAGCTTTAGCTGGAACAGAGTCTAGTGTGTGCTACCTGCTGCAGTGGCTGAGTGCCCATTCTGTGTTTTTCTCTGAGTGTGTGGGCTTAAACTCCTGAACAAAAACCGTCTGTGTACTGAACGCCTGAGGGTTTTAAGTCGAAGATGAATGCATCAATGCTGCAATGGTGTTTGGTGTTGATTCAGTTTCTGTTTGTCACATGATGATTGAACACAAACACTGAAACATCCTGATGTCACGCTTCATCTTTTCTTCCAGCCACACTCAATAACAAGTTCAGTTTGTTCGAAGTCACACTGTTCTTCTCAGAAAGGCACCAAATAAAGCAGCAGCAGCAGCAGTGTTAGTTCAGGAGTTCTAATTTGAGATTTGAGAAGCAGAGAGAGGTTTAGTCATACTGCAGGGGATTAGAGGGTCTATGGTCAGGAGGGCAACTGTGACTCACTCGGCTCTGCACAGTCACACTACCACACACTTGCAGAATTCAATGCGACAGACTCAGTTTCTGATGTGTTGTTATGATTTCCCCCAGGGTCGTTTGGCTGGAGTTGGAGGAGAGGACTTACCCACGATCGTGGTGGTGTCTCACTACGACTCGTTTGGGGTCGCTCCAGTACGTTCACGTTCTTTCTCCTCACAAATCCTGTAAAATATTTAGGGAAGTTAGCAGCACAAATATTGCTCTGTAGGATTTGGTTAAATTTGAGAATGCATATTCAAACAATGGAAGTAACACAATACAGAGCAAGAAAATTTATGTGTTTGTGTGTGTGTTTGCTCTGTCCAGTGGCTGTCATACGGGGCCGACTCAAATGGCAGTGGAGTGTCCATGTTACTAGAGCTGGCTCGTCTCTTCTCAAAACTCTACACCTACAAGAGGACACACGCTGGGTGAGGAATGACAGCGACCGTCGCATTCAGATTTTTTTGGTAGATTAAGTTGAAAAACCATTCCATATGTTCAGCAGCTGGACTTCACACACATCCTCTTCATCCATTCGTTCCATTCATTCCATTCGTTGCTTTACTCATCGGTGAATCCTGTTTTGTTTTTTTTAGGTACAACCTGCTGTTCTTCGTGTCAGGAGGAGGGAAGTTTAATTACCAGGGCACCAAACGTTGGCTGGAGGAGAATTTGGACCATACAGGTAGCACCTGGCATCTTTAACACACACACAACTCATAGATGAGGTAGACTGATTAAAGTGACTGCATGACTATCATGCACTGTGGGACAGTTTGATTAGTTCTCGCCCTATTTTGCTCTCTATATGCTATTGGATTCTTTCAGTCATTTACTCTCCCTCTGATGATAGACTCCAGTCTGCTGCAGGACAACGTGGCCTTCGTGTTGTGTCTGGACACTCTGGGGAATGGAGACTCTATACACCTCCATGTGTCCAAACCTCCTAAAGAGGGAACTCCACAGTATTCCCTGCTCAAGGAGCTGGAGCTGGTGAGAACGATGCAGCTGGATGCACCTCAGACTGATGTTTCTGAAAGTACCAAAAACATTTGGTGGCATGGAGGAGATTGAGGATACTGACACAGCTGCTATTGTTTCTTGCCCCCCCCCCTCCTCTGCCTCCCAGGTGGTGAGCAGTCAGTACCCGGAGGTTAAGTTCTCCATGGTCCACAAGAAAATCAACCTGGCCGACGACATGCTGGCCTGGGAGCATGAGCGCTTCGGGATCCGCCGGTTGCCGGCCTTCACGCTGTCGCACCTGCCCTCGCACCGCCTGGCTCAGCGCTCCAGCATCATGGACTCGCGGTCAGTGTCCCCCTCCTCTCGCCACGGAGCGGGAGAGCCCCCTGCTGGGTGGGTTCTTTACTGGAAGTCTCTGAATCAAAAAGTTTCCATTCTGGCTGTTTCCTTCATATTGTCAATGCCACTTTCATGATGAACTGAATTGTTTAGGTTTATCTGTTAACTACTACTAACCCTCTTTTACCTCTGTAGCAGCCCATCTCCCTGTCTGTCAGTATTCTTCTAAACTATTCAGTTGCCTGTGCAGCTCTAGGTTCTCTGGGATCAGACTCTCTCGCTCTCTCTCTGACTTGTTCTGCAGGGTTTGTGGGTTTCTCCTGTGATTGTTTGGTTTTTTTCTCTCTAACTGTCAGCAAACCTGTGGTTGTGTCTCACAGGCCTCACGTCGATGTAAAGAAACTTGGCAGGAACACCAAGGTGGTGGCAGAGGCACTGGCCAGGGTCATCTACAACCTCACAGAGAAGGTATGAATGAATGATGGGGAGCTGTATGGGGAGACAGTAAAAGCTTTGCCTGTTACCTGCCTGTGATGAGATATTTCTGTTCTGCTGCTCAGGGGGCCCCCGGGGACCTGCAGATCTTCACCGAACAAATGGTAAGTCATTAAAATTACATGCACTGTAAGAGACTCAGTGATGCAGGTAAAACCTTTGGCAGGGGAGCTCTTTCAGGGTTATTGCATCATTTTCAGATTTAGCTGTGCCGAAGCAAAACGGCCTGCACCAGCCCTGACGAGCACATTTGGCACAACACAATAAAACAGGATTTGATGAAACGCATGAATCCATGACAGCCGAAACATGTGCCTGCATGAAAACAACCACAGCTTCAAAATCTGTTTGATGGCACACTGGCTTGAAATATGACAAATGAAGCCGCCTCCACCCTCACTCCTCACCCTGAATGTCTTTGGCATCAGTCATCAGAATCAGAGTTAATCTCCAATATATTACCACTTAATAGCTCAGACACGTTTCAATATTCAACATGTGCTGCTGCAGAGGGCGCCAAAGCTCTGTAAGAGAACTAGCTAACCCTAGCTTAGAATGTAATGATTCTCTGCAGCTCCGACATTTATTTCACAGTGTTGTTTTTCATCACACGCTGCTGGTTCATTTCCGTGAGGCTGTGTTCATATTGTGATGTAGCAATAATTTGGCTCGTACCACAACAGCAGGTGCAGGAGGAGCAGTTATCGGCGGTGGTGGACTGGCTCACAGCGCAGCCGCGTGCCGCACAGCTGCTGGACAAAGACAGCAGCGTGGTGTCCACTCTGGAGTATCACCTCGGACGTTACCTCAAAGACGTCAAGAGACACTACGTCAAAGCTGACAAAAGGTAAACACCGAAGCACTCTGGGCTCAGGTTTTAAACGTGGGTCGTCAAGTAATATTCACATTTGTGCATTTTGCCCAGTTTGACAGTTTCCATGTTTCTTCTCCTCAGGGATCCAGAGTTTGTTTTCTATGACCAGCTCAAACAAACCATGAACGCTTACAGGTAAAGTTCAATCGGCTCCTCTTCCTCCTCTCCATCCATAATCTTTTACTGCAGCTCATACTGATTTACTGTTGCTGGGTAAAAGCTCTCCAGCTCTCAGCAGTCTGCCTCGTTTAATTTCGATGAATCCTTCGATAAGTGCATTTCTTACTGAACAGCCGTCACATAATGAGACTGACCGTCCCTCTTTTCAAGCTCATGTTTATCGCTCCATCTTTGTGCTGCTGTTCTCTCTCCCTCAGAGTGAAGCCTGCTATTTTTGACCTGCTGCTGGCTGTGTGCATCGCAGCCTACTTAGGGATGATGTACCTAGCGATCCAGGTAAGAGGCTGCGCTCAAACATGCATCACTTGTGTGTCGTCAGTCGTGTTGTCCGAGCCTGCACAGATATCACAATTGACATGTGTCAATATGGTTGGTCTGATAATTAAGAAAAATGATGTTGTTCCTGTTGACTTGATTTGTACATGAAACATACACTGGGCCCTTCTTCTCTGGAAACAATAACTGAACACCGGCTCTGATTTTCTCTGAACAGAACTTTGGAGTCCTCTACAGCGTCGTCCGCAGAATCACCCAACCCAAGGCGAAGGTCCACTAATCCAACCCACACACCTCCTCCCTGTCCCTGACCCCCCCCCCCCCCCCCCCCCCCCCCCCCCCCCCCCCCCCCCCCCCCCCCTTCCCCATCTGATACATGAAACTCGAGCCAGTAAGAACATGGACGCTGGGTCGAGCTGCAGTTGTCGCAGTGGTTTCCAAACCAGCAGAATCACTTCCACGTCCTTAATCCTGATCCTTAAACTATGATGTCAGAAACTGTCCTGCTGCCAACCTAATCCGTTTTCTGTTTTTAAGGACCAGAATAATCAGGAATCATTCTTCTCTCCAGATGTCTCGTCTTTCTTCTCTGAGTATTGGAAATATTCCTCTATTTGACTCTTTTGTTAGATTTAAAATAACATGCTCACAACTCAGTGGTTTGTGACGCTGCCTTTAAATTCCTCTCCTCAGTTCACTCAGTCCATGTTGCATGTTTTCTTGGGTGACTGGAGGGAAACTGACCACAGAGAGTTTAGTCCAGAATTCATTTTGTTCAGACACATTTTTAAAGGATTGCTTCTACATCTCTTCCTAGTCAGTTAGGACACGGGGATCATGTCACTCAGAAGAGTGCTGCAGGGAGCAAACGCGAAAATGACTCCGAAAGTAAGTTTACGGAAAAGACAAGTTGTCTAAATAAAATGTGAAGTAGGATTTACTTAATCTTGATGGTAGTGAGTAAATTAATGTTAACATAAAAGCTGAATGGAAAAGAAAATCATTGTGTGTCTTCCCAATTAATATATAGAACTTTCATAATGGATTCTCTTTGTGTTGCCTTTTCCCAGATTTATTTCTCTGTTGCTGTGATTCCATGTTTCACATTTTCGGTGTCCTTTTTTAAATATTGATTTGATTCAATATCTTGATCTTGCTGCGGGTCTCTAATCTGAATGCTCGTGTTCCAAAAGGTCACACGCAACAATTGCGTTTTCTTGTCTAATCAGAGGCGGTGGGAGTCGATGAGATAAAATGTACCCCCTTTACACTCCTCCTTTATCAGTAGAAATCACCTCTTTGCTGACTGAAACAAACACCTGACTGTCAGTTTTTTTTTTTTTTTTTTTTAAAGCTGCGTCAAACAGAGCTGCAGTATTTATACATCAATGTCTTAAAATGTTGGATTGAACTGCATAGGGATCTAAAACAGTAACTTTGTATGTACCCTCCTCTCACCTGTCCAGGGTTTTTTCACTGTTTTGTATTTTCCTTGCATGACCCCCCCACCCTCCTCCCTTCAACAGAGTGTGACTGTGTATTCACCAACATGAGGGAAATACTGTGTGGTACATGTGAGTTTTTAATTTATTGAAGCCGTTTTCATGTGTGCACTGAGATGAAATCTGCTCTGAACTCTTGTTTCACCTCATCCTCGACTCTTCATCTGTGCCATGAGAACGATATCAGTTGTGATTTCAAATAAACGATGAGAAACATGTCCTTGTTTTAATGACACGTTTTATTTTATGGGAGAGGGAAAAGTAAAACATTTCTTGAATGGTATTAAAACTATTACAAAAGAGCAAGTCTTCATCAAGTTGTCAGATTTTAGAAAGTGATTAGAATTTTAGAACAGTTGGGGGGAACAAAGGGGGCAAAGTTCACACTTTTGTTTGAAGAGATTTGAATTATGATTGTTGAAAATACTCCCAAATTCTCCCTTTTTTTCTAATTTGGATTGACTAATGAACAGTAAAAACAATACTAATAAATTACAGTGCAATTTATAAGAGACACCATTAGGGCTTGTCTGCAGACAACCGCTCTGCGCAAGCTCTTCACCAGCTCCCATTAACACTCGGCTCGTTAATCAGGGGGACAATTTGGCACAATCGACGCAATCACGCAGATGCTTTGTGTCACAGTGGCACGACGCCTGTTAATCAGTTCAGACAACTCATATTCAAGACAACACAGCCTCTACAGTGTCCCTGACAGCTGCTGATCTCCCCTGTGCTAAAAGAGTGGCTGCTCAGAGCTGGGACTCCAGCTGCATTTGAAATGTGTGGCAGACTTTGCAGTGAGTCACTCCTGTCTGTTCCTAAGCAGATTGTTTTCACACATTCTTGTTTGTTTGTCCGTAAGGATTGCAAAAATAACTACTGAGCAGATTTACAGGAAACTCAGAGTGATGGGACATTGGTCAAGAAAGAAAACATTCAATTATAGAGCCCCTGTGTTGATTTAATTTTTTATGTTTTCACCAATTTCCTAGGAAATAATGCATTGATCACGACTAAACTAAATTGACAGTCCTGTGGTTGGATGTATTTCCAGACTGTCAGAAGATCTTTGTTAAAACACAGCATATACACTATCACAACCTGAAAATGAAATGCCTTCAGGGCATTGTCTCTGAGTGTGAGTACTTTGTTGATTTATTTCAAGGGGACTGTGAAACCTTGGCGGAGAGACAGTCTACTCAGTATCGTTCTAGCTGCTGGTATGTAACCTATCTGTTTGCCAACACATTTACTAATGATCAACTCAGTCCACACAGGATAAATTCGCCCTCCCATGAGTTGTCTGACAGAACTGAGAATCACAGGCGACGTCTGTGACCACGGGAACCAAACGCGAGCCGTGTGAAGTGTGAGCCGATGTTGGAGCAAACATTTCAAGAAGAATCGGCCAAATCAGATCAGAAAGAAAAATAAAATGACTTTCTCTCCATCTTCATTCTGGACAGCTTCAGCAGAGGGGGGTGTTGCAGTCATAATATACATCACTTCGTGAGCTGACGTTTATACACAGGCTGATGTCGCAGCTCTTTCGCGGGTGTGTCAGACAATCATCTGGTGGGAGAACAGGTTGAACGACAACATTCTGCCGGAGCTCTACGAGACTCATACTTCAGCACACACATCAACAGAGAAGTTCACCAGAAACATGCTGCCACATAGTCCGGAAATCCCCTCGTGACCCTCAGGCTGAGTCTCCCAACCCCTGGTGTGGGAATCATTGCTCCTATGTGTTGTCAGACTTCACATATTTCAAAGACTTTCTGAGAAAGAAAACACTGAATGGATTAAAAGTACTGTTCTGAATACACCCAGCGATGTCTAAAGTACAGTCAGCATGATATTCATGATAAAACTAAATCCCAGATTTAAATTGTGATTGCGTACTTCATCGTATCGCCCGCCCCTCATCGTTCAGCTGTCACAGCACAACTGGAGAGCGGTGGAGGAACCAAAAGGCACCTCCTGCACTTAGTACCACACTAGATGCACCTAATCCAGATGACGGGGCCCTGAGGGCGTCATCCCACACCCTCATCTGTTATCACAGAACAAAACAATAAATCTACAGACTCTGATACTCTCGTCTCACAGTCGAGTGGGCAGGACGCCGGAGGGGACATCCTGCCAGAACACCGGTAAAAACCAGTCTGATATATTACACACACAGCGACATGTCCGATAAAGCATGTCCCTTACAGTACACGTGTGCAACGACTACAGTAAAAATGAGTGTGAGCCAGCATTTAGATTCAAAAAGACGAGATTATGGAACTGAATCCAGATGTCTGTTGTGTCTCCCTACGTCTCCCTGGCCCCTGGAAATGATCTGATCTGAGCAGAGTGTCACTGACACAGCAGAAAAACAACAACTGGAATACCAACAGTGCTCTCTGAGAATAAAATTATAACAGCAGCAATTCCAAAAATAAATCGACAATTATAACCTGATCTACAGCGACAACAATAATAATAGTAATTGCTGGAAAACGTTTGTTTCAACACCTCCGACAGCTGAGGTGACAGATACAACACATAAAAACAAAAGGAAAGAGACGAACGCTCAGACAGACGACATCTGCGGCCTGATCCAGCAGCACAAGCAGCTGTTCATCCAGCAAGAGCTTGAATTTGATCGAGAGGGGAGGAAGAGTAGAAATATCCCTCGTTTTCTACATGTGCAGCAGCAGCAGCTCCCACCCGACACACGGAGCGTGAAGCAGCGGCATCCACAGAATATGGTCAAAAGGAGATTCATGGTCACGGCACATCCTCCTGTGTGCAGGATGTGGCGAAAGGATTCCCGCCTCAATGCCAGACAAAGGTTTCTCTGTGTCTGCCCACGTCACGTGTGCTCAGTGGTCGCCGCTGCTCACCACTCAGGAAGAATTTTTAGACATTGATAAAGACATTTGATTACAGAGTTAGATGATTTTTTTTTTTTCTTCAATGTTTGTAAGACAATTTCATAGCATTTTCTTTTAAATCATTCCGATGCCATGCATTCCTAAATACCGTAATGTGCGCATTCATGATGTTTTAGTTTATCATTTTCTCTAAAAAAAAACAAGTTATAGGCAGTTGTTCCCTATTTCCTTGGACCGCCTGTCGATGTGATCCTGTTATTAACGCATTTCAAATCCACAAATAAAAAACCATGACGGTGATACTTAGAACCCAAACTATCAATTCCAGCTATTGGCTGTCATTAAAGCAGCGTTCAGCTTGAATGCCTTCATGTCAATGCAGCAGCAGAGACGCTGGGGGGAAAGACGAGGAAACACAAACAATAACACGAGGGTTTTTTTTTTTTTTTCTGTACAGGAATGAACGAGTGAAATCTTCCCATCGCCTGTTGATCATCAGCACAAGAGACAAACTGAGAGGTGAAATGTTGTGAGTTTAAAAGACTCGGCCGCTCCCCCGCATCCAGAAACACACCCACACACATCTACATGGCTTTTCCATTCACACTAATGGATGCAGGGAGGGGGGGCGGGGGGGGGGGCAGAGTCGTGCAGTTGCCACCACTGACTTGTGTAATGATATGAGAAATCAATACATGTGGTGTAACGGCACCTGGACAAGCTCTGCAGCATCACAGCCGACAAAAAAAGTTCCCATGAGAATGTGATGATTCCCTCTGGTTGGATTGTTTAAGTCTCCTCTCCATCAAGGAGAAAGAGGGAGGACGGAGTCAGAAGAGGGAGGAGGAGGAGGAGGAGGAAAAGGAAGGGACGGCAAACACGTCTCACCCCCGACAGCCAGCGTGTCTCCCATCTGTGGGGCTACTAAAGGTGACCACAGGTCTGGAGACCCACAAGTGGACTAACTCACTTTCTACGATCACAGCCCAGCCCACACTGGTTTGTTTCTACTGAATCTAGGGGATGTTAAGTCAGCAAGATAACACGGAAAGTCACCTGAAATAACATTCATAGTGCTCTAATACAAAAAAAACCCAAGACTAAAAACTAAACCATGATAAAGTCAAATGTTCTAAAACCAATATAAATTATTTTTTCAAAAACTCAATGCGCCCTGACGTCTCCTTCCTTTTCTGTTTTGAAGCTCTGTTCCCTTCAGCAGCTGCGATGTGAGCAGGTCCCACAGAGGGCGTCTTGGTTGTACTTGTAGCCTAGATCCAGGTGGTGGCGACAGAGAGCCCATTATAGATGCTTCTCTTTGGTGACCCCGTTCTGCACGTGCTTCCTGCTGAGAGAGGTGGGGAGGGGGGAGGGGGGCATGGAAGTGAGGAGGAGAGAATAAGCTGGTCAGGTCGTGAGGTGACCAGCAGATGTGAGGAATTAGCAGGCAGAGGGGATATCAGCGGTGTTCAAGGCCAGTGAGATAAGAAGCCACCCAATCACGCGTCCATATGGTCGCGGAGTCTTTCATCCCCTCTGCCTGCGGGGCGGCTGTTGCACAAGCTCAGGGGGAGCTCTGCTCTCCGTGCCCTCAGGAAGAGGCAACTGGAGAAAAACTCTTAATCTGTCCCAGTTATCAAATATTTAAATTCTACCACAACAGCATTTTTTTTCCTCTCAGAATACTCTGGATGGCGGGAAAGAAGCCGTCAGCAGTTCCAGAGTCTTCAAGATGAAGCGGTCAAAGGTTGCAGCGATAGCAATGAGAGGATGATACTACGAGGCTGATAAAAACAGATGAATCCATGTGTTCAGATAATGCAGCAAACAGATAAATGCTGGGGTTCGGTCAAGATAGCGTTTTCCTGTTTAAAGCTCACCTGGGAAAAGTGCTGACTTCTCATTTACAACACAAGAGATGATAGAGTTACGCAAGGCAGTGGCTTCATGGGTAGAAAAACAACTCTTTTAATCAGTTTGTTAATGACCTGTGTTAAAACGAATCCTTTAATTATTTGGCCATCATAATGATGGCATCTTAAACAGCTGCTTTGTTTCTAAAATAACTCCCCGTCTGAAGTGAAAACCTGCCGACAGCTGACTGTGAGAACACATGAAGGTGCTGCTCACCCCTGGGCAGAGTTGTGATGTCCAGCATCATCCTCATCGTTGTCTGCTGCCTTAGGGGCTCTTTGACGACCTGCCGCCGCCTTGCTGCCGTCCTCCTCCTCGTACTCCCTGACATCATTGACCTCCTTCAGCTTTAACACCTTCACCACGAACACGACAATGAACTGCAACAGAGAGGAGGGGGAAACAGGAAACACCAAGGGATTAGAGCCAGTACTTTATATCTACCAAACTCTGACTCCTGTATTTGTGTATTGTGTCCTCACCAAGAACCAGTAGATGTTCATGAGCAGCAGGGCGAGGAGCAGAGTGTTGAAGAAGAAGTAGAAGGGGATGTTGGGCACCGACTGGAGGCTGGACACGCACGTGGCATACAGCACTTTGAGAGGGAACCAGTAGAGGCGGAACCAGAACCTGATAGAAACACAGCGAGGAGCATTAGCAGAAATATTACACAGATTTATTCATCTTCAGAGTGTTTCGCGATCAAATAAGACGCATGCGCGTGTGTTGATGAAGCCACACCAGGTGATGCTGAAGCTGACGGAGCCCATGTTGGACAGGACATCGTTGAGCAGGTAATAGCCTCCTCCTCTGTTCTTCAGGTAGACGTTGAGCTTGGTGAACTCCAGCTGGATGTCATTGATGTCGTGGAGAAACAACACCAGGATCCCCACGTTGTGATACCTGAGGGAACAACAGAAACAGTTTGTACAGCGAAACCCTATTTTATTAAAATAAGGATGCATTTTTTTCATTTATATTTATTTGTAATGTATTAATGGAAATGAAAATGCTGGGGGACTTTATATTTTCCTGTTGCTCTAACTGTGACAACTCTGCCACGTTTCCCGCAAAATGACTTAATTTAAAAATTCATATGCTACTTGGTGTTAAGGCGTTCTACTTTGTGTCACAGTTATTATTGACCAGATAAATGAAAATCCACCGAGCAGATACTCTTTAGTTCTGCATTTTCTTGGGTGTAACAATGCATGACGCTGTACTTAATCCTGCCAGCTGCTGAAAGCGAGTTAATGAACTACAGTAAACAGAGTGTACCTCATTAATCACATGACACTGAGCATCTGTGCGCCTCAACCGTCTTGATGTGGTAACCTGACATAAAGTCAATGATGAGCCACTTTGAAATAAAGTCCTGAATGCAACAGCGCCTGAGCTACAGTCCTCTGTTTGGTGACAGTTTTATACCCACCCATAAAAACCATTGAGTTAAAGGTGTGTCGAAGATTAAAATACCTGAAGGCGTAGGAGAAGCAGATCAGTGCCAGTGTGATGATGTGATGCACCACCATGACGGCAGAGTCCTTTCTCCACGCGTCCATGTAGACGGTGGCGTAGATGGAGTGGCCGTAGAAGCTGCCCTGGATCAGGTAGGCGATGGCGATATCTGTAGGCACTGACATACCACTCTTCCAATCTGGAGGAAGGAAACAGACAAGGGGGGCAGTGAGGAGCTGATGCAGGACATTAAGAAGCTTTAAGTCTGAAATTAGCAGATACAGGAGCTCGAAGAGAATCCCAAAGAGTCTCTTAAGCTCAAAGAGACGTATGCCGGTCATGTGCCTCAGGGGAATCTGCTGCAGATGATAAATATGATGTGTACACAGCAGTATCATTGTTGTATACACAACCACATCCATCCATCTGGACACAGAGTACTCAAAATATCTGCAGACACTGAACTATAAACAGAGACTTCCGGGTTGGCTGTGTGAGGGGTCTGCAGAGCACTACAGCTAGTTTCTAAAACACTGCCGTCACACAACTGAAAGCTCATGTCTCTGAGAGCTATCAGATGTTCGACGGAAACTTTCTCCTGCGATGTTTGAGTGAGGTCGGTCTCAGGCAGGATGAGGTTACGCTCGGGCAGTGTGTAATGTTTATTGATTGAACCTTCCGTCATTAAACATTGAGAGGAGAGCTGCCGGATGGATCACAACAGAGATGCTGCCAAGAGGAGGCATGGGAACTGGAGCCGCTCTTTTCTCCTGGAGATTGGAGCTTCCTCTCTTTTCTTCAAGATGCACACACTCTGCTCCTCCTCCCTTGGACTTTTTCTAAATTCTCACCTTCTCTTGGCAGCATCAGACCTCTCTCTAAATCTCTCAGCAGTCATGACACTGCTACTGTGCTTCTCATGCTGACAGCTATTAGAGCAGATGCAGCTCCTCAAGATGAACCTGGTGCTGTCAAACCGTTTTTACTGGCTCCACTCCACGTGGAGCTGAACAGTCCAACACAGAACTTTATCTATTATATAAAAAAAAAAACTTGCACTTACATAACTTACACTTCCTCCAGTCCTGAGCCTGGATAATATTGTCAAGACAGATTATTGGCGAGCCAGAGCTGCTGCTGCCTTTATCACAAGTCTTAAGAAAGGCAAGATCAATTGTATCTGTCTCATTTTATGGTGCAAAACTTTGGTCAAAGGTAAATGTTTTGTGTGGCAGAAAGGTTGGCCTTTTGAAAATCTATTCATTGTTAAATGACATCACATCATCTGTATATTGTGTATCTTACTGTAGAAGACAGAGGGTGGGTCGTGGAAAAAGGAGTAGGAGCTGAAGAAGAGCAGGTAGCTGCTGTAGGACCAGGACATGGTGTAGAAGACCAGCTTCCACGTGCTCTCCGGCATCTTGGCGGCATCTTTGGGCAGCAGCCTGCACCACTGTGCTAACGGCTGCAGTGACAGAGCAGAGAGGACAACCAGAGTCAGACAGGGAGAGAGAGAGAGACGGGGGGGGCATGTGAGGAAGTGACACACAAATCATTTAGCTGTTTTCTCAGACATGCAGCTGGGTGATCTGCAGGGGGAAATGATTCATTTAGACAGCACTCTTCAACAGCATTGTAAATTCAACATCAAGCCTTTATTCAATGTGTGTGGAGGAGCAAACACTTCAGCACACATATTGCTCACAGTCTGTCAATGCACTTTAGAGGCTTCTGAGCTGAAAGGAAATCATTTAGTTGCTTCTAAATGGACTGCTTGGACTGCTTTATAACTTTTTAAAGCTTTTTTTTAAATTTTCAACAAGATATGCAGATGCAACTTTATAGACAAGTCATGGGAAATTATTTTTTTGGCTGCTTGGGCAATTAATGCTTTTAAGGGGGTTTGGATTATTCCAACAACTGGAGACACATTTGTCTAAACTAATAAACGCTGACAGTAGAAATAAATTGGCTTGGGAGTTGGAATCTGATTTTATCTCCAAATAAACATAAAAATAATCAATTTTTACAGTTAAAGGGTTTCTGCAGGACCTTTTAAATACCATAACGGATGTGTCATGTATAATACACACAACAGAACATCACAGAATTACTGACACTTCCCCTAAAATTGAAGATTCAGTGTATATTGAGAGAATAAACCTTGAAACACAACATTATCTCAAAAACTACAAGGACAGACAGTAGTTCTTCCCACAGATGTCTTGAGTACTGAAATAAATTGTGACCAGAGAACTCAACACAATATTTTAATGTATTTGGGACAAATAACACTTTATATATCCTGCTAAAAAATGCAATAAAACTAGGTCAACTGAGAACATTAGGAAGTGATACACACATGCAAAACTAACTAAACAAATGGCCCTCACATTACACGTCTTCCACACATCTAAGAATAAACTTCAGATAATTATTTATCTTTTGTAGCAGTGCTTTATATTGAGAAATAAACAGAAAGTGGCCACTGTCAGGGTGTTGTTTAATCTTAAAAGTATTTCTCTCATTTACATAAACACACACTCTCCTTTTATCTTTCTGTGCGTGTGTGTGAGAGAGAGACCCTGGTAGATAATCAGTCATGCTATACTATGTTACAGTTACAGTTACAAACATGTAACTGCTGACAGAAATATCTGTCACAAGTCGGCTGTGGTTTGCACTGCCAGCAGAAACAGAGGAAGTCAGAGAGAGGAGGCTGGACTGATGCTGCCTGGTTACATGACCCCACCCACCTACTCACACTTAAATACACACACACACACACACACACACACACACACACACACAGAGGTGCAGCCGGACAGGTAATCTAGGTATGCAGGAAGACAAGCAGGTGTTCAGTGTTTCATAGCTGGGCCAAGGAAGGGAACCAAACCCAACCCTGCACACACACAGACACACACAGAGACACACACACACACACACACACACACACACACACACACACACACACACACACACACACACACACACACACACACTGTGTAACTGGAGGCAGGAGAATGAAAGTTGCCTGTGTCAGTGATACAGTTCTCAATCATTTGTTACCAAGCAGCTCGTCTACAGGACATGATCCGAAGGGGTGATTGAATGACAAACTAGAATGGCACTCAGTGGAGTACATATCTTACACCAAGGCCCCCTTATGAGACAACATTAAATTCCACTTGATATTAACATTATCCAGGAATTATTCCATGAGTAATCAGTAGGAATGTATAGTATAATGTAGAGTATAATCCTTCTGGCAAACAAACAAATGGAAATAAGTGTCTTTTGCAGGGATTCTGTTAATGTATCTGTTCAAAATCTGTTCTATCTTCTAAAGTAACAGAGAGTCTGTTTGCCTGCCTTTCTTTTTCCTTTCGTCTTTTTTCCTGATGTTTTCCGGATGTCATGAGCTCCATGTGTCACACACTAGAGTCAAAACAACATGTGAGATAAAAATGTAACAGCAACTGACTTTGTGGCGCTCATTCATGACACGTTTCACAATAGACAGGCAGCGTGAAGCCGCCACATGCTGATCGCTTGTTCTGCATGTTGAGTGAGTCAAGACTGGAGTGCAGGACATTCACCACATTCTTTTAAGTCTCTCTGTACATCTGTATCAGTCCCTCTCTTTCAGCACACCCATCCTTTGTCCCCTTTCCTCTGCTCCTCTCTTTCTCTCTCTCCACCCTCTTGCTCCCCCCTGCCTACGACATTTATTTATAGAAGCCAGCTGTCAGCACACAGCACCCCTCCAATCTTCCACCATATCACATACCCCCAACAACCGCCTGTGACACACGCACATAAACCCACACACACTCATGCGTGACCACAAAGACTGAAATACAATAGAGGCTGATAGAGGTTTCTGCAAACACCAGCCGCGTCTCTGCGACATATGTTTTACCGGTTAATCACTATTACTGCCATCTCACTGCTGTTCCAGCTCAAACTAATGTTCCCATATTTACATTCTATCTCCTCTATTTATCTCCTTATTACTTCTCCTGCTGTTTGTTCCTGTGTCATCCCATCTATCCTCTTTCCTGTCATCTTCTCCATCTTTGTGGCTTCTGCTACAAGTAGTGGCCGCCTGTTTTTTTCAGTGCCGACCACTTTTAAGTGGTGAGGGGACATTTTCAGGTGGGTAGTGATGGCGTAAATCCATTATCTACACCATTTATCCTGGGTCTGGGGGGGCTGAACAGTTTGCCAGTGTATCACAGCGGCAACAAATCCAAAGTACCCAAAGTAATTCCATGCAGACACTGTTCAGCTATCAGGCCTGGTTCAAACCATAAGAATCCAGCCTCCTAATCCATTAAACAAGACCACAACACTCAAACAGTAAGTAGGGCATCATAATCCATGGTACATATTGGGCCTGAGATGTCAAGGCAGGCCCAAAATCTGTGTGTCAGACTCTGATATTGAGACTACAAGCCTGTCAAGCTATTACTGCCCTGCCAACGATCTCCATGGGCATTGTCCACACACACCATTCACTTTTCTGTGCCAGCAATACAGTGTGAGAGTATAGTGGGTCAAGGACACTGAGATAAGCCACTCGCCCTCTGTCAGATATATGACACAGCCTTGAATTACACTCTGGAACCTGACATCACTGGCTTTCATTTCACTCTTCGCTACTGTCTCAGTGTCCCTGCCAAGGACGGGGAAGCAGCCATAGAACACGAGCAGAGAAGGAAATGCAGAAGAAACAGAGAGGAAATGATAGAGCATCTCTGAGGGGAACAGAGTCCATGTGAAAGAGACTTGATGGCAAATAAGTGTTTTTCATAGCAGCCATGCGGGGATGCTGACAAAGCCCTACAGTGTGGCTGAGAACTCCCTCCATCTCTGTTCCACTTCAGTCCTTCCTCACCCCTCCTCTCCTCTCTTCCCTGGCTAATCTGCAGCTGCACCAACACTGCTCTCCCTTTCTCCCTCACTCTCTGAAAAAGTTCTCAGTTTCTCCCCTCCCCTCCTCTGCCCTTCCTGGAAGCAAGTGACAAGAGAGGAGAGAATGGACTCTGCTAGCCCTGTTGCATAAGGACATAAACTGGGGCAGTGAGTCAGGATGCTGGCTCATATTGTGTGGTTCTGTTCAATAAGGCTCGCTCTCTCACGCATCCTCTTTCATTCCTTTAGCTCTGTTTTGCGTCAATCTCTCATGTTGGGTCTCACGTCGCTCTGGTTTGGTTCTTTTTCTGCACAGGGAAAAAAGGGATTTACCCACAGTAATCAGGCTGCATCTGTATACTCTATATGCAGTGTATATATAATGGCAAACAAATACAACCTATGATTAACATTTATAAAACACTTTCGCATTGTCTTGTTCTCGAACTAGTAAATACAACAGAATCAATAGAAATAAAATGATCTCAGCCACCCATCGACGCCCTTGTTCGTAAGATGCAGACAGCTGTCACTGGGGATGAAGCATTTGCCAATGATGCATTCGTTCTCTTTGTCATTTACAGTTCATACAGAAGCTGAAGAATGGTTGCCATCAGAATTTAACCTTGGGTATTTGTGATCGACTCATACTCAAGCTGGGAAGTCAGAGGTGGCAGCTGCATCTGCAGGCACCTTTCTACAGTTTTGCTCAACAAAGAAACATGGGACTCCTTATTACATTATGTAGGTTGACGCTCTGGTTTTCTTTCATATCAAAGAACCAGCTGATATAAAGCTTTTATATAGCAGGGTTTATCTCATTGCACATGCTTGTCAAACAAATTCCCCTATAATATTCACCTATTCACATGTAGAATGCTGTATGTGGAAATGCTCTGGAAGTTTTTGTGCCACCAAGATTCAGAAAATGTCAGAGTGAGCACACAGGATTTGACAGCAGGAAACCTCACAGACTGTGAGTGGGCTTGTTGATGAGAGTGGTAAGGAACAAATGCAAAAAAAAAATGGGAACAGACAAATATCTCAGAATAAAAAAGAGGCATAAATTCACATGGAATATGCAGACACAAGATTCAATAGCTTTAGGTGAGAAGGGCCGAAATTGTCAAGAGCACATGCTGCCCACAGGTGCTACTCTCCCAAGATTCTGACCCACCGAGTTGCCTGCTGAGTGCTTTATATTATATGTAAAAAGGCAAACTTCTGCTTTTTTTAACTGTCCTCCCTCATCTCACTCCCCCTCCTCACCCTCAGCCCCTGAGCTCTCCTCCTCACAGCCAAATAATTAAGTGAAAAACAGAAATAAAACTAACGCAAGTATTCTTTGCTGGTTAGATTGTAGGAGCATCTTTGATGCATGATTGATTCTAAAGATAAAAGATTAAATACAATTACAATGCAGAAGAACACGAACAGGAAAACATCATCATTAAACAAACCTTCCTGCAGTCAGGAAATTCCAGGCAAAAAGCAGAAAAATGCATGCATTTATGGTCCTTTTGTTTCCACTGATATATTGTAGGTAAAGGCAACAGATGTTCTTTGTCAGGTTTAGGCTTTTGTGCTTTCACCACAGGAAATGAGGGAAAATGGGTTCTTTCCAGAAGATCATGGGATTTGATGAATTTATGAAGCACATCTGGATGAAGCTAGCCTGATGCATGACCAAACAGAATTTGATGTTTTTATCCTTCCCTGTGGATGCTGCTGGCCCTCCAGGAAAACACTGCTAAACTGAAACAAGAGGCTGGCTGGGCATTTGAACTTGATTTGATTAGAATCACGATTAGAACAAACACTGAAAAACATATTTGCACACAAGTACATGAGTGGATGAGGACTGATGACACACCTTACTTCCACGAGTGAAAAATGACCACAGTTTATACAAGTCTACCACTAATGAGATAGAACTAGCTCTCTGAAAGCCCTGACTTTAGCGGACTGATTTCCTCTAACCTCATGAGAGGAACAATGGAGACTCTTATAAAATGTGACAAGCATGAAACCCGGCACTGTCAGAATGTAGGTTGAACTGAGAATGTATTCAAATGACCTACTAAAAGTCACCTGCAGTAATTTCAGCATGTGACAGAGGAATCAATATATATAATAAATATATTCAGAGAAGTGGGTTTGAAGCTCTGTCTTGAGGGTGTGGGACTGCACATGATTTCCCAGCATATACAGTCAGTCAGCACACATGAGAGAGAGAAAGAGAGACCATCTTGGTTGAGCCTATTAGATGATCCCAGTGGAGGCATTAACACCACACTTAGCTCCCATATGAACTCCTGAGGCTTCAAGGTAAATGAACACAAACGTCATGGCAAAATACTTAAAGCTTAAACATACAGTCACTTCCACTACAAGTCTTTTGTTGATAGCTTTTGGGAAAGCTGGGACTTTAAGGAGAAATTGCTAAAATGTATTATAGCAACTGGGGCAAAGTATCAACAGACAAGTATTGTGGTAACAGGCCAAGTCATGCTTTTGCAATAAAAATTAGGATGTGGGTTTTCTTACTCAAGCACAAAAATGTCTATTGAACTATTTCCTACAATCTAGACTTTTGTTTATAGGCAGTTGCTAAAAATGATCACTGAATACAACTCCAAGCACTGACAAAAATGAAAAATCAAATGTATTACACAGGCTCAGGAGAGCAGGTCGTCAAGAACAAGAGGGTCATTGGTTCGATAAAAGGCTCCTCCAGTATTTTGTTAGAGACACAGAATCCTTAATTGTCCGAGACAGCTGAGCTGGCGGTGTGTGAATGAGCATCTGAGTTGACCAGAAAGGTGCTTAATAAATAATGTGCATTTCCTTTACATTATCATGAGCATTCATGAGCATTCCATGTGTCTGACCTTTGGTGAAGTTCTGGTTGAGGGTTGTGCATTTGTCCTTGCTGCAGGGACAAAACGTTATATTTATTCCACACACAACAGAAACAGTGTGCGGCACACAAGTCACACTGTAGAACATTGGTATTGTGTACATGATGCAGTTGAACATTTATGCTTTTTTTCCCATTTTGCTATAAGCAGGAACACTATCAAGCTTCTTATGTGTGGTCACACAGCCTTTATTAATGTCATATGACATAAGTATATAATCTGGTCTCTGCCAATATATACTATATGTCCCTGCTCTGCAGAGGGAATAATATATGTTCAGCCACAGAAAAAGAGTGGAAAAGAAGACACATGAGGGTATGAGACATAACGATGTTAAGATATTCACTCAAGCTGCTCTCAAACTGACAGCTCCAAGACATATGGCTGTCATTCATAATGCAGGACCCCAGCGTCTGGCAACACACGAGGAGACGAAAACGAGGACTATGTCTGAATTTAAATGCATGCATTTGTTTGTGTATCTCTTCAACAGGCCAGACAACTACAAGAGCAGATGGTGGGTCATGAGCTCACAATAATTATCCCCCAGGTAATCTAAAGCTGGTCTAAAACACACATGCGCACAGCACACACACACACAGGTCTTGATGATTATTTAGGGAACTAATATCTATGAGTGTTTGAGACTGAATTGAAGGGGACTGTTTGAGCACAGGTATGTGGTGGGATGTCTGCGAATATGCACGCATGGGATCACAATGCATATTTCTGTAATTTAATTCATGTTATCTTCTTTATGCTGTGTATGCTGATATGATTATATGATGGTTACCAAGCAATAAAGGTTATGATACTGACTTCCAATATAACAGAACTATGTAAATAACTCAATATGTAATCCTACCAAGAGATCAATGTTGACTTCCTTTCTCATTTATTATTAATATCACAGCACTGCTTACGACGCGGCATCACAGTTCTGATGGTTACTTACTGCACTAATGTGTGTCTCCCTCAAACAGACTGACATCTTCTACACATCACACAAGCTCGTCTCAGGGTGGTGGCTTTAGCTCCTATGCTGCACAGAGGCCTCATTACACAATCTAATGGCGTTAGCGATCGGATGTCTGGATTAAGGTTAGGTTATTGGTTCAGGTATGGATTACAGAGCAATTACAGAGCTGAGCCATTCATCAAAGTAACCCTGTGCCTATTTCAGATCTCATTAATTTTGATAATCAAGAGATTTAAATCTTCACATGCAATAACTATAGGTCACTTGTGTCTTAAAATGTGGTGTGACGAATGGCCTCAAATTTCTTTCACAGACTTTATAACACATATTGTTGCATATTGTTTCACTGTGACTATAACAAAAGAGCTACAAACCAAAATGATTTCAAACATTTTAATTGTGACTCCAGAGCAGATGTTTTACACATTAATCATCTCTGCTATCTGGGATGTTTCTCATGATTTCCCAGAAGTACGACATACTTGACAATTCAGTGGTCTGTGTGGTCTTTCTGAGTCACACTTTGTGTGTTTATAACATCCTCTCTGCATTAGTCTGTGCTAACGAGGCCCATTGCTATGCAAACCCGATACCGCATGGTGGGAGGTGATGAGACAGAGAAAAGGAAATGAAAGGGAAAGAGCCCAAGATATTAAAAATTAGGTCAAGACTTAAGAATCAGGCTGAGATGAGATGAGATGGATTTTTGGAAGAGGACAAGCAAAGGGAAGCCACAGGAAACTCCCTGGATCCCATTATGTGCAGGAAAGTGCTCCTTTTCTCAATGTGAGACCATGCAGATATACCAGTCTTCCCCAAAGACAGACATGGAAAGAAGACACAAAGAGGGGGACAGAGTAGATATAATGCTTCTAGATGACCAAAGCATTAGCAAAACCCTGTGGATGTGAATGAATTACAACACGTGAGCATATGAAGACAGATATGTGGAAAATGAGAAGTATTAAATTTGATGTACTATCTTCGCCAAAGACAAATGAATGTTCGGTTTCCTATCACGCACGCACACAATCACTGTTTCATGGCCGTGTTGGAAGAAAGGTTGCTGCCAAGTGTGACAGCGTGTTCTTGTCTGTCCACTGTGTCAGAAATAAGTGACAGAGAAAGGGAGAGGAAGAGGAAAAAGATCGGGAGGCCAGCCAGAGCAGCTCTGTGGCAGTCAAGGCCAGCTGACTGGCAGAGAGTCTGACTGTCCGCAAACAGGGCTGATTCACAAGCCTGCTTTATAGATGCTGACAGTCTGTTCCTTCCTTAAGTGAGTTCTATACTCAAGATCACAAAAGTCGCATATTGCAGTATATCATGGTGTGTGGAACAAAAGCTTCTACTGGTTCATTAAATGGTGTATTATTTCAAAAGGAGCATGTTCTGAGCATGGCTGAAGGCGACACACACTCGTCTGTTCCCCAGTTAAAGAGTAGACATACACAACTAATGGGTGTTTTCATCATTGATTAACCTTTTGCTTGGTTCATGAAATATCAAGGAGGACTGAAACTGGGGATTGCCTGGGACAACTTCTCAGGAAACCGAAACATTTAAACACAGAAATGCTGAAGAAAAATTAATTAATAATTCGGCATATATAACCTCAAATATCAGAGTGACAAACTGATTGATGGCAACTCAAAGCCGAAGTCAAACAGTGGCACTGACAGTTTTGTGAACGCCTAAGTGCTCTGTATTTATGATGCATGACAGGTTGAAGCACAGAAAGCCATAGATCCCATGTCAGCTGATGGTAAAAGTGCTGCCTGCCAATATGCAATGTGATGATGAATTAGATAGCTGGGTCGTAAGAGGAGAGATGGTGAGAAGAGGAGAAGGGAGGAGGAGGAGGGTATGACTTATAATAACCAAACTTAGGAACAATTGCTGGCAATCGGTGTCAAATTTACAAGCAGGGTTTCACCTGAGTGGGCACTTTTGGCTGAATGGAAAGCACTTCCCCTTAACCACAAGTCCAGTGTCAGGTTTCTCTCTGCGGCTCTAATGCACAGTAATGAGCAGGAGCTTAGTGAAGGGTGATCGAGGATCTGTGGTCAGGGACCTTGTCAAACCTCAGGGTGCATTCACATTCAGAACAACAGCAGGGGAAGTGGTGCTGCGCAGCTCTCTGCAGGGAGATAAGCTCTGCAACAAGGGGAGAGCTGGCAAGCACACTGCTGCTCCCTTGACTAACTGCCTCAGTGTGTGTATGAGGGGCTATGGGAGGCATGTGTGTGAGCAGTTATAAACTGCTGCTGGTGAGAGGGTTTGACCACTGCCTTCATTGTTTGCTCTTTACTAAGCAGTGTGTGCGTTGTGGACATAAAAGTTGGACACTTCATGTTGCGCGTGCCCACCAGCATATGCATGTGTGTGCATATGCGTTGATGATTCCCTGCTGCATGATTCCCTGAGTCAGCAGGCTTGAGCTAAGATACAAAACCTTCAGCCCTCTTCTTCCCTCAGTTCCTTCCTTCCTCTGGCTGACTCTTCCTTATTTGTCTATTCACTGATTGCCCCATCGCTTCGTTTTCCACTCTTCTGCATCACCACAGTGGTCATGTTTGTTCTCTGATTTTCTTAAGCACTCGTTCTCCCAGTCCACGGTAACGCACAGATAAAAAAAAAAAAAAAAAAACATTTCCTTGTGTCTGCTTCTCTGAATGCAATCAGCGATTTAAGTCATTAAAACATAAACTGCAAAGTGCAATTTTCTGTTTCTGTGGATCTGCGTGCAACAATGTCACATTACTTACTCTGCGCTAACTACTGTTGCTTTGTGTAAAAAACATGTGCAAGAAACAACAACAGCCTTTTCTTTTTGAGCCTTTTCTGTGTCTGGATGGAGATTTTTTTGTATAGCAAAGAAGATGAGGATAGAGATTTTTCTAAAAAGTTTGGGGAAAATATTAATCTCAGATTAATGTCAATACTTTGTGCTCCAGAATCATCCACTCTCTCATCGACCGAGCCCCAGTTCTGTAACAGTAGCAGTCTGCAAGTGCAGTATATATTATGTGTCTGAAACACCACACGCATGCATATAAATAAAATGTAAAGCACTTTAGACGATAGAGGAAGGAACACATTTTTTCATACAGTTCTGGTAAGCAGATGGCAAAACCTTCATTTTAATAAGTTAAAAATAAATGAGAGAGAACATTGGCTTTCAGTTTCCAATGTGACCTGATGTTTGAAGATTATCGATCAGCAGAGTGGAGCATTTCAACATTTTTCAAAGTCTTTATCGTGTTGAGAAGGACAGGTTTAGGTTTATGGCACTAGGGAGAATGGATAATGCAGAAAATTGCTCAGTGTGTTTCACACACACACACACACACACACACACACACACACACACACACACACACACACACACACACACACACACACACACGTATATGTATAACCCAAAGTAAAAAAAACACATACCACTTGGACTGCTTCCACATTTATGATCTGTAGAGAGGAAACTGCAGACCAAAGTAAGCAGAGATTTTAAGTGGGTCAACTTTCATTGTTCAAAAGGCAACTGGGAGTCATTTAACTAACTCAACAGGAAACTAATTATCTTCCAAATTGCCCCAGCAACTTTGGCAAACAGTGCTTGATTTAAAACCAATTCCCAAAAAGCAGCATCTGACAAATATCACTAAGCTTTATTGCCACATAAACGGTAGGTGCTCCTCAAATGGCAATTTCAAAGCACTTCGGGGGAACAAACATTAATCTCTGACATGTAACATAACACCTTCACAATATTCCAAAGGCCCCAGCATAATATCACACTGGTATGGCACCTGGTATCTCATCTAACGTGACAATCACTTATGTCTCATGAGCTCTGCACACAAGCATGTGTACTCAAAACTGCCTTGCTGTCATCTGCAGTCTCTGATTTCCACTGTGCTGTAAAATTAGAGACCATACCAATTGTTTTTTTTATTACTGTGAAACCACATATTCAATCTTTTCTGACAGGATAGTAATACAAAGGTTTACTTAAGTTTCAACCTAACAAATGAAAAAGCACCCTATTGTGTTCAAGCCAAAGGAATATGCCGTGTTCATAAAAGTCCTCAAATTCTGTGGCTGTACTCTTTTGACAACCCAGCTCAGCTTTTGATGTATAATAGCAATAGCCGACCCAACAGTGAACTCACCCTCTTCATCCGTCATAAAAACAATGAAAAATCAGAATTAAATCACTAAAAGGCACGCAGACTGACTCTCAATTCATCTACATTAAAAATACTCCCATCATCCTTCCCTTCAGCGGGCTTATATGAGGAGTCTGTGAGTCTCTCTCTCCCACACACACACACACATGATGTAAAGGGAAAAACAGACCTCATTCTTTGCATTCTCTGGCCACATCTGTCTTTGCACATGTGGTACTTAGCAGCAGTATTGCATCATCATCGTGGCATCTAACATGTGTAGACCTAATGCTACATCCCCCACCCACCATGATGGTAGAATAAAGAGCCTGAGGCAACATCCAGCCAATCAGTGAGGAAGGGCCCCACCCTGGAGGCAACAACAGGGTGGAGGTACTCAGGGGTTTGATGGAGGAGACCTGGGCATAGGGCCAATCTGTTACAGCATCAGCCTGAGTATCTGGCCGCTGAGAGACATATTGTTAAAAACAATATAGAGATGCTGCTTTTAGAGACCCTGCAGGATTATAAGTGCTCTCTCTAGAACCCTAGAAAGTTAAAGAATGTCATTTTTACTTAAAAGGGGAACAGCTGATGTATTTTCCCAATAAAGTTTCTAAGTCACACTTCCAAAAAATAAAGCATCATTTTAATGTAAATGTGATGAAACCCGTTACATTACAAATGGTCACACTATTCCTCACAAAGAGGTATTGTTTTACATTATACTGGAAATTGATTTCGGGATAAAAATCACAATGCATTTTTCTGTATGGTGAAATAGATGGGATAGAAACAGAGAGAGGAGAGCAAGTGTGGCCCACTTGCAATTAATACATTTGCTGCCTTATCCCAAAAAACACTGGGATAAATCTTTGATAGTTTACTGTCTATTTTAAATGGCTAAGCAAGGAAAGAATATTGATGCAGCCAGTATTCAGTAAGTATATTTTTAGATTTTAAAACATTTGACACTGAAATACTTTGTCTCCGTTTTAGGTCCAAGAGGAAGAACAGCTCTGAGAGACTTTACAGGCTGTGATTATGATACATCATCTCTGAGCAATAAAAACACACACTTCAGTAGAGTAGTTGGCAAGAGACAGACCCAGCTTCAATAGTGCACGTGGGAATTAAACTTGCAGCTCAACGACATGGATTACACAATATTCTAACAGAATACCCACAATAGTGTCTCATTATTTATTTACTACACATTATCACTTCAGATGTTCGCCAAACTCTTGTATAGATTGGGGCGTTTACTGTCTAACAAGCACACATCTCTCACCCCAGGAGTCCCCTGTCATTCCTGCTCCTCACCCCCTAAACATAGAGGGCGTAGAGAGCGGGAGAGTGCATGGTATCTGTCTTGATGGCAGCTTGCGCATACATTAGTGAGGGCTGACTGGGTTACATGTGTACATTTCCTCACTGCACTAAATCTGCCACCATCTTGAATGAGTCACTAAAGTCAAATGTGGACTTGTGGTAAACTCAGTGTGCAGCAGCTGCTGCAGTGGGTGCACGGGGGAGGTTTCTATGGTTGAGTTGTTTCAATGGCTTAATTTATTGAACCTACAACTGGTCCAAATGTCTACACATCTGCTGTCGTCGCTGTCACCTGCTGAGATCCGCAGGGAGCATGTGCCTCACAGCCCCAGAGAGACGGGAGCCTCTCGGGCTTCACTTGAGCGGTGCTGGGGCTCTGATGGGAGATTAGCCGCTAAAGCCTTTAATTAGTGAAGCTAATAAATGTCCAGTGGGACACTGGGCGAGTGAGATCGACGTGTGCGTGCGTTGCGATCGAGTGTCACTCACCTTAAACAGACTTTCTGTCAGTCCCCGCCTGACCTGCGTCCACAAAAAGGCGCAAAAGAAGAACAGGGCGATTTCGCTCCAGGTAATGTACGCGTTATCCAGGAGAGTCCGTTTGGAGAGCTCCAGACCGCAGGAGCTACAGTCCCTCCACGCGCCCAGCATGGTGGAGGAGGCTCTGGCGACCAGGTCCAAGTACCCCGGCATGGGTTCCACTTCCGAGCCGGCGTCCCCGGCGTGAGGGCTCATCGCGGCTCGGTGCACACAACAACAGGAACGTGGGTTATTAAAAACAGATAGTCCAGTTGAGGGACAGAGGGCAGTGTAGTCCACGCTAATCCACCGGCATCAAGCTAGCTCGCCTAAAAAACGCCACAAGCAGCTCCTCTAAGCAGCTTACTGTCTCTCTTTGTTGTCCAAATTAAAAGATGGGCCCATTCTTCGCGTTGAGGACAGTTTTATGAATGACGGCGACCAGGGCCCACCGGGTCTGTGGCTGGAGGTGGTGATGAATTAAAACCTACACGGGGATGAGACAGTTATTCTGAGCCATTAGCGCCTGAGCGGTGAAGGCTTCTTCGTCGTCATCCTCCTCCTCATCATCATCATCATCATCATTCCGCTACGTTCATCAGCGGCGGCGCGTGCCCGTTAGCCGCCTAGCTAGGCTCAAATGAAACGCACACAATAGTGAGACACGCCGCTACGCGCCGCGCAGAGCGAGCCCTTCGCCGTTTCTATGAATTCAGCTATAAAACACGTAAACGCGCGCACAGCGAATTAATTCAGCCGCACTTCGGAGGGTTTGCGTCCGCTTTTTTTTTCCTTTTTTAGCGCCGAGTCCAGTCAAGCACATGCGGCTGATGTGGTGCCGCTACGCCGGAACCTACGCGCTCATCCCGGTCCGTTACTCGCCTTATATAACGACCCTAGGAGCCACAGCGGCGGATTCTCGACGAGATGTCCCGGCGAACAAGCGAGAGACTCAAGGAGAGTGGCGTGAGACTGATGAGAAGAAGCTGCTGCTGCTGTCTCCTCCTCCTGCTCCTCATCCGCTCCTGGCTGTGTCCGGGGAGGCAGCGCTCTGTGAGACAAGCCGCTGCTCACCGGGGATAGACTGGTCCGTTAAACCGGGACAACACGCGTTTATGAGACAGAGGGAGGGGAGGGGGGGTGACGTAATGAGGACCTTCTTCTTTCTGAAGCCCCTGCTGAAGATTAAAAAAGATGACTTAAAGAGACAGTACACACTCAACACGCTTCAGACACACGAGCACTGGGCCACTCAGGCTCCTTAAAATCACGGCTGTATTTACCTTCTGTTGGCCCCCCTCTATGTATGTTTCATTCTAGCCACAAGTCACTCAGAAAGTGAGAACATATAAGACTTTTTTTTGTTCTTACCATACAAATATACCTTATAAAATGGACAGTATTCAATGGCCTCCCTCAGGTATGTCCTAGGATATATCAACAAAATAAAACACCACATATCCAACTGAATAAAAAAGAAGCTCACCTGGACTTGGTTGACTTTCTCGTTGATGTTTCCCCTCTCATCCAAGAGGCCTCACTAACTGCTGGGTGGGGATGTCACAATTAACCGTCCATGTCATCACTGCAATATCTAACTACAGTGTCCTCCCTCTCACAAGTCAAGTAATTTCTGTGTCCACGTGGTGAAATCTCTCATGAGCCACATTTTAGTTGGTTGAGAAGAGGAAACTGACGAAGTTGCCTTATTTCCACCAACTCTGTCCAATGTCTGTCTTCTCTTTGGGACAGATTTGTTTCTGCCCCAGTGTGTTGGTAGGTTCCACATTTACAGGGATGTGGTGTTTGCTTTTCTGATATTCCAGCACATAAGGGATGACAGCACTGTTCCGTTGATCCTTCTTTTCCTCTCTCTTTCAGTTCCGTTACTCCCATTTGCGGTTTTGACAAAGGCCCAGTTGGGATAACCATATGATTAAACCTTTTTTGACGTGTTTGTTCCTTCTTGTAGCCATCTAACCTTCAGGGCAGAGACTCAATGGTGCAGGGTTCTGATAACATCCAGTGTATGCCCCAGTGGGTGGTGTGAGTCAAACTGTAATAAATTATCTTTATGTGTGTGTAGGTTTTATAAATACCTCAATGTTGAATCTTCCAATAAGCCCCAACCTACATTTAATAATTTCTGTCAACAATCCAAGTTAATTGAGGTTCATACGAACTTTTGGTTTGTTTCCTCCTGACGACCTCTTCCATGAGATGGACCACAGTGAAGTCACCAGAAAGAATATTCTACTAACATGATACAATTATGTAAACCCAAATAATTTACAGTGAATCCTAAGTACCATGGGGCCCTGTGGATGTGAATGCTCTGGCAAATTCCCCACTGTTGCTAAATACAAATCCGGTCCTGACTTAAAGGTTCAGAGTGAAGAATTTAGTGACTAGTGGAGTCTTGTGGAGAAGTTGCAGGTTGCAGCTGAAAAAGAGAACCTTTGGCAGCCTTCAGATGTCATAAAAAACACTTAGAGAGGACCTGCTCCTAATGTACATGACTTTTTAAATATAAATACATATACTGATGTAAAGAAACTATTTTTTACAATTTAGATGGTTAGACACTAATAAAAAGATCACTAGGATTATGTTTACTTTATGTTTCTGCCAAAATAAATCCCTTTCAACTAAATTTTACACACTGGACCTTTACATTTTTAAGAGTCTGCAGCTACAACTCCTTTTAATTTGACCATAAACCATACTTTAAACACATCACACGTATTAAACATTTATTACCATTTCAAAGGAATGCTTACTTTACACAGATGTGTTGGTTTCCATTGGAGAAATGCAAATTTAGAAAGAATGAATACAGAGGGCATCATCTTAAACCCAGGGAATAGATGACTTCTAGTCTGGTTTAAATTACAGAGCCTTAGATCGATTTACGCAAAATGTTCTTACAAGTAAAAATGGCAAAATATAATAGTTTATGTATGTGTGTGAGAGGGACACAGGCATCTCAGCAGATGCTGATGTCTTACGCTGTAACAGTGGGAGTGTACTGCAACGCTAGTCTGTCGTACTCGTTCTCCTGCAGAAAAATAGCAGAAAAAAAACAGTCAGACACCAGGGAAAACATTTGACCGTAGCAACAGCTGTACATCACATGGTTTGTTTGGTAATGCTATAACCTACTTCAGCATGTTTATGTACATACGCAGACTTGGGCTAAAGATTCAGAGTTTAACGCTCTCATTGGCTCTGCTTCAAGGTTACCTGTTGCCCGACTATCTAAACAAGCAAGCCAGGTGATAAAACATCAGAGTAAAGGTTATAAAGGCTTGTCAACAAATATCAGTGGTGTTTACTGACTCCTGATTTACTCCACATGTGTTGATATTTCATCAATGATCTATATAAAAAGTGCAAAAGCAATCAGTGTTGTATCAGTTATGAATGAATGGATGTTTGAATGACAGCTATTATGTTAGTCTTCGACATTCTCAGCCAAACAAAGAGCAATGAGTTACACATTCTGACACAAGCAAGTTACCTTGGCTAAGAAGTCCTTGAGGAACGGATGGGCTCTGTGTGCATCTTTCAGCTGAGAGAGGTATCGATTGGTTACCTGAGGACAGAAGTAAACAGATCACGTTAAAATTATAACACAGGTATTAATTCTCTCTGGGGTCATTGATGTCATTTGGTTTTTTTTCTGCGATTCCAAAACAACAGCTGGTTAAACTGCACCCCAGATGAACTCTAACAGCTGACATTAAATCAAAAGGTTACGCTATTGAACCAGTGACAAATCAATGGGCCAGTCAGACATCAAGAAACATACCGCAAAAAGGATTCATAACAAAGTTACCCTCACTTGAACTTGGTCTTCTTGGTTATCTAAGTGACCAGTGTCAAACAAATATTATTGATGTGAATCTGCGAGTATAAGATGTCACATGGGTTCACCTTATTATGCTGACATTGGCAGTGATAGCACCAGTGGGCCTCATGCATGTGTCTGAATGTGGTCACATATTACTCCAGCTGTTATCTGGCTTTTGCACGGCCAACCAGCCAAGACAAGGTTTCATCATTTAGTATAGAAGATTTCTGCAATTATGAAGGACAATTTTTTAAAAATTACCTAGAAAAGGAACAGTACTTAAACTTCTACATTGTTCATCTGAGATTTAAAACTCCTCTCAAAGGTTATTGCCCTCTACATACGAGGATGAGGCTTGTTAGTGAAAAATTGTTCACATAATTCCAGTTAACCTTGAGAGTTCTGCAAATCGGCAGTTATCGCTGTTAGTAACATTTTCCTCGCTGCTTTGAGTCAGTGGTCAGAATTCTATCGCATTGCTATCAAGTCCATCTGATGATTATTGAGTCTTTATCTCATGACCTCTGAGTTCCAGGGTGTAAAACCCCCACACAGCACTAAACTAGGAAATATGCCTCAACAACATTTTCTATGATAGAAAACAAACAGTCAAGAAATGGCTTGCGTGGATGGTTGCCTGGTTTAATCAAAGTCAAAACAAAAACCTGCTGACAGGTAAGTTTGAACGCATATGCTCTATTGAACGAGGGTGAACTCGTCCATAGGAAAGTAGAAATCTGATGCTGTTAAGACAGTTAAGAGGTTGTTAACAGACTTGAGTCCAAAGTCTCACCTCAGGAGCTTTGCCCAGGTGCTGAGTCAACACTATGAGGTTGATCAACGTCTCAGGGTGGCTGCTGTCCTAAAGGTAGGAAAGAGAAAGACAGAGATGACAAGTCAATGATAAGCAAAAGGTCAGTTTGTACTTATGACTACTAATAAAAAAGATGCTGTAACCACAGCCACAGAGCAGTGTGTATCCACACACACACACACACACACACTAGTCAAACTTCATCTAGTAATAGACAGAGCACAATAACAGAAGACTACAAAAAAAGTGTGTGTGGGGACATCTGCTGTCACAATACAAGCACTTTTTTCTTCATGCCATTACCAATACAGGCCTGTGGATTTCCAATTTAAAGTTTTCAAGTGAGTATATGTTTAAATCAGCTCAACACAAATGAAAAAGATGCAAAGAATATCATCATATCAAAATATCTGTATAAACAACTGTCCATGTATTCACACCCCAGGGTATTTAGTGTATTTGAAAACAAGAGAAGACAATAACAAGGACTAATTTGTCATCTAACCTTGTCAAGGGCCTCCTGCAGCACTCCCTCAGCCTCCTCCCACTTATTCTGAGCCATGTAGGAGGCTGCCTGCCCATTGAGGAGCAGCAGTGTGGATGAGTACTTATCTGCCATCTCCTGGAAAATGTAGTAGGCATCCTGCAGCTTCTCTCCACCCTAAAACAACAAGCAAAGGGCAATAAGGTGTATGAAAGAAGAAATATAGTCGGTGTGTACGTCAGTGGCCATGCTGAAAAGTTGATAACCTTGGCTGGTTGATTGTTTTTGTGCTGTTGTTTAATGGTGTCAGGTGGACTGCTTGTAGTGAGCGGAATAAAATGTGATTAACAGGAACTTCATTAAGTTGTGCAGTTGTTATGCAATCCAATCTATTATGTGCAGGAGTTGACAAATGATTAATTATACAGCTTTTAATTATGAGTCTACCGATCCACTCACCACAGCAATATTAACCCAGGCTGTGGCCAGCTGGGTCAGAGTAGCATCTTCATCCATCTCCTGCATCTTCTTCAGCTCTTTTCTGCCAATGGAGAAGAGAGGAAGAAAAAAGCCACACAACTCCAAATCAAAAAGTATTTGCTTTTGTGAATATAGGTTCAGACCTTACCACATATAGTGTATGTTTTAAGATATTTCACGGTAATGATTACGTCCATATTTGTAGGACACCATTAGAAATGCCATGAGAAAGTATAATTTGCTCACGAGTCGATGTCAGAAGACAATAATGAGGTAACAGCGACAAACATAAGCCGACAAATTTTTGTAATATGATTTCAAATAGCTTAAAAAATAAAAATCTTCCTCTACGTGTTTCCATACCTTGCAAGATCGACACGATCCAAACTCAGCAACACCTGAATGCTCATGGCCATGCTGAAAAAAACAAAAAAAAACAAGGTCCATTTGCTTAGTTTCAGGCAAGTCACCAAAATTAAGAAACCTCACAAAAGAGAGTAATGTGGAGCACTGAAATTTTCAAAATTATGAAAATTGGTCGTGAAACACAAAGATGGTTCATTTTCTGTGGGAAGAAAATGTTTCCTGCCACATGTATTGCTTTATTATTTTTGATAGATGAATAGAAGAGCGTTTACTTTGCAGACACATTCATTTGAGATCAGTTATGTTCGTGATGTGACATCTTACCACTCCAGGCTCTCTCCTTGGTGCAGAGTCCGCAGGGCAGCGTCTGTGTTTGCCTCATGGAAGTAAATGGATGCAGCCATGAGAAGGAAGGTGGTGTTTGCAGCATCCACACTCTTTGCCATCTTCTTGTCTAGATCAGCAACAATAGCATCCCTGCAAAAAAAAAATGCAGGAAAGGATTTAGACAATAACATTTGATTATTTTCTTTTACAAAAAGGGTGATTTAAAATCTGAGTAAGAGAGTTATGTTGGCAGAATTGTTCGTACATCTGGTGGAACTCTTCTATCAAACGGTGGTGCATGTAATACGCTAAGTGTCATGGAAGTTTTCTGCAAGCTGGTGAAACAAGAATTCAGGCAGCAGCTATTGTCATATGCAGCGTATGTTAGAGACATAACTTCAGTTATGTACCACAGCCTCATCAAGGATTTTGGCCTTGAAATCAATGATACAGTCCAAACTTGGGTCAGACACAAGAAATATGATTGTCGCAGTAGTAGCTAAAACCAGCATGCAGTGCAACATATTGACATGTTGCATGTTACGTTTTATCTACGTTGTTCAGTTCTGTGTACATCTAAACATCAAATTGAGTCTCTTACCTTTTTCCTTCACTGGACATATACTCAGCAAACATCTTTACAGCTTGAAGTTCCGGTGATGAGTTGGACTTGATGTCTTCCAGGACAACCGCATACTTCCTCTACACAGATCACAAGGGAGAGGCCGTTTGAAATAGGATGGTGGTAAACAAACAGCTGACAACAGGTGAATGGATTTAACCCTCACCTGGGCGATGTACGCTCTGTACAAAAACATGTCCCGTTCAGTCTCCTTCTCTGGTGACGACGGCTGCAAAGACAAGACACACAAACATCAGCTTAATGCGCATTTTGCTCCGGCGAGACAAACATTAGCTCGAACGGTTAGCATTATAGCTCTGAGCACAGGGTCGTCCAGAATGAGCCAGAAAAACACAAAATGGACACACCAGCTGTTGAGATACGTCACCTACCTTCACCTTCTGAGCCTCGTTAATACACTGCTGATAACTGCCGATGTAATAAGCATTTTTTACATCGAAGAGCTCATCGACATCATTCTGCTGCGCCGCCATGTTGACAACACACGACTTCCTGACACGTAGTACAAACACGTCACCTTCCTGCCCGGCACCGAGGATTATGGGAAATGGCGTTCAACAATATGCAAATCATTGTTTGGGATACATGTAAACCTTGTAAGGAGAATGTTTATGTCCTCGACAGGTTCTCGTTTGCATATTGTTGATAAGGGATTCAATAAAACATATTTTATAACGTTATGATTCATAGTTTACATACAAAAAAATCAAAATTATAAAATAAATATTGATTCTGATTAAAAAAACAATTTAAATACATAGTATTAATTTGTGATGTACACATTTTGTGTTTTTACATCAATATCATACTTAGGAGACAGGACAGCTAAAATGACACAATACATTTTTTCTTGCCTTTACACTGAATATACTAGTTGATTTACATTGACCTTTAGTACTGTATTTTCCACAGACCACTAAGTATGATATGTTGTATGTACGTATGTCTCCATTAGTGAGACTTCAGAGCAGACTACACACAACCATGATTCCACTAGAGGTCGCACCACATCCACTCTACCACTGCAGGTGCTTTGAGGAAGGAGCACGGCATTCTCACTGTGGTTTATTTCTTATGACGATGACAGACTTTCAGAAACATAATACGACCAGGATTTATAGTACAAGACATGCATTGTGTGCAGCTCATCAACACTGTTAGTGAACCTGAGGGTTCAGGGCTCAAGCTGAATGATATCACCACAACGAGCATTCTACAAGAAGGTTGTTTTGACCGCAGGAATTCCGGTGTCCTCATTAAACAGAGGAGGAAAAACTTCCTCTCTCTTGAAAACATCCGCTGACAAAGTCTCTCTCTCTCTCTCTCTCTCCCCCTATCTCACACCCACCCACCCACACCCTCTCTCACTCACACACACACACACACACACATACAGAGCTAATGAAGTGTTGGGAGATCACCTCATACACATTATAAACACATGACATTTTGGAAGCCTTCTGTAAACGGTGATGTAAGTCAGAAGAAAAGAACATGTGATATTCAACAGGTCCCTCCATCATCCCGTCCCGGACTGAAACACCGCTGGACACAGTTCCTGCTCATTGTTCCCACAGAACCGTTTCCTCCGGGACACTTCCAGCCCTGGGGGAGTGGAGTGGACCAGTATAATTACTGGAAACACTAATGGGGGCTGGGCATCTACTGGTTGCTGTGAAGCGCTCCTTTCTTCTCTGCCAGGGCTTGATTGGCCCGGCGCCCCGCCCACTCCCTGCTCCTCCATTGGTCCAGAGCGCCATCAATCTGCTGATCTGCAGGTCCCCCCTCAAGTTTGAAACTTTTTTTTTTCCTCCAAGTGGGAGGAGGACTCGAGTTACAACCAACTCTTGTAAGCGATCTGACCAGAGGCCGAGAGGAGAACACTGAATAATTCACACATCTGTGCCTGGTTCCCGGAGCAGAGGAGGACATTTTCTCCTTCCCTAACCCGACACAAGGAGCAGAGACATGCTGTGAGGCGACGTCTTGCCTGCGCTTGCCAGGATGAGGACTTGAGAGGTTTCCTCCGCATTAACTTGACATCTCGCTCCACACACCCCACCGAGGTGAGTCCAACACGTCTCCGGCGGTTCTTAACGGTCCAGCGGGTTCTAATGAAACATCTGATCCACTGACAACAACCCACCACGGCTGCTGCTGCTGCTCATCACAGGCCCCGAAGTCACCTCACTGCCCCAGTCTGTGTGACACCCCCCCACCCCCGAAAGAAAAGGTCTCCCCCCTCACAACTTAATCCACGATCAGCACACATGGGGCAGGTAGTGGTTTGGTGGGTCGAGGTCTGCTCGGTTCGGGCTGGGGGCTGGGGGGGGGGTTCCTCAGGAAGTTAGCGGAAGTAACGGTCAAGTCTGTTTCTTATCAGTTCGGACGTGATTCTGATGATGAAGCAACAAACATGGCTGCAGTGAGGGGTTGACTCAGAGGAATATTAGCTGGCTGACAGCTTCGTTTCAGCCGCTATCCAAAGAGCAGAGTGTCGATTGCTCTGCGTCAATAATGATATGAGGGAGTTGGAAAAAGATCCAACATCAATACATATAAACTGGCAGTGATAAGCCTTGAAATCACGGTTGGGTGTTTTACTGATGAACTGTAATCTAAATATATGTATAATCATTAAAAAAGGAAGTCAGATTTAAACATTGGTGATACTGTTGTCACATTGGCAGAAAATAAACGCTATTGACGATGTCTGCCTTCTAATTGGTCAGGGCTAGATTCAAACACCTCTGAGGTCATGAACTGTTCAAAGGTATTTTCAAACCAGAGGTTTTATTGCTTGTTAAAGAGCTTTGGATGTCTGGTCGGGTCGAACGCCCACATGTTTGCGTTTGAATGTCACACCTGCAATATCAACATGTGCTCGCCGTTGATGCCCTTTCACAATTCAAAATGTTCAGAAAGATGTGTTGATCCACCCAGGAAATGTACATAGATCATGGCTAAGATGGATATGGAGATTGTGTGTTCATGGTGATTTGCATCAGATGAACTCTCCACTGTTCACCGTCTTACAAGTGACTGAACTGAATCCGTCCCAGCTTGTTCAAACACAGAGTAAACCTCCACGTTGGCCCTGTGTAATCCACTGCGATCCACGACGGCGAAGGGTGAAGATGTATGTCCTGCAAACACTGATATGTTTTGTAACACATTGCTGTGTTTACATCGTAAAGCCCCGTTTCAGAACAAGGCTGGAGTGTGGATGAATGGCGCCACTGTGCAGCCCAGGCTCTGGCAGGTCGTAGCGCACATTATCATGCACGGCCTCGACAGACATGCTGTCTGAATTATGTCCTTGGATTAGGAGTTGGTGTTTGCTGCCCTCCCTTGCATTAGCTGTGTCTGTGGTGAGATAATTTGGTGTTTTTGTTCATCCCACTCTGTTTTAGTTGCCATGGCTTCCTTTGTGTCTTTGTTGTAGTTGTTAGCATCAGCTGTGAGCCAAGGCAAGGCCAAAATGAATAATGCGGAATGACTGAAGAACTTTTTGTCGACAGGAAGTTGCAAATATCTGAAATATCTAATTTGACAATTGATTCACTTCAAGGTAAAAAAAAAAAAAAGTAGCTGCAGGCCCTGTGTTGTGTGTGCTGCCTCGATCCTTGTGAAATTGTTATCTTTTGGTTTTGGAGTGCTGGTGGGGTAATTGGTTATTTCAAGGTTTGTCCTTGGAAATTGTGATGAGCATTTCCCGCCCTATCTGTTTACTGACTTCTCTTTTAGTATTTTTTTTTTTTTTGCGCTTTTGATTTTTTTTTTTTAAATGCAATGTCTTCATCTTAAATTCAATATCTCAGAAAAGTAAACACTCTGAAGTTGCAGCCTTCAGCCTGTGATGATGATATTTCACTGCTTCATGACAGTTTGTTGAATAAAAGATGAATCGGTTCATTAATATGATAAACAGTGATTGAAATAATGCTTGTCCTGTTATCAGGGCCTAACTGATCCAATTCCTCTCCATTGCTGTGGGCCGCATGGAAACTGAAAGCGCACTACAGTGCAATGAGGTACAATTAAAGTCCATTTGTTTTAGATTTCATCCATGACTGGTTTTAATGATTATTTGCATTTCGCCATTAATCATAGCTTTGTGCTTCACAATGCCCTCGTCATGGTGTCAGCACAATATGGTTCTGAAGACAGTAAATAGGAATATGGAATAACTGCCCAGCAGGATTAGACAGAGGCTGATGAGCCTCATTTCTGTGCGTTTCACTCTAACTGTATCCATGCAGATCCCTGAGCATCTCTTAGGAAAGGACAACACAGTCACGTTGCCATACATTCCCAAAGCCATGCTATTAAGGGCAGGGGCTTCAAATTGCGGAAATGGTGCCCGAGACGCCACTCCTGCTGTGGAGGATCCATGGTAACTCATTGACGCGACAATGGAGGTGTTTGACCTGTTTTTCGACGAGCCTGCCGAGTTCAGCCACACACGCAGGTGGCCTCCAGTTTCCTTGGAAACCCAAAACACCCTGAGCATGTGGCCACGTCTCACAGAGGCGGAGCCACGTGACCTGCAAATATCACGGCATTGTTTGGGGTGGAGAGAGCGAGGCCACGGTGTTACCTGCCAATAAGCCCAACTCGGTCGAGATGAGCACAAGTCGATGTTAGTCCCAGTCATGTCCTCTGAGGTTGCCCCCCCCCTGTGTTTTCACCCAGACTCCATCCCTGCTGTTCCTGCAGCCAGACACACTGGTATTTGCCATTCCATTAACATACCAAGTTAACAAATGATGCTCTCTGGGCTTGAGGTGAAGAAAATTACTCATAATGTGCCCTGCGCTTATGGTGGCCTTAATTAAAATGTCATAGGCCCAGACATTAGTCATAGCTCAAGCACCAGTTAGCACCTTGATTATGTCTTTCATTGTTTTCAGAGCTGTTGAGATGCTAATTACACTGTAAATAAAATGCAATTAAAACTTGGACACGGTGGTCAAAGTGGAGTTATGGCCGGGCCGGTTTTTTCTTGTTTGTTCTTTTTCAGTCTTCCGCTATTAAACGTTGTGTTGTTTGAAATCGGTTCAGTTTTAATGATAAAACGACTATCCACTTATGAATTTCGCTGCCAGAGCAAATGTTGTCAGTGTGTGTTGTGTTGGCCCTCAGGCAGCACAGCAGCGACTGTATTCCCAGCCTGATTACACATGCATAGCTCTGACTGATGTTCCCGAATGAGAATGATCAGCTCTGCCACTGTATCATACTGTACTTGCTGATATTCCAACTCATATCCCTGGCCCACATTACCCTGGCTCAACCTGTTGCGATACAGCGCTCTCCTCCTAGCCTGCGGTCTATTTTAGTCCAAATCGGCAGGCTGAATAATTTATCCCTGATCCTTTATATGCTGATGTGTTAATTATTAATTGTTCAGTGGGCTCTGGCAGCTCTAAGAAAACCGTTAAAAGGGGGGTTGGATGGGGCACGGTGTCTGAGAGAGAGGCACAGATTCCTCTCCTCACACATCCTCACAGAGGATGGCTGTGTGGGAAGATCCAAACAGCATATAACATCATAAAAAATAAAAAAAAAAAACAAGAGCATACGTGCATGTATGTGCCTGCATGTGTTCTGCATGGAGAGTACAGCACTCATGTCAGAGCTGCTGGACTGGATGAGTGCGGCCATTACACCAACTTTTATGCCTGCCGTTTATTGTCCAATTGTGAGCACACGCAGCGTTCCCAGCTCTGGCTCTGTTATTAGCAGTCAGCGCCTCCTCTGTTATGCAACATCTCAAGAGAAGAGTGAGACGAACACTACAGAACTTGATGGAAGATGAAATTGGAGCATTCAGTTGTCCTGAAATCCTGCTGTTGATTCCCTAAAAGTGGAGTGGCTCCGGCTGTACAGCTCGTTTGAGTGGTTACATGTCCTCTCTGAACACAAAGCACGGATGTACCTTATATAACAACCAGGACCAGCTATTGTTTCTCAAATCAGAGACGGATTATATCATGCAGCTGGGGAGTGTCTGGAGTAGGAACTTGGCTCATTCAAGATTTCCTGATAAGAATTCTATAATGACATCCGTAAAAAAAAAAAATAAAAAACATGGCCTTTTTTTTTTTGCAATCTGTCTGCTCTTTTCATTTACTTTGTCTGGCAGCTGTTCATTGTTTGGCTTTTCTTTTGATTGGCACTGGAGTGGGAACGCTAGTTTTAATGTGGATTCTGTTTTCAACACAATTCATTTTTACCTGCGGGAATAGGTGGCAAAGGAGGTGGTCAGGGTAAGAGAGCACTTGACTATTAAAATTATTCTATTTACGGCATTTTGCACGTGCTGGACAGCAGCAGGAAACGGCAGAAGAGGGGAGATGAGGACAGATGGTAAAGGTCATCGGCTGGACTCCATTCAGGGACCTCTCAGGTATATGCCTTGAACATCTGGATGCTTATGAAGATGCGAAGGACTAAAGTCCGGAAATAAGGAAGAAAACACGAACAAGGCGCCGAGATGTTGACGCCTCGCTGTGAGTGCACAGCAGAGCACAGAGCTGCTGACAGTAATTGGTCCGGTCCCTGTAGCAGCAAAGCTTTCCTCTGCCGTCTCTTTCAGGGTCACAGTGCCCTGGTCCATGTGACCAGTGATCCCCGAAGAGCAGAAAAGTCCTGACGCTTTCTGCTGCCATCGACCAGTCACTTACAGAATGGAGTGTCATGTGAAGTTGCTGCACGCTCTGCCAAAGCTTCTTTAACAACACACTTGGTATGAGCTGTCTCTCTCTGGTATCAGTAGGCACTGCTCGGACTGGATTGGCAGCTTGTATCAGAGTGGGGATATTTCAGGCACGGTGGCCTTGTCTTCCTTTTAAGGTGTGATGGCATAATTTAGAGTGGGTGGATCCAGTGTGTCCACTTTTCTGTGTGTGTACAGAGGATGTAGAAACCAGCATCTGCTCAATGCCCCCGTTCACATCACGTTGGGTTAGTCCTAAATATGAGCAGTACATGGTGACATGGATTGGAATGTGTGGAATGTCAGTGTTGACGACAGCATCCCCTCTTGGCTTTGTGAAGTAGAAAGGCGAGAGAAATGCATAAATACTGCAGCGGGTTTACCAAGTCTGAAGGTCACAGAAAAAAAGAAAATCCCATTACTGAACGAGCTGATGGGTCAATCAAAATCGATCACCGTTAAATTTGAATGTTTAACCTTAGTGTCATAATATGATGGAGCACAAGACACAATCTTAACTACATCTTTTGGCATTTAGATTTTCTTAGATGTAGAAATAAAGTCAGGACCCTCATTACAGGTTATAGTTTTAAACATGAGTTACGACCGGCCCAGCGAAATATTGTTTCATCCTCGGCTGATTGTTTTGTTTGAGGCAATATTTCAACATTTTGGGGAAAAGATGCTGATTCACTTTCTTGCTTCTGATGAGAAAAGAGACGGACGCCGCGATCATATTTGTCAGGGAGATATAAGGTTACAGGCAGCAGCTGGCGGGCTGAGCTCTGGTGCCATTACTGCTCCCAGCTGAGAAACCGTCCGTCGTAAACCACATCAGTTCCTGTACAGGGTCAAACAAATGAGATCAAGAAGTTTAAATTATTCAGCCACAGAGGTGCTGCTAGTTGGATTACTGTTGCCTTCAGAGCCAGAGGAGTTGTTTTCTGCTTCGCTAAACAATTAAGTGAGTTTCCCAAAATGAGATTCCTGGACAGAGTTTTGGCAACACAAAAAAAACATTAAAGGAACATGAAACCCGTTTAACCTATAAATAATTACTTGTCCGGGTTGTCAGATGTTTTGCAGACCTCATTCCCTGCATCAGTCTCAAATATTTCAATCATCCCTCTCTTTCCCCAAATTCACATCAGCTTTATCTGCCTTCAGTCCGAAAAGAGACAAATCAAATCCCAGAATCCCAGACTTAAACCAGCCTCCCCCACCCTGCTTCACTAACCCTCATGAACATCTAGGTGATTTTTTTTTTTCTACCACCTCAGCCTCTTTCTACCACTTTTTCCCCGGGTGTCGCAGGCAGAGACTTCCCCAGCGTCCCTCGCTGTCACGATGCATCCATCCAACACTGTGTAGGGTCTGGTTTCATTTTCCACCCAGTCATGTTTTCGCAGCTTTTGCACACTTGTCATTGTGAGTGAATCCATGCCGGCTTGTTTTCAGCAGATTGATGAGATTGTAGCTTGTCTGCTGTAATTATGTTGAGGAGCTGTTGGCTGCTGCAGCCTGCCTTTGTTTTCCATTTCATTTTCATCTGCTGGGAAAGCCGAGCCCATCGGCAACGCGTAGGCACGCGTGTGTGCGGACGCCGTGGCGGCTGCGGCTTGTGTGTTTTGTTTTTTTTGCAGTGACGCGGCAGCGTGAGCCGCTGTCATGTCTCGTTCTGCCTTAAATCCGTTAAAAAGTTTCCCTCTATAAATACTATGGAGATGCTGTGTCAGGGCTGGCCAGACGGTCCCTGGGCACCGGAATGCACAGGCCATTTAGATTTGGCACTATGCACTCTAATGCTGCAAAGTCACCAAAAAAAGAAAAAATGATTCCATGATCAAAAAAACCCTTTCATCACTTGCAGCACTTGTCCCTTAAGGACGTTTTTTTTTTTTTTTTTTTTTTTTTTTCTTCATGAAGCCTTTAGTTTTAATACTATGGAGATGCTGTGTCAGGGCTGGCCAGACGGTCCCTGGGCACCGGAATGCACAGGCCATTTAGATTTGGCACTATGCACTCTAATGCTGCAAAGTCACCAAAAAAAGAAAAAATGATTCCATGATCAAAAAAACCCTTTCATCACTTGCAGCACTTGCGTTTTTTTTTTTTTTTTTTTTTTTTTTTTTCATGAAGCCTTTAGTTTTCTTGCCACAGGGAGTTGGAGGAGAGAAGCGGAGGCCACAGTGAGGATTCGCCTCTGTCCTGAGGAAAGAGCCATTTAATGGCACTCTGCAGCTCAAAGTGAAATATCAGACAGACAAGTGTGCCCCTGTTAAAAGTGTTTGTTTGCATGGATATGAAAGACAATCTTTTTTTTTTTTTTTTTTTTTAACATGACAGCTGACAGCCACGATGGCTCCGGCCCTCAGCGAGAGTGGAATTTCATGCGCACGATGAAATCGCCCGCCAATCTGAGGAAGAAGTTGCTTTTCTTAATGTGCCCATTATCCATTTTGCACTTTTTAAAAACTCCCAGACATCCATCAGAGCAGAGGTGTCGGGAGGAGGGGAGTGAGGGAGGTGAACGCACACGTTGTCTGTGGCTGTGAGCGATGCTCCTCTGGAGGACCATTGTGATTAGAGGGTGACAGCCGGACTAAGTGATTGTTTTCAGTCGCCCTCACATGGAGATATATCTCGAGCTCTGTTTGCAGTGTGCTTTTTTTTTACTCCGATCATTAGCTTCTTTCTCCTTGTAATGCATTTCACATACGTTGCATCAGGAGATCAAGATTTTCTGTAAGCGCAAATGGCAAGTTTACGATCGCACAAACGGCCTAGCTTCTGCAACGGCAGAGAGAGAGAGAGCGAGTGAAACTAGATTCAGCATGAAATGGCGTATAAATGACCTCTCATTCAGCCACCTACATCCTCCTGATATCTCCGGAGTGATGTATGACACACGCACTAACCCGCTCCCCTTTTTTCCCCCCTCTCTATCTCTGTGCCTTTGCTCTCCCTCTCCCCATGTGTCTCCTCCTTGGGAAGCGTCCTGCTGACTCTCTCTAAGGAGTCTTATTGATATTCTTGGAGAGGCATTGCAGTGCGAGAGCGAGGGGGGGGGAGAGGGGAATGAAAGTCACAGACGTATGCTGCCTTCTAGTACCAACAACTGTAAAAATCACAAGTCACCCAGCAGGGATGTGTCACCACCCGTTCTGTCTGCCTCACTAATAGCATTCCGCCTGCTTCAGATTGTTTTTATTGTTCTCCAGCCCGTGGCTAGGCAATTTTGACAGTCACACAGATTCTCAGTTAAGCTTCAGGGTGGCTTCCATGAGGATTAAGATTAATTCCATATTGTGATATAAATGGAACAATTTGCTTGGATATAATTACATTGTTTTCACTCTGGCAGCCACCCATTAGGTTGCATTTAGTGTTACAGTGACGGCAAGGAAAATAAGGTCAGACCACTGGGTCTGTCGCTTTGTTTATTTCCTGAGGTGAAGAAGCGTTTTTACACGTTTGCGCATGCATTGCCTTGATTACCTGCAATCATCACAGTTAGGCTAGGTTGTCATACCCGGGTCCCTATGGATTGAAATAATGGCCAAACAAAAGACTAAGTCTCCATAATAGCTCACTTTGAAAAATGCAAAAGTGATTTTAAGCCCAATTGAAGGAATAACAAATTAATTCTCTCATATTAAGTCTTCTACTAAAAGCAGTTATACCAAACTTTCACTGAAATGGGAAGATAATTATTTTTAAAAAGACACTGGCAAGAAGAATAAAGGAAATAACAGAGGATGACGCATTTTGGTCTATGTCAAAAAAAAAGTTTTTTGAGCGTTAACAACCGATAAAGCATGACACATCCCCTATTTATGTGAAGCTGAAGGACTGTTCAGTTCCTCTTCATACTCTGACTTGGGCGCTGTGCTGCTTCTGATTTGTTGGTTTGCTGATGTGCCCCAATATAAAAGAGCCAATGTTTACCATGTTCAAACACTAAATTTAGCACTTTACAGTTCCATTACAGACAAATAGATCTCCCTCATTCCACCTCTTGGTGGCGCTACAGCAAAGATAAGGGGATCACGATGAATATCCGGACCAACCTCTGTGCTTGTCCAACAAGTAAAAAATGAGGCCTACGACACAGGTGAAAACTCTGACAAAAGCCGGAGGATCACCAAAGTCATTATAATTCATCCTGGCGAAGACCTTGAATAACTGCAGCCAATATCACCGTTTCTCGTCGCCCTCCGACTCTCCTCTACTCCCGGGATAATCTGCGGAGATATGTGAAGGTGAAAGCGCACGGGGGAAGTCAATTTCTTTCATTTTTTCCAAAACGCAGCACAGACCTGTCGAAGTGACCTGCGGAGTGCATTGACATGCGGCTGCTGAAACGGTGTGATGTGCCGCAGACCTACCCCACCCCACCCCACCAACCCCAGCATCGCCACACTATTTATAAGCCTCCGTTATGGGCGCAGCTTTTCAGTGAGTCATGCCGCTTTGTCACACAAACATCAACACACAGTTGAAAGCGGCATCATACATAAATCAAGTGAGCACACGTGCTGGGAATGAGTTGACTCTGTCTGTCTAGTGCTGACACACACACAGACACACACACACACAGAAACTTGCTCCCTGAATGCTTCTACATTATGTGAGTCCAGACTAGATGACATTGTGCGTGTGTGCAACTAACTTGACTTCACTCCTACACACATTATGGCTTGCTCTTCACCAACCACCTCAAATACGCTCCGAGCCAGAGGGTTGCTGGGACTAATTTGACAGCTGCCACTGCTTATTATCTGATAACGGGGACAGCTCTCGGCCCCGCAGTTTAAACAGTATTAGTGTAGATGCTATTTGCAATAACCTTACACGTTGCCGGCTGTCAGAGTAATATGTTTGGCGATGCTTTCGCGATGTGAAGCTCTAAGCGCACTTCTAAAGGAGGCTACTTTCCTTTCATATCTAGTTCGGCGTCAAATGTCGGACGCTGGTGAGCAAACGCGTTTTTTTCACACAACATTTTCTGCAGAAAGGAAGTGGGGTCTGCAGGGCCCGTTCCTCTGTCATGGCCCAGCGGGCCCCTTATATTCAATCAGCTGCAACAAATTGCATACACTCAGAGATATCAGTCCACTCAAAGTTTCTTTCCTCCAAGGTCTGTGCATTATTCGCTGGAAATGCAAGTGTAAAATAAATCTCACCATAGTCTGGGTCCAGACCAAAATGTTTGGGGTCTCGTCGCATGTGTCCCCATTCGCCATAAACCTGTAAGCAACAGGCAGAGGTAAGGCTGTTTTTGGTCATATATCATTATTTATTTTTTTTTTTTTCCCTTCCCTATCTCTGCGTCATCTCGACCCAGACGTGACGATGGACTCCTTCAGCACCAAGAGCTTGGCCCTGCAGGCGCAGAAGAAGCTGATGAGCAAGATGGCCACCAAGAGCATGGCCAACCTCTTCATCGACGACACCAGCAGCGAGGTGCTGGACGAGCTGTACCGCGTCACCAAGGAGTACACCCGGAACCGCAAGGAGTCCCAGAAGATCATTAAGAACCTGATCAAGATGGTGGTGAAGCTGGGGGTGCTCTACAGAAACAACCAGTTCAACAACGAGGAGCTGATCCTGGTGGACAACTTCAGGTAGGCAGGACTCGGATTCGACAGCAACAACGATCTTCTTAAAGCCCGAGGATTTCTTAAAAAAAAAACTTTGGCCAAAGCTGAAAAAAATTGAAGCAGATTAAGTCAGTCTGAGAGTTTAAACCTTGGGCTTGTATTCTGAAATCACTGTATTTACCCCGGAGACTGGCGGTCTTTACCTTCGGCCTGCAGTGATGATGGCTCTCACTCGCTCATGGAAACCCTCCTCTGTAAACGTCTCTCTCCCTCCCGCGGTCTGCTCAGCAGGGGTGCCAGAGTTATGTGTCTGAATCTTTTGAGTGGTTGTCATTCTTGTTTTCGTATAAATAACAGCTGTTCTCTGCTTCGCTGTTGTTTCCCTGGCTCCGGCCGCAAGCTTTAGGATGATCTGTCAGATTTCTCCGCGGGCTGAGCCGACGAGACCCATCAGTCATTTGCCTTAAAAATGACACCAGCACCATATAAAACTCATACGTGCGCTTCATCTGGTCAAAAGCTGCCGAGGGTATACAGGACGATAAGACTTTAGGAAGTCTCGGCGCCCAGCTGCTCGTTTGTCAGGAAATGGTTCAAGTACATAGCTTTTTAAAACAATTGTTATTTATCATCAACAATAGCAGAGCTGGTATTGTTCTCACCATTGTTCTCACCAACTGGTTTTAAGTCAATCAGTGAATCTCACTTTCGATGGTTCTCATCTTCCCCTTTTCAGTTTCCATGCAGTATTTCTGTCACTCTCAGTCCGCTTATTTCAGTACTCGCTTTGTTTTGCAAATTGAAATGTGTTTGTGTGCCGATAAAGTAAAACGTTGCACACGCCCCCCCTTCCCCCACCCACTAAATATTAGCACTTTACTGCCGCCGTTAACAACGAGCCTCTGACCTAAAGTCTCGTTACCGATTCAACACATTTCTTGATCGAAATTTTAACTTTAAAGTGGCTTCCATGAAGAGCTCCTGCAAGATGATTAAAAGTGAAATTATGTGTCAGAAGGTTGGGGTCGCTGTTGCCTGCTGATGGAAGCAAATTAAGCAGATCATCATCACTTTGCATCAACTGCAACGGTGAAACTCAGCTTGGCGGTATTAGCACGGAGATGTGCGGCTGTGAAGGACAATACTATTAAGTGATGTATGGGGGTAGTAAAACTTTTCCAAAGAAAATTCACCAGACAGCACTTTCTATTTTTACTTGCGTCTGCTGCTCCAGTCAGAATTAGAAACTGACAGCTCCTCCTCTCTCTCTCTCTCTCTCTCTCTCTCTCTCTCTCTCTCCATTCCGTCTCACAGGAAGAAAGTCCACACTCTGGCCATGACGGCGGTCAGCTTCCACCAGATAGAGTTCACCTTTGACCGCCGCGTCATGAGCGCCATTTTGAATGAGTGTCGGGAACTGCTGCACCAGGCCATCAAACGCCACCTGACAGCCAAGAGCCACTCAAGGGTCAACCACGTCTTCAATCACTTCGCCGACTGCGACTTCCTGGCCGCGCTCTACGGGCCCGCGGAGGTTTATCGCGCCCACCTGCAGAGGATCTGCAACGGCGTCAACAAGATGCTCGACGACGGGAACCTCTGACACCCCCCCCACCCCCACCCACCCCGACGCTCGCCTCGTCTTCAGGCACCTTTACCTCCAGTCGCCCTTCATGCAACATCGTGTAGGATTGATTTTTTTTTCCCAGGTGGCAATCGTGAACATTTTTTTTTATTCTTCCATTTGTTGAGTTTGTGTTTTTCTCATATTACCGTAACACTGAAATGTTCTGTGCTAGTTACTCCAAAGTCTGTTTTGAAATCCCGTCTGACTCTCTGTTATTCCACAGTAAACAAAACCGCAGCGCTCTCCTCCTTTGTTTTAAGTGAATGTAAAACTTCATGCTCTTCAGTATATTCAGGGGTAGGAGCCTTGACAACTGTGCCTTGAACGTTCTTTCCCTCATTCCAAGGGCACTGCACTGGTGCTCTGGCAGAATCAAAAAGACACGGATTCAGGCACAGGCCTCTGGTTATATCTCTGTTTGGTGCCTTTTTAATGGACAACAGTGTTTCCAGCTGCACCAGAGGAGGAAGGAAAAGTGACTTTTGATCTTCTCTACATACTCTTTTATTTTGTTGGTTTTGTGTTTTCCTGAAAGTAGTATTGCACTCAATCCCGAACAAGCGCTGTACTGTACTCTCCTTGTACTTTTCCCGCAACAGCGAGACCACGTGAAGCATGGCGGTCCAGTAATCCTGCTTAGGCTGCGTTTCGAAGCTCTCAGCATCATGCACTGAACTCCGCTCTGTGAGAGAGGCCTCGGCCTGTGTTTTTCGAAGGCACCTATAAACCCAGATTTCCCTTTAACGCTCTGGTTTATAGCTGCCACAACAAAGATGAAGTATTTGGGTCATAAGGGGACCATAAGCGTGAAGGAATTTGATTGTGTTGTGTATTGCTAATTGTCCCAGCGCTGACTCCAGCATCTCGTTGACCGTGTGCTCATCATCGCAGCGAAGGAGCGGCACGCCACGGTGCCAGGTGCAAAGATCTCTCCGGTATGTGTGTTTTTTTTTTTTTTTTATCAGATGAGGGGGAGGGAAAAAAAATCTGCAAAATAATAAACGCTGTCGCCCCGGGGTCAGCTGCATTGTGTTTCCTCGGTTCTATCCTAAAAACTCCGGTTTGAAATATGATGGGCATGAACTAGAAAGACTCCCTGTGCAGCTCGCTGTCTGTGGACCGGCCGGGGTCTAGTTATTAGAGCAGAGACAAACACAGAACATGATTGTGCTCTCCCACTGCAATTACAGCTCCCAGCTCCAGGGCTGTTTAATGGCCTGCAGCCTGCCTACGTCGTCTAGTCCCTCCATTTCATCGCGTGGCAGCGTTCGTGTTTTCTGATGGACGTAAACCGCCTCTGTTTGCACAATGCAAATCCTTTAATGGCCTGAAAGCTGTTGTGTTTCTTCCTTATGATGGAACATTTCACAAAACCTCACACAATAGCCATCTTTCCCTCCGTCTTTTTTTGTGTTTGTATCTCTGAGCCTGTCTGGGAGACTGTTTTGTGCTGCGGCCTCATTTCGTATTCCGTGTGTGTGTGTTTGTGCTTGTGCGCATACCTGTGAGAGAATTGGAAATTGAGCTGTGTAATAAGTGCTGTGCTTCTCCAGATAGGTTGGCTGAAACTTCTATTTCATCCACAGCAGCTCTACCAAAGATAAGGTGACTGATGCTGCTCAATATCCTCTTTTTTTTTTTTTTTCCTCCCTGAGAGGAACACTTCAGAAAACAGCATGCACTTGATACTTAAAACCCCGCTAATGGCGATTAATGAAGACAAAGGTGATTTCAGTCCATTTTCTTTCAGTTTGTGCACGACTTCCCCGGGTTTGTTCTTGTTCTTGTTTAAATCTGGCTGAGGCTTTGACAGAAATCCTTTTCCCTAAGTCCCCGAGAACCGTCAACTTTAATTGTCTTTTGGATGCCATTTTCTTCAATCCCCCCCCCCCACACACACACATCTCAGGGTTAAGTTTTAATCTCCCTAGTTTCAAAATCCACCACGATTGAAAGATTAGGAACCTCTGCCGAAGCCTCAACTCGTTTTTACTAAAGCCCTCAAACGAAGCGTATGTTTCGTGTTGCGTTTTTACTATCGTGAAATGTTTGTACTTCCGCTCATGTACATATCGTTGTTTTTGTGTCTCTGTATTGTATCCCGACACGACAAATATAATACAATCTACTTTTTTAAAACAATACATTTCTTGTCTTCGTTATTTATTTATTTATTTATTTATTTGTTTAGACTGAGTGTCTTCCCGTTGGCGCGTCGGATGTTTGGTGTTTACCAGTTGATCAGAAGGGTAATCTGACTAAAGTCTGACCTGGATTTACTCGGCCAAATCCCTTCCTCCCTCTCCCGGCATTGTTAGGAAGTCATGAAAGCAAACACACGAAACCCCCATTGGACGGACAAACAATTCAAAGTTTAGGTCACTTTTTTCCACCGGCCCACACAGCGGTCAGAGTTAAAACAGGAAGCTGGGGCGCCACAAATACTTTCTGGGTCTGTTTTTGGGGCACTTGAACATTCAGCTCGGCCTGCGGCTCCAGCGTTGCATGAGTAACGCTCGTGAATTCAGCTTGAGTTTAATCTTTTGACTCCGGAATGATAATTTGGCCCCTAGCTCATCTGCAGCGCCTCCCTGCAGCAAACTTGAAAGGCCACCGCAGCGGCAAGTGCCCGGCCTTCCTCCAGTGGTCATTACGACAGGTTTGATTTGGAGGGAAATTCACCGCGCGTGCGAACAGAGTTGTGGCCGCGTGCGGTTTCCTCTGCACGCTCCTCCACCTCTTCTCGTGTCTCGTGTCTCGTGCCTCGTGCGGGCATTCTGTTCTAGTTGTGCAAGTGCTGAAAGTGCTTGATTTGTGCAGCTAAAATTATTAATTTTTTTTTTGTGTGTTATTTTTGATTGCTTTCCTCTCCGTATGCGCCGCTCAAACGCTCTCTGAAAATTAAAATTTCAAAATGACTGTCACGACTTGATTATCAGTGGATGTGACTGAGGGCTCTCATACAGTTTGGTGAGGCTCGCTTTCACTGGGGCATAATTATCATTTCTCCATAATGAAGTGACTACAGAGGAGCTGTCCCGCATCCTAAGGAGGGGGGCGGCGGAGACAAGATGGAAGCGCGCGGAGGAGCCATTACTCTTTCCGCTCGCGTTCCGAGCGCGCATCCCTCAGTTATTTGTGCCGCAGACTTCAAACCCGAGGCAAACAAAAGTTGAGCGGAGCTGCTGCAGCGTGCCGCTCGGCGGGATCAGAAATGACAAAGGGAGGATTCTCTTACTCGGCTGTGCACACGTACAACCGCGGAACAAAAGGACAAACCCCGACCTGGGTTTTTCACGCTCTGTCACCACAAGGATACAGACAGTTAGTTTTGGCAAAACGCTGCTAAGTCTGGCCGCCTGTCAACGTCGGACTCAAACACACTGATGTTTGATTTCTGGGTGCAGCAACAAAGCAAATCGCACAGCATTGTGTTCAAACAGCAGGCAACGCGGTCTGCTTTCACACAGCATCACACACACACAATTGTAGATTTCTTATCAGGTGCCAGTGAAGAGACCTTTCAGGCCTCACAGAGGTTTTTGTTGCAGATGAAGAGAGGAAAAATCACCAGAAACATTTAGTTTACATCTGACAAATTTCCTGCTACGCTGGCATCGTATCAATATCTGGACAACACCTCGAGGAAGCGTGTTGAAATTCGTTGACGATCTCATTACAATCAAAGGTCAAGGTCGCTGTGACACGTTTCTGCCGGGTAATCAAAAAAAAAAAATCTCCAAGGAATCAAATTAACTTTAGTACAAATTTTCTGATTAAATTCACAGGCTGATTTCAGTGGTTACAAATCTGAAAAAAAAAAACAGATGTAGACTGATCTTGGAACACAACCCCCGGGCCATTGGTCCAGTTTATATATATGTCCTATTTAAATGATGCTTGTAAAAGGTTTTACGATGACTCCGGTGAAGCCCAAGAGCAAACACATCCCTGTCGGAGGAGTTTTGACCTTTGAACGGTGACTGAGTGAAACAGGCGTCAAAAGACGAGTGGCACGGATTCAGAGAGCGCCAAACGATGCAGCTACATGTATTGTACTTTCAAATCAAAAATCCTATTAGACCAGTGCTTTTACATGGCCAGAACTATTGTGTGAGGTTACATACAGTATGCAAAAGACTTTGTCACGTTTAGATTGTCTCGCCTGCTGTTGTTGTCGTGAAGTTATTTCCATGCAAATCTGTGTGTTGCTGACGTCCGTCCATCCAAGATGTGATTCCAGCGAGCTCCCAGCGTTCAAGCACATCAGCTTTTACGCCGGGCTGTCACTGACCTTTTGAGCTCTTCCTGATTTTTGTTTTTTTTTTTTTTTCTCTCGGCACCAGTCTCATGAAGGTTGGCCGGCGGAGCGCTGCTTATGTATTACTTTGCTTTTGTAGTCCTTCCACATCATCACTCATCCGGTATTCTTAAAGGTGCTCTCCCCTCTGGCAAGCACGGCTATGATGTCAGCTTTCGAAGTTAGAAGTCTTTCAGAACCGCCCCGCCCCCCGCCCCCCTTCTCCTCTTCGCCTGTCTTCCTCCCCTTTCTCTTCTTCGACTCTTTCCTCAATGTCCCCACGTCACTCTCCTCTTCCTCCTCTCTCCAGTCCTCAGAGAGCACCTGACGGATGCGTTGTTCAAGGATGAAAAGCGGAGCGGAGCGGAATCGCAAAGCAAACAACACAAAAAATATACATGAGAGGACGCCACTGTGCACGCTCACAACAGAGCTCGACTGCCGGAGCCCAGAGGATTAACAGCAGCGTGACACTGGACACTTCAGGGAAGGCAGCATCTGCTCACTCCCATATTTGATACTGGGGGGGAAGACAAAAAAAAGAACATTGTGTTCTCAGGAACCTCCTTGCATTCACTCTATGTAAATACAGTGGTGTGAACACATCCTTTCCAAATGGCACATTTGTGCTGCTCGGGCGGCTGCACAGAGTTCTCAGAGCGCCCCGAGGCCTTCGCTCTGTGAGATTTGCACGGGAAAATGTTTGACTGACACGAGGCCTTTTGGCTTTCAAAGTGTCGCTTTTACGTCTCTCTCTTCCAGCCAAGTTACGTAAGGTGTTCGGCGACGAGCTCTCTTTTCCCTCCTTTCTCTCTATTCTGTCTCCTCAAAGAAATTCAAGCAGGAAACGGAATCTGCGCTGGCACTGAAGTTCAGCAAAACACACACACACACACACGCGCGCTCGTGCAGCCGAGGTGTCGCGGCACACACGCTCCGCTGCTTCCCAGCGGGCAGTCGGCCCGTTACACGACTCAAAACAAAGCGAGGCAGCGCTGCAGGGGGCGGCAGACAAGGTTACGAGGTCTCGCTTCGCCCCCTGCTCCCGACCGTTCCACCTATTCTGAAAAGTACGTGCAGGCAGAAAGGCTCGGAAAAGTTGAGTTTCTGTTCAAGCCGCCAAATACTTAAGAGATTTTTTTTTTTGTTCTCCGGTCATTCATAAACGCTTTCCAGCACATTAAAATAACGGATGGACTCAAGAGGCTGCTCCGGTCGGCCCTCAATGGACAGCAACTGCGACAACTATTATTCCACAATGACTTTAATGATTGTGTGCTTCCCTGCCATGTTATTTAAGGACCTCACCAAGTGGGAGACTGATTGGAGGAAAAGTGGAACTCGAGATGTCAATTCAAGGTCTGTGACGTGCACACAAACACACACACACATTTCCGTTATTTTTTCCGTCTTTTTTTGTCAAATCTCATAAAAAAATGTGACGTAATTGGATGTAGCAAAGATTATCTTAATATTGAAATGAGTCATTTCTTTTCATGGATATTACTTTATTATCCAGATAATTTTTTAGGTACTTTTTACTTTCACTCCACCACGTTTTTACAAAGCATTACACGCTATCTGCATAAAACATAAACAACAACACGCTTTCCTCTCTACTTCACCTCTGAAATACACACGTGTATATAAATATGTGCCTTTGCAGTCACTTTTTCAGAGAAAATTTACTTCATCATCGTCCTCTCTAAACAGGTTCATTGGGTGTGTTTAGCTTCAAGAAACAGGCTCCTGATCCTCCAGTTTATCAAGCAGGACAAGGTCAGAACCTGGCATATGGCTGAACACGACACTGTGGTCAATATGCAAATCCGAGGATGCTGCTGGAAACTCTCACCTCCGATGCAAAGAAGCTAAATCCTGCTCGAGAATGTCATAAAATGCCACTAGATGTTATAATACCGTAACTGTGACGCCAGCGGGTCGTATTAGCATTCTGCCAAGTGTCAGCGAGTTTTTTTTATTATTATTTATTTATTTTTATTTGCTCCTCTCCTGCTCTCCATGCTCACATATACAGGACTTTAACACAAGGTCCAGATATAGCTGATCTCATGGGTTTCTGTTTTTGCTGTCAGACAACAGCACGCGTACGAACAGTGACGGAAACACGGCCCATTAAGACTTCATGTTACCCAGCAGTCACTTTCAGACCATTTCCAAGCTGCCGCGGCGCCGCTCTGCTAAAGCTCTGATTTCATAACTGCTGCGTTGTTTGACACAACCTCTGAGATACACTGTGATTTCATATTTACTGGTAACACCATCCCCCCCGGGGGAGAGATAGGCCCTCGTATACGTCTGTGTCAGCTGCTTGCGTGGACGTGGAGATGCAGAGGGAGCGTGTGCGAAGGTAAATATATATATATATATAAATGTAGAGTAGCTCCAGACGCATGTGATAAATGCGCTCTCTCAGAGACAGCCTTTTTCATTTCTTCGCGTTAAGCCCCAAACTTGCATCTTTCTGGTCTCACATCTTTAATAACAGCTCAGAAATCATTAACACTCCACCAGAGCCACAGCCTTTATTAATCACACTCGGAGTCTCCTGAGTATTAAGTAGACTCATCACAGCCCAACAACAATTACTCTCTTGCTGCCTCATCACAGCAAAAATATTAAAACAACTTTTACTTGACTCCAGAATGTGGCCGCATGATCTAACCGATACATTACACCAGGGAGGGATAAGATATATCTTAAAGGACAGACTCCCACAGCGTAATGAGATTTGGAAACCCCTCATATCACATCTGGCTCACAGAGGTTCCTGCTCTGTGCATTTTATCTAATAAGTTAATGAGTGAGGGGGGGGGCTGAGGAATGGGAGGTTTAGGAAGATAAAAGGGAAGATAAAGGTTTGGACTTAATGCTGCATTACTTCTTTATCTCAGTTATGTTCACATTTTATCTTTTGTATTTATTTTCCATCCATCCAGGACTGGAGCCGACACCATCGGGTGACCAGGCGCCGCGCATCCCGGACATTTCGTCATCGCATCACAGGGCCAACTTAAAGGGACAGACCTCACATTTGACCGGCGGACGATTCAGAGTTTCGGGTTAACTTCGGCGTTAATCATTTGATTCTACAATCAAAACCAGCTGCCTGTTCTCCGAGGCTGCAGCCGGGGAGACAGACGCTGCTGAAGCGGAGACGCCGGTCAGAAGTTAGCAAGCGAGTCACGGAAAACTGGGTCTGTAGCAGCTGTCAGTCAGAGTGCATTCATGTGTATTGGGGGCACAGCTTCCACGAAAGGCCTGATGGGAGGGGCCGTAATGGCGCCGCCTTCAAAATCACCAACCCTGTCTTTAATCCTGTCTGTATACACGTTTAATTTTTGACTGATTATTTTATTACATTCACACGTTTCTTTATTTGTTGTATTTCTGTAAATCTACATGGCTATATATTGTTATTATTCTTATGAATGGAAATGAGAATTTACATAAGACATCAGCACGTTTTTCTGTAGCTCAATACAAACACGTGTGTGTGTAGGGAATGCTTGACCTTGTGCTTGTGAAGACAAACTGTTCTCTTCACATGTACTCCAGCTCGAGTAATTCACCATTATTGCAATGCAAAAAACTCTCATTAACGGTAAAACCTTCCAAACGTGATCATGCAAACACATATAGTTGAACGGTGCATTCAAGGTTTTAAACACAAAGGACCTTCCGCAGTGCTCCACAGGCTGTGAGCATCACTGTGTCGTGCAGGAACTAAAAGCTCTGCAGGATTAAGAGTGGCTGCTCTATTACTTCTGCTTTATTGTTTTTTTTTTTTTTTTATCCAGACTTGTGGTCATTACAGCAGTCCATCGCCATGTAGGCAGGAATCTTCTTAGCCTGCAGATTAGGCCTGCATCTGCCCCCCCCGCCCATGTACCTGTATAGTAGACTATGAGTGACGGTCCATCCTTGCAGGGCACTGCCAGAGGACTAGATTGCCAATGCAGACCAACAGCAAGACAGACGCCTTGTGTGTCTCGCCGCTGAGTGACAGCAAACTGTCAGGGCTCTTGTGCGGCTCCGCTGCCGTCTTTTCATTTCCGATGCTGCCAGCAAGGAGGGGGACTCATGCATGCAGCGGCAGCTGAGTGCGGAGGCACCTAGGAGGCATCCCTGGGCTTGTCAGACACAAAAATCGAATCCAGACAGCCAAGAATTGGGATGAGAAACCCGAAAATAGCAGCTGTCTCTGCAAAATTGGAACAAATGGAAGTTGGATATGCTGCAGAAAATAAAACAAGGGAAACAAGTGGGATGTAACGTGACACTGTTTGCTGACAACAAACCAGGGCGAGCGTGCGCCGCGGCAGCCAGGCTGCTGTTTGCAGCCGGGGCAGCTTATAGTTTCTGTCCAATTGCTGCTGATCTCTGATCTTGTAGGTCGCAATTATGTGCCCCTGCGCCTCCCCACTGTTCCTCCTCCATCCCTCCCTGCTGCCATCCTCCCCTACTCCTCTAAAGCCCCTCTGGTATCCTATAAGCAGCATTTAATTGTGGAGGGCTGATCCGGGGAAGGAGTAATCAGATGAGAACAGTGGCAGGGGGAATCACATGGATATACATTGGCTAACGGGGGATTAATAATGCTGGCGTCTTGATTGAAGTTCAGCGGCTCTCACTCTCTCTCTCTCTCTCTGGCAAATGGAAGGTGGGGAAGGAGAAGGGAGGCAGGAGAGAGTGACGGGGGGGGGCAAATGAGCGGAGAGTTGCAAAGACAGAGGATGATGAGGGGTTTTCAGATGAGAGCTGAGAAGAGACAGATGGGGAGAGGACAGGGAAATAGAGAAAGGGAGTTAGAGCAGTGAGAGGGAGTGGGAGGAAGAAAGAGCAAGGATAGGAGGCAGCGGCGCAGTGCAGTGCGGGGGGGAGAGAGACAGGAAAGGAGAGAGCGAGGGAGAGAGAGTGAGAGAGGGAGGGGTGAGAGACTGGAAGCCTCCGGTGCTACTGAACCAGTGATATGCAGGCAAGCAGAGAGGGAAGACGAGGAGTGTGAGTCCATCGGCATCTCCGAGGCCGGCCCGATGAGGGGGTGAGGGGCTCCAGAGCGCTACAACGGAAAGGACAGTGGGAGGAGAAGCAGCAGGAGACCGAGGAGAAGGAGGGGAAAGGCACCGGAACAAAAAAAAACCAAGCAGACTTCATCGGGAAAAGGGGGAGTAGATGGGTGGGATCTGAGCCGAGCTGGAAGGAAGGAGATAAAAGTTTTGGAGAAAAAGTAAGAGAGGGGAACAGGGACTTAAGACAGAGCGGATAGAGTCTATGTTGATGGAAAAGGTAGGAGGAGATTCATGGAAAAAGAGGAGGAAGCTCGCTGTGTCTCAGGAGTCCTCCTGTCCCTCTGCCGCTGCTCCATCTTTCTGTGAGGCTGCTGGACATCTTCCATCACCATGTTCTCTGACAGCAGGGCTCCGGCGCCTGGGGAGCAGAAAGCCTTCAAGCCGCACGCCCCTCACTTCATCCCGTGGCTGCGCAACAGCCTGAAGTCCCACCACAGCAGCGACCTGGGGCTCAACGGGCCCCAAAAACCCAACCCGGAGGACCGCGGCAGCCTGACCCCGCTGGAGAAAGCCAAGGGGATCGGGTTCTTCTCCTTCCCGGGGAAGGGCCGTACGAAGAAGGGTGACCTGCGGTGCAATGGCATGGGCATGGCCAGGATGCTGCCCGTGGTGCTGAGGGGGCCCCACATCCTGCCAGGGGCTCTGGGGAAGCCGAGGGAGGACAGTCCGGTCAGGTGGAACCAGTCTCCAGAGTTGGACCCAGACCCCAACACACAAACCAGCCCAGGGGATGGGCCGCAGGGGCCGGTCAACAGCTTCCCCGCTGCTCAGGAGAACCACACGTTGGGGAGGAACCTCCTTCCCTCCCAGAATGACAAGACCAGCACCGCAGTGAAGAAATACGGGCCACTGGTGGTACCCCCGCCTGTTCCTGCTCCTGCTCCTGCTCCTGCGCTGCTCGCCGAGGAGCCAAACTGCGAGGTGCCTGTCGTGCTGTGCATGGAGGACAGGAAGGAGGAGAAGGTGTGGGACTACGCCAGCCACACCACCTTCTGCCAGAGAGACCTGCACTCATCCAGCTGGGTCAGCCCGGCCACTCAGGGACTAATCGAGAGGCAGCACGGCTTCAGCTCCAGCTTCAGCTACATCAAGCACCAGAGCAGGAACTGCCAGAGCCACAGGGACCTGACAGCGCTGAGGGAACCACCTGTGGAGGGATTCAGCGGGCCCCTCAACGGGATCATCTTCTCCACCGAGGTCCCCCACAGGGGCGCGGGCTGCTCCACGGCGCTACGGCACCCCAGGAAGCCCAGGCCGAGCTCGGAGCACATCGCCGTCCTGGGCCAGAGGGCGACGTCGGTCAGACGCAGACCAAAGAGCGAAGGGGAGCCGGAGAGGAGGGAGGCGGGCTGCAGCCGGAAGGCAGTTCGAAGTCAGATCAAACGAGTGGTGGACAACCTGGAGCAGGTGCTCGCGGCGCTGAGGGACATGCACCAGGAAATGAGAGAGGTGGGTGAGGTGACAGATTTTGATTGATTGGAAATAGTGAGGATCTCTCGCATCCAACCATTTCAGCTGCTCCATCACAAACAGAAGGGAGAACAGACACTTGGTCCTCTCTCAATGATTCAGTCGTTTTCCTCATGCAGGAAATGTTCATGCCTGTGCTCAAATAAAACCCTGCAGGGCTCGTGCCCTCGCGTGTGACAATGCAGACTGCAAATGCACGTCCTCAGCAGAATTGAACATGCATTCAAAAGTCGGCGGCAGGGATGCACAAATCCACCGCAGCCCGCAAACTGTTTCTCCAACTCTCCTCCGACCGAAACCTACTCATGCATACATTTTAATAGAGGTGAATGAGACTCTCTCTCTCTATATATATATATATACGTATGGTGGCCCATTGGCGTGATGCATTCACAGATTGCTGAGATTACGCTGTGTGACATTAGGCAAAGCCCCCCCCCCCCTTCCTCCACTCTCCCTCCCCTATTGACAGATGCTGCTCCAGGCCCAGATGGACAGTGTCCGACCCTTTCTTATAATCCATTTATGTCCGAGTATCTCTGCCTCGCGTTCCTCATCTGGAATAAAGGGACATTAAAAAAAAAAAAATCTCGCCTCTTGCCGTTTGATCTCCCATCTGCGGGGGTCGTGGCTAAACCCGAGGTGCTATAACCTCATCATCCTGGCAGTGTTTTTTTTTCTTCTTCGTGTGACAGTTTTAATATAACGCTGATGAAAGAGCATACAGGGTGCGATGAGAGGGCGCAAACCAGCACTGTGATAGAAAGTCCCAAATTTTAACAACAGAGATGACAGATCAAAAGAAGATAAGGCACCAGAGAAGACTTTGGTTGCATATTTATTTCAAAGCCCTGTTTTACGATTCTGTTGCATGAGCAGCAACCCTCCTTTTGGCTAAATAATACATTTGTATTATAAAAAGAAATTGGAGTAAGCCTCTAAAGCATTTTAGGGCTGAGACCAAACAAATACAACAGCCACACTAAAGACTAACGCACGGTGAGAGAAGAAAGCATCGCACATGAATACGCCAGTGATCCTCTGCTGAGGAATTTCAGGCAAGGCGAGCGCTGCATTATGACTCAGAACTTCAAGGGAAACGACAGCAAGGTTAAACTGAAAGAGTTAAATGAAAAGGAAAAGGAAAACACTTAGCACTCAGCAGCGCCACACGTGAAGACCTGAGGGGTCAGAGACGTTTTTGCGAACACTCATGGGAGCAGCAGACAAAAAAAACAAAAAACAGGGTCCCCTGCTCTTTTATCTCTTGCGATTCCTGACATTAACAAGCAGCACCTGCCCACAGTCACTTGACGTGCAGACACACACACACACACACACACACACACAGACTCCACTTCAAAGTATTAATATGAAACGCCTCGCCTGAAAAGCTACGGCATAAAAAAAAAAAGAGACAAATCAGGTCATCTTCTGACATCGGCAAGGATGCTGTTGAACACAGAGAACAAAACAATAATTCTTTCGTTCTTCCAGGACCTGAGGATTTATCTGTACACGACAAGCAGGTGGAGAGATGGGTCAAACATTTTCCCCAGTGTAATTTTCTGCAATCTCTCTCCAGGCTTTGTTACATCATGTGTGCGCGTCCACCCACCTGACCATGTCTGTGTTAATAATGTATCTGTGTGTGTATGTGTGCACTGTACACTCTGCAAACATTGAAAAACACACATAGATGTCCTTCCCGGTGTGCCTGTGTATGATATATTACACACCCTCCACTGAGAGTTATTAGAAGGGAAACCCACTCAAATTTAGCTTACACATTTCCAGTAATGGTGCTCTCATCCTCTAAAGGCTGAGGTAAACATTTTTGCACTGAGTACTACAAGCTCATGTGACTTGCTCACAGATTAGTGCGATACATCTGCCGAGAGCCGGCTGCAAATATGCTCTAAATTATAAATGCGGCCTAATGCAGAAGAATTAATCACCCAAAACTCCATCATTTGAGATATTTATTACTATCTAGAGGATACTGCGTCCTTTGCTTCTCCAAATGAAGGAACGCGCTTGTCATAATAATAATAATAATGATCTAGCGTTGAAATGTAACCGCAGAAACAACACACGCTCATGATGCTCTGAGTCATTTGTTTTGGGGAAGTTTGAAGTAGTCTCTGTCATGAGATGATCGAGTTGAGCGCGGGTCAAGCTCCAGAAAGGCTGCACGTCCCATAATGCAACTTAACGATCAAACTCTGTCTACCAGGTAACACCCACATCTTTCACACTCAACTCAGAACGACAGAGTTTTACAACCATTAACATTATTCATTCACAGTCGTCCTCGTGAGAAGTAAGCTGATCTGCATGTGAACAGTCAGTGGAGCGTATCTATTATGCCACCGGCCTTCTCATTAATCCGCTCACTGCGCTCCCTCCATCATTGTTTGTATTTTCTAGGTGGTGCAGCAGATTGACTATCTAACCTCGTCCATCGATCTGAACGAGGAGCAGCAGCAACAGCAGCGGCAGAAGGGCACCAGAGGAGGCGACGGGGCCAAGCCTCCCAGCGACAGCAGCTCCATTTCAGGCTCCAGCTCCAGCGAGGTGACAGTATGCAGCACCCATCGGAAGCCGTCCGAGCCTGGACTGCAGCCAGGCACCGCTGACTCATCTGGCACCCTCAGGAGAGGTCACCGTAGCAGGGGCCAGTCTCCACCCAGTGTGCAGCTGTGCCCGGTGTCCTCATCCGAGAGGAGCCGAACTCTCCCCTTCGCCTGTAGTGTTGGGTCTTCACCCAGAAACGGTGGACTGCTGCCGTACAGCAATAATCCCCCTTCATCTGGTCCGGCTCCATCGCAGAACCTGACCTCCCGTGACCTGACGCTGCCCACCCAAAGAACCCTCCCTGTGCGGCCTCCCACCCCTGGTCTCTCCCCTCTCACAGTAAACCTCCATCCCCCCAAAAGCCCAATTTCGAGGCCTCACTCCCCTGGTCCATCCTCCTTCATCAGGGTGGGCCACATCTCCCCTCCCTCCCCGATGTCTCCAAAGCCTCACCCACCCCCTGCTCTTAGCCCGTCTGTCATCATAGATACCAAAGGAGGATCTTACCAGACCCCGCAACGCGACCACCCATCTGCCGGCTCGCTGCCTCCATCATCGACCCAGCCTCCGTCTGCCAGCTGCCCACCCACAGGCCCACAAGCTCAAATGGCGTCCAGCGTCGACAGAGAGAAGCGAGCGTACTTGGCGGGGCCGGTCCACGCAGCCTCGCAGGCGTGCGCTGCCCCCGCGCAAACGGCGAAACCGTCGGCGGCGCAAGGCCGCCGAGGTCGCAAGCCTCCCCCTTACCCCCACCACAGAATCTCTGACCCCGCAAGGAAAGCGAAGGAGACCCGTGTGGCGCCTCCGTATCCGGAGAAAAGAAAGCTGCTCTCGACCACGGTGTGAGACGATGCAGCGGGAGCGCGAGGCCGACCGAACTGAGCCACATTCACAGCACCAGCCACGAAGTCAGCGGGAGCGGGGAGTGATTTAAGGGTCGCCAAGTTAAACTGAGGCCGTTTCCAAGGTAACGGGACAGAGAGGCAACCCGAGGTGAGTGTGTCAGGAGGAACAGTTCGGCGCCGCTGATGTCTTCTTCGAGTACGCAGAACATACACAGGGCATCGCAACATCTGTCTGGGTTACTGATCCACTGACAAGAGCCTCCATACAGATGCTCACTTTGCACGGCGGCGTGCGCAGTTGAAGATCAAAGGAGAGGCTCTAATTAGAAAGAACTCTGAGGGAAATTGTAATTATTGTAAAATGACAAGACCAAGCGAGAGCCCATTTCTTCTGGTACGCTGCGACCCAGGCACTCAGACATTTCCACTCACACGTGTCTGTTTTGTCTGGGTCGGATAATTGCTGTCAGGGGTTGAGACGATATAATGAGAACTCGGTGCACCTCGGGCCACTTTGGCTCGGTGATGTGAAAGACAAGTGCAGGGTCAGAGAGGCCAGAGATGTGTGACGGATCGGGAGACAGGAAACTTAGCAAAGGCCAGGTGAGGAGCGCACAGGCCGAGCCGCTCTGCGCCGACTGGGTCGCGAGCCCACACATCGGGATGTGCGTCTGGGGAGAAGGGCGGGCAGCTGGCCATCCATTGTACCCTTCAATAAGTAAAAATCCCCTCTACTTAGCCGCTTCTGGCTTGACCCGGCCGCTATCTCCATCTGTTCCCCCTCCAAATGTCAGGAGAAGCGAAGAGAAACAGGGGGCAGGTGTGCGAGAGAGGGAAAGAGGGAAAAATAGAGAGGCTGGACTTAGATACAGCACAGCCGACTGAATTAAGTCACTCGATGCCATCCTCTCTGAAATGTTGCTGCATCTCAATGCCATCTTTTGTCCCCGTCTTTGGGATTAAGCTGTTATCAGGTGTCGTCAGGTGTCGTCAGTGCCGACTGGTGCAAGGAGCGTTTTCTCTATCGACCCATTTTTGAGCGGCTACAGATGGAAGAGGCGGGGTCTTACTGCAGCTCACCAGCAGGTGGCGATCAAAGCTCTTTGGCTTCACTTGTGGGGAGCTCACATGTCGTCCATCTTCGTACATCAGCGGACGGGCAGCTCGGCGAGGCTGTACGTTGACTGAGTAAATGTTACCCTATGACGACAGATTGCGAGATAAAAGTCAACACTTGTACGACAATAAACCAAAAACATGAAGTCTGAAAAGGCAAAGATCAAATAACTTCTGAAGAAAAAGGTTAGCCACTAAAATCAGCTGGGCAGCGAGAGTATTTGAATGCAGTTTAATGTGCACAATAGCTTGTACTCCAGGCTCAAAGTGGTGGACCGTCCAGATAGACAATTCTGGGATGATTATAAATGTCCCAGATCAAAGCTTGTGAATGGAGGCCATTGTAAACCAAGCATGTGCTCTGCAGAACTGAGCACGTATATATTTTTTTTAATGGCCGCACAGCGAGGAGAACGGTACCTGAGTGTTATTTGTTTTGGGGCTGGGTGACAGCATAGAGGCAGCTGTGGGTCTCTCACACACACACTCAACTGATGCTAAACAAAGAGCTATTGTGCTGCAGAGACTTATGACTCAATGGAACAACCGTCCTGGGAACAAAGTGTCAAATTTGTTTCCATGAAGGCCAGAAAAAATGGAGAAGAGATTCTGAAACAGCCCCAGCTTTGCTATAAGATGCATTAATTACAAGCAGGAGACTGTGGGAGTTTCTTGGCACGGCCCGCGTGTTGTGATCTCAATGAAACTTGGCTCTGTCAAAGTGCGACTACGCAACAGATTTTCTCTCAATAAATTCAGAAGTTTTATGGTTACAGCCGTTGCTGCATTTCCCCGCTACATCACTTGTGGTTGTATTACACGTTTTAAAAACCACAGATGCCAATTGAGGACAATCAGGAATACTGATTTTTCTCTTGGCTTAACACAAAATGAATAAATCCCTCCCAATGCTATATCTCTATAAGCCCTCCAAGATCAGTGCTCTATACATTCCCATATGTGCCTCTGGATCACAGGCTGTATATAAAAGCTCTGGATTTAGTAGAGCCTCCCTGCAAAGCCTTGCTCCCCAGGAACTTAGAAGAAACAATGGAAGCGCTTTATCTCATGCAAACATTTATCTGAGAACAATATATGTTAATTGAGTTCCCTCGCAAAGCAAAAAAAATCTTCACAAGACTCATTCCAATATCAAGTTTCGTATGAAGTCTCATTTGTAACATGTTTTTTTTTTTAAATTGAGATTAATAAGGAATAAATTAATTCTGGTTATAAAACTGTTCAAAATGAACCCCGCCAAGCTCTGACAGTGCTCCCTGGCTGGCACTTTCTCTTTTCATGTTTAGCCTTTGATGATGAAGCCATGGGTGGTTCCATCAGATCATTGTGATCCGACATAACAAGACACAAAAACAAACACTCAACCCCAGAGCAGTGACAACACGTCTTTACTGAAACGTACATCGCACTTCATCATGAATCAAAACGATCATGAATTAGACAGAAAAAGAAGTAACATCTTGTTTTTAATTCCCTGGTCAGGATATGGATGTGGGGAATTCCTGGTGTGACTTCTTGACAACGACAAAAAGGGACACACAAAAAACATCCCTGTTGAACACTTCCTCAACTCCCAGAGGACAGACGAGAGAAACCAAACCGAGGCCAAACCAGGTACGAACCTCAGGAAGTCGTTCACACCAGAGTCAAATCTGAAATCAATCCCCAGACCTGCTCCTCTGGACACAAGTGTGGATCTAAGGAGGTCGGATCATTGTAGGAGAGATAAAAGTAATCCTGCCCACTCCATACGAGCAGGGAGAGGACAGAGGGACCAGAGGGACCTAATAATAATGACTTGAAACATTCACAATATCCTCGCTGATCCACACGTGACACTGAAGGATGAAAGCAAAGCACCCAAGAGCCAAGCGTCACACACTATATTGAGCTTCGGTCAAATTTCACATTGAGTTCAGTGAAATGTCACAGAAAGAGAAACGCAAGTGTTTACAATTACAGAATAGAGTTTTATGTCTGTTGTGATTATTGTTAGTTACCGAGTTTGTAATGAGGATTTTTATATTAAAACAGTGATATATTTTTAGTCCTGTTTAAGAGACACACTGTGGGGCTCCGTGCTTCATCACTGTTTGTTTCTGACAGAGTAAAGTAGAACAAACAGCGTGAAATTAGCACTAGTGTGCCCGAGCTCTCAGTTTCTTCCATTCCGAGCCTTTGCTCTGACGTGCAGGTCAATAAGACTTTCCGGTGAGTTCACGATTTGTTCAATTTGCTGCCTGGTGTGCACCAGAAAGAACAAAAAGCTTTCAGCACTCTAAAGGCTCGAGATGTTTCAGATTCCCAATTTTTTAGGGAATTCACAATTAGCTCAGATTTATTGGAGATTTATAAAATAAAAAACTGCTTTAGTTTGCTCAAAAACCCCATTGCCCCATATATCATTCTCTTAATTTACATGATGAAGCTGCTATCTGCTTGATTACGATCGGTGCTCGCAGTCAAAAAGAAGCAGAAGAGTACGTTTTCCCAAATAACACTCAATTGTGATCTGGGGGATCAAATGTGATGCTTTCGGTTATCTGGAACAGATGAAAAGACAAGGGACAGAGGCGCCGTCTCAACAGCAGCTCAGAGCAGAATGAGATTGAGGAAAAAATGTAATTGTTTATGTGTGTGCCATGATGATACAGGGGGATTACTCACTTTCCTCTCAGGATTACACAGGAAGGATAAATCCCTCCCGACTCTAAATGTGTTATCTATACTCAACAAACCCCCACACACCAATCCTGTGTACATTCACTTACATCCCCTGTGGATCAGGGCAGATTTATTCACTGTAAATCTTATAGCCTCAAAAACTAAGAAACAACTATGGAAGCACTTTATCTTATGGCAGAATTTTAACTAGGACACCGTGTAACAAAAAAAAAATCTGGATGCTCAACTGACGCTGCCTCGTTTTATTATTTTCGTCCCAAGCAGCATAAATCTACTGAGGTAAGAGAATAACCAGGTACAGTAATTAATGTACCGACAGAGAAGGTGCAGCAAAGGCAATGTCAGTATCATCCTACTTCAAATTTTGGTTGAACAGATCCATCCTTTATTCCAGCTGCTCCCAGTGGTCAAAACGTGACCAGAGCTCCGTCAGACTCCTGACCAGTTACAGCTCGTCGTGCTGCGTCCGTCCAATGGCGGTCAGTTTGGAGAGCTGAGCGTTGAACTTGCCGTCGTTGTGGGTCACTACAGGGCAGGAGGGAGAGAGAGAGAGAGAGAGAGAGAGAGAGAGAGTAAATCACTGTCAGAGACAACATTATTACAAAAATAGGGAAAAACCGTGTCAGCGATTCAAAGCACCTGAACCCAGCAAGTACCATCTGACTGCAGAGCTGCAGAGGCAGCAGATTCAGAGCTGCAGGTCCAGACCAACCTGCCTGTTGCCAAGAAGAGTAACAGCAGCAGGTTTACACACTGCAGATGTATATGTGCGCCGTCTACAGGCAAGGGAAGTAGCTGCAGGGATGAGTCCCTAACCTGGGAATAACTAAAAGTTCTACTAAAAGTTTATTTTTTTTTATTATTGTTGCGAAATACAGTCTTTTTTAAAAAGATTTAAGTGACCAATTGAGAATGGGCTCACGATGCACATTAAAACTGATCATGAGTCACAAGCCTCGTCGTAATCGCACTCGCTCTTCTAAAGAATAACTAACTTTGCAAGTGGGAAAGTTGCTGCAGAAGTGTGCTTCAAATCAAACGTAGTTGGAGGGGCTGGAAAGCTAAGTAGCAACAGTGGTGTCGTTTGGTTATACAATCAGACATTCACTCCTGGCCACTGCCTTTACAAACCCCAAAAGAGGTGTTGTTGTTCCGAGCAACAGCTCAAGTGTGTGCGTTTTGTAAGCTTGTGTTTGTCACAAGTCCTATTTTCCACAATTATCTTAAGGCCAGTGGAAAAACGGCATCTCTTTGTTGAGGTGTGAGGGGGATTCTGCTTTGGCCAAACAACAACCATCATCCCCGCCAGTCTTTGTGTCTTCTGCATTTTGCATATGGTTGAACCTGCAGGCAACGAGTGATGCAGCTTTGTTTTCTTATTAGTGGCTGTTGTGACAGAGGTGTGCGGTTGTCAGAATGTAATAGTTCTGTTGACCAGAGCATATTATTTGCCGGATGAGTGAGACCTCAGTGATCGTTCTGCTCACAGCGTATCGGCTTCTCTTCACATTCACATGGAAGACAGAGGCGGAGAGTAAATTGTGCATAGAATAGAAACAAGGGATGATGAACAGCTAATCGGCAACTATAGGATTTCCAGTTGCAGTTATGATACTTTTTTTAAAAACAATTTAATAAATCATTTAAATGTGAAATATTTATATAAAATGTTCAACTCATAGATGGAGTGAGTAAATAATTTAAATCATGTATTAAGCTGAGTTTTAAAAATTTTAAAACACACAACATGACAGCAGCCCTGCAGATGGCACAGATGTCTTCGTGTTTAGTTCGAAGGTGCAGTTCCTTTTGTTTAGAGTAGGTGGTGCTGGTCAGGCAATGACTGAACAGCAACCCCCCCCCCGTGGATGGTTGGCAGCTAACCAAATAGGAACATGGGAGTTACAAGCTAGCTCACTGATGTACGTCTATTCTAACTAATGGTCAGTTTGGCAGAAACACAACGAGGACTCGCTCCCTCACTATCAAGCCTGGATTCATTTTCGCCGATGGATTACGATCGAGCGGTGACTTTGGTTATGAGTTCTCTTGTGTAGCCTCATGCTGAAAAAAATGACTGATGACAATTCTGTGCCGTTTGAATCCAGAGTGAGATTTTCTGCTCAAACTGAATAACAGCGGAAAAAAAAGAAAGCTACAGGGACAAATGGCAGCCCACTCCCTGCTGGAAGTTATGCTTGAGAAGGAAGTCAGCAGGGAGCCTGCAGTGTGACGGGGAGAGGGAGGGCGTCAGAGTGAAAGACTGACATGACGAGCAGTGGGAGTTGATCAATTTCTCACCTGTTGAGTCTCCTATGGTGAATTCCTCCGGCCTCAGAGGCACGTCGCTCAGTCCAGCCCCTGCAGTCTGCGACTGGAGCCGCACACAGAAGAGGATGAGGAGGAGAGGAAAAGGACAAAGGAGAAAGAGAGAAACATAAACAGGATGAGAGGCGAAACGGCAGAACGGTTGGGGGAATGTGACGACTAGGTCAGAGAGGGTGGGGGCGGTAGGCGTGCGTGTGTTTGCGAGATTATTCCTGTCCCATCATAGTGAAGTTGTTTTGTGTTTGCTTTGTGTTTGCAGGGCTCAGAGCCAGAGCAGGAGGCTGAAACATGTGCTCTCACTAATGACAGACTGACACCGCCGTCCTTGCTGGGGGAAGGAGGCGTGTCAAGGTGAACTTCGCCGATGACCACATCAGATACGCAGACCTCCACAGAGTGACTGAGCTCAGACACAGTCGAGACATTAACCTTCAGTAAAAACACTACGTGCAAAGACGCCACAATTCAGAGCTTGACTTCCAGGACAAATAAAGTTTTTATTTTGTACTTTTGTCTTTGTGTCGTTTTGTCAGAGTTGGGAAGAGGATCACGGATTTAAAATGTGCAGGAACGTGTGGCGAACATAGTGGGTTTCCATTGAGACATAAGTACGACAGGAGGGGTTAGTGAAGCGAAAGACACACGTCAAGAGTGCAAGGAACGACATGTTTTATTCAACTGTGCTCAGGAGTTACACTGCTCTGTCTCCGATGAGGCCAGATGACGTTTAATGGATCACTGTGTGGGATTTAGTGTCATCTAGTGGTAAAGTGTCATTTTACAGTCAAACTGAGGTAACACATGTCCTGTAGCCTGTTCTGTTCATCCGTTCTGGGTTTCTATAGAAACATAGACAACTCCCAGTGTAGATTTAAAGGGCTCATTCTAAGATGATGGAAACACAAGGTCACCTGATCATGTTTGATTTCTGATGGCATTTAATCCCATAAAATCTGAAACCATGAAATTTTTATTTGACATAGCCAGACATCTGACTCATCAGGATAAGTCAGCAGACATTCGACAGAAATTCGTAGAGGTCTATTTTGGGTGCAAAGAATTGAGATTTTACAGAATAAACTAACACATGATTTTTCTATGACAAGACCAATACGCAAAAATTGAATCAACCATGAAACCAACACTTTGTTGCAGGTGCGGTGAAACGTGTGACAGCACCCAGGTCTGGCTGGTGTAATTTATTTATGCATGAACAGTACATGAGACCCACAGCTGCAAAACAACTGACTGTGGCATTACATGTGACTCTAAAGATCTTTTTTTGTCTCCGAAACCAAGATAACAAGCTGACAAGCTGTTTCCCTCTATTTTCTATCAAGAGAGGAAACTGCTAGACAAACAAACCTGCCTTGCGTTTTTACCCCTCACCCTGACTAATGCACTGTTGGGGTATAAGTGGATGGTTTTTACTTGCAGGCTATGCAAAAATGTTCATCAACAATATTAAGCCTTGGATTTCTGACATTTGTGCAGACGCACTGGATTCTAACCTCTTAACTTATTTGGGCTCAGTATGGTCAGCTTTAATCTCTACACTGACAGGGAGGGCCCCGAGCAGCGAGGTAATATCAAGGAAAAACTCATTACTGCACTTTGTCTTTGTTAGCGAGCGGAGTCCTGCGAGCTTTTTGCTGTCCGGCACAAGCTCCACTCCAACTAATCATTCAGGAGAAGAGCTGAGGAGTTGAAACACAGGGGACGGTTCATCCTGTGCTGCAACCACAGCGCTCTAACTGCACCGCGCAGGTTGTGGTGCAATTTGCTTTCCAACATCTTACAACACTGACGCCAAGGGAGATGCAAGTGATAAACTATTCAGTGGGTGAGCTCAGTGTTACACAAGATGAGCACACACTGTAGAAAGCTAAGTAAAAGAGAAAAAGTTTCATTAACCTGTCATTTAATGTATCATCCATCCCAAGCCATGTCATCTGTGGTTACCTTAACTAACTTCACCAAGGAGGACATGTTTTCATCTGCATTTGCAGGATTTCACAAGACTACAGAACAAATTTCCACCAAACGTGAAATAGAGAAATGTTGTTTATTTGACAGAATAACTCATAAATCTGACAAGTTAAGGGAGTGACAGTAAGGACTGTGCACGATTTAAAAGCTGTTATGATACTGCTGGGGCCCTGGTGGAGGCACGCACTACTGAGTGTGATTTGAGTATGCAATAGTCTTATACATTAATATTCAAAAAGTGTTTTGTCTTCTAGTGTAAAACTGGATGTAGGATTGCTTTGCAGGGGTGCAAGCTCTACCAAGTGGCATTCTTGTTCCTTACCTGAATGGTTAGTTAACATAATCAAAGTCAGTCACGGTGAAAAAATCAGGACAGGGTTTCTTTACTTACATATGCGTTGGCATATTCAATTTTGGTTCCCTTCAGTTCAGCTTTGAACTGAGTGAAAAACAGGTATGATTTCCCCTGAGGCCTGGAAGAAACAAAGAAGAAATATTTGTTATTAACTCTTCAGTCATTAGCATTCATTCAAACACCTCAGTCATGAATAAATTGAAATGACGTGAGGAACTTTGTGGGTCTAACTAAAAACAAAGAGGAACCCATGCACAGACAGATGGGACTAATTTAACTGAAGACACACTGACTGAACATCAGGGTCACTGAACTGTAGAAGAATCAGCTCAGATCGCTCTGCTGCTGAGAGAGAGAGAGAGAGAGAGAGAGAGAGAGAGAAAGAGTGTGTGTGTGTGTGTGTGTGTGTGTGTGTGTGTGTGTGTGTGTGTGTGTGTGTGTGTGTGTGTGTGTGTGTATGTGTGTGTGTGTGTGTGTGCGTTTGTCTGCTTGCTTGTGTTCTTGCGTGTGAGCATGTTTGTGTGTCTCACCTCCAGACAGAACAGGAAAACAAAGTGTCTTCATCACTCAGGCCCACACTCATCAACCATTGCTGTTTGGCAAAAACACAGAAGAACAATTCTGTTTATAATCTGCTACCATCAAAGATTTAATAAAGTGGTGAATCAGTAATTGGCTGATAAAGAGAGAGAGAGCGAGAAAGAGAGACACTCACCTCATTGGTTCCCCCTTGTGAAGCATAAGTGAATGAACATTCATAATCCCTCTGCAATAAAAGAGGCGGTTAGAGCATAGATCCTACATATTACATTCATTATTAATGGATCAATTACTTTAACAACACATTTGATGGATCTATTAATTATTTGAGCCACAGGGTGAACGTGAGCAGGAGGTAAATGCAGTCTGCTGCTCAGTAACTGTTTGATTTTAAAAATAACTTCACAGTATTACCACTCACTCGTAAAAGATGTAGCTCCAGCCATTAAACATGGATTTAAACTGTCAAATCCTATAAATCATCAATAGGAGGATATATCAAATGACCTTTATTTCTCATAACATTAAAATAATAGGTAACATTATATTATCACAGACTTCATTCATGATATTAGTGGTTCGTGTGGTTGTGTTGCCATGTAAAAGCACTGGTTGTGAGGGGTACGTGTTATAATATAATAATATAATGTTTTAAACACAATATAAGTGAATAAAGAACAGTCGCAGGAACAGCGGACCACCACAATCAATCAAAACACTTCCTGTCCAACCAGAACAGCGGCTCTCATTCGCTGCCGCTCAGCCAATCAGAGGCGCCGCTGTGGCAGCTACGTGTCAGCCTCTCAGCGGCCGTGACGTCATCAAGCTGCAACTCCAGCTGGATGTAGTTTTTTTCCAGTTGTGTGTTTTTAAAGATGAAATATGTGGAAACAAACAAATGTGTAGTGACTGAAACATGACCTTGACTCGCGTTCAAGTTAATAATGTCTTTTCTAACGCCGCTTATATCCCAATATGAGACGGAGGAGAGAATGCAGCGATGATAATAATAATAATACTGCTGCACAGGGTGAATTGGACTACACTCAAACTCACAGGGGATGAATTAAATCGAACATTTATAAAGGAGGCTAAAGGTTAATCAAAGAATGAAATAAAGAAGCTGGGCTAACAAGAGTCAAATGGAGCCACTCACTATTCTCTCGGAGAATGTGTGCACGACTCCTCCAGGTTTCACGTTGAACTCCACCGTCTTCGTCCGCTCAGCGGAGGCCGCAGCCGGGACGAGGGAGCACACCGACACGAGCACGAACAGCCAAGCCATGGCCAGAGCCCGACAGGTGATTTCGGCCGCCATCTCTTCCTGCTGTCCTGAGTGAGAGGCTCAAAGTGGCCGCTCCGCTTCCCCCCGGTGCCCCGTCCACTGAGATTGACGTCACCGCCCGCGCCACAGACCAAAAAGACACCAAATTTAAAAAAGCTGAACAAAAAAAATGAATGGGTAGAGTGTATGGATCTAACGTCACATAAAATCAATTATATATTTATATCCTTTTTTTCTTACTTGTTTTTTTTTTTTTTTTTCTGTATTATGATGCTACCATCTCTCACCGCATGATGTCGCCCTCCCCAGGCAAATTTGAATAGCTTCAGTTGTCAGTCCAGCAGAACAGGTGACGCTGGCTCACTAGTGAAACACTATAGTGAAACAAGTAAATCTGGATTCATCTGAGAGGAGACTACAACCAATACTACACAAGTCAGGGGTTTCAGACATTTCAGCAGATGTAAATGAGAAAGTGTCAACCATATAAAAGCCAAAAAAGTCACTTTAGAGCAGAACAAGATTCATCGTGACAAAAACAGATGATGTTAAAAAGTAAAAAGCAAAATTCCTTGACAGATGCGAGGGGGGGAAAATCTGATAATGTCTTTGAAAGGATTTCTAAAACAGAACTAATATGTTTCGGGGACTTGCTGCCAGTGTGCTGTGTGTCCTCTTGAGAATAAAATGTCTTTATCGTGAGCCTGGAATCTGAATGCCTGGGCCTTGTCGTGCTTGAGTCCAGGTCTGCTGCCCATGAACCCCCCAGGATCATCCATCCCTCCAGAATCCACATTTACCTGCCAACACAGACGTGTACATTCCTCCTGTTTTCACAGTAGCACCACATTTTGTGTGACAGCAGATGTCATCAATCTCGTGTCTGCTCCCACATGTCTGCATGTGTACATACGTTTTTATATGCATGTGTCTGGAGCCATAAAGAATCCTCATGGTGAAGCGTAACAGATGTTTGGTACAAGACCAGACCCCAGAACATTGTCGGACACTCGTGTGTAAAAACCGTAAAACTGTTTCAACACATTTCGACTCAAATTCAGTGTTTCCGTTGAATAACCTCATCCAGACCTCCTTCTCGTCCACTCCTCAGCCCACAGTGAACCAGGATTAATAAAAATGTGTTTCCTCTCATGCAGCCTGTTGAGTGTATTAATATTTGCACAGCAGTGCCTGGAGGGAAAGTACAGGCATCATTAGGCTCATATTCTTCCTTTTCAGACAGGGAAAGCTGTTTGCTCTGCAGTGATGGTCAGACGGAGCTAAACACTCCTTCCTCCCTCAGCTGTGTAAAACCAGGAGGAGAAGGAATATTCTGTTATTTCCACTGCACTCACACAAACAGCTTCTTCTCTTTGCTATAAACAAAAGTAAACACGGGCCGCAAACAGAACATGTGGTGTCAAATCATCCCACCAGTGGTGCAAATTCAAAGTCCAGACTTTACACAGGCAGCGGGGAGCTGAAGGTCACCACTTCAGTATGGCAGGAGCTGCAAATATATTTAACTGTAGAGCCTGTTTGTTTGTTGAACAGCAACAGAAATGAAACATCTGTGGAGGATAAAAATACTTTCGAGTTGTGTCAAAACTGAATTAAACTTCCCACAAGTCTCTCAAATCTGATTGTTTGGTTGATTGACAACATAGCTTCACTTCACTAGCAGATTTGTGACAATGCTGCTGATGCTGATTAAGGAGTGGATCCAAGACTAAGTTTTCCCATTTCATTTTTTTTATTTTTCATTTTCAGACCCCTTTTTTGTTCCATACAAACTATACATTCATGAGTGATTTCCTCCGGAGTTTAGTGGGCATCAGACCACACAGAAGAATGAATACTGGATTTAAAACCATCAGACTGTTAGAACATTTTAATGTTGCTAGTGTTGTCCTCTCTCAGTTTGTAAATAGGAAAATATTTGCTAATACATTCATCATAACTTCAGCTGCCGACCAGAAACCAAATAAACTCTATATATGCCATTTTAATTAAGTGTGTATGGAACCATATGAATGAGTCTATGCAGAAGAAAACAATGAATAAAAGACAAAATCTTTCAGTCAGCCTGTTCAACGCAGGGCCATCATTTTTCAAGGGGCATTTCTGGAGGAGGAAGGCTGCAGCTCGTGTCTGTCCAACCACCAAGCTGACCTCCATCATTTGTCCCTGCAGTCTCGCCTCTTGGCTCTGGCACTTGTTGACTGGGCGTCTCAGACACTCAGACCTTTTGGGCCCGGCCTCACAGACGCACAGCTCACGATAAGGACGGTTTGGCCGCGGTGCTGCTGATGTCAGCAGTCAGGTTTTCCTGGCCGTCTGCGGATCTGTGGAATTTCTCTCCTCCCTGTCATCTCCAGCCGTGGCGGGCAGGGGCGGCCGGGACCTCTCCCCGTCCTGCACGCCCTGCGGGCTTACGGCAACGACGGCCTGCCCTGAGCAAACAGCACCTGCAGCAGCCGAGGAGGTCACGCTCAAATTCTCATCGGGGGCTCGCCCCGAGGGCTCTCTGACCAAAGATGGTGCGGGCTCCGCAGAGAGGCCATGTTTGGATAAGAGGATGAGGGAAATCTGGGGATTTGTAAAACGGGATCATGCCCAGTGTGAAATGGAGATTTTAATTTTTAAGCCTTTTCATCTTTTCCATCCGTGTAATTTTATCATCGTCAAGTAACTGAGCTTATTCTGCATCTTTTCAGCCAGCTAATATATCTACTTTCCTTTTATGCAGGATGTAACAGTGTTTCACCTGATTCAGAAACATTCTTCTGGTGTTCTGGACAAATTCTTTAAAATAAGAAATGCAGCAGCAGGCGTAGAGACGAGCCTCATAGAAGCCGTTCCCTGCCTCATGCTGGCCATGACCGCGTGTTGCTGCGTTACACCAGCAGCCTCCATGACCTCACCTCCGACCGGCCCAAATATTCAACTTAAGCACATGCTGGACCTTCATCATTTACATTTCCCTTTCATTTCCTTTCTTTTGGCATGAAAGTTGTTGAACTCTTCCACTTCAAAAAAGACCAGCACAAAGCTTCTGTTCAGGCCCAGATCTCTCGCCACTCGGGTTTACTGCATGAGAGGAGTTCCTGTTTGTCAAACAACGATTCGACACGACACTTACGGAAAGAGAAATGGGGTGCCGAAACAAATGAGAGGGAAAAACAGTAAAACCTCTCACGGTTGTATATTTAACGTGGAACACCAGTGAGATCATGTGTTTGCGCTGGGCAGCAAACATCGTCTCTGTAAAAATATCCCGATTATTTATACGTTTACCAATCACGCAGCGTAAATCTGGTGACAAAGTGCAAACGAGCAAGACTGTTCCAGACACCTCATCTGGTGAATAAATGTTTTCCCAATCCCACATCCACTTGAACACAACATGACAAATATGCAACAGCAGCAGGATGGTGGTGACCAGCTGATGGACGTCCTCTGGGGCCGTCTCTCACCGATGTAAACGTGCAACGTGGAGACGTTTTCACACGTGTCTCTCTGAGGTGTGTTGGTCCAAAGGCATTTGAGAAATGCGCCACCAGCTCAGGCTATTCATTGCGGACAGGTTGTTGATGTAAGCCAGGCGGTAATAAGACGTCATGGCTCATATTTGTTCATTAGAACTGGCCATTCTGTTTTATTTGTGACCACTTTATGTCATCATAAAAGAGTCGGCATTCTCACTGCTGTTTTCCTGTGTCTTTATTATTATATATACGTTTGGAACTCAGTTGCCAGTGGCTCCTGCACCCTTAATGCATCAAATCCTTCATGGAATCTCATTCAGGATATTCCTGTTTTTTTCCCTACTCGCCACACATGTCAACTTTAAATGAATGTGAAAAACAGCCTTCAATTTTTGTTAAACAATCTTTATTAAAAATACAACGGACAACCTTTCAGTCATTCCAAACCCTTCACAAACCATTCAGTCTGACACTGTTAGAAAACGCTACATGGAATTATTGCTTTAAATACAAATGTTAGAGTATGTGATTTTTCTTTATTGTAAAAGTACTTTTTTTGTTTTCCGCAATACACGTCGTACAGTCATTAAACATGGAATAAAACAGAAGGATTTTAAACTCCAGGGGAGAAAAGCGTCGCAGTTTTCTTTCCAATAAACACTGATTCAGTCAATTGTTAAGAATTAAATAATTTATGACTGTGTTTGTTTTAAGTTTGTGAATTGTGCTTTTCTTGAACTTCTGCGTTCAGTTAAATACCAGTGGAAATGAGTTAATCCGACGAAAAATATAGCGTCAGCTTGGCTGAAGCTGCAATATATTATGTCATAAATACAAACAGCGAGAAACATAATAACAGCAAACATTTCTAAAGTCTACACAGCTGCACGACAGAGAAGCAGCTGTACATAGATGAACCACTGAGTTATATACTGTATTTATCTCATGCATATTTCTGTGGTTGGGTCGTCACGTCAGCTCCTGTCAAAACAAGCGACACACCAGTGATGACCTCGTGTTTCTGTCCTCTCAGTGGTTGAGACGTTGGAACTCTGTCCCTCTCCTTCTTACACGGTAATCCTGCAGTTCCTCGCCTGGACGTAGCCTCCCGTGTACCTGACGTCACAGCGAACCTCGTTGTTGGAGAAGTCCGACTCCTGGACGAGCTGAGAGGGATTCACCGTCACCTGAAAAACAACAGAGAGGGCTATGTCATGGGTAGGAAAGAAAACACACTGAAAAGCAGGCTTTGAATCAGATTTATTATTCACCTTGAGTATGTAGTTTCCTGGCGGTACGTCAGTGATGTCGATCCACTGGCAGTCGATGTTCGCGTGATACGTATCATAGCAACCAGGACCGAGGCCCTGAGACAAACACAGGCTCATTCACCTCCTGTTCGCTTCCGGGGAAGAATTGAGCGTATTTATGAAAATGAGTCAACCACCGACCTGCGTGTGGGCGGTGCAGGCAAAGCGTCGTCGTACCCCCTGGTCACATGACGTGTCCTCCAGACAGAAGCTGGCCTTGTGTCCCTCGGCCACCTTCAGTCCAGTGGAGGCGTCCAACAGGTCGTAGTTACTGAAGGCCTCCATGCTGTGGTAATGTCTGCAGAGAGGCAGAGAGAGCTCCACATGAGTAAATGCAAACGTGTTCCCGAAAACTGTCTTCCTAATGTCCTCACGTCTAAGACAGACCAAATATCCAACAGAGCATCACAGTTCTTCAAGCACATTCTTAAGAGAGTCATCCCCACGTTGGACTCACTGGTGGCAGCTGTGCCACTCCCACTCATGTCTGGGCTTCACTGGGAGGAAGTCTGCCGTTCCTTGGTTCTTCACGCGCTGCGGGAACCTCAGCAGGACTCTGTAGTCGAGGTCGCTCACCCCGGGATGATATGCAGAGCTGGAGGAAAAGGAAGCAGGAAACGAATGAGGACGGATCTCCCCGAGCAGCTTCCATGTGACACTTGGACCCGAACCACTGAGTGACCAGCCCCTTGAGATTCCTGCCAATGGCATCTTTACATCACATTATCCGTGAGTGAGAGCAGCACTTCACTGCACAGGGAGCTGTGTCTCGTCCACCGCTGACCGTAAGACAAACACCGATCCACCGCCACGGTGGCAGAAGTGGTTTCTGGTCAGGCCTCAGTAGTTCTTGTGTTCACCTCAGGAATCCTGTGCCTCTCACTTCAGAGCTTATTTTACTTGGCAGCGAGGCCGCTCAGATCAGAGGAGAGAGAGCCGGGCGGTTGCCAGGTTTGTGTCCAGCCGCTCTGTCATTCAGCTGTAACGTCAAAACAGGACAGAGGCCGACACACACCCCGGGAATGGACCTTCATTCGGAATGGCTGTCAAACGCTTTATTCATTCACATTTCCGTCAGACATTAAACGTTACTAATACGTTTCCCATGTATCTGTCAAATGCAGAGGTGTACCTGGACAGACAGTTCTCTTCAGCAGCACAGCGGAGGGCATACATCTGCACTCTCTGGATGTAAGAGGCAGCCTGGATGTAATAAGGGTCAGGAACCAAGTCTGGAAGACCTGCACAACACAAATCAACGTCAAAACCAGAAGAAGAAAGTTGGAGCAATAATCTCATTTTATAAATAATGTGGTTAATATCAAAAACTAATTGGTTAATATTAATCTTCCTGATCAAACTATTGACCAAATAAGTGGACTACTGTACTGAATAAGGTCATAATGGAGATCATTTCTGCAGATTCATTACAAATCATCTGAATTTAACTCAACTTATAGATGTGGACACTTTATTATCATTTTGAGAGACGGTACCTCTGAATATTATGAATGTGCCCTAAAGCGGCACACATGGAAATTCTCTATATTTTTCATAATATGTCCCATACTTTCAGATTTAACAAACTTGAATGAAATTGCCTCCACACATGAGATTTAACTAAACTCCCGAGTGGCCCCTTATTGTCTTCCTGTGTGTTTTCTATCATGATGGAGGCGATGAGGTGACTCTTTAGCCAACTGTCTCTCTTAGTCTCATTTCTCCGCCTCACCATTGTGGAAGAACCTGGTGCCATAGCCGGCTGCGGGCGCGGGGCGCACAGTGGCCCTGTTCCTGCGGTCCGGCGGGTAGACGTTGTAGAAAACCGAGTTCCTGTGATGGATGCTGTGTGGATCTCTTGGGTCACTCGTGTCTGTAGACCGTGCTTCATCCGGCCTGGGACGAAAGTGTATTTCTACAGAGTTGCCGGATGGCGCGGTGGGAACTGCGATCGACTCCGGTGTGAGTCCGCTCTGCGAGCGCGCTCTGTGCGCAACGGGCGCATCAGCCACCCTCATTTGTTGAAGGATGCCACGCGCATTCCCGCCGTCCTCGACCGTGGAGACCGATCCAGATGTGACAGGTGACCGGACACTTGAATCCGAGCTCTCGGGTCTTGTCTGGCCACCCGGGCTGTGCGTAAAGTCCGGTGATCCAATCGGCGACGCGGGGACCTGTTGCGTTCCAGCTTCATCTCCTGTCGTGCTCCGACCGCCTCGTGGAACCCCGCTGCCGGAGAACTCCAGGATGGAGGCAGTGGTGCCATTTGGCGGACTCTGGTGTGTACTGTACCCCAGAGCCACAGCCCCTCCTGCAGAGGTCAGTCTCAGCGGAGACCGCCCGGGTGTCCCTGGTCGTCCCGAGGCGAGCAAAAACTGCCCCGCATCAGCACCAAGAACCGATGCATCCACTGGTACAAGATCGTTTTGGAGCGAGTGAACCCAGACCGCGTCCCCTGGGTGTCCGGCTCTGGCTCTGGTGGGGCGCATGGGCGCCAAAGGAGGGTTCACGCTGTTGAAGCTGTTCTTGGTCGTTAGGAGAAGCTGAGTGCGTCTTCTGGTCTGTGCCGGGGAGCGGTACTGGGTCCCGGTGCTCAGCAGACTGTACAGCTGACCGTTGTTCTCCCACTGGATCCTTTGTCTCCACGGTCCGACACGCGCGCGTAAATGTTGCTGAGCTGTGGCCAAACACACCAGAAAATACAGGAGGAGAGTTAACACAAGCTTCTCCATGGCTCGGTGCGACGGCGTCTCGATCTGACAGGACATTGGCGATGGACATTTGAGTGTCTCCTCTAAGTAGTGAGGTGCTGTGGTCATGTGGTCCGTGGTTTGGGATCACGCCAGGCGCGCTTGGAAAAATGATGAGTCGATTTTGGTCTATTCGTGATCTTACGGTAAATAATAAGACGATTGATTGGATTTCCACATATGAACCTAACAAGAGTATAATGCATACGTGCTATTTATTTTCAGCATGGCTGTCAAAATCTGCTCATATGAATTATTATAATGAAATGAATCCTAGAGAGGGAACCTGACACTGTTGGCGACCCCTACTGTCTGTATGCCAAGTTTCAGGAGATTGAACTGTACACTTACCGAGATTATTGTTAGTTTGAGTAGTAGCTTGAGTGGCCAAGTTTACAGAGTCCTGAGAGAGAGACGGCGGTGCATCCTCAGACTGTCTGACCTTCTCCTCACATTCATGTCACTGTTTGAGTCTCATTAAGGAAAATCCTGGTCCAAAATGTGGGTCTCAATTAAAAGTCTTGATGTTATTCAAACAAATTTATACTCGTGAATCACACTCTGAAGCTATTTGACTTTAGAAACAATTCTTCAATGTGTATTTAAGAAACACCCAACAATGATCTCCCCGAGGATGTCTGCACTTCATGGCGATGGTGTTTGTCTGGCGCGCCACACACAAAAAAACTCACTGCCATTACAAATTTAAACTTGAGCTGTTTATTAATGAAAGAAAAAAAAAGTCACAATAAAGTGTATGGAACTATGATCAACATAATCACGGTGCGGCGTCACACACTCACCCTCGCTCTAGCGGGCACATAACCCGGCCCATCATCATGTGACCTGCCATCGACCAATTTACCATAATTACAAATTATGTCTCAATCATCACAAAACCCACAAAACAGCAATCCAAAAAACAACAGTCCCTTACTTTGCCCCAAAACCACAAATACATAAACGGCTCAAACACGATGAAATTGTTTTGATATAAAATGCAATGAGATAAAGTGTGTTCTCCGACATATTATCCTCTGACATCATGTCTTTGTAACCTTCAATCTTGAGGTTATCTGCAGTAGACGTGGCGTCCTCTGAATGTCCCCTCCTTTGCTTTGTCTTTATGAACCAAATCAACATCTGATCCTGGTTCAAAAATCTGTTGAACTCTCTTAGAAAATCCTTCAGTGAAAGGAATTTTGCTCCCTTCGGATAATGAAGATGACCTAGTTCTGTTTCTTGCCTCTTGTACGTTTGTCTGAAGGAACATCACGGAGCTTATGCACTTGACTGGGCAGAGTGTCAGTCGTCACACCTTCACTGTGCTGCGGGACAGCTCAAATGAATTACGTCGCAGATTTTACAACAAGTTGTAAAGGAAATGCCCAGGCTTCAGCCTTTTGTGGAACAAACCTACTAAATGTAGATTTATTTATACTGACCTGTTTAATCCCAACTATACCTGCAGCTGGCCATATTTCAAGCACTCACACGTTTGGCTTCACTGTTTACCATATGTCCCACTCCCATTCAATCGCAAACTCTAAAAACAGAAGGTGTCTTATCTGGCACCGTATCCTGTACCTGCTGTGTCCTGGCAGAAGGCCATACACCTGGGCTGCTGGGCCTAACACCCTCTGAGAGGGAGCAGCCTCTTTAACCAGGGCAGCACCTCGGGCCAAAGTGCCCTGAGATGAGCCTGGGTCTATCCCCTTTGTCTTACTCCCTCTCTTTTGAACTAACACATAATTGGCATCAGGACTTGGCCCCACTTCTTTCCAAGCCTCCACGTAAACGGAGCCCTGGGAGACACCTGAGATACCAGGTGGCAACAGGATGGGGCTGACTGGATCCACGGGGCTGGCAGGGCTTTGGGAGCATTCAGTCCCATGGAGAATTAGCCCATTAGTAAAGCCTTGGGGCCCACTCATTGCGAGTCCAGGGGTAATGGAGTCAGTGACCACATACAGGCCGGGAATGCGTGTGCCGTGGGCTTCATCTGCTAAAACAAGCGCGTGCTGTACTTGTGGTTGAACCACATAGTGAATGGGTTGCAGCACGGGGCTGGTTGTGTAGCAGACTGGGTGCGGATGCTGAACAGGATAAGGCAGGGAGGCAGAATATCCCATGTTAGAGGAACGACTGACCTTAGATTCCTTAGCGCGAGGAGATGTAGTTACAGTGCCGACGAATGACTTGGAGGTGTTAGTAGATGACGAGATGTTCTGTGTCTCGGCACTGGCTCGCTTTGTGTGAACAACATGCTCAAATTGGGACCTCATAACTTGTTCAGAAAAATCAACAGTATTCAGTGCTGTATCTGCTCCGTTGCGTGTCAGAGAGGCTGTTGCGGTAGCTGGGGAACAGATGTCGGCAAGAGTCTTGAACTTTGGCCCCAGGTCATTCAGGAATTGCAGATCATCGTCAGACTCAAGTAGGCTGCAGCAGCCCCACGAGCCACTAGTGGAACCCTGGCCTTCAAATTCATACTCCAAAAGACCATCCTTCACGGGAAGAGCTACCATCGCTTTCTATTCAGGGCAAAGACACAGCACAGACAACATGTCAATAAGCCATGCACATAGGCTTTAACATAGATGAAATAACGCAGCTGGATACAAATCTAAAATGGTACCTGTGAGTAGTAGTCATTGAGGAAAGCATCAGGTAGTGCGACATCCTCCAACATAGCCGTTCTGCTTTGGATCACACGTCTCGGCCTGCTGAGCTGCATCGCTTTGAAGTCGGCCTCGTCGAACGCGTCCCTGTACATGTTGTTGATTTCCATTAAATCTGAGCTCCTTTCTTGGAACCTGTGCACAGCCTCATTATAGAATGTTGCCGTCTGTTGACTTTCAAAGTTATGGAAAGCTGTCGAGGTTAGCTGTTGGTTGAAATTTGCCGCCGGTGCCGTTTGGTCATTTTTTTGCGTACCCAACATGATAGGGAAATTTTCAAGGGTCACCTCCTAAAACACAAGAGGAAATATAAAATTATATATTGACCCACAGCATGTGGATACGCATTTGACTTGAAGTGTCACTCTACCTTATCCTCGCCTTTGCCTTCAGTGTGATAGGATATTAGGTGTTCTTTGGCCTCGAATGGAAGCTCATTAAAGGAGTCTTGGACCCCACACTGACAGAGCAATAACAGGAGAGGAATCACTGCAGAGAAAAACAAAAGGTTCAGAACAATGTTAAGTGACGTAAGTGAAGTAATTCTCAAAGGTCGGAAGTGAAGTAAATACAAGAGAAAAATGTACATGCTGGGACACAAGTAAATCCTCCCTTTGATCATCTGATCTTTGAGTGCACTTAAACAGCATCATATTAAAGAATTATGGATAAAACTAAATTGTAATTATATTCTTTCACATCACATTAAAACTATAATAAATATTGAATAGTAGCAGTATGCAATTGTCTTTGGGGTATAACAATCCAGTCCAAAGAGAACGTTCCACTAGTTTTCGAGGCGACTGTACCTTTGAGGAGCAAATCAGCAGCTACTCTCTGCAGGTGAATACATTCTAAAAGGGACTCAAAGCTTGGTTCACATTTTGACGTGGGGGGACAACAGTCAGACAACTCACTCAGCAGTAAACACATTGCCATGATCAGCAAGCCGATGGCTGGGGCAGAGAGCTGTGTGGAGGTTCCCAGTAGTCTGACTGCCTTCGGGCTGCAGGTCTCTGTTTCCAAACAGGTGCAAACATCCACTGTAAAAACCTCATTGGATGGGCAGGACAGGCCCTGAGCATCCAACACCTCCACACGGAGCTCATATGAACCAGGCCACAGTTCCTCCTGGGAGCGAAGAGCGGCAGATGTCTCTGTAGGCAACAAAGGACGAAGGGCAGTGAAATGACTAATTGGATTTATTTCATTCCATTCAGCACATTAAAATAGAAATAACCAGGTTACAATGTTTGACACTTCAAATCAATCCTTTGAGCAATGAACATGACTTTATTGCTCTAGACAATAACTGCTGAGCAATTTTGAATATAGGCATCATTCTGTGACTGATTCATGCAGGAAGAATAATAACTGGAACATTTATTTTGCCCTGTGTTGCGAATCCCATTTGCACGTGTTCTTACCGTTGATGGCCTCCACAGCCCAGCTTCCTTGCGTCCCGTCAGATATGACTCTGAATGTGAAGGGTGCACTGTTTGGACTCGCATCCTCATCAAAGCCAGTGACAAAAACCGTTTTCCCAGTGGAACACAGAGTGCTGTAGGTGGTGGTGAGTGTGGGACAATGGTCATTGGAGTCAGTGACTTGAATGGCGATCGTTCCGGTTGCAGTCTTTGATGGTTTGTCTGGGGATAACAATAGATTAGTTAGTCAGACAGCAAACTATATAAAACTATAAAATCCAATCCAAAAAGTTTTACCTTTGGAAATTGCCAGAATCTTTGCAATGTAGGTGCCATTCTCCAAGAACGGCGATTCTCTGTCTGGTACCTTGCTGAGCTTAATCTCTGCTGTTTCCTCATCAATGGTGAACCAGTTGTCTGGATCGTAGGCTTTAGCATAACTGAAAAACAACAAATATGTCAGTAAGAAAAGAATTAACAGTAAAAGTAAGAAGTGGAAGCATCTTCAACTATTTATAAGGTAGTACAAGGAAAGGAAATTACTCACTATCTACTCATCACTATAAATCACTTTAAGAGTTTTGGAGTGAGATTTAGCATTGCAGCCAATTACTGCGAAATAAAATATAATTAAAGGAACAGGTGATTTATTTTGTTTCGTTTTTTTCAACCCTGCTATTTTGGCACTTAACTCTCCTGGTCATGAGCTCGTGTCACGTGGAGCTTGTGCAGTTGAACTAACCTGACATCTTCAGCTGGTTTTCCTGTGTCTGGATCGAGAGCAGGAAACACTGCGACCACTCCGTCCTCAAGATCTTCGTTTTCATCTTCTGATACAGGAACAGTCTTCGTATCGGGTACGAACACCGGATCCTCTGGCACGTTAGTCACTGCTATTTTAATAGCGTAAATCGGTGCTTGTGGCGCAGTGACTCCAGGAATATCCACATGTCCGCCAAGACCCGTCCCAGTGGGTCTTATGTCCCCATCTCCTTCCACCTCAGCGTCTAATTTCAAGTCGACCCCGGCATTCACACCAGAACCAACGCCAGTGCCGGCACCGATGCCAGCACCGACGCCAGCATCAACGCCAGCATCGACGCCAGCATCAACGCCAGCATCAACGCCAGCACTGACGCCAGCATCAATGCCAGCACCGACGCCAGCATCAACGCCGGCATCAACGCCAGCATCAACGCCAGCACCGACGCCAGCACCAATACCGGCGCCAATGCCAGCACCAATGCCAGGGGCCAGAGGATTGCCCTCTCCAACCTGAATATCCACATCCGTCAGAAGAGCAGCGCCTTCCACAAAAGGAGCGATGTTCTCAATAACTAGGCCCAGATTAAGAGTCTGGATTTCTTCAAAATCCACAGGCTATTGGTCCACATCCAGGTCATGGTTAAGGTTAAAAGACAAGACATGAAGAAATGAGACCAGAGCCTACGCCAAAACGAGTTTCATTAATTACAAAAAAGGAAATTAACGAAATAGTAAAAGTCAACAATTAATGCAGTAATTGTATTGATTTAAATACCTTGATCAACTTCAGAATGCCCTCATTAGTTTCTCTGTCTGTCTCAATGGAGAAGAGGTTGTCTTCATTTCCTTTTGCAATCGTAAAGACAGTCACCCAGTTGTCGGAGTTTTCAAGGTCTTTGTCCAGAGCTTTGATCCTCATCACGACAACATTGTCAACATTTTCATCCACTGAACCAGAGTACTGTGAATAGAATGCGGTTATACTTTAGCATAGGCATCACAGATAGACACATTTGAGTTGAGAATAAGAGATTATTGCTTTGTCTGTAACAGGTGTGTCTTTTAATCGCTACGGTGGCAACAATACTGGTGCCAAAATCACCACAAATGAACAGTTCTGTGTATGGGTATGCGTGCTGTACTCCTCACCTCGGATTTTTCCAGAGTGGGGTGATTATCATTGATGTCCAGAACCTTGATCTCGACAGTTCCCGTCCCTGTTAGCCCTCCTGCTGCCCCACCCATATCAACCCCCTTAACAACCAGTGTGTAGGAGTCCATAGTCTATTAGGAGAAAAAAGAAAACAGTGAATGAGCTGAGCACACTTCTATTATTGAATAAGATATAACTGCCCCCCCCCCCCCCTCACCTCTCTGTCCAGTGTGGGCTCTCGGACATACAGTTTGCCTGTCTTTTCATCAATAGTGAACATGGGACGCGTTCCTTCTGGCTCCTGACTGACGATGCTGTAGGAGAGCTGTGAATTTATTGTTCCAGGTTTGTCGTCATCCTTTCCCTCAATCTGCATAACAAAGGTTCCTACGTTGGATTACAAGGAGAAAACATGTTTAGTGGAATCTATCAAGTCTCTTTCATCAGGCAAACATATCAGGGATGTTCAGAGCAACGAAATCAGACAGACATGAACTGCGTGGTTTACAAATGCAGCTTTGTTTATGCTGATGACCTAATATCAAATCGATGACTTATTTAATTATTGTATTACCTGGTTTGCTTGACTCTGTGACGTTCCCAGTATGCAGCTCAAAATAAGGAGCATTATCATTCACGTCAAGGACTGCGACCGTCAGTGGGATGTTGCTTTCTGCTAAGGTTCCATCTTTGTATTTTGCAATTCCCGATAGCTGCATAAATGGGAGAATACGAGACAAAATTTGACTGACTGGACATAATTACTGAGATGTTTAAAACATCCTGAGCTCTCCGTTACAGATACTATGTGGCCTTATGCCACTTGTTCAGAGCTATGATAGAGCCATCACACAATGATCCAGCCTGTGTCGTGAGGTTCAGAAACATGCCACTAGATGGCGACAGAGACTACTGGATTCCTCGGGTGTGCCGGGCGAGGGAGGAAGTTCTCGCAGCTGATGTCCATTCCTTCCCTGAGCAGGCGGCTGCGGAGGTAATTATTACATATTTTTTTAAACCTAGCTTCTTTCTGATTCCTCAGAGCCGAATCTCTTCCCGCAGCTGCACAACTAATCACTGAAGCACATAGAAATAGAATTCATGTAGCCTATCGTGAATGAACCAATTCAAATAAAGACTTACATTGAAGAATGGGTGTTTCTCCCTGTCCAAAATACCAGTAATAGTTACAAAGCCAGTTTGGTGGTCCACCACAAAGAGGTTGTAGGGAGGTTGGTCAGCTCCTGGCCCAGAGAGATAATACAGTACCTCTACGCGTTTGTCTTGATCAGAGCGAATCTGGCAGGATGAAACAGAGGAGGAAACAAGTCATTTTAGTGAAGGACACACACTCACAAAGCTTCAACAAAAGCCATTACCTTAACTGTGACATCATAATTTTGTGTTTCTCAGAACATCATGACATACACTCATGGACAGACTTTCAGATAATAATGGATAATCTTAATTTTTTCACATTTGGAAGTGTCACTGGCAAGCAACTGAACTCTAAATCACTCGACCATTCTCACAGAGAGAGTGGTGCTGATACGTGCACTGTATTAATGTGTGTGTGGTGAAAAAGGCTATTCTTTAAAACGATGAAGAATATAAATGCGCAATATAAATACCAAATGACCTTAGCGATATATTCCCTTTTTGTGTAGTCAGTGTTTTCCAGCAGCTTGGCTGGAGGAAGGATCCAGTCTCTCTTTATTCTCTTTTGTGCCTTTGCTCTTTCCAGCCTTGCCTCAGCACCAACGATCTGAAAAATACAGCGGATGTACTGGTTAAAAGGTTTCTCTCCCAACATTATCAACATTTTTGCCTGTTCCATATTAAACTGAAGGGATTATAGATTATAACAGATACAAATGAATTTTTCTCATGGCAAGTACAAAAAAACTTACAAGAGATTTTTAAAAGATGCGTCTTTAAAAAGGTCTTAATTTTTGATGAATTGACCGTGTCTGTCAAAGATACTGTAAGCTTGTGTTTTAATGGCATGTAGTCGAACTTCAACACCACACCATGGTCACATCCTGTGGCAAAAACTAAAAAAATAATCATCTCCATCTTGCTAGATGACATTCACTAAAGTTAAAGTTGATCTGCTCAGGGTGTGTGAAAGAGCTTATTCAGTTACAATAGCTGTGGCCCAAACCATAGTCCAAAGCCATAGCTGACTTCCTGTTTGGGTTTGTTGTTTGTAGTGAAAACAATGTAGCGATCAGTCAGCTGTGTTTCAGGACAGGCACCTAGCACTCTAAACATTTTTGCCACGCCCATTTGTACAATCCATATGAATGTTGTCAGGGGTTGCTGTTGTTACGCAAAATGGCCAATAAATCAAACATGGCTGACTGCTCCTCCTTGAGAAGTCAAGTCTTGCTCCTTGAGACGCTTTGGTTCATGCCTTCGCACCTGGTTTGGTCATAGTTCTTTCCATTAGTACAGTGGTGAAACTGAGCCGGTCTAGGCTGATGGGGTAGAGAGTGGTGCTTTTCTATGTGGGGTAATTCAAGTTTCAGTACACTTTGGAGATGCAGTGTGTGTGTGTGTGTGTGTCGTCATAAAACTGCATTCAAAAGTGCTTTGAGTGGTCATGAAAACAAACCATTTATTTGTTTACATTTTCCGCTCTGAGCTAAACCACCAAACCTCAAGGCATCTTAACCAGAATCCTAGATTGTTTCCAGATAATAATTTGTTACTTCCAATTGCAATTAGGATATCAAGATTATATTGAAAAAATGTAGGCTGAAGCAGAGCAATCATATCATTATATCAACAACAACACGCAGGATGGACTTGCAGTGTGTAGTTTGTACCAAACATTTATGACAATTCTAATCATGATCCTTATTTAAATGTTAAACCATTAAAAGAAATCCTGTGCACATCAGCCCGTTTCCTCAGGATCAGAGATTGCATTTAAGCAGTGCAATATAGTCCATCTATATTATTATTCCTCCATCATGGCCTCTGGCATGTCCTAATGTGTCACACTCAAGGCACTCATGAGTGAATACTCACCAAGGCCAACACAAGCAGAGGCAACAGACCCATTTCTGTGAGAGAAAATCGAGGACAAGGAGACCAGTATGTCCTTTCCCAGTGTAGAGACCCACTGAGTACTAGTTACTTGAACTTGTTAACTTTCTGTCGAAGACACACCCATGTCAGCCCCTCCCAGACAACCCCCCACCCAACTTCACATATATTTTAACTGTCAGAAGAGTGCATATTTCTAACAGGTGGTGTCGGTTCCTCTCTCTAGTTTGAAAGATTTGACTGTGATGTAGAGGTGGCTAACTTGCTTGTACATACTCAGAAAACAATACTATCGAGACATCCTCACACGTAAAGTGTTGTATCGGACTTTTCTAAAGAAATTATAGTGGAAGTTAGGGTTAAGACGAACGGATGGGGAAAGCCCTCCCTTCTGGGTACAGGTCACCCAAAAAATGAAAGTTCCCATGAACATGTTAATGGTATCAAAACTGTCTGCACAACAAACCTATATGTGTGATGCCTTTAACATGTACCACAAAGAGTTTTGACATTTTGATAACTAATACTGCTCTTTGTTATTGTTTACTGAACTGATTTGTGAAATAAGTGTGTTTTTTTAGCACTTAAGATTTCCACATGTGAAATGGAGGAATTATGAATAGTTTCTGGCTTTAGACTGCCCAAAATCCCTCTGTATGTGTCTCTACCTGCATAAGTTGAAGAACACCTGAACTTGTAAATATACCGCTCTTCGGTTGACCCAGCGCGTTTTTGTGGTATTCTCTTTGCTGCAACTTGCAAAACAAGTATTTCATGTTCAAGTTTTATGGGCTCCGTTTGCCTGAGGCGTATCCTGACCTTTTCACTGTAGGGACATATTTGGCTCAGGCACATATAGCATAGCTTATATAGAGAGAGAAGGTTCCATCATGGAAAAAAGTAATAAATTAAATACAGAAGAAGGTAATTGTTGGCTGACAAATTCCTCCTGCAGTGTTACGGAGCCAATGCCTTCCACTGCCTTTCCAGTCACCTGGAGATGTACAATTTGTTCAGGTAATTATCGGCACAAAAAAAATCATTTGGTTAATTTCCTTATTAATCCTGGGAAAAGGGCATGAGGCCCAACGCTCACTCACTTATTCTCTCTGGACTTACTAATAAACCTTGTTAAACGTTTGCTTAATAATAATTGTTAATAGCGTTTATGCTATAAATCCTGTAATAGTGTCATTTGTGATACAGAGACCTGAACACATCCGTTAGTCTGTGTGATTGCGCCACCTACTGGCTTCCCATTAGTATGCCATTTCATATAATGACTGTTTTGCACTTGATGGCTTTGATTTCAATGCGTGATGGGTGGAAGTGGTTTGGTCCTCGACCACCCTCCCTCATGGCCACATCAGCTTCTGAGTTCCTCAGTGCTGAGGTCCACTCAGTGTGTCCTCGCAGCCCCAGTAGTGTAAATGACACAACAAAGCCTTTTACAACTACAACAAAGACTTGTACATCAATTTCAATTTGAATTGTAAATACTTATGATGTGTTCTTTTTATTCTTTTTATTTTTATTTATTTTTTTTTTGAGTTTCTGGCCTCAGACTACCCCACATTCTTCTCTGTGTCTCCACCTGCTTATAGTCTATAACCCTATAATCATATGACTCATTGAAACGTTGAACCAAAGCGTTCTTTTTTTCTGTCTCTGCTTCAACTTGCAAAACTAGTATTTCTTGTTAAAAGTTGTATAGGCTCAGCCTGCGTATCTCAGTCTGATGTATATCCTTACTACCTTACCAATATTGTTTTGAGCATTTTGCTCAACTCAACAAGAACTACACACCCTTCATCTTTGCTCTCTATTGATAGGTAATGTTAGTTATAGTTATTAATTTAATTATTCAATCGTTCCGTGATGGAACTCTGAAAATAAAAGAGGCTGGATTACCAAATTTGTCTTTATGTATTTATTAGGGGCTTTCTGCAGAAAGGATCAACACAGAGAGTCCAGAGAGTACTCGTGGAGAACAGGCAAACGTAAACGTCTTATAAAGGACAACTAAGGCTTGGCCATTTCAGGCTGGTTCTGTGGGTGCAGCTTCAGACACAGGAAACCTATTAACACATGCGTCCTTTGAAAATAAAGCGTAGTCCCTTGGGCATGTTAAGTCGTAAAAAAGGTCATAAAGGTAATAGAAAGGTCCCAAACAGTAACTTATAACAGTAACAGTATATGTCATCTAGTGTCTTACTCTATCAGGTTACTAGTTACAATTGCCAATGTCAAGCTGAAGCTTTCCTATGAAAATGCTGCCAAATCTTGCCATTCCTAGGGCAAGCTGCTGGAGCATACCTTCCCCCAATTAAGTGACATATACTGTACATGCAGAGGAGAAAAATTCTTTACACGCTGCTGTGACAGTGGGAGCGGCATCTATCCATGACATTTCTCACAACCCACTTCAGTGAATTTCTCTTGTCTGCTGGACCACTTTCTTGCTAGAGGATGTGCTCCTCTCACGACGGACAACTTTCTGAGATGTGCCACTCTTCTCGGACACTCCTCTGGCCTCCTGGACCAGCTGACTCCCATTGCTTGCTGGCCCTCCAACCACTAGGCCACTCTGAGATCTCAAGAGCACACCTGGCTGTTGAGTAACCCCCAGACTGTGGAAGGTCTGGTTCCCTTTCAACACTTTCATCGACTTTGCAGGGCCCTTGACCTCCTCAACCAACAGGGTTTGGGAGCCACCGATGTTTCCGGCATGGATTAGATTGGCGCCATGTTCCTGGACTCCATTATCCACAACCATCACTTGGGGGCCCTGGTATTGCCCATTAGACATTAATACCTGACCCTGAATCAGCATACCTGGGGCAGGTGCAGTGTGGGTGCTGTTAACCATCACCATGCCATTTAAGTTGGTGGCCGGTGCCTCAGCTAGTAGCATAGTGCTTGGAATCTGTGGCTGGACAACATAGTGCATTGGCTGCAGCACTGGAGTTGTGGTGTAGTACACAGGCTGCTGCTGCTGCTGCTGCACCAAAAGCATCTGATCTTGATTTGCCATCTTCCTTCTCTCCGTGGCCACGCTCTCCTTGACGATCTGATCTGAACGCTCAGATGTGTCCTTGATCACAGTTTTTTCTATGTTGGAGACAGTTGTCCGCAACTCGGCTGGAGGGGGAAGCTGTGGTTCCATCACAGAGCTTGATAAGGTCTGCGTGTTGACGGCGGCCCTAGGCAGAGGCGTTAACACTTCTTTAGCTTCGGTTTGAATCAGCTTGCCGCCGCACACCTCAGCCAGGGTCTTAAACTTTGGTCCAAGGTCATCAAGGAAGAGCAGGTTGTCATCAGTCTCCAGGAGGCTGCAGCATCCCACTGAGCCAGCAAAGGAACCCTTTCCTTCATAGTCATAGACCAACTGACTGTCCTTCCCTGCAAGGTCATTTTTTCCATTGTTCAGCTTCTGTTTGAGAGTAAAAGAGTTCATTATGTTCCCATTTCCTCCAACCATAATTCAAGTGGTTATTGCTTAGACTTTTAATGAATGCTGAAATATCTCTTCAATTCAAATAATCAATAACGCAAAATACCATTATTCCATTAGTCAGCAGAAATTCTAGAAATGTGTGACACATACAGACATGCCCACAAGAGAGTTGGGAGCTTTAAGTGTTCCAAGCCTAAGTGAGAAAAAAAATATGGACATGTCACATTTACAAGTCCTCACCTCAGTGTAATACTGTCTGAGAAAGTGGTCTGGCAGAGCCATGCCATCATAAATTCCTCCTTCTGATTTCTGTCGTTCAAACTCGGAGTAGACGGCGGTCGGCTGGTTCATCATCCCCCAGGTTTCATCTCTGTGGGCAAATCCGTCTTGGTGGAATTTGTTTATTCCATCTACGGAAGTGACTGACCTCTGGAAATCCAAAGCTGCCATGGGTGGCATTGCTGATGATTTGTTAACCATGCCTGCACCCATGTTCACATCTCCTTCCATCTGAGGCAGCATATTCAGCAGTGGTACTTCCTGTAGCGAGGAGCCATATGGTAGAACATATTAAGCATGAGGAGCTTTCACACAGACGCCTCATTAACATTTGACCTGTGTTTATGCCATTATAAATGTCCCCATCAGGTGTGTTTAAATGGTTAATATGTTGGTCTTACCGTGTTCTCTCCCTGGCCCTCGGTGTGATAGTTAATGAGGTGTGATTTTGTATCAAAAGGCATCTCACTAAAGTTTTCTGGAACACCTGCGGCGTCCCCACATTGGCAGAAGAGCAGCAGCAGAGGAATGACTGTAAAAATAACCACACATTTTAGTTTAATTGAGCGCAGCGTATTTTGGTGACCGCACGACTTCCAGTAGGTGTCAATGGAATTATATTTAGGATGGCTGAGTAACTCGGTCACCCTCCAACCAGAGGGATGGCATCACATGAGCACTATGATTAAAAAAAAAAATTATTTTCTCTTAAGTCTCTGGAAGCAGCCATCATTGACTTCCATTACACTGATTCAGGTACAACACTGTTTACCCGAGTGTTTCTTTACCCAGCCCTCCACTGGGTGAGTCATCTCAGCCTAAACACTTGGATTTCTGTATTACACAAAACTATATGCAAAACAGTAAAAATGAGCAGGCCTTGGTGTGTTGAGGAATATTCAACAATTAGAGTAAGTAATAAGTAATAAGTAGCCTTCACTTTATCCCATGACTCTTCAAACAACTTACGCGCTAACAGCAGCAGGCCTAGGAACAGCAGTCCGATGCCGGCAGGCCCCAACTCTGCACCACCACCACCACCACCACCTCCTCCAATGGCACGTTTACACATCTCTCCATCCTCGCAGGTACAAACTTGGACCTTCACCTTCTGTGGGTCTGGACAGGCATAGCCCTGTTTATCGTGCACGACTAATTCCACCTCATAGAAACCAGGCCACAAGGGCTCATGAACCCTTAGTATAGTTGCAGTATCTGCAGGGGATTAAAAAAAAAAAGAGCTTATAAAGCATGTTGAAATTCCAGGCCAAACAGTTCTGGACATTATGGAAGTCCATTCTTGTAAGATGCAGCAAAGAAATCCCAGGTGATATTCAAGGTCAGAACTTTAATTACTCATCATTCTTTCACCCCATTTTCTTTACTTTATTGTCACACCATCAATCCCTGCTTTTCCACAATACAAACTTGGCCAGTTTATGCTTAGAGCAAACTTTAAACGGGTAAATCAATGCAACCTGATGCTGCCGACAGACGCAACATAATTCCAACTTTACCAAATAGAAGTTGGCAGATGAATAATTTCCAGTGCTATTGAGTTTGCATGGCCTTACAACTGAGGGGCTGGGTGCGGAAAGACCTATATCCTGACAGCAGTGTGGTTATGCATGTAAGCGTTTTTTGCTGCGTCAAGGGAAACAACCAGTATTTAGTATCCTCACCATTGAGATGCTCCACCTCCCACTCAGTGCCTTCTGAGACAATACTGTATTCAAAAGGTGGTCCATTAGGGTATGCATCGTCATCTCTAGCATTCACAATGATAGCGTTACCCGTGGTGCACATGGATTGGCTATTGCTGGTCAGGGTGGGACAATGGTCGTTAAAATCTTCCACCTGGATGGCTACAGTGCCAGTGGCTGTTTTCCTTGGCATGTCTGTAAGAAAAACACAATCGTGAACAATTTATTCAAAATTTTATTCAACTACTTTATTTGGTGCGACACAAGATGAGGGAGACACAACTGGTTACCACACTTCAACTCCTCTATTGGTAAGACTGAATTACCAAATACATTCCTGGTGGTGTTTCGCATGCTACTGCAAGTATTTAAACTTTTACGTGCAGCATCAATTCACGTCTAGTTTTCATGAAGACGTCTAGTTATAAATTAGTTAATAAATAATAAATTAGTATAAATGAGTTATAAATATTAGATATCAGTGTACCATTTGTAATGCAGAGCACGTTGGCAAAGTATGTCCCGTTGACCAAGAACGGAGATTCCCTGTCAGGTAACTTTCTTAGTTTGATCTCTGCTGTTTTTTCATCGATCTGAAGCCAGTTGTCAGGGTCTAAGCCTTTGGCATACCTAGAGAAGGAATAAAGTGTGTTAGTTCTAATTATTAAGCTGGTGACGATATAACTGGAGAGCATTTAATGATCATGTCTTTTTACTGACCTGACATTCTCAGCAGGCTTGCTGGTGTCTTCATCTAGTGCATAGTAGTAGGCAATGGTATCTTTAATATTAACGTTGCCACCCTCTGATATTGGGATGGCTTTGACATTAGGATGAAAACGTGGCCCCTCCGGCTCATTCTGCACGTTAATCTTGATTGGATATGTTTTATACTTAGTCCTACTTTGCCACGAGGATCCTCCAGACACACCTCCTCCCCCACCCCCCCCACTTCCTCCTCCTCCTCCTCCTCCTCCTCCCCTGAAGATCACATGATAATCCCCGAACGCCGCCGACCCAGAAACCCGAGACCCGACCACACCCTCCCCACGTCAGGTAACCTCCTCCTCCTCCGCCTCCTCCTCCACCCCCCCCACCTCCTCCACCTGGGCCACCAAAACCTATACCACCTGAAGTACTGGCCCCTGAGCCATCAAACAATGGAGCGATGTTTTTCACAATTAGTCCTAGGTCAAGGTCCTTCACATCTTCATAATCAACTGCCTGTAAAATGGCATACACAAAGACATTATGAAACATTAAAAAAAAGCTTTGAATATGTTCTCAGTTATCTCTTGTTATGTATTGAATTGTTGAGATGAGTTGCAGTCATCTGATGTTATTCAAATTCAAGTAATTCATTACATTTTTCATTAATTTACAGCAAATATACATACATATACACACATTGTTCAGTCTAACTCTTTGGTTTAAGTTGGAAAAAAAAACTTTGATTTTTTTTAAAAATGTATTCATGCACCTGTTAAATGTTGCATTATCCAGTTAAGTAAACAATTATTTTGTGTTGCAAAGTTTGCATGCATTTTGTCCAATGTGCACACAGAGACAGACTGTTCACGTGTTAATTGTCTTGCAATTCACTGCAACTCAAGAGCAGCCTCAAAAGAATCCCATGAAACCTGCTCTTTAAGCGGGTCTGTCTTTATTCTTTTCTGGTCATACAAAGTCAAATTCAGCCATACACGCAGGTTCACAGTCAATGTCGGGCAGTTCAGTCAAGCCTAAAGGGGAAGTGGACTTGCGACATGAGCTAAAGAGTGTGGTGCTGCAGGAGCCAAGGTTGTGCTTGCTTATTCAATGTATGCTGAAATAGAAAATAAATAAACCTACCTTGTCAAGCATTAAGATGCCTTCATTGGTTTTGGGGTCTGTTCTAATGCTGAAGTACCCAGCCTCATTGCCTTTAACAATATCAAACACAGCTTTCCAGTTGTCTGTGCCTTCCTGGTCTAGATCCTCTGTTTTGAGTCTCATCACCTCCACACCTTTTCTGTTCTCCACAATGCTGCCCTCATACTGCAAGTCAAAGAGAAGGAGTGAGTTATCATGAGTACATACATACAATGTATTCTTTTCCTTTTCTCATTAACACCAAGGTCTATGGAAACTATCAAATAGAAGCTTGAGAGAAACATACATCTTCTTTTCCCAGAGTGGGAAGATGGTCATTCACATCTTGCACATTAATCGTTACGGTTCCAGTCGCACTATGTCCCCCTGGTTTGCCATCTAGGTCTTGAGCCTTCACTTTCAGAACGTACTGATCAGCTTTCTGAGATTATAAATCATAACAAAACGATAAAATCAAGTTGAAGTCAGAGTCAGGCCATGTTAAAAACGAAAGAGCCATTTGCTGCTGTTGGTACAGCACCTCTCGATCCAGGTTAGTCCGGGTAACAAAGACGCTCCCATCTTTGGTAATGTAAAACATGTCACTGGGTGGATTCTGATCTATGATGCTGTAAGCAATGCGAGAGTTTTCATTCCCTGGTTCATCCGCATCAGTTGCAATGATTTTCATAACAGAGGTCCCTGTAAAAACAAGATGAAGTGAAATTATATCATTGTATATTGAATACAGGTGGAGCCTACAGCATTCAAAATGATTTCCGACAAAGGCTGTAATCAAAGATCAAAGTTCAATTATTGTCTTTCTCATTAATTATATGCATTTGCTATTGCCCAGATTGCCCATCAAGAGCACCTTTCTCCACCACCTGGTGGCCAGACAGCAGAGCACTTTCTCTTTACACATTGTGTTCTTACTCTTTTTGCTGCTGTAACGCAACAATTTCCCATCAGTCCATTTGTCTTCATTGCAGCCAGCCACGCATCTGTATATAGTAACCTTTTCTTGTAGTTTTATATTGATATGATTTTCCTCATCAAATGAAACCTAAATTACTGTTGCATAATTATTTGGACAAAAGTCAAGAACTCCATATTCTGATGTGGTAATTGTGGCTATAGTTATTTCATTATTAATCAGACTTCCAAATTTGTATATAATAATAATTATAAATAAATAATAAATAATTTCATGAGATTGAATCAATAAATTGGCTCTTCTTTTAAAAAGTTGTGCCCCGATTTTGCTTTCATCACTTTAAGTTAAATATTATTATTTGTGATAATAAAACACTTTGTTTTGTTTGTTCCTATTGGTCTTTTATGAGGGAAAACTTACAAAACCAGGATTTTTGCTCTACGCATCCTTCATCCCTTCCTGCAGCACTGCTCATGTGATGAAGGTGGGAAGTAAGCTACTAAACTAATCACAGAGTGAGGAAGACTAACCTGCAGGACTGAGCTCGTACACTTTCCCATTCTCAATGGGTCCAAACACTGGAGCGTTGTCATTTTGGTCAACAACCTTGACTCGTAAGTCGATGTTAGTCTCAGCGGATACTCCATCATTGTATTTAGCAATACCTGACAGCTGAAACAGCAGTTACAATCAGACACATGCTTATCTTGACACTGAAATTCGACTCAGGAAAAGTGTCATGAAAGTATAGAAAAACTGAAGGAAGTTAGAGATCACTCACATTGTATATAGCAATTTCCTCCCTGTCAAGCACTTTAGTCACACGAATTAATCCGGTGTGAGCATCAACAACAAAAACACCTGCGGGAGGTAGGTTTGCACCAACGCCCTCAAGGGAGTACGTAATTTCTTTTCCAGGAATTATAGAATCCGATTGAATCTGAAACAAGAAACAGATCAAACCAACCTCGTAGAACACCTGATCACATAATTTCTCTAAGAAGTACTAAAGAAAAAAAACAAAAACAATGATAATAATGACCACGCTTTGCTGTTGCCATCTGTCATGCAGTGGATTTTAATAATGTAGCATTTGAATATTATTTATTAATATAATGCTTGTCAAATATTTTGGCTTTCATAATCTACTCTCCATACTCAAATACACTGTTGGTGCTTATTGACATAAATCAATAGTAGAAATAAAGATAATAAACTATTGCTCCAACTGACTTCGTCTTGTGCAGTTTCAAGTGAATTGACTGGATAAATTAACTGGAGATTAGCTGCTCACCTTGGCTATGGATTTCAGGCCAGTGTAGTCGACATTTTCTTTCAGAGGCTTTGGAGGGAGAATCCATTCTCGTCTTTTTCTTGCCAGATGGTCTCCTGAGTTGGCCTTCACTACAGGAACAACCTGGAACAAGACAATGGGTACAAATTTGTTGATTGTGTTCCCAGAATGTGTGCGTGACCAGTATATTTGAGAACAGTTTTTTTCTTCAAATATGTTAGACATACAAATCAAATTGAAATTGTGTTTCTCTTTGGCCACAGAGTGCAAAGTAAATAATATAAAACACAGAAAAAAACTATACAAATGATTCTTTTGGCTGGGTAGAGTCCTTGAACTTGGCAGAACTACATGCTGAAAATAACTGTTATGCCAGCAAATGTTCATTTATTTGAAAGAAGGAAAGCTGCACGCGAGAGTCCCAGTGGGACTGAATTATTAGTCCATAAATTCTGAACGTAAATTCTGAACGCGTTAATTGCTGCATTAAAAATACAGGTGTAACCTATACTAGAACATAGTAGCCTGAGGTGCAAAATTAAGCTTAGCTAGTCAATATTACCATACATGCACTTTTATCAAACTGAACTGTTTGTCAGCAGTATGGCCTGCATTTCTATCCTGTATTTTTTTAATAAGTATATATTTACCAACAACCACTCAAAGAGCTATTCTATAAGTAGTTTAGGGTTCCAACGATAATTCAGTGTGCGGACTAGAGGGGTTTGCTGTCATGCAGCAGCCTTCTTACTCTGCTATTTTTATTTTCAGTTATAATGAAAACATTAAAAGAATTTCAACCTGAGCAGACTGATCCTGAGTCATTTAAGTTTATGAGAATAGTTTCTACCAGTACGGGACATCTTCCACTCATTCTCCATGATTGCTGTGAGAAATGAATCTAACCTGTAATTACAAAAGGGAGGCCGATGCCAAAGTTGTTTTCTGTTCTATGAGAACACATACTGGTAGGGCGTATGTGAAAACCGTCAGCTGTCTGGTGTGAAGCTGCTTGTGTACACACCCAAACACACCTAGCACATGTATGTGTGAGCAGATCAAAATAACAAAAGTTCTAAGAAGAAGAGATGAGAAAAGGGAGCGAGGAGGTCACTCCCTTTTCACTTCTTCCCAGATGACTCAGTATCACTCATGTCAACACATAAATTAAAAACTGCTGAGCACGAGGCTTGTTATGCCAACACCTTTTTGTCTTCACTCTTAACTAAGAAAACAGGGTTGGCTCCTCCCATGTCTCACTTGGACGATTACTCAGTGATGAATCATTGAAAGGACATAAAATAAAGTTGAAGAAGAACATGGCTGAGCGCCAATTTAGATCAAAATAAAGCCTTGGGTAAGAAAGCTGCTGTCATAACATGCTTGAACTCTTCCAGTGGATTTATCTAACAAGACTACAAAGTCACTTGGCAGATGCTTCAATCCATAGCGACGCATGAGCGAGTTTCTGAAGAAATAGCTGGTAAGATGAGGAATGTGGAACAAAGACATGCAAGTTCATTCTAATCTGAATACAACTAAGTATCCCTACAAATTCAGAACTCATAAATCATTAACTATTATTAATCCTGAGTCTGTGACATTATGTTTTACAATGCCTTAAACCATAAGTGCTTTGGTTTACGAGTAGTGTACTTTTGCTTTTAAACTTGATAATTGCTAAACTGGTGATTTAGTGAATAGCATCTAAAATGAGGCATGATGAGAACAGACATTTTAAAAACAATTCATTCACATGTGTCTCTAGAAAAGTGAAATCGTTCATTTCTAGAGTGTTACTCTAGAAATGTAAAACATTTTGACACAGAAGGAGACTAGATTGCAACAACAGACAAAATTAGTTGACGGTTTCTAAACTCCCAAATTGTATTGATGGGAAAACACATCGGGTAAATGAAACAAGAGACTCCTTAAACACTCACCACAAACAGTAGCAGCACAACAATCGGGAAAGAAACTGTCATGACTGGAGAAAGTTCCAGCTATCCACAGAGTCCAGGTGAGAGCTGCTGTCTGCTGACTGTGAACTGATGGTAGGGAGGAGGCTTTTATAAGAGTGGCGCTTCAGGACTCAGCTGCACACACACACACACACACACACGCAAAGAGGGAGGGAAATAAACTACCTGCTCTTTTACTGTACTCCCCCACTGAATAAAGACTGCACTGCTGGACTTTTCAGCACACACACATTAAAACAATCTGCTTGCATTCTGAGTAATATGTACAATGAGGACTCCCATCCGGGTGCTCATGTCTGCTCCCCGAGCACTGAGTGACTTGGCTGCCCACTGCCCTGTTCCGGATGGGTTACAGTGCAGAAAATCAATTTCCATGTAATTCCATATAATATACAAGGTAACGATGTACGGACAATCAAGGCACTGCTTCTTGCTCCCTCTTAAACTAGTGTGATGGCACTAGTTTTGTAATGTAAGGTAGCTTCTGTTTATTATTTATGCACTATTTATTCCTGCAAATCTACATTCTCCTTTTGATTCCTAATTCCTGTTTATAGTTTACTCACACTTGATGCACAAATCCATCTGTATATGTTCTTAGTATTTAATCAGTCAATATGTATATCTGCTCACCACCTGGAAATTATGGTCTCACATGTAAATGGTCCATCCTGTACTATACTGTTAATTTATTCTATACCTATACATAGATGCGTTTCCTTGCCATGTATTTGTATGTGGAAATTGTTGAATCTAATCTAATCTTCAACTATATATATAAGACCTCTGTTGGAAGTGAAATATAGAATATCGTCATTGCTATGTATTTATTTACTTATTCCTTTATTAACATTATTATTATTTGTGCCATGTAATGCTTCATTATGTGGATTTCTACGTCACTATTTGAATGCCTTGATACTTGGAGGATTCCGGTTTTCAATAAAGACAGAGAAAGGAAAAAAGGTCTCCCTCGCTCTGCGCACGCGGGTCCACGCGGGGAATGGGCGGTGTTACATCAACCGGAAACCGTGTCTGCGGCGCAGGCAGAGGATGGGAAGCAGAGAGCCTCCTGCCCATTCATACCGCCGCTATCCACAAATGTCTGAAATCGGTCTGGCGATATCGGGAGCGATGGATGCCTTGTGTTATCATCAGTAAGCCGACTCCGAACGGCCCCGCCCACCACACTGGCGACTTTTCACTGACTGCGATTAAATCTCCACCGTTACCATGGAAGGCTCCCACGACTGTAGCTGAGGTGGATATGTGCCCAGCTCTCCGCGCTCTAACGGTTTCACCATGCCCGGCCGGCAGTGCCTAAAGAGGCGATCCGTTGCCTTTCACTGACATGACAGCCTGCTTTTTCCCGTCTGGAAATTTCTTGAAAGCAGGACATCGCCGCCGCCACAGCCGCCCTTCGTGCTGAGGTCCCGGGCTTTCACGTGACCTAGTTATTGACAGTGTCGTGCACCGACCCCCCCCCCGGACACCCCAAAACCGAGTATTTCATGGGATTCACTGAGGCGAGTGAGAAGCGTGCCTAAGCTAAAATGGTGAACTGGAGGCGGCTACTTCGAATGTCCAACCGATCGTTTCTGGTCTTCATATTCTTCTTCTCCATGTCCACCACTTGTCTCTACTTCATTTATGTGGCTCCTGGAATAGGTTAGTAAACAGATGTTCACACTGACGCTCCCCGGGGTAACTCTTGATGTTGTTGTGTGTGGATTGACGTGCGCTCCCCAACTAGCTCCTGTTACTTGCGATTAGCTTGCAGGCTAACTACTTCACAGCAAACTGTCCAGCCCAGGCCACGATGTCAAGCTAACTATCATCACCGTGCGACATGAAATAGCGGTGTTGCTGCTCCCGGCGGCTAGCTGTATTGTTGCTGTATTGTCTCAGTGCACCTCATTGTGTGGAACCTGAGCATGATGTTGTCAGTTCAAAGCATGTTTTGAGAATGAATGAGCTAGGGCATCGCTGCAAATGCTAATGTTGTTTGGTAGCTCTGTACGCTAAACCACAGTCTTCCTGTCTGCCCGGGCAACTTTGGCCTTTCCACGACTCAGAGTTAAACGTGTGTCCCTCACTCAGAATCCTCAGCTTGAATGTTCAGTGAAAAGCACTCTGCTTGTGCTCTGGGGTTTAAAGTGCTTGAAACAATAGAAGGGTACCGCAGTCCCATGGCAAGGAAGGCATGGTCACACACTCACCTGTGAGTGATGGAAGCAGCTTACTGCTCTGCTTTATGAATCTGTGATGTATGGCCAGGGCTGGCTCCAGTATTTTGGTGGGCCTAAGCAAGATGTTGTGTTCGGCCCCAAAACACTCTCAGGGTAACCACCAAATCACACATGCACACGAATTAACAAGAAATATGTGTGTTTTACATAAAGATAAACAGTTGCCGTGATTGTAGTACTTGCTGAAATAAAGAGAGGGTCGAAGAGCAAATCACACACTGATCATGTGGCCCCCTTCGTGGTCCTAAATAACTGCATAGAGTGTTTATGTCAGGGTATTATGCCCTGGGTATGGGCTAAGAAAAGCTTTTTCGTGGGGGTGGGGTGCTGTGTGACTTTAACTGGTGATATTCCCTTTAATGTAGGCCCCAGTTTCAGATACATTCACAACCTGGAGGGGTGGCACAGCATGCAAGTAAGCAAGTAACTCTGATTTTGTTTACTACACATATACAGTAACCTTTATCACCAAAAATTTTACTTTTCATCTTTTGCATGCTAAACATGTAATGTTTACTAAACACACCCATTCGCTTATGGTGAATCCTGCACAGGATCTCCTGCTGTATTCTCACTTGGAATCTGTCTACATGTTTTACTCTTGCTACTCGCTATCACATTTGAGTCCTCACGTCCTGCTGGAGAATATATTATCTGTAATTTGATGTCTGGTAGCAGATTTGAAAATCATTAAATTGTGAAATATTATAATATTTAAATGAAATTGCTGCGATTTTCTCTGTGGCTGTCTTTGCAAAAACAGGATGTAATTCTCAGTTTTAAATTAAATTACCTGTGTAATGATCCTAAACTTACAACAGTAGTGTTACAGTTCTGACGAATCCCATAAGTACCTCTGACCGTTGCCCCCCCTGTGCCCGCATAAAATCGTACCAGAGGTTGAACCAGAAAGTCGTTATGAAAAGTCTGCAGGATGTTTGTGAATTGAAATGGTCATCAGATAAGTGAAAGTTAGGTGCAATGAAACGGAGCAGGATAAACGCCATGTGTTGTCTCCTGGATGGAAAACTACTGAGAGACAAAGAGTTCCTGACTGAAATCTTTCTGTTGACAGGTAATTTACCGCCTGAATATAAAATTATTATATTGTTTGATATACATATTTATGTTTTATTGCTATGCTATACTCTGCAATGTTTGTATTAATTTGGATACTGTTATTGTGACATTTAGATTGTTCCTGACATATTCAATATTTAAAATGTATTCGTGCCTAAGAGCATAGTTACAATATTTGCTCAATCCTAGATTTTTATATTTCTATTAATTTTGTTTAATGAACAACTGTCGAGGACTTATTTTCTGACTGTTATTTTACAGCTCTCTGATCCTGTTGAAATCCAATGAAGCAAAAGCCTTTCTCAGATCCACCTTTGTATATGAATGGAGTTTCCACTCAATCACAGGCAAGTCAATGCATTGAAAAATTGTAATACACCTAAGAGCTGCTTGCAAAAATTAAAAATCAAAGGTAGAGTTGGGATGCCTTGAAGGAGGAGCCTTCATTCAGATTACCCCAGAGGTCTAGGATTGGCTGCATAGCTTAAGCCTTTCCCAGTGGTTCTGTCTTTTCTCCTTACTGCTCCTGCTTATGTCCCCCCCCAGATTGCATGTCCCTTATTGTCTTTCCCCATCTTCCTCATCCGCTGTAAACTGACAAAATGCTTCCTGGCTGGCATTAGCATTCTGCTAACTCATGTTTTTAGTTTAGTTAGTAATACCATCACACTGCAAACTGCTTTGTACAGGCTGGACATACCAAACACTTCTTGAGTTTGGTGGCTGCCACGGATTCCTTTTTTTCTTGTTTCTCAAGCTATCCTTGAACTCTCCATAATGTGCCTTTAAAGGGAAGGTAAAAAAGTAACCATACTAGCCAAAAAATGATGAGCCTGGCAAAAGGGAGTGTTACAGTTTCTATGATCGTGTCTCATCATTCAGCAATGTGGTCTGGTTAGACCGAACCCTAACCAAACCTAACACTACCCAGACCTTTTCAGTATGAGGTTGTACACACTGTATTCATTTGGTATCTGTCACCTTAATTAAATTTACAGTAAAGTCGCTTTCCAAATACTAATCATCAAAAGAATTGTTACTTGCAGCCCTACTGTAAATACACTGCTCCAAAAATGTACACTTACATCACACATTCATTCTTGGTGAACCAATTATTAAAGTTCAAAATCTTCAATCTGACGTACATTGATATTTACTTTGATCAATGTCTTTGTCATCCAGGAATTGCCCACACACTCTGGCATTGTCCTGCGCTCAGAGGAACCAGGCACCATCACTGACCCACCCTCTAACTGGCCATACTGGAACGGCTCGAACAACAAAACGCCTTATGGAATCTGATGTGCCCTATTTTAATAAAAATATAAAAGTATGGCATTATTGTGGAGTAACTAGCTGTGACGAAGAAACAATGTTTTTGTCCTTAAATGATGTGGATATTCAGTTGTGTATTTAGTTGTGTATGTTTTTAGATTAAACTGTATTTTAAGACAAAGAATCTCAAGTTTGCATTGCATTTATTTAACATTGTAATTTGTGTGTGTGTGTGTGTGTGTATAGTGTATTATGTTCAGTACCGCATCAGTTTAAGCAATGCTTCAAGTTGGTTGTTTCAAAGTCATGAAAACAGGTCTGTACCTGTAATCAGTGCTGAGGTGATGACTCAACTTGTTGAATTCTAGTTGTGTCAGTTGGATAGCCACGGTTGCAGAGCGTCACCTAGAGGAAAACTCCAAAAATACACTGATCTGTTAAATCAATGTTGCATTACCATACAGCCGCAATTACAAACTGGAACTATGACACACTTTGTCGCATGCACCAATTTTAACAGAACACTAATCCAATATGACCTTAGGGTTGAAGTCTCTCACATTTATGTAATGTCCTCAGTCAAGTGTTGCAACCAATGTTGTGGAGTTTATTCTATGCTTTTTGGGCTTTCTTACCTGGGTGTCGATGGGGATTGACTCGCTCTTAGACAGCCCCATGTGGCAAACCAGAAATCTGCAGGGTTTTTTTTTTTTTGCACTTCCGCTCTGTCTGCATGAAAATGTTGTTCATCAGGTGCCGATGAACTCAAACGAATCTAACAAACACGATGTAAATTTCAAGTTCTGTACATGTTCTAATAACTTTTGACATGTGTTTATGGGTATTGCATACATGTAATGTAAGTGCAGGTTACACCCACCACCTCTCCTCTCACCAGCTGTTGCAGTGTTTAAACATATTTATGTCATTTTCTCTCTGGGAAGGAATCTGTCGACCTATCAATTGTTGAAGGGCTCTCATGATGCAGTTTTCCATTTTTAATATCGCTGGGCTTTATTGTACATCCAGAGTGAGCATAGTCAAATACAACTTGGGTATAGAACTGGAGAAAAGAACTAAACTACACTAGAATACCTGCTCAATGTGTAAAGTTGTGTTTTAACTGCTACTACAATGCTGCATGAAGCAAATGTAAACGATGCAATGCATGCATGAGTTTATGTAAAGAAAAAAAACAAAGTCAAATAGACTAAAATATGTATTTTCTATCTTTCTGTCAGCCAACACATACTTCTTCATGGTGCAGGCTCAGGGCATCATCTTGAGAGACAATGTAAGGACCATTGGCCAGATGATTCGATTGTACACCAATAAAAACAGTACAGTCAATGGGACAGGTAAGTCATATAATCTTAGTCATGTTCGTTGTATGTTCTATGGCCTGCACTGTTTCCTGGCTAAATACAGAAGTTCTACATAGAGTACAAAAGTTACAATATTGTATGCAAACCTAGTCAGGCTGGCATGAGGCTATCCAGAGTATGCCCACGCACATGCAGTTGGAAAGAATTGGAAGTCTATTTCTCTGCGAGCATCACATCCAGGAACACCAGCTGGACCTATCACGCCGTTAGGCTGCATTTGTATTATGGTGTGTTGACATGCTGAGGTCTTTTTCTTTTCTGTAGACTATCCTGATGGCAGCAACTCCAGCGAATACCTGGTCCAACCAACTACATATCTTCCAGAGAACTTTACCTACGCCCAGAACCTTCCCTGCCCTGAGCGATTGCCTTCTATGAGTGAGTAGACTGGGACCCAATGACAGGTCAATGAATCCAAACATACTGACCATGTTGTGTTTTCCTGTACTACAGAGGGCCTTATGGAAGTGAACATGACAGAGATCCCTATGGAGGATATAGAACTTAAGTTCTCCAAGTATTTTGGCATTGAATTTGGAGGCCATTGGAAACCGAAGGACTGCATACCTCCCTGGAAGGTTGGTTTCACAGATTTCACATGTACAGGTGACACTGTTCTTTGTCTAATTTTGATTATTTTACATGCATTACCACATAAATAACAAAAATCTATGAAGTAACACTGGCAAGATGTTAAAAAGTCAACTGCAATCAGGGTATGATTGGAGTTTTCGTGACAGCCTTCTTTGAACTTTGTTGGTAGTTTAATCTCTGGTTCATCCATTCCATGTTGTCAATTGTTGTTAGACAAGATACTGAACACCTAACTGTACCTGATAGAACAGTGATAAACCATTGTCTGAGTGAGTGTGGGTGAGTGACATGTAAAGCCAGTGGCCCTTTAGGCAAGTATACACCATTTACATAACACAAAATGCATTTATAATCATAAGTATTCATTGATTTGTACTAATATGTTTGTGTTGTAGGTAGCAATCCTGATTCCATTTAGAAACCGCCATGAACATCTTCCCATTCTCTTCCAACACCTCATCCCCATGCTGCAGAGACAGCGGCTGCAGTTTGCCTTCTACATCATTGAGCAGGTGCAGTGTATTGATCTTTGTGTGTACTGCAGTGTATTGTGATACATTGTTTTTTGTTGAGGTTAGGGCTGCTGCACTATTGAGGATAACCAAGCCAATGTTAGACCCGATTTCATCCCTTCTGCCCATGCTTCATGCACCAGGCCTGAAAGACTGATATTTAGCTGAATTCAATTGTTCTATGCTAATGTTAAATGTTTCAGTACTAATTGCAGTCCATGACTTCAAACAAGTTACTTTCACATTTAATTTTATCACTAGGCTGCTGGATGTTATATAATATTTTATATGTTTTCACATGTGTATGTTTAGAGCGGGACTCAACCCTTTAATAGAGCCATGCTGTTTAATGTGGGATTCCGAGAGGCCATGAAGGACATGGACTGGGACTGCTTTATCTTTCACGATGTGGACCACATCCCTTTGAACGATCGAAACTACTATGGATGTGGTCAGATGCCCCGCCACTTTGCTGCCAAGCTGGACAAATATATGTACATGTGAGTGCATTCGACAAATGTAGATTTTTGATTCATGCAAATCACCTTAGCCATGATCTACATTTCCCCTGTATGTCCTAAAAATAAAAATGGATGCCGTTGATATTTCGAAATGCAGTATGAACATATCATGCCATTGTTATTTCCAGTCTTCCGTACAGAGAATTCTTTGGTGGTGTGAGTGGACTCACTGTGGACCAGTTCCGCAAGATTAATGGCTTTCCCAATGCCTTCTGGGGCTGGGGAGGAGAAGATGATGACTTGTGGAACAGGTAAGTGTCCATAAAGGGATGGAGAGCCAGGCCTCGCGTCTGTCCTGGTTGCCTGTAATTGTGTGTTAATTGAATGCTGTGAATGGTAATGCAGCCCGCTCTCTATCCAGGGTTCACAATTCAGGTTTGAATGTCACTCGTCCAGATGGAGAGATTGGCAAGTACAAGTCAATTCCTCATCACCACAGAGGAGAGGTGCAGTTCCTTGGGAGGTAGGAATCTGCAATAATTGAATTTCAGTGAATTAGTTTTTGGTTGGATTTTAAACGAATTAATGGCTATCCATGAAACATATGTTTTCAGTATGTGCAACATACAGCATGGTTTGGTCTTCACTATAGCACTGATAAAAGGGATTAACTAGGGCATAACAAAGAGGTCCTTACATCATATGCTTAGGAAATCATCGGCAGATATGTAAAATATACAGTGCATTCAGAAAGGCTTAAGATCAGAAATTTCTGTCCAAATCGTATCCAGTCAGTTGAATTTACCACAGGCTGACGACAATCTAGGTGTATAGCTCAAAGATGATACTGGAAACGCTGCACTCGACACTTCTGTTTTCATCCAGACACAGTTACACCTCAAAGAAGCAGGCCAGGTGCGATATGACAACTGTATGACTGTGTTTTTAGGTATAAACTGCTGAGGTATTCCAAAGAGCGGCAACACTTAGACGGCCTCAACAATCTCCATTACAGCCCCCAGATCTCCCTCAGCAGCCTCTACAAAAACATCACAGTGAACCTGAACCCTGAGCTTGTCCCTATCACAGACTACTGAACTGACCCACCCCACCCCACCCCACTCTACACCCCTTCCTGCCTGGCTCAAGTTTGGCCTCTTAGCACCAGGGAATGCAGAGGCTGGCAGGGGTGAGAGGGATGCACCATGTAATGCTGCCAAGAATATCTAGTGTGAAAAGCAAACTGAAAAAAGGAGGCAAGACTCTCAAAGAGTGTGTATGTGTGGGTGCGCGTGTGTGTGTGTGTGTGTGTGTGTGTTTGTGGGTGTGCATGTCTTTTTGTCCCTGTTGGCTGAACTGCAACAAGTTGGTTTACTGCAAAGCCTTAATGTGGAATAACCGCAGCTCCCTCGTCATGGCTCTGCACTGCTTCACTTCTTGTGTATTACTGTCACCTTACAAGCCAAAACACTTTTTCTCTGACCGTATTTTTCACGTTATGTTGTTGCCACCATAATCCCTTAAAAGGAGGGATCAGAGAAAAGTCATCTATAGTATTTGCAATGTGTGTGTTTTTTTTTTATTTTGATTCATGCTATTTATTCTCTCTGATTCAGGATGGAAGAAAATATCAGCTATGTCAATCAAACAATGTAATTTTCTATTTTGCTGCACTGCTGCTGAATCCGCACGATCATGTATGTAAATAGAAGCCTCTTGAACACAGAACACAAATATGTCGATGTGAGCCTTTAAATGCTTGGGCATATTTCAGTGATATTCCAGTGGATTGAATTTTACTTTGGCAGCTACCCTTGGTCTGAAGAGTGAGTGATTTTTTTTTTTCTGAGAGGTATCCAAATATTCAACATTAATTGTTGCATGCCTTTATTTATTTTGTTTACAAAATTGTGTTCTTTTCAAACAAAACATGATTTCATCAGCTGGAGATGTGTATATTTTTTACAAGGAGTAGTGTCAACCATCACAGTACAAGTGTGTCCATGCAGGTTTATGGTTTTATGGTGTGTGCAAATAATTATCATTATTTTTTTTAGATATGTTTTAATTTTTTACATTATTTTTTGTAATAAGTTTGTCCTGGGTGTAAAAAAAAAAAAAAGCTCCTCTGATTACTGCAGTGTTACCTTTTTGATGTGAGGTAGCCATAAAGGTCAAACCTTGGTCATCAGCCTTTCACAGCTAAACGGCATAAAGACACAAAAAGGTGTGTGAGTATATAATTGGACCAGATATGAACTAACATCTATTTATATCTCTAGGATTTAAGCAAGAGTTTGGACATTTTCTTTGATTTTGTTGTGATCTCTAATCAAAGCTATGGTCATGATGTGGATCTTGCCTCATTTGCATAGACATGACTTTGGTCTTAAGTGGTCATTTTCAGTGTTGCTTCTTGAACTCATTTACAGCTGTGGTGATGGAAGATACACAGCCAAATGCTCACTGTCACTGCTGCTAACACCATCCTCTAAATCTTCAATGTAGTAAATTAAAAATTTGGCCAAATTTACTTGATGATGGAAATCAAATGATATGACTGAAATATCCACAGCACCACAACAGCTGAAGTCTGAGTCCCCCCCCCCAAAAAAAATGTGCTGGCTGCCTGTATCTCCTTAAATGACGAAGGCACGACGAATGATCGAACTGATATCTGAGCCAGCGTGGCCCAAAAGCTTGATGATCAGACAGAAACTATTCATTTGGCATTACTGGTCGCCAGTCAGTTTGACTGTTTGCTGAGGCAAAAGGTAAATTCAACACATCATTACCGTCAGATATTTGATATTTGAAAAGTGCCTTGAAGAATGAATTCCAGTATGGTGCTTTTTCAGCACGGTTCAGGCCTCACATAGAGCTTTCGAAAAGATTTCCTTCCCTCTTTCCTGTTCAAGCACATATGTGCCCAGTGTGAATGAGGCCCTGTAATATACCTTTTCAGGTGTGTTAGTATGAATGGATGTTATCACTGATATGGAGCTCAAATGTCTGTATCATTAAGTTTTACAGTAGAAACATATTTGTATGGATGTAGCTTAAATCCATGCAGCCATATGAGCAGTATGAACAAATAATACTAAGGCTACACCCTCCACTTCAGCTGGTTCATTGTGCTACGATATCTCACACGACACCCCCACCCCATGTCGACTCTTAGCTTCTCCAAGTGGTAAAGGAGCTGGTGCTGGGGCTTTTTGTCATGTACATAATAAACAGCAAGTGACATTTTGGGCAGACTGGATGATGTATATTGAATTTGCAACTTCAAACACTGGAATTATGAGGCTACTGAACAGCGTTTAGGACCATGGGCTGTGCATGTGGCCGCTTTGTCTGAACAGACGCTGTCAGGAGGAGGGAATTTGTACTTGCCGTATTTACCATTTTGTTTTTGAGTTTTGTTCCTTCCCAAATTTTTGAGTGCTGCTGACCTGGCATGTGAGTAAACGGTAAACAATTTATGTAGTGCATAGTCTTGGTGACTACTCAGAGCACAGATGTACCCATTTACACACACTCATACAGTGTTTCTAATAACAGCACGTCTTTCTTTTCGTTTAAATTTGAATTAATTTAAAAAGTTTTCATATACTTGTTAAGAGTTGCAATTGGCCAAATGATGCAGATTAAATACAGTTATAGCAAAAAAGTGCAGTATGCACACAAAGAGATGGCTGCCTGACCTGGGAAATGGTTGCCATGCAAGCTATTTCAGATAATTTCCCAAAAATTCACCATTATCATCCTTAAGTTAACTGGCAGTTAAGCAAACTTGTGCCATGGTAGTATAATCCATTTAATATACAAATGCGCGGTAACGCACCATAAGAAAAATACCTATGCCAGTACAAATCCCCAAAATATTATTACAACACATATTTTTTATATATATTATAAAAGATGTAGGATAACTACTACTGTCATCATTTCACTTGCGGTGGTAAGAAATTATGTTTGTTCATATCGAGACAGAAACGTCAAAGGAGGCTTGAGCCCTTACCCTTTTTCTTTGTCTAAAGAAAGTGCCCTTTTACCAGTTTTTTTTTTTTAAGATATTATTTTCCTGTGTTTACAATCTGTAGCCTACAGCCTGTCGGTATAATGTGGTATGGCCAAAGATTAGGGCTTTATGCGCCTTAAACAAATATTTTTTTTCCCCCACCTTCACTTTATCTCTATGACAATTTCCCAGAATGCCTTGCCAATCACCGGAACACTGGGAGAGGGACAAACCAATAAAGTATTTTGTGCATGATTAAGGATTTAAAAATTACAAAAATGATTTAAGTCATTGTTATTATATAATTTTTTTTAAGATATTATTTTCCTGTGTTTACAATCTGTAGCCTACAGCCTGTCGGTATAATGTGGTATGGCCAAAGATTAGGGCTTTATGCGCCTTAAACAAATATTTTTTTTCCCCCACCTTCACTTTATCTCTATGACAATTTCCCAGAATGCCTTGCCAATCACCGGAACACTGGGAGAGGGACAAACCAATAAAGTATTTTGTGCATGATTAAGGATTTAAAAATTACAAAAATGATTTAAGTCATTGTTATTATATAATATTATTTTAATGTATTATGGTCATTTTTTTCACAACAATAAACAAAAGATCATTAGCATGCTAGCATCTATTTTTGCTGATGCTTTCAATCTTTGTTCTATATTGCGAACATGGTCTATGATTATAACAAGACTGCTTGATATACATCTCCTCAGATACTTTCCCATTATTAATAATAATTATTCAGTTCATTTACCATCCATTATGCTACAAACTGTTTATTCTAACCAATGCTGTAAATAAGAAATCTCCATTACACATGGCATCTAATGGACTTCTGTCTTCTGGGACAGGGATCCCTCACATGTGGCTCCCGCTGAGGGTTCTATGTTCTTTTTTTCCCGTTAAACGTTTTTTTGCCCTTGTTGAGGGTTAAGGACAGAGGATGTTACACCTTGTTAAAGCCCTATGAGACAAATGTCTGAATGTGTGATTTGAGAATATGGGCCATTCAAATAAAATGCAAATGATTGATTTTTTTGGTGATCATCCCATATTTTCACATAATTATATGTAGATAATGTATATTGACTACATAACTGCACACCATCTGTGGGTGGGAGAGCCTTTTCCCTCTATGGAAACAGCACAGTACCATGTGCCATATGCAATATTTGTGCAGCAATTTGTTAATGTCTCCAGCAGCAGGCTGGGGGAAGCTTTGAGCAGGGACGTCTCAATTTACTTCAAGGTTTGAGGAAAGTTAATGGTAGTAAAAGTGGTAACCATTTAACCTACCTATGTATTCTAAATTTGTATGTAGCTCCAGGATCAAATTCATTTTCAAACAACTCAAACATGGAAATGAGCAACTTCAATTGAACAGACATTATCTAAGTTTATTTTAGGGAGTTGACTGCATTCTCCACCATAAAGATAATTACAATAGACAGATTGCAAGCTTTCCATTTACAGAGAGTGTGTAGGGAGAAGAACCAGAAAGCACCATCAATATTTCAGCTCAGTTACTAAATCACAATGTAAATACAGCCAATCACTACTTGTAGCCTGGTAAAACTGTGATTACCCAGGCAAGGGGATTTAAAGGAAATCTGAAAGCATTTATTTACTGCATAACAAGTTCTTAAGTGGACAAATTGCTGTCTACCACCATTGCAATCACTGTATGAGCTGAAACAACTCCACATTAGAATCATAATATGACAGCTGATGGGTTGTATGGTTAATGTCATTCATATACACAAAGATCTTATAAAAACAGTATACTTGCCTGAACATTTTCTCATTTGACTCTAACTTTTTTTAATTGTCATTTTCAACTATTAAGTTCATCGACGCTCCCCTGAATCCCTGCATCCCATTTGGTCTACCTCATTCCTCCCAGCAGATGCAAGACTAACTCCTCATCTTCGGCCAGGGAGAGACCAGTGTCCAGAGGTGTCTCCTCATTATTCGGCTGTCTTACTTTCTTCCGCTTTCCTGCTGTTAACTCGTCAGCACTACTTTCACTGCTCTGTTGCCTTTTTGCTGATTTCCTTTGATCCATCTGACCCTCGTCCTTTTCCTCTTCCGAACGGCGCAAATTGTCAGGGTCTGGAAGGTCGCTGGGGTCGAAGTCATCTTCGCTGTTATTGGCCAGGTACGCTACCACCTCGTCCTCCTCCTCATCTGAGCACTGTCCGTGCTGCTTGCTGGCCTCCCTCCTCGCTGCCTTGGCCTTCAGCCTCTTTTCTCTGTGTTTAGCTTTCACTTTGCTGCTGTACTCCTGTTTGTCAAACGCCTGGTCTTCGCGTCTCAGCCTTTCCTTGGCCTTCTCCACGTTGATACCCGAAACCTCCTCCTCCTCCTCCTCGTCCTCCTTTTCCTCCCCAGACACAGCCCGCTGGACAGGTGGCCACAGCTGCACAGCATCTCCTTGTTCATTAAAAGTCACTTTGGTGTTGACCTGGAATTTTCTCTTCAGGACTTTTTTGGCTTCTTTGAACTTTGATTCTTTTTCAGCATTTTTCTTGGGGCCCTTTGAGAGTCCCTCCTCATTGTCCTTCTCATTTGTCAGACTGAAGACATCCTTTGTTTTGACTTGAAATAGGTCCAAGTCTCTTATGTCATCCTCATCCTCATCACCCAGAAAACGTGCCTTCAGCTGATCCACATTTTGTTCATCGCTACTTTCCCCATCCTCATCTGACTGAGGAACGTTTCCTCTCAGCTGAGCCTTGAAACTCCTGAGCTCACGGTCTTCAGGCTGCTCTTCCTCTTTCTGATCCATGCTCTCAGCCGTCTGGGCATGAATCTTATTCAAGAAGCGCACCCTTGGCGCCACAGCAAGGCCCAGCGAAAGAGCAAACTCTTGAATCTGGAGTTTTAAAACGTCAAACACCTCTTTGTTCTTCATCAGGTAGACAGAGCGCAGGTAGGACACAAAACACCTCTGGGCTCTCTCCTTCTGCTCCTTCTCCTGGGCCAGGAAGGCAACGAGCTTCTGCTGGACAGTCTGCAGTTTCTCTGGGTTCACCTGGTAAGGGCCACAGAATGAAATTAATTAATACTACTGTCATTAATTTTTCCTTTTAAGATATAATAAGAATCATAATATGAATGATATGTCTCTTAAAACAAACTACTATCTGGTATTCTTCTTACCCTGTTTGTTTGAATTTCATTCGAATAATATATAATAGAAAAGAATAATTGTTAATTAATCGAAAAAATAATGTCTAGGTGGAGCCGTAAATACATATTTGCATAGTTATTATTAAACAATACAAATTGTATGGTGTGTTGACTAATTTATCCTTGTACTTTGTGATGATAAACAGAAACCTGTTTGAATTTTACAGACCTGTACATTGACCGTTCAGTGACTGGTTTGTTTAAACGTATACTGCGAATGGATATGAACAGCTACACCTGCACAGGGATCACATTATATTGTTCAATTTAGACCTAGCATGATGGTCTCACCTGGATTTTATTGATGGGAACCCTCTTCTCCTGCAGCTGGCTGGCCATGCCCTTCTCCTCTGAGGGGAGCAGAAGTAGCAGGGCCTCTCCACCCTCCTTGTACCTGGCAGTCCTGCCCACCCTGTGGATGTAGGTGTCTGCATCCTCTGGACAGTCATACTGCAGCACCCAGTTGACTGCAGGAAAGTCCAGGCCTCTGGCAGCTATATCAGTGGCAAAGAGAACAGCATGCTGCTTTTTGATGAAGTCGTTGTAGACCTCCACCCTCTTCATCTGTTGCTGCTTGCCATGCAAAGCCAAGATGGGCATGCCAGGTCTGAGGCGACAGAAAACGCGGAACAGGTATTGTACCTCTTTGCAGCAAGCAAAGAAAACAATGATCTTCTTCTTCAAGTGGCTCCTGATGAAAGAGTAGAGCATGTTTACTTTCTGGTGGAGCTCACACACCACATAGCTCTGCTCCAGGGTGGCCGGCGTGCTGAACTTGGCTTTCTCGTGTACCCACACATACTCTGGGTCTTTCAGGCTAAGCCGGGCTAAGTCTTTGACAGACTTAGTCTGGGTGGCGGAGAACAGCAGCGTCTGCCGGGACCCAGGGAGGTTCTCCAATATGGCGTTTAATGTATCCGCGAAGCCCATATCCAGGATGCGGTCTGCCTCGTCTAGGACCAGCATGTGGAGGTCGGATGCGTGGAAAGAGGCCGTCTCGTCCATGTGCTGCAGCAGCCGGCCGGGGGTGCAGATCACAATGTTGGTGCGGGGGATTCTCTCCGATTCACTCTTTAACTCCTTCCCCCCGATGATGAGCCCCGCGGAAAACTCATGGTTCTTGCCCACCTTACGCAAAACTTCGAAGGTCTGGTAGGCGAGTTCTCTTGTGGGGGAAATTATGAGTGCGCCGAGGCCATCCACAGAGCTCCATTGCTGTCGGTACAGACACTCCAGCACCGGTATGAGGAAGGCCAGAGTCTTCCCAGAACCAGTCTTTGCTGCAGCGAGGACATCTTTACCTTGCAGAGCGAAGCCGATGGTCTGTCTCTGTATCTCTGTTGGGTGTCTATACTGAGCATCCTGTAGCCCTAGCAGGGTTTTCTTTGAAATTGGGAAATCTGAAAACCTGACCACTTCTTTAGAGTTGATCTGTCCATACCTGTCTACAAGTCTGTTGATGTATTCCCGTTCGACCTGCCACTGTGGTTTCTTCTGCACTTTCTCTCGAGTCACACGTGCTTTCTTTTTGTTGTATCTTTTCTTCCACTTCTCGAAGTTTTTCACCGGGTCGGCTTCGTCCTTCGTCGTTTTAGGTTTGGTTTTCTTTCCGAAATACTTTGAGCTTTTCGCTTCCATTATGTCATCTAAACAGTCCCCGACCACCAGCGGTCCCTCCAAACACACGTGGAAACACCGTCCAAAACCAAGCTCCAGGTGCCGAGCTCAGGATTGTCCCCCGTGAGCGGATCGTCACAGGTGGATGCTAATACAGTGTCCAACGAGGCCTGGTTGTTCGGGTACCGCAATTTATCTAAAAAATACCCAAAAACAAATCCCAAAATTGAAACCGTACCGTGCTTGTCAAAACAGCGTGGAAGAAGCAGTACACCGTCGCTTTCACGTTGACGTCAGCAACACGCGACACCAATCGCTCTCGGGCTTCTTCTTCTTCTTTGTCTTTCCGGCAGACTACGTACTCATTGGCACATTGCTGCCTCCCACAGGAAAATAACCTCACTGCAAATTTCCTCCGTCGATATCTTGTGAATCGTGCTGACGGAAAATAGAATCGGAAAATAGAATACCCCAATGCAGGGCTGTGTTCAAAAATATTTATAAAATCCGGATTGAAAAAGATATGTCATGAAGAATGGGACAGCGACAAAGTATTCATAAAAAGAATTAAAAGCTATTAAAAGTATTCACAGCTATCAAAAGAAAGAAGGTGCAATGGGGTGATGTTATTGAGAATAGTCTCAGAGAAATAGAGGACATCGAGACATGGAAGATATAGGAGGACACACACGTTTCTAAAAAACAAGACAATTTATTTTAAATATCCCCTCTGACACTCCTTTCCAGGTGGTGGCGGTAAATAACTGATAAGGTGTTCGCCATCCCCAATTAAACATCACAAGAAGAACAGGAGGCGAAGATAAGTTTTCTACAATCGATTATTCTGGGCTGTTAATGCAGTGCACGAGCCAAACACAAGGCTACTGCTGCTGCCTGGCTAGCATTAGCATTGATCATCAGGTTGAATTGTCTTTGTGGAACGGGAGTTGAGGCAAATTCAAGTTGGACCGTTTCACTTGAGCCAGCAGAAGTTCAGCCACTTCTCCCAGACATCGTATCCCATGCTACTCATAAGTAATGTCTGCAGAAGTTTTGGATTTCAAAATAAAAACTAAATAATTAAAAAATGTTCCAACTAAGTGAAGACATTAATAAGGTTTTGCTCGTTTGCAGTACTTCTTAAATATATATTATGTACACATATATTTATTATACGTGTATGCTCTTTACGTGACGTTTGGAGCCCCTGATATCATTGTATGCGTATTTTTACGGGTTTGTTTTATTTTGAAGGACTTGACCGGATATGTAACAGCTGTTACCATATCGAAACTGACTTTTGTATATGACATCCGGACAGAAGGCAGATAAACAAACGTGAAAACAGACTATTTTGCCCAAATCAAAGTGATATTCGTCCGCTGAAGGTCGTCAATACTCCCACAGCCCATATGCTTTTCATGGCATGGCGGAGAAACAGGACAATGAGGTGAATCCTTGCTTATATCTGCAAATATAAGCACAGGGGAGACGGCACATTTTCCAGTTAGTTGTCTGTCTTTACTGTAAGCCCTCGGTAAAGTACTGTTGGAGGTGACCCATTGACAAAAGTAGTCTTCTCATTAAAGAGCTGTGCTCGTTTATCTCGAAGGGTCTCGGGTGACTGTAGGTGACACGTTAGCCTACTAGCAAGCATTCCCTGCTAAGCTATTCGTAAACATGATGCCTTGGGTCCAGTCAGTAGGTACATCAACGTCCCTGTGTGCACGGGCCGTGAGGACAGTACTTATTTGCCAGTTATTTGCCCCAGAGACCAAAATAGCTGACCAAGCAGTGCATGTGTGTTTTAGCCCTCTGCTGTACAAGTATACGTCACTGTTTTATGTTGACATTTTCTGAAATGGAAGAGGCAGAGGTCTAGTTCACTGTGGTTACTGTTATGTACTTTGTTATATATGTGTGATCTGCAAGTTTATCAGTCATTATTGCAAGAAGATAATGGATATGAATACGGTCTGAAACCACTGTATATGCTTCTTTTAATAAGGTGGAGGAGGCTGACCAAATCTACTTGTTGATGAAGGAGGAGTATCGGATCTCTAGGAATGTGCGTCTGGCATGGTTCCTTGGTAAGCTTAACCAAGTCATCTGGCCAGCCTCAAAGCCTGAACTGGTGAGTTAACTCTGTATTGCACTGTCCTCAATGGGAGACTAAAACCAGGGTCGTACTGACTGCACTGCTGTTCAAGACTGAAATTCCATTCTTTTAGAACATTCGGTTAAGTCTTCTTTACTTACTTACTTTGAATCACTGATGCTATGTTTGCCTGCATTCACAGCTGAACTCCGAGAATGAATTGGACTTGTTGAGCATCTTACCAAAAGGATGGCAGCCAGATTTCTCCCCGACTATGTACCCTTACATGTTGGTGCCCTCAACTCGGGCCACCTTCCTGGCTCGGAGGTACAGATTCATCATCGAGCTGGATCTCAGCCCTTCCACTGGGATTGTGGTAAGATGTAAACACAATTCAAAGGTTATGATTTCATTTGGAATTTGCCACTTTGTGCACAGATTCCTTACTGATGTTGGTGGAGACATTGGCATCATCTAGGCAACACAAAGCATGATAGTATTATCTGGTCTGTAGCTATCTCAATATGAACACATTAATTTGCACTCGTGTTTTGTTTTCTGTTCTGCAGGATGACAGCACAGGAGAGATGATCTTTGACGAGGTTTTTCATGCCTTGTCAAGGTGCCTGGCTGGTCTAGCTCAACCATTCACAGTCCCTGGAACTGATCAGCTTTTCAAGCCAAAGATCTTCATCACCATCATGGCGTATTCATCAATTATTGGCATCACATCCCATCAGGTTATTAGCCAGTAATTTAGATATTAGATATAATTTTAGTTTTTTTTTACTGGAGATTTACAAGATTGCAATTGAAAAATGTTTAACTAGATTCCAAATGTCCCTGGAGGTGAAGCAGCCGTGTATATGTTGGTTTCTGATGGAAGGTGCTTTTTTACTGACGTACTGTATGCATATTCAAAATGCATCATGCACATGTCGTCAGTGTTGTTGCCCCCCTTTGAGAGCTTTGATTTCCCTGTAGGTTCTGGTTCAGGGCTGTCAACTTGAAAGAACAGACCTCAGTGAGTTCCTGCAACACATTTATCAGCAGCTCAGAGCCGTGGAGAGCAACATTGCTGAAGTCCTTCATCAGCAGCATAAACAGGCAAGTGCAGCTGAATAACATTCACAATATCATAAAAGTAAAATGTACACTTTATCTGTATGATCACATGCTGTGATATTTTGCATCATTTTTATAGAGTGGGAGAAATGTAGTCATTGACCCACACACATGGTTGTATGTCCATTTATTACCATGCACAGTGCCCAGCTCTTTGTCTTTACTGTCGTCTGCAGGTTAGCAGAGTTTTGTGCCAGTTGCCAACACAAGCACATTTCAAAAGGACATTCATCCCCCTCTTGCGATTTGATAGATTTGCATCCTGCTGAGAAAATTTTGATCAATTTTGCGTACCTTTTTCCTGTTGCCTTTAGTCCCTGGAGCCACTCCTAAACCCAAGTCTTCATAGCAACAACATGGACAATCAGCCTCAGAGGAAGCAGGACATTTCTATTGTGTCAGCTGATATGGGTCTGCTCAGCATGGTACGTCAGGGCATCCTAGCCCTTCAGCTGCTGCCTCCAAACTCCAGTGCAGGTAGGTTTGCCATCAGAAGGAAAACACTTGTACTGTTTCACATATGAATTGGGAGCTCTCTTCAAGAGGCTGTTACATCATCATTAGTTGTCACTAAATCCTGACAGTCACTGTAAACACAAGTGACTAAAGGTTTTACAGGGATGTCACAGGGACTTAAAGTAGTTGTTAGAATACTTTTTAAACTATGGAGACCGAGCCCTCTGTGTCGAAACCCCTTCCCTCTAGATCTCTTTTCCTCACCAAATACATGCTGAATCTGCAAACCATTGTTATTAAATGATGCGTTTGTGTGTGTGTGTGTGTGTGTTTTCCAGGTATCATTATAATTACAGATGGAGTGACTAGTGTCCCTGATGTAGCAGTGTGTGAAACCCTGCTGAACCAGCTGAGAAGTGGAACCATTGCTTGCTCTTTTGTACAGGTAGATATGATCATAGCAACATGACACATATTATGCGAAGGACTCCATCATTTTGACATTTTGATCCAGACTGAAGGGAGACACACAAGTAGTGTAAAGTCTAAAGTCAGACTGCTCTTCTTGTTGTGTTTGTTGTACTCCAGGTTGGCGGTGCCTACTCCTATGACTGCAGCTTTGGATACATCCCCAATGTAGAGCTGATGAAGTTCATATCATTAGCTACCTTTGGCTCATACCTGCCCAGCTGCCCTGAAGTGGATCTAACCAGCCAAGAAATGAATTCCTACCACAAGGCCTTCTTAACCTACTCCTTCCTCAAGACCCCGGAGTACTACTGTGGTGAGACACAGGGGTTATTCACTTTGTCACATGTCAACTTTGCGTGCTAATTTCATCATATAACAAAAAACATAAATAATGATAATGATTATAAAAAGCTCTTCATTGTCTTCTAGTTTCCCAGCACAAACTGTTCAATGAGCATCTGGTGTCAGCCAGTGGTAACCCTGCCCTGGTCATGAGGAGGAAGAAGCACACAGAGAAGGAAGTCCACGCTCATTTAATCAGTGTGGTGTCTGTGCGCCTGAGAGAGGGCTACACCATCAGAGAAATCAGCCTCACCAAGGGTAAATATCTCTCTGCAGCAAGAGCCTATGTGGAAATTCCAAAGTAATTTTGTCTCAGCAATGCACTCATGTTTGAACAACCTTTTTGACCTTTGACTTTTTTTTTCTTATACTGATTGCCTTGTTTGGCTTATTAAGGTGGAACTCAGTTGGAGGTGAAGCTGGTGCTGTTATGGAAACACAACATGCATATTGAGTACCTGGCGGCAGCTTCCTGGCCACTGGATCCCACCAAGAGAAGCACAAAGGTAGAGGTGACGATGGAGGGAAGCTATGACATCCTCCATGATATCAGCTGCACCCAGAGGAAACCCATCACCAGCCCTTACCGGACCTCTGTCATCCGCCGCTTTTGGAACACACTGCAGAGGTACAACATCTGTGACTGGAGGAAAATAGAATTACCATTCATTAAAATAACAAACAAAAAATAGATTTTTCTAATTTTCTTCAAATCTACTAACCGCCTGTGCCTTTATGTGTGGTCTTTCAGCATCAACCAGACTGATCAGATGTTGGTGCACCTCCAGGCATTCAACTCAGTTCCTGAGAACTACATGATTCCTGAAAGCACCAAAAATGGAGTTCCTCTGTTCTACATCCCCCCTGGGTCTACTACTCCAGTATGATGCAATAGGATTGTTTGTAGATATTCCAGAAACACAGATAACATTTTTGTTACATTAGCCTTTATCCTTTTACCCTCTTGACTCTCCACTCACACCTCCTGCAACTCACTTACCTCTTTTCCAGGTTCTGTCCCTGCAGCACAGTGGATCCAAAGACTCCCCTCAGTCCAAGTTTGCCTCATACTGGAAACCCATTCTCTCAATGGATGCCAACTTCTGGCAGAGATGGCTCCATATGCATCGCATCACCATCATCCTTGAACATGACATGTGAGAAATTAGATGTTTTCCAGACCTGACCTATGGGTTAGATCAGGAGAATTTGCTTCATAGTTTTCCCTTGGCCTGTCATAGTCTCATTTAGATGAATTAATTCTGCTTCCAATACCTAATTGGGCTTGATGATAGCGTGGCTAATTTTCTCATTTTTGTATTAAATAATCGACATTATTTCTTTATACCATACAGACTCATGAAGTTTAGCTTGTGTTTATTGTGATAATATTTTTTTCTTCCTAGGCCTGTCCCCAAGCACCTGCACACAGCTGGAAATAACGGACGTTACAGCACCATTCAGTGTCGGATCTCCCATTCTGCCCTCACGTCACTGTTGAAGGACTGGAGCAGCTTTGTGCTTGTAGAGGGTTACTCATATGTTAAACTCATATTCAGGTGAGACAGCAGGAAAGTGATGCCAGGTGGTGAATATTCCTTGTATGTAAGTTACCAAGTACCCTTGTTAGTAGGTGTTAGCAGGATGTTAGGGACTTAAACTCAATTGTGCGCCTCAGCATCGAAATTGCACCATGGTCCGCCACAAGACCAAGTTCAAGATATAGCAAGTACATAGCTTGTTAAATGGTTACCTGAAAACATTCAATAAATTGTCTCCACAGTTCATCTGACCAGCCTCCCACGTCCTTCTACCTCGTCCGACTCATCTCTAAGACACCCTGTATGGTGCTTCGACTGGGCTTCCCCATTGGTACACCTGCCCATGTCCGAAACAAGGTACCGCAAGAATATATAGGAACTCTTGTAGAGACTATATGATTCACAGTTAGTTAGTGAGTGCACCTTGACTACATTTTTCAATGCACCTGATCGGGTGCACCTCAATATCAGGTGCATTTAATTATTTATACTGTAATTTGTGTTTGTCGTCAGATTGTCGATGAGCTTCGAGAACAGATCCTCAAACTTCGCTTTCCTCACCGTGTTCAAAACAAAGAGGCCACCCCCAAGACCAAGAGGAATCCCTCTCCATCTAAATCCATCATTCCTGCTCCCAAACCGGCGCTATCAGACAGACCCTGTGTGGTAGTTCTGAACAAGCCCCTGGAGAAGCTTCTCATAAGGTCAGTCGTTGTGATACTAATTCACAATAAATATACACATAAAATATGAACAAATCAAGGTCCTGCTCAAGAGGACTCTCTCTTATTCTAATTCTTTCTTTTTCTACTAATTTTGTTGTTCAATTTAAAGTGTTGCGTAAAAATGGCTAAAAGTCCAAATGAGTACAGCTGTGATGGTTTCATAGACAAAAAGCCAAGAGATAGATTATCTGTTGCATGAAAGGGGGCTGTTGGCTCAACAAGCTGTAATTTGATTAAACTGTGTGTGCATTGAAGGTATGAGAAGCTGCCGGTGGATTTCAAGACCCCTTTCATTTTAAACATGGAGAACTTCCAGCCATCTAATAGTGCTGTGCCTCTTAGCATGGCAGCCAACCGAACTGCCTCCTCTACCTTGGCCTCTCTGTCCCGTTACTTCTTGCACCAGCGCTGGGTGTGGGCCGTGCAGAGCAGCCAGGGATCAGCTGTGGCCATGCAAGCTGTCGCGCACATCCTGTCCATGCTTTCTGAGTGAGTTGATGAGTACACTAACACAGGAGGAGTAAAATTGAAATGGTATGATTGTGACATTGTAAAACAGTAAAGAAGCTTTTACCAACTTGATGGTACAATGGTTAAGTCACATGCCTTGCAACCATGGGGTCACCATTTCAAGTTGTATCAAACTATATGTTTTTTTTTACTTTATCTTCATTTGCTTGGGCAGCACCATCTTTCTTTAAATTGATGAATGCAGTTTTAATACTATTTGGTTTGTAAAACCCATAATCTTCCCTGATCTCTGTCTAGCATTCGTATATCGGAAGGCTTCCACTTTGCCACCAGTGGAGAGGGCATCGTAAACATGGTGATTGAGCTCCCAATGAAGGTAGAAAACATTAGCAAATAAAGTCTTGTAGGACACTAAATGTTGTCAAATTTTGCATGTGCTGTATTGGATTGATTTATACTTCATACTTTCATATGAATCTGGGTACTTTAACGTCTTACTCGTCGTTAACAAATGAATTATCCCCATCTACAGGGGATGTCAGGAGACACAAACAGAGAGAGCCACTCATGTATTGTTCAATACATCCTATTTCCTCCTCACTCTACTTCAACAAAGGACAGGTAATTCTGGGAGTGAATTTTTTTGGATGGAACACCTTCATTTTAATCACTGGTCATTATGAATGTGTCCATATGCATTTATCTGTGTACCTCACAGAGCCCTGCACCGTACCCTGAAGTGCACTCAGGCAATTCTAGGCTAATACTGCATTATTTTTAATTGAACACAGGCGACATCCTTCTTGTCTCTGTTGCAGTTCTTTGAGAAAAAAAACAAAATCACATTTACAAGTTTAGTTGAACTGCATGATATAATTACTTTACCTTTGTCCTTCACTGGACTGCAGCTTCTCCACCGATGACGATAATGACACAGAGGTGGAAGCTGTCGACATGGACACAGAACTGAGCCTGGTGACAGAGTGCTGGGTCGAACCACAGAGTGGCACAGTGATGAACTGCATGGACCAGCATCGCCACTTCCAGGGCCACAGTTACCAGGAGATCCCTCAAGCGGTATGTATACCTACTTTCTGCTGCAGGTTGTGTCAGAGTTCTAGGGCATATGGTCAATCGCTCAACATGAAAAGATCCAATATGTGACATTATTTGCATGCTTGTTTAATAATTAACTACTTTTTGATTTTAGATTTTCCCAAGGGATCTGACTTGTATATCCACCATGATGACCTTTGAGTATCTGAGCCAGTTGTGCCAGAATAAGCACCAGAGCTGCTCACTACCAGTTGGACTCAAGGATGTGGGAGGTGATAAAGGTTTAACCCAAGACTGCATATTAATACGGACAACACATTTTTACACTTTATTTAAAACCGGTGTTTATCAACATTAAGTGTTGGGTTGCATTGCCAGTCTCTTAACAAAGGATTTTTTTTGTGTATACAGGAGGAGCTGTGGCCTCTGAGGACAATGTTCACATGATTCCTTTTCAGTTCGACCTTATTCAGCTGCTTCCAAAATGCCAGCAGGTTGAGCTCCTCTTCCACACATTCAGTTCAGGTAGTCATCTTTATCAGTTAACTTCAAAAATGCAAATAAATGAAAATAAATACAAATCTGGTAAAGTCAAATCATACCAGTGAAAAATGCCCCTTTTCCCAGTGTTTTAACTTGCGCGTTCACCTTTCTGTCCAAAGTGATGGAGAATGCAAAGCAGAATCACAGCTCCCCCTGTTTGCCAAACGACCTCCTGCTCAGCCTGTTCCACAGCAGCCTGGAGCATGAGCTCACCGACAGAGAAATCCTGTTGGCTGACAGCGATCATGTCGCCTTCATGCACCACATCTTAGAGCGAGAAAGAAACGGCCACGCCGCGCCATTTTCCTTTCCTATTATCAAAGAGGAGTTTATGAAGCCTCCAGACAGACAGGACACTATGGCATCATTTCACACCACTGGCAGCAGCAAAGAGGTGATGGGATCTACCAGCACTTTACAGGTACTACGCATTTTTTTTTCTTTTTTCTCTGCTTACTCCAACCGGTCGAGGTGGATCACCATCCACACTCCTTGTTATGTGGGAGTTTTTCCGCCATAGTCCCAAAAGTGCTGCTGGGAATTGTTGGTTGTGTCTGTGTTTACATTACATTATTATTACATTATTTGAATAAATGTGTACCTCCCCTGTCTTTGGCAGAGTTTCAGTAATGCAGACCTTGTGGATGACGAACCCTTGCTGGTGGATAGCAGCTGTTCTGTGCCACAGTGGAAGTGCTATGCAAAGTACATCAGCCCCCAGCAGATCCTTCTCACATTCCTCCCTGCTTCTTTCACAGGTCTGTCTCGACTTCTGTTTGATCCAGATTCTAATAGTGCAAAAAAAGGTTTCATGTCGATGTGAATTATTTTGCAGATGTTCTGCTGTTGATGGCCACAGGGCTAGAGACAGAGCCTCAGAGTAACATCAGCATGCAGGATGATGACACCCTTATGAGTCCCAGCAACAAATCTCAGGTTGACAGTCTATCTGGTTCCATCAGTGGGCTGGAGAGGTCTGAGTCTGGCTTTAGTTTGGAAGGCGAACTACAAAGGAAGCCTCACAATAGACATTTTTCTGCCAAATCCCCTGCGCTCTCACCTCAGTCAGAAGGCCAGACATGGGCTAATGACTCACCAATGCTGGACCAAGACAGCTGGAACCTCAGGGAAGCAGAGATGGAGACTGGAACCCCAAACTCAGGTCAGTGTAATACTCTTGTCCAGGATTCAAACCACCTTCACATAATACAGTCCAAAATATACGTTTACATATGCCAGTTTCAACATTTATGGGTTTTTCGGTCTATATAATTCTCACAAATGATGTAGAGGTTCCATTTCAAGACTGGACCTGTATAAAATGAATATTGCGACATTTAATGGTTTGTGTTACCATCATCAGTTTTGTGAATGACAATAGCAACATCTACTTTCAACATGTTCTAGATGTTGGGGAAAAAGAGGTCCAGTTCTCTGAACCACAGAAAGCAGACTTCAGCTTTGACAGACATGTTTCCCAGCAAGGAACCAGACACTGCAGCCAGCTGAAGTGTCCAGTCTACATCTACAACTGCTCTCTGGAGCACTTGAAGGAACAGCTGTTACAAACCAACTTCACGCGTCAGCCCAAGGACATCTTCAGGTACTGATACGGTCAACTGATAGTAGTCAGTTCAATTCAATTTCATTTTTGTAGCGCCAATGCATAACATAACATTATCTCAAGGCATTTAACAAAGAAGGTCAAATCATCAGATCTGACTAGTTCAATTGTTAACAATACCAGTGTAAAGAAGTTATGGAATAATAATAATAATAGTAGTTCTTGTCCCACTGCAGAGCTGGGTCAGAGATACTGTATCTAAAATGTCTGACTTTTACTTTTACATACTCTAGGCACAACAAGAGAGCCTGCATTTTCAGTACGGAGTGATCTATTTGGATAATGGGATGTTATCAGCTCCCTGATATAATTAGGGGCTGGACTGTTGAGGGTGTTTAATGTGAGGAACAGGATCTTCAATTCTATTCTGAATTTTACAGGGAACCAGTGCAGAGAAGCTAAGACAGGAGTGATATGATCTGTCCTGCTAGTTGCTGTCAGGCTGCAGGCTTTTCACTAAGTTCTTGGGACATCCTAAGCTGTACCATCCAAATGCTATGAAACTATTCATATTCCTTAGATGTCATTGCTGTCTTTGCTGTGCCATTGCCGTCCCTCAGGTCCCTGTCTCAAGACCGCAGCATTCCATCCCTTTGGACAGACCTCCTGGTTCAGCCTCACAAACACAAGGAGCTGGCCAACTACTGCAGCCTGTTGCACGAGTATTACCACCAGAGTTATGTCAAAGGTGACCTTCCTCCTCACCTTCATCTACCACCACACACAGAATTATTAATAGCTTTTTAATAGCTTATAAATGAAACATTTACATTTTTGATTTGTTTGTTATTCTTTGCCGCTGTTGAGTGTTTTTTACGCCCAGCAAATAGGCCGCGATTTTTTTTTGTTAAAACCTCTCAAGAGCTGTTTTTTCCCGTGTGTTCCTCAGGTGTGTACAGCAGTCTGCAGCAGTCCTGCAGCATCAGCTCTCAGGATGTCCTGACCGCCATGGACTACTGTGAAGAATCCCTGCAGGAGATTGATGTCACCACCTTTCTACATACCCTCTGTGGACACATACGGGTGTTCCGTGAACATGGTGGGGCCCCTGGATGGGGTAGGGATCCAAGACCTTCAGAAAACCCTGACAGCTTTGTCGTGGGTGAGACCGAGGAGCAACCAGAGGACACGGCTTTCTTGCCACGGTAAGATTCATAAGATCGTGAACCTCGTGAGGAAACTGAGAGACGCGGAGGTGCTGTGACTGTTGTTTTTGTTGAAACATGAACTGCCTGAAAAAACCCAGATCCCTAAACAATAACTGTAAAACTCTGCAGGAATCCTGAAATGGTTGTTGCCAGTGGAGTTGAACCTGTCGGCAAGTCGTCCGGTCACATATCTCCACTGAATGCGTCTGAATCCAGGACAACGAAGACCCCAGAGTTCCCGCTTACAGTGCTTCAGACACAGCCCAAATGTGAAGTGCACCCTGATCTGCACAAAATAATACAGGTCATTTCTGCAGTCTCCATTTCACTCTTAGATTCATGTCATTCTATTTTGTTGTACACCAATGTTATTACAATGTTAAACAAGTTGAAATATATATTTGACAGGATAAATTCATGGAGATATTGTCCCAGTATTTCAAACCAGTACCATCCAATCCGCACTACTTCTTCTACTGCCCGCCCTCATCAAAGAAAGATGTGAGTTGATGCTTTGTATTTGCATTATCCAATTTTGCTGTGGCCAGACTGACTTTGCTTTGGTCTCTGTTTTATTGCTGTTATGAAAAATACTCAGATATTATTTAGAAAAGCATTTTGGATTTACATTGGCTGCAGAAAAACTCTCTCACTCCCCCACACCAATGCTGCTGTTGAATTTGACTGGATCATTGTCTTCTCAGGAGGACTCAGATGATGATGATGAGATAGAGAGGATGTCAGACGCTGAGCTCGCTACAGAGGATGGTGAGGATCATTCAGAAATATGTGCTTTCATATTTTCATATCATATCATCATTGTCAGATTTTGTCGAATGAAATATATTATGTAAGGCAATTGAAATCTTCAAAATCTGCATGTGCTGTAGTGACTGTTTTTGTGTGTGTAGAAAATCTGCCAGGCAGCTTTGCCACAGAAAGTGACGCAGACTTGGAGGTAGAGTATGAGGTGCATTCAGGAAAAAGCTCCTGCGGAGAGAGTGAAGATCGGTCCCTGTCAGACTCGAACACTGTCAATCAGGACCAGGACTCCTTCAGCATCCTGGAGGGAGACTACATGCTGCAGCCTGAGGGGCCGCAGCTGGACATACCACCACTGTTCCTTCACATCACATGTTCTGTGAATATGAAAAGCTGCCATGGGTCTATGCCCATACAGACGCTGCCCACCTGCCTTGGTGAGTACAGCCTTGGTGTTCTCTTCCCTATTTACAGTTCATCGGTCAGAATATGACTATGACTCTATGAATGGACGATTGTTTTGTTGAAAAATTGAAGTTAGACCACTAAGTCCAGTTGTGTGGTTGCAGGTGAAATCATTTCTTGCCTGGAGAATGCTGTGGATTTAAAGTCTGTGGATTTGAATGAGCTCTCCGTCACATTAGATATTTTTGTCCTAACATTACCTCTGGAGGTGGATGTTATGGCTGATTTCCATCACAACAGGTCAGTCACACACAAAAGAGGATTGTAAAAGTTGTATTAATTTGTTTGATCTATGTATCCATTTTCTAATGTCAGAACTCTTCTTCGTGTGCAGGTACACCTCAGAGAGCAGTGTTTCCCTCAATCGCTCGCCAGGACAGCCCTCCTCTTATCGCTCTGATGAGGAGCTGATGGCAGTGGTGCTGGGTAATGATGGGTGAGTTTGTTCTGCGGCACAATACTGAGCCGTACAGTCTGTGATTATGGCAATTAACAGGGGTTTACTATATGTTTTTGTACCAACAGGCTGCCTGGCGATCCCTTATCCAAACTTCCAGCTGCTCACAGGTTAGCAATTCTGGCAACAATGGATCAGGTAAGTCTCGCTATTAGCGTGAGCTATAAAAGGAGTAACAGTAATAATAATAAAAATCCAAACCAAAATGACTAAAGACACATGCTCTTAGACATGGCATGGCACAAAGACAAACATTCTTCTCTACCTACCCACCCTGATTTTGCTGTGCATCTATTTAGATCCATTGGCTACTGGAGGATGAGATTGTTTCTGCTCTGCGTCACAAACGGTTCATCAACTCGGCCACACTACAGAAAGTATCAGAGCACGTTTTGCGGTCCAGTGGCAGACCTCACTGTCACTGTGAAGATGTCCCACTTCAGTTCGTCTTTGGGCCTGAGCAGTCCCTGGAAAAATTCAAAGAGGCAAGAGCACACACACACACACGTATGCACACTCACGTTTGGTTGATGCCATAGTTTTAGGGTCATAATTGTTTCATGTTGTTAATACAGCAAGAAATATATCTATTCATTTATTTCATGTTATAGATAAATTATCAAAATTCACATTGCGTAATGTATGATTGGCAGAAAAACTAAAATGCTCCTACCTACATATATAAACTATCAGAATTAGAATAAGGCAACTTGTACTCCATTGAAACTACTTTTATTAAAATAGTTGAGGAAAACACCTGGTGCTCTTTTCCTGTGAAAATCAGAATGTGTGTTCTTTTATGCTGACAGAATGTGTCTTGACCCCTAGTAACAGTATTATTGTATTAGAACATAGAGGACTCTACTAATTCTTTGAAACATACAGAAAATATAAAATTGTGATGTGTGATCGCATAACGTCTGGTTCTGCAGGAGTTCCATAGAATGTCATTCTCTGGCTATGTCCTGAATGGACAGCAGGACAACTTTTACTACATGTCCCTGAGCAGACTGCACCCACAAAGGATCCCAAAGAGGCTCTCAGAGAGAACTGCAGACCCCCCACCACATACTGCTGGAGCAAAGGTAGAGGACACGCTGCTGGGGAGTGAAGCAGATGCTCAGGCAGCAGAGTCAGACAGAGAGGTCAGACATGTGATTTTTAACAGTGATGTCTGTCTTTGCTACTTTTGGTTAAAACAAACTGACATCGGCAAAGTGTTTCCACCAGCTACTAGTAACTGTTGACACATCTCTACCAGATTCTGAATTACTTAGAATTCCATTCTCAACTACTAATCAAGTCAAATTGTTCAATTTTGTTGTGAGATGAAACCCCTTTTATATTTGCTGTTTGACCATTTCTTACTTATCTTATAAACTTTTGCAACACAAAAGTTCAGTATCAGTACATTAGTATCACACCGGTTCAGCACCTATAATAACAGCAGTGATTTCTGTTAGATTACTTTTTACTACTTCACTTACAGTGAAAAAGATGAATTGTTTTTCATAAGCTGTGTGCTGTGTTGTATGTCATTTGTTCATATTTATTTTCTTTGGACCTCAATCCCATTCGCAGAGTGAAGTCAAAAGAAATGCCAGTGTTGCCACTGACACATTAAGTGACACGACTGCTGATGATTGTGAGTCGATCAGAACTCTGAACCCTGAAGAAGATCATCTTGCTGATCAGAGCTCAGTTTGTGCTGTGCGAGGCCGAGGGCCCCCCAGTGCCCCCCAGCTGCAGACCGATTGCTCCACAGAGCAGACCTCACTTGCCAAGATGCCATCAAGTGTCAGCCTGGCTGAGTCCATTCAGTCAGCCTCTCACAGTAAGTCTAACAGAGATAACACAAACAGAAGTATTGCTATGGCCATAGATTTGTCACTGCATCAAACGTCATCCCTAAACCAGTGTGTAGTCATAATAACTGACCCTTTATTTTTACAACAGTAATCAGTGATTGGCACAAATGTTTAACTGTCTTTCCTCAGGCTGCGTCAAACTCAGGCCGAGTCGAGTCCAGAGTGTCGTCTCCAGTCAAGGCAGTTTGGACTCAGACATGCAGGGTAAGTGCAGAACAAATGAGTGATGAATGATCATTTGTTGAAGAATGTGGTGATTGTGACAGGTTTGTCTCATCAATTCAAAGAAGAGGTCCGGCCAGTGTTATCATGTCAGAGCTGATCATGAACGGCCAGGAACATGCTACTCTTAGCAGTAAAGACGTCTGCTGACTGTTTAAACCACCCTCAGGATCAAACCCAGATTGAGTCCAGGGGAACGCCACCAGGGCCTTTCTTTGTGGAGTTTGCATGTTCTCCCTGAGCTTGTTTGGGTTTCCTCCCACAGTCCATAGTCCAAAGAAAGGTTAAGGTTTAATGGTTGAGGATGAATGATAGTTGAAGATGAATGCATGATATTGTATTGTGGACACTTGAAATGTTTCAATTTCACCAATGATGAAAATAATTGGAGTGAGCTTTTCATAATGTGGCCTGTGTGTGTTTAAAGGTTATGATGGTGGAAGCAGTGATTCTGAGTGTGAGAGCCCCACCCTGGATGAACAGGAGTGTCAGTCACCACTGATGCCAGACTTCTGGCTGATTGTTAAGATCCACCAGGACAGAGTTAAGGTCTACTCTCATTCCAGGTCAGGCAATACAGAACCTCATCACTATTGATTCTTGCTCAGTAACTAACCTGTAGTCATGTCTCACTAGTTTGGCGCATATTTCCTGGAAAATTCTGGCTACTATAGAAAAATGTCATAATCAGTTCAAATATCTTAGCTGCGATATCATTTACTCATACTCAAAATGTCCAAGTCAGACATTCAGCCCTGTATCTAGAAGTGATAGTCACTCACTGCTGCTTCAACATTTCATGGGATTTGTCTTTATAGATGCTTCACGGAGGGAAAAGAGGTCAGTGCTGACGATTCGGACAAAAAGGAGGAAGAGCAGGATTTGCCAGAATACCTGCAATTGCATCAAGTGGTGGTCAGGAAGATCGGCGACATCTGCAGAATAGTGAATCAGGTGGCGTCATGTGATCAGTCCTTAAAGCGAATGGGTGTCATGTTGCGCAACGTTCCCTGTGCCTGCTGCTTACTGTTTGTTGTGTTCATTGTGTGCGTGTATGTGCTGCCGTGCAGCGTATGCTGCTGCAGGACCTCCACGACAGCCATGTGTGTAACTCTCTGCTGGTCGCTGAAAGTGAGGAAGACATTTGGAAGAATGAGTCACTCTACAGACAGAGGCTCAACACTTCTGATGGTAAGGCAGAGGAGAATTTTATCTGTCAGGTTTATCAGATTTCTCACTTTCATGAATGTAAAACAGTGTTGTTTTTTTTTTACAATTTAATGAACAGACCCTTTGCCATAAAAGTCACCTAAATGCAACTCAGCCAGATATGTTTTCTCACTTTTCCTTGCTTCTTTTTTTTTTTTTGACTGCATAGATTACAATACAGAGGAGAGCTTCCAGGCCAGAGACTACTTGGCAGCCACCATGCAGTTCATCCCAGGACATTTTGCCTGTGATGTGGTGTGGAGCACAATCATTAACATTCATCCACGTCTCAAGATGGGGCCTAATATGGGGGTGTCCAGGGGTGAGTGGTAGTTTTAAGATCTCCTCCATGAGTTTTATTTATTGAAACACTCAGACACTTGAAACCTCCCATTATTTAGATGGATTGAACCTGGCCAAACAATGAAGATGAGGGCAAAGTTACCAACATCATGCACTATTAAAGATGAAACCTTCAGGCAGTGTTTTCTCATGTTCTCATATTTATGTGATCATTGTTTTATAATAGAAATGACTTGACTAAGATGAATTCTTTTGCAAACATAACCTCTTGATATGATTTTTTTGTCTCCCTGCCACAGCAATCCAGGCCCTGCGCTCTGTGTTGAATTCTTTCTGCGTGGTCAACAGGAAGAACATGTTTGTCTACCAGGAGCGTTCAACCAAATCAGTCTTCTACCTCAGGTACGCCAGAGAACCCGTTCAAACCTGGGATTAACATCTGTCCTTAGGACCTCATTCAGACTAGTATCTGCCCAAGATTTTCATTTCTCTTTTACTCACATTAACACTTTTATTCGTGGTCTCCCTTGGGTTTATTGAGGTGTGCTTTGGTTTGGCAGTATGGATATGTTATATGTTTCTGCCTACTGGAACTGTGATACCACCAATAGAGTAATAAAGATTAAGTTATAAGTACCGTGCTGTAATTAATTTAAACCAAGTTCCATTTTACTCTCTAGGCTTTGTGAAACGTCGCTAACAGGAAAGTACTCCGATGTGGATGGAAACCTCCATACGGCCCACTCCACTGGGCTTTTTAGGAGTCAAGAGCCCTTGCTGTCAGAGGATATTACAGTAAGTGAATAAATGCATTACATGCCAGGGTCTTACACATTTGGTCCCAAACAAAGATGAAGCATACTGATGCTACTGATATTGATCACTCAAAATTATTTCCACTTAGAGTCCCATTCACAATCAGTGTGTGACTACAAAATTGTGTTGTCTTTTCTTAGGGATCCAGGTCTTCTGTGGAGGGATCTCGGGCGGTTGGCCAAGTGGACAAGCACATTCTGCTGCTGGTGCATGGGGTGGGAAATGCAGGTACGAACTATACAGACAAGCTTTGCTCACTATTTGCAATCACATTTGCGGATAAATGGGTGATTGTCCCTCCTTTTCACCTTTGGTTCAGGTCCAGAGATCACAGACGAGCTGGTCAAGGTTCTGCGGAAGCGCCTGGATGAGACCACATTGGACATAATCACTGTCATGCTTGTCAGGAACTGCAAACTGACACCAGCTGATGTGGAGGTAACATGCTCTTTTGCACTTTTAGATTTTTCATCTGCATTGTTTCTTGGAGGTTGCTTTACTAGACTTGTTACTAGACTAGGTTGTATATGTTTTTATATGCACATGATACCACGTAAAACTGTTCCTTCATCATTTGTTGTCTCTACAGTTTATCCAGCCATCAGGATCTCCAGCCACTGAGGTGATGAACTTCAGCCTCCCCCAGTACTGTTTTCCTTGGATGACAGCTGTGGCTCACTACCTCAGGCAGAACCTCCTCATTTTCCTGCATGTTCCCAAGTACACTGACAGCAATACTGCACACCAGTTCAAGGTACAGTCCCCTCTGTCTATTGTCAGAACATGTAAAAGAATGCATTTATTTCAGCATACATCTGAAAAATGCAAGCAGTTAACAAAGCATGTTGTGTCATTGTGACATTGTGAAATTAATGCTTTTTTAAATTTTCTGATGCCTACAGCACTGCTTTCATTTGAGCAGTGATGTGCCTGATGGTGATGTCTACCTCTACAATAAGCCTGGAGGCCAGGGGACAGGGGGCAAAGGTAATGGTAGTCAGCATATCTTCACTGCCAAGGTTCACAGAGAAACAGAGAGATCTGCACCCCCCTAGGGACAGTTCTTGAGACAAAAACAACACATAATTAAAATCAAAATGGCATAGTTTCCAATGGGTTCACCAGAAGGTGGCAGTAAGATCCCTCTCCTTGTGAAGTTCTCTCTCTCTCTCTCTCTCTCTCTCTCTCTCTCTCTCTGTCTATATACATATATGTATATATATATATATATATATTTTTTTTTTTTTTTTGCACCACTGTTTTTAGGAAATAAAGCCTGATTAAAATGGAATGAGTGTTCCATATTCATTGTCAGCATTTGTGTGGCAATAAATTATTCAAACTAAATATTAATTTCATTAACCGGGTTAGAAAAGGATGTTTGACTCTGTCTTTATATGTACGTTGATTCATTGTGAGGGATCTTCAACAGTGTTAAGACATAACACATTCCCCTGCACTTCCAGGTATTGCCTGCATTGCCCTTTCATTTGTGGATTCCCATGGTCGTCCCTTTCACGGTTCAACTCAGGACTCTGCGACATTACAGAGAGCTGAAAACTGCAACGCTCCACCTCACATAGACCATTTTGATGAGCTCACCAGTGTCATTAAAGTGGACTCCATCCTTGCCACCACAGGTACATCAGGTTCATCTTTCTGGGATAAAAGTCAGTATTAGAGTCAGTCATTTTTCTGTTGTTTTCTTGTACTTGCATATTGACATCAAGCGCTCCTGTGTGTAATTTTCTCCTAACAGAGCCACAGCTGTATGTGCGCTTTGACATCTGGGAACAAGGCAATGTCAGCCCTTTACAGCTAAGTGACAAACTGCAGGCGGCACTGCGTCACGCTCTCTGTGATGTCGTCATGGAGCTGAGAATCCTGCCACACCCTCTGTGTGTGGAGGTGCTGTGCCCAGCAACCAAAGCCCAGAAAGAAGATATGAAAGGTAATCCAACAAAAGCATGCGTGGTGGCCAAGTGGACCGTGGACTGGTGGTTACGGATGGGTTAAATGCAGAGGGCTAATTTCCCTCAAATCACACGTAGTGCTGTGTTTGCTGCATGTCCTTTAAAGAGATACTGAATGGTTACACTCTTATTTGCTCCACTAAAAAAGAATAAGAACAGTTTTTATTTATTTGTTGCTCTGTTAAGCTGCTGTGGTCTTTTCTTTCTGAAATCTCTCTTCAGGACTGTTGATTCCGTTACCTGAGGTAAGAGAAGTGAAGGACAGTCCCAGGCAACGCAGTGGCTCAAGGGTTTTTAAAAGCAGCCCTTCTCCCATCACCTTAACACAAGCCTTAGGCAGCACTCCCATCACAGGGACCAGCACACCTGAGTCTACCACCCCTACTGGAAAGAGCACCCGTCGGAGTTTCTGGGATATACTGGTCAGTCTCTCTGTGGTGACAGGCTTGGATTATGGAACTATGCTCCTTGTACATTACTACTGTAAATAATTTGTTCTTCAAAACAATAATTATTAATTATAGGTTTAATCAATGTCAGATATAAAGTTTATTTGCTGCCCTGAATGTCCAAACCGAGACCCCCAGATATTATTCACAATGATTTCTATACATTTGTTTTATGATCTCAGTGAGCGTGTCTGCGCTATCAGGCAAAAAACCCACACACGTTGAAGATTTGCTAGTAATAGAATGACATGTGTCTGTTGTTTCTTCTATACACAGAGCAACATGTAGTATAACTTTCTATCTTTGTAGAGTAAACCAGACTCATTGGAGCTCGGGACCCCAAAGACGACTGATGATATTGTCCAAGAAAAAGGAGAAGAAGGCCGAGCCGCTCGACGTAGACACAAGACGGAGACCATGAAGCAGCAATGGAGCCAGGAGAAGGTGATGGAGCAGGAGCATGCCCATAGGTGATGTATATCTGTATTAGTAAAACTGTGTCAATGTCTTTGAAGATTGCCAATCTTTGGTCACGGCAGAGGCTAAGTGTATGTGAAGTACTTACATGTGTTGAATTTATTACACATAGGCGGCAGGTGTCTCATTTGGAGGAGGGAGATCTCGGCACACTTCACCCAGTCTACCAGGTTACTTGTCAAGCATGGATCGTTTTCATGGCAAAACTTGGTAAGTATGATTTAATGTGAGGGTCAAACATATTTGAGCCTTAAATGTTTCCACAGGATTCCAAAGTTTGGAACCCAAACCATAACCTTGCTGTCTCCCCACACTATTTACTAAATGAAAACATTGAAATTATATTTTAACACCACTTTACAAGCTATGTTCCTTGTGACCCTTATTGGAGCCTAATTTATGCCTCTGTTTTTTTTTACTAAAAATGTGATTTTTATGTAAATATATTTTCCGATGGATGAGTCTCCTTATGTAAAGTGTTTACATTCTGATGTACCTCTGGCTCATTATCTCTGCTCCTCCCTTTAATTCAGCCTGCCCCTCCATTCAGCAGTGCACAGCTGAAATTGCCTCACACTTCCTGCTGCCTTCCATCTTGGCAGAGCTTGTCAACTTGGTCAGTACTCTTGCCAGTGATACAACTGTGAAGGTGTTTGAAAGGACAAGGTGAGTTTTGGTCTTTCACATAAAATCCCCATAAAAAATATTCATCTTTGTTCTTGTAACAGGACAAAATGTGGAAAAAGTTCAAGGGGTATCAGTGCTTTTTCATCCCACATGTACAACAGCATTTTAAATCCTTCTTTGTTTACAGTGTGAATCACCTGACAGCTTATGTCAGCTTCCCATTAGCAGCATCTCAGACCAGCAGTGTTATATGTACATCACAGTCATGTATTTTCCATTTCTCTAACATTTTTAGCTGCCCCTCATCTGGAGACATATTCGTGCCACTTGCTCTCATGCAGAACCTCAGCCAGCCTCCAGATTCCACGAGGAGTTTCATTCTCATTGGCCGCAACTTCGAACAGTGGCATTGTAGCACAGAGCAAGGTAACTGCTCAAGCCAATTTTCTATAAAAATCTTCTGCTGTCACTTTTTGCCAAGATGCTCCTCCTCTGTTCTGCCTACTAAACTCTGCCATGTATGCTATTAATCAGTCCATGCTTCATAACAGTTGTCTGTGTTCAGTTAGGTTTTGTTTTTCAAATACTTAACTTTGACACACAGATTTATTTATTTTTTATTTTTTATTTTTTTGCCCAATATTCAATCTGCATATCGATTCTATGCCCTGAGGACTTTCTTGAAGTAGGGTGATTTGGTTCATGTACAACACCAGTTGACAACAGACAAATCAGTCTGACTGATTTGTGTACTCACAAAACCTAGTCAACAGGCTAATGTTTACAACCAACATTGAAAAAAGATTATGGGGCCCATAAGGTATCCATGAATTCAACATGCTCTGCTGTTTCTCTGTGTTATTTTACAAGTTTCTGCTTACATCATTTTGTGTCGAGCTGTATGTCTCACTCTCCATGCGGCCTTGCTGTTCGTACCATCTTTGTTTGCCTACAGAAGACAGTTCAGATGAGGATAACACCCCAGTGCTAAATAGGTTCACACGTAAGTTTACCTTTCAGCTTGATAAATTTATGCTGATGGGATAATAGGTATAATTTTGTTTTCTGTTTCTAAATAGAGATGCAGCCATTAATATGCAGTGGAAGATCATAGATAATAAACCATTCATATGAATTTAAAAGATCTGGCCAGAACTGTGGCTTTTTTGTTTAAACAGTTTAGTGAAAGTGATTGGAGGTTGTTTTTTAGGTTTTCACTTGCTCTGTCAGTAACTTACTGCTCCTCTCTTCCTATCTATCATTTGCACTGCCAACCGAGCTAGTGATCTATACAGCTAAACAGGCAAAAACAGGGTTTGTATATTGAAAGGATGATAAACAAGCTGAGTTCCTCCCGTGGACTGCTGACAACTTGCCCTATCGTTAGACAGCAATTCAATTATGAGACATTATTTGAGGGTTCTTTTGGAGCCTGTCGCTCACATGTTCAATTGCAAATTATTGTGGATGTAACTGAACATTTATTTGAGTGCAGTTGAACCAGGATCTGAATAGTTCGAGTGCAATCACATGTTGTCATTTTTAGCTGACTTTACAACAGGTAAAATGACTAGTGTGGCCAATTTTATTTACTGTTGATTATTAGCCTTAATTTCCGTAAAGTAATATCCAGTGGCAACTTTGGAATAACCTAGTATGCTACATAAGTTAGTCAACAAATGTGACCTGATCATATTGTAAGTCAAAAATATTGAGGTTCTTTCATGAGTTTATTAAACACGTCCACTGGGTGTCCAAAGTGCTGCTGGACAAAGGGGACTATTGAATTAAATAATTCAGATGAATTATCTGAAAATCTCTGTGAAATGTTCTTCCACTGTAGCTGCTTCATCTCAGCTGCTCCTTTTCTGTGCAGGCACAGCTTCTCTTTTGGGTTAACGTCTGGAGTTGTGTGTTACCTAACATCTCCTGAGCTTCAGTGGTGAACAGCCACTTCTGGGATTCATTTGTCTGTGTATGCCTAAGTGATTCAACCTGTTTCATCCGTCCATGAAACATTTTCTTGTAGTGCTGCGGATTCTCAAAGTGTCTTTCATTCAGCTTCAGACACACAGGAATTTGTATGGCAAGACCAGTGGAGAGAAATTGTAATCATTGCATGACTCAACTTAAATATCCTGCTGTGTGTCTTCTGTCATATTTGTGCACCAACCAAAGGCAACCTGAGGAAGTACATATAATACACTTAAACATGGTCAAGTTGATCAAAAACACATTGCAATTGTCTGTCATATACAAACCAACATTAGCGGTTCATCCGATAGGTTTAGTATACAACTTTTTTTCTCAGCCAAACCTTGGACACAACTCAGAGAATCCTAATGCACATCAGTGCATTTCTCTCAGAAATCGCGTGTCTCTGTACTGGACTCCTTCAGCTTGGGGAGGATCAGATGAACAACTGTCCTGACAAACAGTCAGGAGACTGTGTGAAAGGAGTGGCCGCAGTGTAACTTTGAATTGCCTCTCTTCTGCACAGCTCACAAGGGCTTCCAGCGCTTCGAGGCTCTGGAGCAGAGTGATTGGTTCAGTCCAACCCAGGCAGGGGCAGGACTGGCTCCTCGCCAAAGGCTCCTATTCATCAGCATCCTGGATAAAAAGGTATCCCTTATTCCAAGAACTGAAAATGACCAATTACCAACCTACTGTGGCTGCTTCTCTGCTTCCTGAGGTATTCTTGCATGAAATACAGAGGTGCATCTCTCTTCACTTATGATTCCCATGTTCAGTCACATCTCAGCATTCAGATAGCTGTTCATCCCGGTTTTGACATATCTGTTGATTTATTCATTCATTGACCATGGATGTGAAGCAAATATTGACAGTATATTTACTTCAGAGGCAGAAAACCAGTATGCAGTGCTTTTGCTTCTTGCTTATTATCATGTGTACATTTTTTGCTGGATCACTGTTATAATTTTTATTTGCTTTCTTCCACTGTCCTAACGGATTATAAAGAGCTGTATCTCAGAAATGTACCTGCAGTGATATTGTGATTTGCTTTTCCTTAGGTGACCCTGTACAGCTATAACTGGTCCGTGGACCTGGGCGCCTCCATGAATCGAGAGTTGGTGCGCCTTGTTAAATGGCAGAATGCCCGGGGCCATGTTGTCCATTGCCTGCTTAACCAGAAGATGGGCCTATTCCATCATTACTGCTTTTCTGATGCACCAATGCATGAAATGGAATCCAAGCAGGTAAAACATTCTTCCTTAATCAAAGCAAGATAAGATAAGATGAGATATGTCAGGTCAAGATAGAGAAGTGGCACGATTTACTTCACTATCACAGCAGGGCACCACCACCAACTAAAGGTCAATTTACTGATTGAACTGACTGAGTGAGACTGAAGAGTCACTGCACAGTGTGACTAAAACCTCACTGCAAGTTAAACTTTGTCAGTCTCAATTTGTTCTGTTGGATTTTATATAATTTTATATTTTATTTTATATAATCAGCTGTAAAGGCCTAAAATGGACACAAATGTCCTGCAAAGTGTTTTGTACTTTGCTGTACAGAGAAGGCATGACTTGTTTTGTTTTTTTTTACAGCAAAATAAAAGACACCAAATGCTCTTTAGCCATCCCCCTATGGCAAATAAAATGCACATAAAGAACCAAACTTTCCCTTCAAAGGCCTGGCTCTTCATCACTGCACTACTAATGAGTGCAGACAGAAGGCAGTCAGAGCAGCAGAAAATTTGCCTGAACAGAGCTTCATCTGTCATGGTCCTGATGAGAAGCAGAGGGAGCACCAGTGCGCAGTTTGACCCTCCAGCCTGTGGGCATGGCAGGGCCAGCTCTGCCACACTGGGGCATCTGGACCCTGAGCTGCTCCACTGAACAAACTTGCCCCAAAGTTTTTCTCAATAGCAGCCAGGGCATTTGAATAATTCTGTGATTTTGAGATAATACTAATCAGGAATGATGTAGTTTTTACCATGTGTGAGTACAAAAATCAAAATGTCTCATCATCACTTCAGTAAACAGTCTTTGTTTATTACTTTTGTTGTGTTTAAGACCACTCACAGTGCAAAGTATTGCAAAACTGACTGAGCATTTCCTGGACAAGTTTGACCGGAATCCAAATGCAAATTTAAAAATCAAAAATCACAGTTTTGCAGACTGCTCTGTGTTCTCTCTGGTCACACTCCTTTACGTCACAGACTTGCCATTCACCAGTTTTACACACACATTCTTCAGGGCATATGTCTGCGGCACTTTCTCTATCACACAACACTCACACTGCTGGAACCGCCCTCAGGGGCAATTAAGATTCAGTGTCTAACTCAAGGACACATTTGCATGCGTATCCTCTGGTTAGTGGTGGTTAGTATATCTCCGTAGCCACAGCTGTCACCTACAGAGCCCCGCACATGGCCACAATATAAATATAACATGCGCACAAAATAATAATTCGATTAATTGGAATCTTTCATTGTGTCTTTAGCAGGATCCCGACCGGTTCCTTAGCCCCTCCATGGAACCCGATGCGTTGCTGCGAAGTGCAGTTCCTCCTCTGCCCAGTAAAGAACAGGGCAGGCTTGGCAGTGCTGGCCGAATTCTTGCTCCACTCCACTTCCCCTCCGAGCTGCTCCCCTTTGATGAAGCCTTGAGGGACATCTGCACCATTCGACCCTTGACAGATGGGGATGTGGTGGCCAAACATGGTGGCCAGCTCTTGGAGATCAAAGCTGCTGAGAGGAGAGGTTGAAATTTGTTATAACAATTTCTAATACTAATGGAGATGACATATTGTTATTGTTATCGTCAGATGATAGGCCACACACCACGGCAGTAGTGGAGATGACTTAACCTTTGTGTTGACAGAACTGGAGAAACAGATGAAGATAGAGAACCTCTTTGTGACTTGGCAGCAGAGGTCAGCGCAGTCGAACATGCCCATCTCAGTAAGTAATTTAGTTAGGCTATGAGTTCCCCTCTTTTAAATGTCAACACATGATATTTATGCAATATCAGAGTGAGTTCTTAATTGGAAAGGGGTCCATTTCAGCAGGAACCATGTCCCCTCTACCACTACAACACCAAATAAATGACCCTGTGAATGTGACTTTGTGTTCTCCAACCTCAAATAAAGACTTGGCAACAGCCTTGTAGTCTCTGAATCACCAGGATCCTGATCATCTGTGGTATTCTCATCTTGTTCTATTCATGTGTCAACAGGGGGCAGATCTGGAGACCCTGAAGCAGTCATCACGGCTGGTCCACTACTGTGCAACCCCTCTCCTCTTTGACCCTGTCTTCCGCAAGCAGATTCAGGAAGAACAGATTGTGCAGCCCCCGGTGAAGGTATCATTTCTGTCTGATTAGCAAAGTTTCAGTTGTGTGGCAGGACAGTAAATTTCATCTCTCGGCTCTAGTGCTAGACTCTACCTTTCCGTGACGTATATTGGTGGGTAAATGTTTCCCAGAAACGACATCGCTCCAGTGACTCCACAGCGTCAGGTCGGGACCGCAGCTACAGCACTGACTCAGCCGACATGCTGCCCAGCCGACTCAAGGAAGAGCCCTGGCTTCTTGACATTTGCAGCACGTTCCTCCAGCAGTATGTTCAGTACCTGCAGAGCATGGGCTTTATTTTGGTCCAAGTCCGGCCTCAGTCTCCAGCTCGCAGGTTTGTGATTAGTAACAGCCGATACTTTGACCATACTAACCTTTCCTTTTGTAAACGCATGGCATGGTATGTATAGTACACAGGACAGTGTTTATTCTGCTAGCATCTGCTCAGTTGTTGTGTGAAGAAAATCCCTCATTTTTCATCTTCAGCATTCATCCATTAGTTATCATGTCTGTTTTGATCCTTATCTGATCTTTGACCTCCCAGCACTGCTGCCCACAGCTGCTGTAAGCAGGATAGATGCAGGGCATCTGTCTGTTTTGGCTGCCTGTCACTTTCTAGGCTCAGACAAAGTCACTGCAATTGTTTTTAAGGGGCTGGCCAATGTGCTGTTACTGGTCGGCCAGCCCTAGGGGCCAAGGCTTATCTGGTTGACCAGACTCCAAATGACCTGTTCTCCATTCCACCCCAACCCTCCCTCACAGCATTGCCCGGGCCCGCGCTGCTATGCTGAACTCTATGTCATTGGAGGGGAGGATGTCTTTTTCTTATGTAAAGCAGAAGAGTGAGGACAGCCCCAAGGTTAGTGCGCTCCTCAGAGATGCAGAAATGTTATTCAGCGTATGCCCACTTTGTTGACTCAGTACTAAAAGTCCTAATGCACAAAATATATTTCTAAAACTGAGTCCGCGTAATCAGTTCTTTCCCAAAGCACCGCAACCTTTATTACTCATTTTCTTCTAATCTAAGCGCTTCATGCTAATTATTGAATGATGAATCAGGAACATTGAACAACATTTTTTTGCAAATACTAAATATCAAATATCATTTTGGACAGTATAATTTGATGTAGTGGAATACCTACATATGTCAGAATTCTTCTTTTAAAATAAACATTGCAGGCTACAGCATCTGGCACCACTGCATATCACCTCCAGAGGGCATTGCCAGGAGGGATTGTGCTGATGGAACTGGCTTTTCAGGTAAAATGCAGTGTATTAACATACAGTGTTTGTAGGCATCACCCTTTAGTGTATCTTGCTTTTCATAGTAGATATTTCTTACCATTTTTGTATGTGTAAACTGGAGCAACTACAAATGATAATGACCATTTACATTTCAATTGCTGTATTAATAATGCTAATAAGGTTAAGATTTTTGGTTGTTCAATAAACACTGTGTCTGTGTGCCTTTTACAGGGGTGTTACTTCTGTGTGAAGCAGTATGCACTGGAGTGTTCCCGTATTCCCATGGGTCAGACAGTCAACTCCCAGGTAAATGCTTGGCACTGCAGGGGAGAGGGGGGGGGGGTTTCACACAACATTAAAGCCTGGGCGAAAGTGTCTTCATTGCCACCGCATGTTGGATGTGGAAGAAACCTGCTTTTCATTCTCATGTTTTTAGGTTAGAGCATCTACCCTGTCAGACGTGTGTGCAGTGACGCCCTTCTGGGGTCCTGCCATATTTCTCAGCATATCATGCAAGGTTTACAGCAAAGTTTCAAAGTTAAAGCACTGTCGCGTTTCTGTTGACGTCATCATTTCATTTGTTTTAACAAGGTCTTTATTTTTGTTGAGATTTGGAAGGTGCACAGCTTCATACCAGTGTCCTTATATTTGGTTGTGTGTGTGTATATATATATATATATATATACACACACACACACACACACATATAGATATAGATATAGATATAGATATAGGCATAGGCCCTGTCAGTATTTATACACAAAACCTCATGAAGCACTTCTGCTGCAGACACACAGGGGAGGTGCTGCCTGTGTGAACAACAAATGACCTTTTAAAACTATTAGGTACTTCAAGAGGTCATAAGAACAAAAAGGGACCGTTTACCATTTAACTAAATGTCTCTCTGCATGGCCTAGCCCATAGTTATCTATTCCAAATAGCTGACAATACAGTATTTCTTTAAGGTCATGGTATTTTTACACTGAACTTTAAAGAGATAGTCAATCAAACTACTAGTGTGTTACACTATGGACGGTTACATGTGTTTTCTGTTGAGGATTGTGAGGCTCTGATTTGGACTTGTCAGAAACTGCAGTCATAACTGGCCATATGATTTTCGTGGGGGCGGCTTTGGCTCAAGGGTGATCAGACCCGAGTCTGCCCAGTACGGCATGGGCAATATCCTGAACTCCAGTTGCCCCTGATAGCCAAGCCATGTGTGTGCGTGTGAGTGAGAGTGGCCAGGAGGCAGGCAGTCGATCCCAGTGTTCCCCATTCTGAAGTGTCCTTTGGCACGACACTGAAACTCAAACTGCTCCTTCTCATGGAGACAAGAGCTGCCCATCTCTGCACAGTATCAATGCTCCTTGATGTGTGAACAAACAGGAGCTCTAGAAAACGACCTCCAGCAGTTAAACCATTTACATGTTACCATACTGTCACAAACAGACTCCATGAGGGCCTGTGTGGCCTTGAGTGGGACCTGTGTTCACAGGCCAGCACTGTGCAGCTGGGAGGGAAATTCCCTGGAGAACAGCACAATTGGCAGGTTTGCCACTGGCACCCAGTTTTCATCACAAATGAAAGAAGATTTATGATCAGAGAAAAAATTCATAATTTAGTTAGATATTGGGGGGGACTCCTGTAAATCTGTGCTTTTGAGATGTATATGGTTGGATTGCTCGACTACGGAGAACATTCAACATTTTAGTATCTCTTCCCCCTTCCTTTTCATCCATCTGTGTCTGAATGTCTGCCTAGTCCCACCTTATGTCATCTCTCCATCAGGGCAGCATCCTCAACAAACCTCGTTGCAAGCCGTTTCCAGATGCCACCCCAGTATCTGACTGTGCGGTATGTCCCAGCTATTCTCTGGGGCGGGGGTGTCTCATTACAATCAGCCTTCACCCCACCCCGCCTCTCTGCTTGCTTGCCATCAGTCCTGGTCTCTTTCTTTTCAAATCTACTTGCTTGTTTTGTCCTTTTGGGAATGAATTGGTTTCCACAGTTTAATGACGACTGCTTTCATTCCAATGGGAGCTTCCGCTGCCATCATACAGCTTGATTGTGAAGTCATCACGTTTGACTGGATGTAGGGTCTCGATGACTGGTTTTAGTTTTCAAGTCAGAGGGTTTTGAAAAAAACTCAACTCAAGTATCAAGGCTCTGTAATTACCTTTTCCTCCTTGACTTTCAACATACTGTCCATCGCCATGCTTGCTGGTTGTGGTGCTGCGGGTGTCTCGGCTTTTGATTTTCAGTTTCTGCGCAACTACATTTATCCCCTGAAGCATATTGCATTCATCTGAAAAAAAACAACAAAAAAACGTAATCTTCTTGCTAATTCAGTAAAACAAGGCAGATTTTTTTGTGTGGAAAAGTATCTTGTTAGTTACCAAATTAATGGAAAATGAATTGTCAAACCTTAAACATCCTGCGGTGAGCTTTCACCCGGATAGAGGCTACAGTTGTTGCTGCCTATCAGCCCAGTACACAAGCAACCCTCCAGCAGTGCTGTTTAGTACAGTGTCAATGTAATGTGTTAATGTGTGTGAATATAAAGCTACTGTAAAGCACTACGAGTGGTCATCAGAACCTGAAAAGCACTATATAAATACAGACCATTTACCATTTATTTTCTTAATTAGGTTTTAATAAAACCTTTCTTTAAAAACAATAACATTTACTTAAATATATATACTATAAATATAATTTTTTTTCTCAAGTGAATGCAATATACTTCCATGCCTCTGCTCTATACTCTGACAGCATTTCAGTACTTCCTCTGGGATTTCAGATCTTACTTGACTTGACAGGAGCCTTGACCCTGGATATCCTAGTTCAGGCTCCTGAGTTGACATAAATGATGATAAACAGAATTGATAAATAAATGTTGTTGTTTTTTTGACAGAAATAAAATGGTGAAGATTACAGTCAGGCACTTGTTGTTTAAGTCAGTGGTTGTTGATGAAGTGTAAAAAGAAAAAAAAAAGAATAATAATCATGTGATATAATCATATGAAAAGCAGGAATCGAGTGTATGTGGATTTTTCACCATTTTTGATGTATCATCAATCACTGCAGTCCTCTTTCTATAAAGACACCGCCATTACTTTGAACTCCCATGACAATGTCTTGGAAAGATTCAAAGTGATTCATGAACATTTACTTAAAACCCAGTGCCACTGAATCACTGCTACACTGCCTGCGGGTTAAATATTAAAATAAATACAAATAGACTTTATAAATGCATGTTTAATTATGCCAGTTGTACATTGGGAGCTTTCCTCTCATACCTGTTCTTGTCTTTTGTCCAATCAACTCTCTTTGTGTATCCGATGCAAGACCTCCTGATGACAGCTGATCTCATCATTGTAGCCACTGTCATTAATTTCTCTTTCACTGAGTGAGGCTGGCAGGATAAAAGCTGCAGCCCCGGGGGACTAAACCGCCGACTGTAGGAGCACCAGTGGAGAGAGAAAGGAAATCCTTTGTCTTTCAGACCACTGAGCCAAAAAGGATTCTTTCCTGTCTTGTCTCTGTGGTGAGGGGACAGATGCAGGTCTTCTATCCTGTTGCTGGTTTTCTGGCAGTATTAAGACAAAGGGCGCTTTGCACTTTATTTTCTTTCTTCATTGATTTTATGAATCCCATTTGTCTTTGTTCCAGGCAAAATGTCCAGAGGAAAGAAATGCAACAGTAGCCCTTTCCTCTGTCTTTTTGTGCTGTAATTCTTTTCACAGCGAAGCCTTTCTATGCAGATGTTTGCATTTGCAATTAATGCTTGTGTCTCTTCCCTCTTGATGTTGGATTTTATTGAATACGTTACTATTGTGAATTTGCTTTGTAACAATTAGGACTCACAAGGGGGCAAATGGAGTCACTGAGCATCTGCCAGTGTGTTTTCTTTTCACAGTGATCCTTGTTTAGTGAGTGGCCAAACAAACTTGAGTCTTGGACTCAAACTCCAGCTGTGAAAGCGCATCAGCTGCTTGTTGGTGCTGGTAACGACTGTGTCCATCTCTTTTAGCTCTCCATGCTCTTCACCGAGGAGTGTGATAAGGTGCGGGACCTCATGCACGTTCACTCCTTCAGCTATGACTTCCACCTGCGAGTCGTCCACCAGTACTTGGTGGGCTGCCACATGACTCTGCGCCAGGGCTACCAGCTCACCGATTTCCTGGATGACTTCATCTCGCATCACCCAGACATTCCCAAGTTTGGCCGCAACCATGTCATCCAAGGTGACTTTGGTTAAAATCTTTATCTTTACCCACTTCCTTTGAACAGAGGATAGTTGTTATTGTTATCTTAGGCAAACAGTGTAGAAACACAACAAGTGCAAGTGGTCAGGTGAATGCGTTTCAATGATGAGTCTGAATATACAGCACATGTCCAATGTACAAACAGAGGCTGTCACGTCCATCTTTATTCAGAGCCACTAGTCTCCACCCTTTGCTTTATAAAACAAATAATTGCTCAACACGTCCGAGGAGTTCAATGCCAACTTTAAAATCGTGACCCTTTCGTCTTGTGGTCAACAGGGAGCATCTCCATACCGACTGGGATGACGACGGCTCACCAGCTCTACAACTACATCACGGACCACGCCAGCACCTATGGAATGAAGCCACTCAGGATGTCCAAGACCGCAGTCCCCACTGACAACAAGAAAGGCACGCCAGACCTGCACGAGTATGCTCTGGTGACACTGTGGAACAGGTACAAGCCACTCAAAGCAAAACCCCATCTTTTGCAACATGAGGCACCTTATTTCAACCCTGTCTTTTGCTCCCGCTTTAGTTCAGGCTCCTACAAAGATCTGGAGGGCCTGCATCACCACGATGATTTCGATGTGTCCCTCCTGGTGTGCCACAATGCAGCTCCATTTGAAGAGCAGTCGGATGGGGAGCGGCATTTGCTGAGGCATGAAAATAACACTTAATGAGGCTTTTATATGTCCTGTAATACAGAAGATGAGCCAAAGGGCTAATTTAAAAAAAAAATACTCCTCACAATTCTCATTTTTATGTCTATAGGTTGCGGTTCTACGTGATCATGACCAGTCAGAGAGAGCTCTTCCCCCACCTCACAGCCGACATGCGCCGTTTCAAGAAGCTCCCTCAGATCCACCGTGATCCGGGTGAGCTGGGCGGTCGGCTCCCGCCAGATCGAGCAGAGGCCTGCGGGTCCCGTGTCCCTGAGCAGGACCACTGGGAGGAAACCTCAGCCGATGCTGCAGTCTCCTCAGCCCCAAGCGATGGCAATGAGTTTTATCCTCTGGTGAGGGGTGGGCCAGAAGCCCAGGGACTGTTCTATCCCTCCCCTTTGTTTCCTCTGCTCAACAATGAGGTTGCATTGGCACGCAGGCAGATCCAGGCCAGCGTGGAGCAGGCCATGGGTCACTGCCGCAGGGATAACCTGTGGAGGAGGCTGTTCCACGGAGAGCACTTGGCTCTGGACAAACTGAAGCTGACCAAGCTGTCGTTCAGTGAACTGGAGGAGCTGCTGGCAGCTGTACAGAGCCGCTCGGTCGGGGAGATTGACCCCCAATTGGTAAGTCTCCCACTTGGTTCTTGTCTTACATTTTAACTTGATGGGGGTGCTGATTTTGGTGGTCAAGGTCACTGTGATCAGACACGGTCAGCAATTGCATGCCAAGAGTTTTTTTACTTGAATTGGCTGTAGTGGTTACTCTAAGTGATGCAGTTCATGATGAATGGCACTGTGTCACCTGTTGCTGCAGGACTGTTTTCTGACCATGAGTCCAGCCTGGTACCAGAGTCTGATCAAAGTCCTGCTGAACCGCTTCCCTCAGAGCTGCAGACACTTCGATGACAACGCCATCCAGTACCTGGTGAGAAGATGCTCTTTATCTCCATCATCCTTTTACAGGCCAGCTAGCTTGTTTCTTTTTACCACCGGTTGGCACAGCACTGAATAAATAGTGTGTGGCAGAAAAAAGAAGCAATGTAATCTTTGTCAAACACATCTTTTGAAATTAGATTGAATTATTGTTTAAAGTCGGGTCTGCTTTATTCTGTCAACTTGTTCACAATGATCAAATGACTTATTGCTTCTTAAACCTTAAAAACATTATTTTACTGGTTTCCCTTGTGTGTGTATGTTCAAATGTCCATCCTATTCTCGTGAAGGGAATCTGTTCAAGGGATTTATTTAAATTTCTGCAACTATTCACTTGGACTCAAAGATGACAGTAAACCCATTTCTTAATGTCTAATATCACGAGGACTGTTATAAGGACCAATAAATCCAAACTCATCCATCTACACCATATCTGTGTGTCATCTTATTTAGGCTGTTCTGAACCAGAAGTTCACGGACTGCTTTGTTCTGGTCTTCTTGGACACCCAAGCAAGAAAAACAGTAGGTCACTGCACTCCAGTGGTACACGTTTTGAATCTGTTGTTGCTGCATGAACGTCGTTTTCTTCCTCAAACAGAGTCTAAAGGTTGTGTTTCGTGAGCCGCTGCCATCCCAGCCGCAGGCCAGCAGCAGCCCTCCTCCCCAGCTGGTGTCCATGTATCATCACCTGGAGTCAGTCATCAACACAGCTTGCTATAACCTTTGGACAGGACTGTTATAGACAGGATCAGCGCTGGGCCTCCTGCAGCACATGTCTGTGCGACCACAGTCAATCTGGAAATCAGGATTCAACGGTAGTATGAGATTCAAAGAACGATCTGAAAGCCAAAGACAGTTAGTAGCCCGTTAGCTCACCTAGTCCCCAACAAGGCAGAAATCATTTAGTCTCCCAACTGGTGTGTCAGAACTTTTTGCTTTTAACTCCACAGTCATGCATGTATGATGACTACATCTCAGAACAGAGGTGAAGTTAAACCCATATAGAATGGCAGCAGTACATTTGTCACCATCTAGTGTTAGGTTAATGTTGCGTATATGAAGGCAAGTGATGATCACACCCTGATCTGACCTTCTAACACAGTTGGGGGAAAGAAACGCCTTAATCCTGCAGGTACAGAGTATGTAAACTTTCTTAAGACACATTCGGGCAGTTTGAATGTTGTTCTGTATAATGACACTGTATTATTTTTCTCTGTACAGATAAACGAAAACATACTCAGTGCACTAAAACTACTGATACTAAATTCACTCGAGTGAAGCCATCAGGGTTTCCCACTGATAAAACATCTGAGGAAATTTCATTTAGCAAACAAAATGCAAAGCTTCACTAAGCTTGTGTGTTTTGTTAACCCCCCCTGTTTTACAGTGTGGCCTTCCCACTGACGATAATCTGTCAACAAGACCAGTCACCGTAAAATATTCCTCCAGTGCTACTAAACCAAGAGCACCGCATGGAACAGCTCAAACTGCACAAGGCCACCCAAAATGGCCGATCCAGCCAAATGTTCCACAATTACTCATTAGCAACCGGTTAAGACCAGATATAGAAAGAACTGCACAAGTTTCATATTTACAGTTAATTAATGGATCAGTTTTCTCTGATCTTGTGCCTTCTGATAGCATTTTGCTATCTTTTCATACCACTTCAGTGTTTTGTATTTTATATTGAGAGACAGCTGAGATGTTAGTACAGAGTTGAAAGACTTGTGTTTAGATTTCTATCATCAACGTGCTTCCCACTCACACCCCACTGCCGTAACTGCGGTCTTGAAGTGCCTCTCTTTGTTCTTTTTTCTATTCTCCAGCCTGTGAAGTCATACTGTAGTGATTCCATCAGCTCTGCATATACAGCATTTGGAAACATACCCTCCTGTTATTCAGTGAAAAGCGCACAAGGTAGTCGTCCTCGTTTATAAGGAGGCTTGAATATAAATGTTGAATCACAGCAATCTTTGGGACGTTACATATTCAAGTCATATGTTTTTGCACATTTTCAGTGAGAGGAAACACAGGTTTGAGCCTCATGCTTGTAAATGAAATGCTACACCGAGGATAAACACTGGATCCTAATCATGCAAATCTGAATTGTAACAAGCCTTTAGCATTTTGACACTGTAATATGAACACTGGAACCTTTCAATTTTTAGAGTCCATCTGCTGTCTAAGCCTCTACAGGCAATATTTTGGGCCTCATGGTGTAGATAGGGGATTTCTCCAAGCCAAGACTGGGTCATTGTCCACGCATATGTTTCTCCATACAAAACTAAAAACAGTGACACTTTCTATAAGTTTAGGTCCAGGCTAACGTCTACTGACGGCTAGCTGCACATTAATGCAGATAAATGACAAAGCTGATGTGATGTGACTCAATGTGACTTGTCCCATTCTGCTCTCTACATGAACTGTTTACCCGTGGCCAAACCCAAGCCTGCTCAAACATGATCGGTCAAGCTAGGGAGACCTTTACGCAATCTTGTGCCTCTCTTCCAGATTCTACATATTCACATGCAGAATATTTATTGAAGCCCTCCCCAGCTGTATAATGTATATTATGTATGTACAGAATAGCCACTATGCTTAATAAACCAGTGGGATGAATAAGTGCGATTCATCATTTTTCCATCATCTGCTGTAGCTGATTTAATGAATTGTAACAATCCATGCCTCAATCATGTCATTTTTACACAACTGGAATTGTGTGAGAAGATCATAACATCAAATTAGACTGACAGTACATATACAAAACAGTAAAACACTTCATATTGTTGATCTGAGAGTTGAGTTGCAACAATCCAAGCTTGGCGGTTGGGTCACCTGGTCATCTCTTGCTGTGTCCAGTAATCTTTGATCCAGCCCAGACCTTCCTGTGTGCAGCCTGAAGAGTGAAGTGCGATGATGATTTTGTTGTTGCTTGTTGTTGCCTTTGACAGTATTGGGTGAAAAGCTCACTCACCTCGTGGCTTGTATTCACAGCCAATGTATCCTTGGTAGCCATAGTTTTCCAGGGTGTTGAACAGGTACTTGTAGTTGAGCTCTCCTGCGCTGTCAGGTTCGTTCCTGCCTGGAACCTGAGCAATCTGTATATGGCCTGTGAAACGCAACCACAGCTCTATTTTTTGAATGCTGCATTTCAGCTGAGGCATGCAGATTTTTGATCAAATCTTACCAATTATAGGAAAATATTTCTTGATGTTTTCTGTCAGGTTTCCATCCATTATTTGCCAGTGGAAGATGTCCTGAAACAGTTCAGTTATAGGTCAACGTCCATTAATTCAGGCCGTCCCTTGGTTTGTTTGTTTTCAGCTTATGGTTCAGAGAACCCACCATTTGTAGCTTGATGTTTGGCTTTCCAACCTTTCCCAGTATAACAGCCGCTAAAGACACAACAGGGAGAATCATCTGTGATATAACACGTGCAGCTGTCAGTCTAGACAGAGGAAGTGAGATGCTGATGTACTGTGGCCACACTAATATAATTGGAGTAAATTCTATTTTGGATAATTCATTTAAGGAACTCAAGATGTAACAGAATTTGCCATGTACATTCATCGAAGAACTGGTTGGCGATTGTGTTGTCTCAGTTTCCTACCTTGATGAGGACAATCCAGAAAATACCTGGGATCTGTAATCCTCGTGTTGATCGGTTCAATCAATCCAGTGATCCCTTCCTGTGAGAAACCGAGACATTATCCGTAGCATTCAGATAAGAGAGGCGATCATGAAAAGTCGATAGGAGTCAAAAAGCTCATAGTGATACAGTCTTACAGGTATCAGAGATAGGATTTGGCACCATTCTAATAACATGAAAATTGAATGTTGGACAGAAAAGGTGATCTACCTTTGACAGGATATCAGCAGCATAGGTAAGGTTCTGTACAAAGACGGACTCCATCTCCTTGACAACTGCTGTCCTGTGTGAACCCACGGGAACCCTTCCCGCCATCAGATGGATCCTGATAATAGAACATGGATGATGCACTGCTTCCACTACAACTGTTGTTGTGACATCCTGTCTAGTACAACTTTACTTCATCTTGTCAGGGTCAGGAGCCATTAGCAGATGATTCAGTAATATCGGTTATGGTGTTTATCCCAAAAAAATAGTCGAGAGGATTATTAGTCAAGGACTGATCAAACCCTGACAATGATTATTGATCAAATTATATAAATTTGTTCTCAAAGGAGCTGGTGTCCCCTTAGTGATGCTACACCCACCTTCACCCTTCCTTCCTCACCTCTTGCAGTCCAGAGCTTTTGCATACTCTACAGCCAGTACCAGGCCCTGTCTGAACTCGGCCTCTCTCCCTGGAACTGCTCCAAGACCAAGATCACCTGCCTTCACATCGCCTAGAAAACACACACAGTCCATCATTACCACCTGCACCATCCTGAAATTAAAACACACCACAAAGGTTAGGCTTTTTACTCAGGGTAGGGGACCTTTTTCTATCAAGTGTCATACTAAGCTATTGTTCATTATTAACACACAGATATCCCACCAGGGCTCCAGTGCATCTTTAATATTGGTTGCGCCTAACTTTTTCTTTTTTAGGTGCACTAGCACATAATGAATTAATCATATTTTCTTGACAGCTCTCATTACATTGGTCATTTCTGAATGAAGGCTTTAATTCAATAACAGTTTGGTTGAGGATATTTCAAACCATTTTTTCTTGAACTGTGCAAGGTTTTTGGGCGATAAAAAATATTGTCTTGGACGTTAAAAGCCACAACCAAAACAAGATGGTTTGCGTGACCTACGCACGGGGGCTGTGTGCGTGTCTCTCTTCCGCTCTCGCCAGTTTAACCGTGACGCCCTGACTCACTGCGTCACGTCACATCTCGAGTCATGTGCCAAATCGTGTGCTGAGCGTGTCGAGCAAAAAACTAACTTCAGAAGTGTTCAGATGCGACTCACTAGTCACGAGTGGGTGTAAAATGAACGCATGACAGGACGCAGTGGTGGACCTGTGGGCAGTTTACCAGGCGGAGTGTTGATGAGCACCACCTCCACGCCTGCAGCCGCCCTGGCCCTCTGCAGCTCCTTCAAGTCGGAATCGTAGAGCCAGGCCGCCTCCACAGCCCGGAAGCCAGCCGAGGCAGCGGCCTGTATCCTCTGGCTGAAGTCTGGCATCTCTGTGAACAGCCAGGAGAGGTTCGCACAGAACTTCAGCGGGGCCATGGTTGCGTATTCAGCACAGAAGACAGCAGGGCTCAGGTCCGCCAAGGCGGAAACAGAACGTTCAACTTTCAAAACAAATCAGGACGCGCCATTTCATCTCACAGAAAACGGAACCGTTGTGATTTTATTTTGAAAAGCTAACGGATGTAGTATCTTGCATCCACTGTGCTTACAGCGTCGACTTTGACCGCGCACCCCTGTGTTATTTGTTTCAAACAAACACAGTTTTACTGCAATAATCTCCTTTGAACCAAAGCGAACCAACAGTTCATACTTCGATAAATCTGAACTGGGATTTTCCCTTTGTCCGGAACAACTTAAACAACATATCTCCGAGTCTTCTTTTGATATCAGTGTGGATATTGTGACAACCCAATATAAAGGTTACTACATACATTCATAGTCAAGATCAATGCTCATTTTTTTTTCTCTGACGCATTTATTTGATGTATTTTATTTATTCATAGCCATATCTCTGCTTATATCCACTGTGGTATTTTCATGCACCAGCCTCCAAGTCAGATTCCTGTATGTGCAATGAATGCTCTTTATCGAAGGGGCATAATTGAAATCACACTATTGAACTTTGTATACCCGCAAATTAATCATCGGCAATAAACTTCAGAATGCTCGCTCCTCACTTCGCTGTAGGGGTTCCGGAAAGAGCCGAGCCTTGCCGACAACTCCCGAGGGTGTGAACCGCCGGCGCTGGGGATGCTGCTCTGTCAGGGAGGAGCAGCGGACGGCCACACGGATGGCGCTGTCACACCGCGCTCTGTCCCTCACTCAGGCTGACAGGCAGCCCAGCCGAGCGGACCTTTCTCCCTTTCGGCCGCGGAGGATTATCGCAAGTGGACTGGAAGGACAGCGCGACTCTCGGTTCAAGTGTTTGGAGGACCCGTCTGCTCCCCAGCATCTTTGACGGCGCGTCCAGAGAAGCGCCCGAAAATGGTGAGTTAACAAGGCTGACTTGGTGAATGCTTGGCGGTGTGAGGCGAGGAACGACCTCCGCACCAAACTCACAGCACAACTCCGTCAACTCGCTCCTTGCTGGCCTGGTCTGGAAAAAAAAACAAAACAGACAAATCCTATGAATCCCAGCCTGCGCTACACAGGTGAAGTGATTGGGAAATCGATTCACGTCAACTTTTAGGAGCACATTTTGTAGATAAAGGTTCTGTCTGCAGAGGATGGAGCAGTTAAAAGGAAACGACTCAGAAGGCGACAGCATATTTGAACATGCAGTTTGGACAGACCTTATACATGGACATGGATCAAAGACGCATTGTTTATGTCTCCTGGTCTCCTCAGATCCACATGAGCCTCCTCACTGATGAAAAGCGCGTCGCCGTTTTGATGCATGTGTGTGTTTTGGGAGCCTCTGGGAAAACCGTGCTCCTCACGCGCTTCACAATTTAGTACCAACACATTTCCTCAATATAAACTGGATGATTCAAGATAAACGTGGAGGGCAAGCACGTGACTGCAATATTGAAGAGGAGATGGTACAAGATAAAAACAACATCTATCTATCTATCTCTCTGCACACACAGACACACATTAATATAAAAATAGGTACTTTTACATTTGCTGACACATCAGAGCCGGTGTCTTCTACTAACTTCTTCTGGAAAGCAAAATGTGAATGCTTCAAGGATTATCAAGGCAGTGGAAGAAGGAGAGAATGAGGAAAGGAAGTGGAGCGCATCCTTTTGTTTGACATGGTGATAACTGGCTGTCAGACACCTGGACTGGGCACAGGCCTGATTAGACTGGATGGAGAATTAAGAAGGACAGAGTGCAACAGCTGGAAGGAAGAGGAGCGAGAGCAGAGAGGTCTGGAGAGGAGCTGGAGGCACAGATCTGTGGCAGTGTGTACTGAATGCTGTTTATCGGCCTGCAGCTTTCCTCATCATAGTGAAGTCCCTTACATATAAACCTAATTGCACATCTGCACGTTGATATGTTCATACACCCATAGAGGATTATGCTCACAAGCCTTTGCTGTAGCACTTTGTGGAAGCACAGAGGACTCATGCAGATCAGAGCACCGGAGACTACGAGGGAAAATGCTGGTGAGCTTTCATGTGAACAAAAATACAAACTGGCACTGAACAGAGGAAAGACGCTGACTAAACACACATGAGGGAGGGAGGATCACAAGACGCAGGGGGGAGCAATCAGAGGTAAGCGCCGTAAACACAGGAGGAGCGGGAGGATTCTGAAACGAGAGGGATATTAGTAAACAAGATAAACCCACCCCACAAAAAAGGAAAAAAACAAAGATCAGGACGTTACATTTTTGTCTTGGCGACCATGCCATGCAGTCCAGCAGCTCATTCTGCACCGTCTTTGATGTGCCCTCAAAGTCGACCAGTCCTTGGAAAATCCCAGGGTTGCTGGACCCCTCGCTTTCATCTTTTTCTTTTTTTTTCTTTTTTTGACACAGTCAAGCAGATACATTTCTTAACTAGGCAGAGGTGTACAGTAATTGCTTGTGTGATGTTGCAGTCACTGTAAAGTTTAAAGAATCTAATACCGAGTGACCAGTGATCTAAAGCCAAAATGATATGGTTGCCATTTGAAATCATTAAAAGCAACGAGGCATGACGTTCAGAGCAGACATAAATTGAGTGATTACTGAAAGCCTGAATCTCTGTGACACCTCCCGTCCACTCTGCTCTATACTGCTGGATGCTATGAATGAATAGATTCTAGTGTTGGAAGTGTGACCCGGACATGCCCTCTGGATGCTCTCTGAATGTAAAGTCCTCCCTCATTTTAGTTCAGGTCTCTCACTGTATTCGGGGAACTCATTTTTCAAAGTTGAGTGTAAATGTTTATCAAATCTTGTATAGTCTCTCCACTCTGCTATGCCAGTGCTAGATAAGTAGTCATTTTGCTTTGTTTTTATGTCTTTGAAACAATGACACTCATCTTGGGTGCTGCTGACAACAAGATGCAGTTAGAGTGCCCCGAGGCCTTGTTTTGGTTGAACAGAAAGAAATGCTCGAAAACCATAGAAGAAATGGATTATGTCTAGGGTGTATTTAAAAAGTATTTTAAAAGCACTCTAATTAAGGATATTAGAAGTACACGCTTCGAGTCTAGTCGCAGTCACAGTCAGTAGAATTACGTTGCTTATAATCTTCCAAATATATTTCACAGCACATTCACAGTAGGTTGAATCAAATCATGAACCAACCCACATCATCTGATTGTCTGAGCTGTGACATAACTCTCTGACGCTCTTGCCATCATGTGAAAGACTTTCTGCTTCATTTTAAATGTTTGTGGTAAAGATTTTTGCTGTTTTCCTGCTGCCCAGCGCCTAGCCAAGAGCTGCTGCTATACAGTGGCTGTTCAGCTTATTTATGAAGGGATCTGGCTGTGCCCCTTGGGGTCCACTGTAACAGCAGGCTTTATCAGTGGTGATGCATCTGAAAATGGCTTGGTCAAGGCTCTCCGCTGCCTGATTTATAGCACTGGCGTTATTTAGCACTATTTCTGGCCGGGATATAAACATTTTCATGGCCACAGTTCACGTTTATTTCAGCTATAAATTTTGAAAAGATATAGTACAAAAAGAGCAGGTTAATTTGTGACTTGGGGATGTTGTTTGTGAGCTGTCAGGGGGAAGATGGGTTTTAATACCCAAAGGACAAGGATGAATGGCCAGTCTGTGGTCTTTGTCCAATATTGCTGTCCTACAATAAAAATCAAACAAATCTGTCTTCAAGAAAAAGGATTTTACAAAGTTTCCAAGCTTGGGTATTTCATAGTTGATCTATATATGACATTGCTGTATTAGGAGAGAGAGCGTTTAATTTCATGAGATGCTGTGCATCCTTTCTGTCCTTGTGCTGGCACTAACTGTGTTTTAGTGGGTTTCACAATTCAGGTGTTATCAGTATTTTGAACAAACCTGGGCAAACCAGGAAACCACAATACTACAAGCAACCAAACTCTGGGATATGTCTATTATATATATGTTGACATAATGTACAGAATAAATTGAATACATTCTTCTTTTTTTTTTTGGTTAATGTTGAACTGAACTAATCGGTTTAAGTGATAAATTCACTTTCATTTAGCTTGGCTGGTGTTAGCAGTGCGAATGGAAAATTAAGGGAATACTTAAAGATACAGTGTGTAGAATTTACTGATGACAACTGTTGAAATTGCCCAAATCTGCTGAACGCCCCTCATCTCACCCTGTCCTTCCAAACATGAAAAAGAACCGGTGGTAGCTGCAGTTGTCATAAAAACTCAAAAGGTGTTTAGTCTACCCACTCTTGACTAATGTAAAAAAAAAAAAACATGGCAGCCTCCATAGATAGGACCCCCCTCAACTTAAATGTGAATAAACTGTTTCACAGACAGCAGGTATATAGAGGCGGATACACAACCCTGTGGCTGCTCAGGGTTGAATTCTCTTGAGAGGAAGCTTTCCTCAAGTGCTGCAGCACACGCATTTAAGGCAAGGGTTGCATACTAATTCATTTATGTTGCTTTCATCCTCCATTTGTTGTTAATTATTGTTGTTAATAAGATCACAAAAGCCGTTTCGCTCACCTCACCCTAACCCTAAAAGCTAACAGCAGCATGCCAACATTTTACAAAATCTGCAATGTTTTGCTGTATGGAAATCGGCTGTTGACGGGTTGTGCACCAAGACATACTGATAGTGACAGTCTCAGCTCAGTGATCATTTGTTCGCGGCCAGTGTCTTGCATGCCTCCGACACGAGCTGCTCTCCTGCACCACTGGTCTCGCAGAGCTCGTTCTTTTCTGTCACAATTGTCCTTCTCTTATCTGTCTCGTCTCTGGGGTTGCACAGCTTATATTGTCACATCAGTGATTTCTGTGGTGGATATGAATCATGGCCATATGGTCAGTACATGATGTGCCCATGCACTCAGCTGTAAGCTGAATAAGGAGAGGACTGGCAGGGTGCTGGCGCTGTTTCTCAGGGAGCGTGACGTCCCTTGTGGCAGGAGGTTTGCTTTCTGGCTTGACTGCGGCCTGGACCGGGCTCTGAGGGGATGTGACCCACTGAGCCTGGCAGAGCCCCTGGCTTTGGCAATCTGCTGCTCCCCTGGATACTGCAGGGCAGGGCTGTGAAGCAATGTCTTTTATGTCACAGAATCAGGGGAATATCGTGCCAGATAAACAAATCTCATGCTTATTCAGGTGACACACTGAGATTAGATTTTAGTTTGCCATGTATTGTATGATGATAATGTATAATAACAATACACTTTTCCCAATCTAGAGTAACTGTAAAAAAATGAAGAGCACTGTACGCCATATCCTGATCTCATACAAACTGGTTTCCATACAGCTGAATTGCACATTCACAGGCTTATTATCAGGTATCTGATTCAAAAGTCCAGAACTGCTCAGAACTATGTTGTGACCCTTCAGAGGAATATGATCATTTGTTGAGAACCACCAGACTAAACGTGCCGAATTGCATATACTCCTGAAACACCTAGCTTTCTGTCAAGCAGCTATAGCAATAACAACATGTTGCTTTCTGACGGATTTATTCATTTTGACAATTCTATTAGCACCTATGTGAATCATGCCAATAAAACCTAAATTTACAGGGGTAGGGCACAAAATAGGCTGTTCTCCCCTGGGGCTTTGGTGCTGTTGGACCACTTTCATGATTCACTTGGCACAGAGGCTTTACAAGTTGACGTTGTGAAAGGGATTCTTTCAGAGTTGTAGAACCTCTGATCTGTGGGCAATGCATACATAGTGGCTGATTGTGTCTCAGGAGGGAGAGTGGATCATCCACTAACTGGATGGTTCATGGAGGTTTGCATGCCATTAGTGTCCCTGTGGAAGACACTGATCCCTAAAAATTGCTCCTGACATCTGTGCTGGCACTGTGTGAATGGTGTGTGGTAGAAAAAGCTCTGTGTGTGAAAGGGCCGTGTGTGTGTCGGCACGTTGGATGACTTTCACATTTCTCACATGCTTCATATTATTATTTTATACGAGAGACACAAGTTATTTCTTTGGGAAAGGTGGCTTAGTTGTAAATTCTCTTTAATACCGAACCCTTCTGTGCGAAAGGTTGTACTTAAGTCTTGAACGTTTTGCATGTTGCAGAGTGAGGCTCGCCACAAGATGTTGCCGGTGAAAGTAATATAAGGTTGGATGTCAGGATTTTTACATAACTCACACTGCTTGACATTGCGGTAGGACGTAAACATGATAAAGGTAGTGATAACTTGTTTCTGCCCTCTGCTACTGCTGCACAGATGATATATGGGCTTGTTTATTTTCACAGGAGGAAAGTCTGCAATGAGCCAACAGGAGCCCCAGCTGCTGAAAGTGATAGGCCGTGACATCCATCAGAGACTTGTACAGTAAATATCTCATTCCAGTGTTACCAAATGAATACTGCTACTACTATTAAAACTAATTTTGAGACATATTGCACGACTCTGTCTGACTGTGATTGACTTATGTTATTTCCAGTAGCTGAATTTGGAGGATATTCCAATTGTCAGTTGCTCGTGGAGATGGATGAACAATTGCCAAACCTGCCTGCGAGTAATTGTATTACTGTACCATCCAGACGTAATTATGGTCCGTCTTACAGAACTAAACCTCAGTTTATTAGTTTAACACACTGCACTACGCACTAAGAGTGATGTGCACTACATCTGCAAGCAATATTTCAAGCACTGAGGAGACAGAGTCAGAGTAGGTAATCGTAATAGGAGTATATAGGAGAATATTCTGAACTCTGACAGTTATTAGCACTATTATCAATGTTAATTATTATTATTATTATTATTATTATTATTAGACGGTCATACACAAACATTCCAGAACATGAACAGTTAAGCATCGTGTACAGCATTTAAATTGGTTATTGTGTTTGGATACAAGCTGTGTTCATGCATTGATCTGTTCCGTCTGCCAACGGGCAACAGTTCAGACACACAGTGGCCAAGGTGTGATGTGTCTTTTATAGTGTTCTGGGCTTTGTGAGACAACAGGACCTGTGTAGGTCCTCCAGTGTGGGGAGAGGGCAGCCAACAGTTTATTACACTCAGTCCCAGAAGGGGGAGACAGTAGTTGTGCATATCAAGTCAGTAACTGGTATTTGTTTTTGTTTTTAACATCCAGTTTTGTTTGTGATTTTCCACCCTCATCACTATGGAAGTGTCTGGGCTGGGTTGTTTACCTGTCATTGACTTTATTTATTGAGCGTCTTTTTGTGCTAATGAATCAGGAAGCCTAGTCTGGCTGACAAATAACACAACCCCCACCTCACTACCGTCCTCTGAGGAGGAGCCTGTCTTACCTGCGGAGTGTTACTCAGCCTCCAGCTGAAACCGAGCACCTCTGACATCAAGCACATAGGCATTGGCTGCTGGATGACTGTTGTTCAGTGCAGGCCGTTCCCTGCACGTCAATCCCAGGAGAGCTCAGCCGTTTTGACCTGCACCACTAGACACAGGGATCCGTGTCCAGATCAATCAAACTGCTGCCGAGCTGTGAACCTCTTCCTGCGGCTAACCAGGCTTACTGGTCCCGTGGCTTGCAGGGGAATTGTTTAAAGGGTCTTTGTTTTGCTGTCACTTCTGAGGAGAAAAGATGAAGTCAGCCAGCACTTATTCTAATTGGAGTAGTGATACAGGTAAGCACTTGCCATTCTGAAAATTGTGAAGTTTTCATCCTGAACGTGGCCACCTGCTCTCAGTCCTTTTTTAAAAACATATAACGCCATGTTTTCAGTGTTATTTATTTGTTGGTGTTGCAGAAGTGCTGATGTCTTTGTGGACGTTAACACTGGGTGAACACTGAGGGCCCAGGTTCTTTCTTCTTCAGCGTTTTGGCTTCATCCATTTGACCGCACAGGCAATTGGTGGGGTGTGTGTGTATGTGTCTTATGTTGCTCTGGGAACTAATCCTCACACTCCTGGTGGATGAGAGGGGGTTTCTGTTTGTGCGTTCAGCTGAATGTACCCCTATGTTTAGGGTGCCAAAGTCGGTGGAGTATTTCCAGTGCCAGTCAGTCAGGCTGCCTGTCAGGACACCTCCTCAGCTGAGGAGTCTGGTGGTTAAATGAAGTAAACAACACGATCATGTCTACAGATGAGGAGAAGAAAATGTTCTAATTGTCCCTGTAAACTAACATTACATAATGCATATTCATATCTCATACGTTCCATGACAGTTGAAAGCAGTCACAGCTGCCTGTCTACACAAAGAAAAAAGACCTAACCTCAGTTGTCTTGTGTCTTTACAGGTGTCCCTCTCATTTGTGTGAGTTAGCTGTTCAGCAGCAGTGCTGGGTCCAGAGAGGCGTCACAGCATGGACCTTAAATTCAGACTGCTGTCCCCTCTCACCAGGGGAGCTCTTCATCTCCTGCTGTTGGCCAGAATGGTGCTGCCTTCTCACTCCGAGAGTGAGTGACTAATATTATTCACTCAGCTGAAGGTTTTATGTAATGTCTGTGTCTTTATTGCACTTGAAGCTAGAAATAGAAAAATAAGAATAGACACTTTTGGCTCGTCCAGGCCTTGATGTTCTGGAGACATTCCTGAAGTTGACCTAAGTGATAAGATTGATCATGCTTCATGGGTGTATGTGGTGCTTTCTGATGATGTTGCCTGAAGGACACATATGTAAGTAAAGAATGTAACTCAAAGGACAAAACAAAACAGGCAAGATTGTTTCTCTGAAAGTATATATTCAAGTTAATCCAAGATTTACAGGAAATGTAAAAACCTTTGGTTCATCACTTGACTGCCTCTCACCTTTCCCTTTCAATTTAGGCATGCCCAGCTTCATTCAGTCACCTGACGATCAGACAGGGATTTCAGGAGGAGTGGCATCATTCGTATGCCAGGCAATGGGTGAGCCCAAACCTCGCATTACCTGGATGAAGAAGGGGAAGAAAGTCAGCTCCCAGCGCTTTGAGGTATGAGCCAGGACCTTTCAATTAATGCTTTGTGTGAGATGTCTTGGAAGTTGCGCGGCCGTTGCACCATCCCCAGTGTCTCACGCCTCCACTGCGCATGTGTGTTTTTGTGTAAGAGAGGGAAAAGGTGACTGTCATTACATATTTGTTGGATCAACTTTCTTTGTCACGTCAGGATGTAGCTGCAATATTCTGAAGATATTATCCAAAATACGCAATACGCAATACTCAGCTTACTCGGTCAGCTCTATTTAGTTTTTTAATATATATGTTATATTTTCATTTTTAGTTTTAAGGTCATTCCATGTTCCTTGTTTTTATGTAGTCTTAGTCAGGTCCCATGTTATATTTTGTAGACTCATTTTCCTTGACTCCCTGTAAAGTGAAGTCGCTCCCTTGTGTGTTTTTATCCATTGACTTCCTGTTCCTGGTTGCCCACCCGTGTCTCATTGGTCATTAGCCTGTTCAGTCTCTGTGCTTCGTGTGTGGCAGCAATGCACCAAGCTGTGCCCAGACTGCCAGAAATCAAAAGAAGAAGAATGCATTCTGCATTTTGGTCCTTTCTCCCTCTCCTACACCCCCCCCCCCCCCCTCCTTTCTCCCCCTCCTACACCCCCCCCCCCCCTCCCATGACAGAGAAACCCCACAGTTCCCACATATGAGCTGTCTTTTCTCACCAGGTCATCGAGTTTGATGACGGTTCAGGCTCTGTGCTGCGTATCCAGCCTTTGAGGACCCACCGTGATGAGGCCATCTATGAATGCACAGCTACCAATAGTGCTGGAGAGATCAACACCAGCGCCAAACTCACTGTGTTAGAGGGTAAGATCAGGATGCCTGTCTGCGCTAGCCCTTGTCCAGCATTTTTTCTAGATGTTGCCTCTACTGGTGCTCTGAACTAAAGGGTTTTCATGGTTATATAACTCCAATTGATCCTCATATTGGTGCTTGTCCTTGAATGTCATCTACAGTGCTGCACTGAGTCATGGTTCTTGACGTCTTGATGCATGATTTAGCTCATTTTAAAAAAACATGACAGCGTCAACAAAACTATGTACATAGTGATGCAAGGTCTCTACTTCCCAAGTTCAGAAGGCATGGTAGAGCTGCTGTATCATTTTGCATTGGATTGTACAGGTGTTTGTGGTAATGTGGATATTCACTGTGTGTGGGTGTCGGTGTTTTTTCATAGGAACTGGTTCCATGTTGCATACTGTACATTCTGTCTCAGAGCAGGCTTGAGAAGACTTTTCCTTATCTTGGTTTGGTGTGGGTATGTTGAGCCCATCATCATATTACCTGATATATTTGTGATGGGATTTCAGTGGTTTCCTGTTATCACTGTTAACCCTCTATGCAGTCGCCGTCAGAACGGCACCAGACAGTGCTGAACGCCGCACGTAAATATGAGGGAATCCTAAGCGGTGCTGTTAAGCTCTCTCCCACCCTTTTCTTTTGTTTCCCTGCCTGAGTACGGGCTATTACGTTACAGATGGGATTACACAAATGGTGACCATAACACAATGCAGATGCCTCATGTTCACACAGTGACAATATGTTATGAAACACTAGAGCAAGAAGCTCTCAAATCTCTCATGGAATCCACTGCTCTCTCACGACCCTGGTCACAGAGGTGAGAGTGCTCACAGGCCACTTGTTTGAATGTCACGTAGTACACTGTAAGTGGCCGCGTGCAATTTGTTCACCCATGCACATGGTGGCGAACATTCTGTTCATCATCGCAACACTCACTGCTGCTGTCCTGTAAGGATATCATGACATCCTGTCCCCGTCACGTCCACCTGTGTCTTGTTTGTAATTAGTCAGTATTTAGTCTCTGTGCTCTATTTGGGCTTGGTCAGTTTGATGTCCATGCGTCATCGAGCTGGTTTCCCTAATGTAATTGGAGCTATTGACAAGCTGCACAAGCTGGCTGCACTGAGCCTCTCTTTGTTGAATAAATAGAGCTTTTCCTGACCCACAATGATGGACACATAACGCTCTGTAAGGGGGAGAATCCTCTTTCATTTTAAAGCAGCAGTGCCAATTATAGCTGCACCTAGAATCTGCTGGCCCGCTGGCTCCTCCGGTTCTGGAACACTGAGCAATGAAACCTTGACTGAACACATTCACATTGAAGGTTTCCCTCACATATTCAACTCCACCAAACCCCCATCTCACCTACACGCAGCCCAGTCTCCTTGGAATTACCTTTCTCTACAACTAAATTGCAGCATGAAAAGTAATCACTGGCTCTATTATGCTGGGTATTTTTCGAAAGAATGAAGCTGCAAATTCATTAGGAGCAGGAGAGGGGCCAGTAGGCGGGCCAGGACGTGTTTGGTGGACGTGTTAAGTGCACAGCTGTCACGCCAAAGTCAAAACTTAACTTGCTTCTCCTTCCCCATTCCAATGTTTGTTATTGTAAGAGGGAACAATTAGTCAGGGTCTATGCTGATGAAGTGGCTTCTGCAGTAAAGTGATTTCTGTCACAAATATCTACCATCTTCCCCTGCTGTTTATCTCCCCACAACAGACCCAGTACTCGGCTTCCAGGCTCATAGGCACACACTGGCAAATACAGCCCTCAGTACACAGGAGCTCAGGGAGATATAATGGCAGAGGCACACAAGATGTACAGTGCCTGGGTGCTGCAGGCTGATAAAGATGCAATTAAATTCATCTAGTTATAGTTGTGCAAAGATTAGCCGTTTATTTACTTATTGACTCTCCCGTGTGTTTCTGCTTTACTCAACCGTGACATTGAGAGATACTTTAGTATGCACGCAAAATTAGAGCAGTCAGAGCTCAATACATCGGCCTTGCTCGGTAATGCCATCACTTAACACGTGTAGTCAGAAGGCACTGAAACCCTAGTGTTCCTCTCAGGCACTCAGGTGTCTATTTTGAATTGTGTAAAAGTGACATGTGGGACCCACAACAAGACAATGCTGGGATCAGGTCAGAGAAATGGTTTTAATGTGTATGAGTAACAACAGTGCGTGGTCTGAACTTTAAGCATGATAAAGGCTTGGTGTTGATGCTTCATTGCTGGAATTTGGGCTAGTATTCATCGAAGACCTCCATCCATATGCAGCAGAGCGGCTGAATGCTCTGCTCCCCATAGTGACAGGACAGGCTGGGAGGACAGTGAGGTGGAGGGAGGAAGACGATCTGAAGGTGTGGGCAGGAGTGGAAATGTGTAGGAGATCCATGAAGTATGGAGGTGCATGGTTGGAGGATGGCTTTAAAAGTGAGGACAAGCATTTTGTAATTGGTGCAATGTGTGATGGGGAGCCAGTGGAGCTGCTGGTGGACGGGGGTGGTGTGATTGGTGGAGGGGGTTTGTGACAGGATACATGCAGGGGAGTTCTGAACCAGTTGCAGTTTGTGGAGGGTTTTTTGAGAGCGACCAAACAGAAGTGAGTTGCATTCTAATTTTTTAAGTAGTTTTTTTTTATTAGGTACTTCTTCACTGTTCCTACTACAACAGCAATTAGACTATAAACAGTAGCATACATGCAAAGCCATTTGCACCATGTGCACTATTGTTTCATGTCAAAAGTATTTCCTCACAGCCAGTCTGGGAAAGTCCTGACTGCCATGTCAGACTACAGAGAAGCCCATCTGTCTGCACGAGGGCTGTGCACGTTCACCTGGGGAATTTTTCTTGACTGGCTGATCCCAGGCTCTCAGCCAGGCGTCAGAATCAGCAGACAGAGCATCATAACTTAAAGATGGCAGCATTGATCTAAGCCTCCAGGTCAGCAAGATGTTGCCATTGGTCCTCTTTCCTTCATTCCATTAAAAAAAAAAAGCCTGCAAACTATTATGAAGTCTGAATGAAGACTGATAAAGTGATTTTGCTAGGAATAATGCATTCAATAATTTATTGCTTGCCATGCAGGAAGGAAATGTCTAATGCCTCGGTAAACATTTTAGATTATATGAGAATGCATTTCACTCAGGGTGGAATTACATCGCCCTTGCTCTCGTTCACACAAATCCATGACGAGAAAATCCATTGATGGATTAGTCATGCTTCGGCCCAGCGACATTTACTTTACAGTTGGATTTGACTGTGTGGGGATGTCATCGGGGGGAACCTCGCAAACACAAGGCTGTTGGATGACCAGCAAAATCTCACACAACAAGCCCTGGAATGCCATCATCACCTCACCTCATCACCTCCTGAATCACATGACCTGATCTCTGTTTATCTTTGTCTTTGTCACAGAGGACCAGATCCCTCATGGTTTCCCTTCCATAGACATGGGGCCTCAGCTCAAGGTTGTGGAGAGAACGCGGACTGCTACAATGCTGTGTGCAGCCAGTGGGAACCCTGACCCAGAGATCTACTGGTTCAAAGACTTCCTACCTGTGGACATCAGCAGCAGCAATGGACGCATTAAACAGCTGCGTTCAGGTAAAGCAACCATCTGTACACACTGAGACCTGCCAGGTCTTTTATATGTGAAGTCACTGGCTGGGTAACTAATAAAATATTAAAATAAAGTCTATCAGGAACCCAGTCCCTGGAGAACCCAGTCCCTGGAGACACCTGCTGAAATAAAGAAGCAGGTGACAGTTTTTTAAGGGATCCAACGTAAAATCATCAACTGAAGGAATAACGGTGAAAAATAATTATGAGGGAGGAGCCAAGTACTGTATACAGTTCATCATTTAACCCTAATCTGAACCCTTGCCTCCTCCATGTTAGTAGCTATAATTAAACTAAAATATGCTTTGAATTAGTAACTTAATATAGGCCCAGGTGTCATGACTGACAGCTGATACTGGCCTGTGATTGGCCCAATGGGTATATCTGTGAGATCTGGATCCTGCGGCTCCTGATCAGCACTGCACAGACTCGGGCTCACCAGTACAAGATGGCAGCTCCCTTTTCAGGTCAGATGATAATAATATATAATGTTAATCTGTATGTACCGAGTTCGGTTCCCACAGCTTTAGGTCACCCAACACTTTTTGCGAGTTAGGCTTAGGTTTCAGGGAACTATATTTTATTTAATATGTATGCATTTCTGTTTGGAAAGAGCTTATGATTTTCCTACATGAACTCTGAAGACCGCCGATCCGCTGCTACATCCTGTTTTGATGGACACAATCCGGACATTGTGAAAAAATAATAAAGACCTATTATTTTTCGCAGTGAACCTTGATATCTGTCATGACACCCTGATTCCATGCTTCCAAGTGTCATGGATTGTATCTGGCTGACTGGCAGCTGTAAAGGATAGTCATGGCAGGTCCCAGTACTGCCTAGCCCTCTGAAAGCTGCTGCTGTTGCCTTCCTCAGGCCCCCGAGGGACACACAGCTTCTAGGGCCACCCTCTTCTGCCATGTATCACCACCTATCTGGCAGGTCTATGTCTTCCTCTTGACTCAGGAGCAGCATGGTTTATTATCCAGATCACTAGCATCTGTATACTAACCATCCCTTGCTCTTCCTCTTGCCTACCATGCGGTTCTAGTTATAATCAGGGAAATGAAGGTTGCTAGGTTGCAGTGCGATAGTGCTGATCTGGTCGATATGTTTGTGTTCAACCAAATTCTCATTGTCAACATAGTTTCATTTATTGTTATGGCAGGTTTTTGAGTTAGATCTCAAACAGGCCTATGGTTGGTGAAGTAGTTCTCACTTTATTAATAGTCTCACATCACAAAGTACATTATATATTTACAGATGAGTTTTTAAACAGGGTAAGAATACATTTTTCCCTCTCTGCTCTCCTGCCATTCTTGTCTTTCTGTTTTATTTTATTTTTTCTGTATCTTTCTCTCTATGCTAATGATATCTCTAATCTTATTTGCATTCAATTTACCTCACCAGGTGGTACACCAATCAGAGGTAAGAATGCTAGGAAAAACTAAAAATGTTCGTATCCTCCTCTCTCCGTCACCACCCTCTGTTCTCCATAGCCTTTGTCCTCCTCCCATCACAACACTGTGTCCTCATTTCCAGCTCTTTGGCCCTTTGGCCTGTACCAGCACTTCCTCTGCCTTGAACCTTTTCTGAATACGAGATGAGAGGAATACTGGTCAAACAAATAATAAGTGGCAATCAAAGCCATACTATTTTTTTTGTCAAATATAAAAGTTATGTTGTTGGAATAAACTGTACATTGTAGACCTCTGCTATTTGCTGAACATACTGAGAGTGTTAACAATGAGTCATTGAAGAGTCAGAGTTAGACCTCTGTCTGCATGCTGGATGCAGCGCAGAGAGGAAGTGCGTGTATCTTACTGAAGAGCTTAAGGGCAGAGGAGGTTTTGGACATAACATTTTGTTCTGGGCATCATAGTCTCCATCTGTAAAACTTTCTCTGGCAGCACTGATCACTGAACTTTTTCAGTTCAAAGGTCTATCAACATCTATTTTGCATTTCTCAGGAGAGAAACAAGCATTTCTCCCAAAAGGCCTCAGAAGTGCTGAAAATGGAGTGGAACAGACAATCAGCAAAAATGTGGCTGCTGCACACTTAACCAGTGTAAGGACTGGTTGACCATATCCTGGTTCACCGACATGGAATAGTATGGGAGCATGTGTATGTGTGAGGGGGGGGTTGTTGTTAACTACAGGCACAATGGTCCACAAGGAATGTGGAGACATTACTTCAACCACTAGCACTTAACATTGTAAACTCATCCCATGTTGCATTTCAGGATTGTATTCTGAAATATGTACATGCTTAACGTTTAATTTAGACTTTTTTAATGGTCCACTGCAAAACTGCATGACTTGTTTCATATTCACAAATACTGCAAGGCTGCTTCTGATACTTGCTCTACTGACACATGGATACTGACTGAGTGTCTGTGTAATTGAAACTTAAATTGATGTAAACTGTGGTTTCAGGTAAGTTGTTACTGTTGTTTTCTTCTTTCCCATTAATGAAATCTCCAAGTCAGGATTATTATTATCATTATTATTATTTTCTTTTATCATTCACAGCTGGATCTCAGGGTTACAACAGAAAGCTTCTGTTGAATGAAAAAAATGTAGCACGAGTCTGACACGAAAGGCAATGATTAATCCATCCGGCTGCTCAGCTCTTTGCCGCGGCCGGCGCAGGTTCATTTTTTCTGCTTGCCACGAACAAATTGGGCCAGGAAACACACTGAAAATCAGCTTGAAACCATATAAATGATATATGTGATAAAAAATGATCAAATATGGGTTAGGATTTTCAATTTCCCCTCACATGATGGATTTTCCCCATGTGCCCATTCACTGTAATTGTTATTTTGTATTTATTCCACACATTTGTCAGTTGTGACAGACACACACAAGCAGACAGGCATGAATGAGGATGGGGGGGTAAGAACCACACGACCTTACAAAGTAGCAGAAGAAGCAGACTGGCAGGCTGACCGGCAAGGAGTCATGCACTTCTATTTAACCTATGTGATAGAGAGGAAACATGCGTTGTTGTCTCGGTGAAACACAGAAAACATTGCAGATTGTTTCTCCGTCACCATTTCTGAGGCATTGTATGATTGTTGCAGACCTAAGTGATATTTTGACCTCCTTCCCCAGGAGCACTTCAGATTGAGAACAGTGAGGAGGCAGACCAGGGCAAGTACGAGTGTGTGGCAGTCAACAGCGCTGGGACTCGCTACTCTGCTCCAGCTAACCTGTATGTTCGAGGTAAGACCCCTCTTGACCCCAGCCAACCAGGTCAGCACCTCCAGCAGTGAGGCCACCATCATCACCCTCACTGCAGCGGCGCGCTGCACTCCACTGCTAATAAGGAACCTGGCTCCCTGGATTCAGCTGCAGGGAAAGTCAGACCTGCTGATACCTGTTTCATCTCTGCTCTCACACTCTTGGTTTCCCTGTCTGTCTCATCTTTGTCTCTGGGGGGATGATTTATGTCACTTTGCTCCCCTGCCTTGTTTTTATTTGCTTGACCTGCCTAACCCCACGGTGCCTGGACAATTTACACCCCTACCCATCAGATCTGCAGATCAACAGCAAGAACATGAGTAATAGAGACTAAAGTTTCAGTTTGGGTCCCTGCTGAAAAGAAAAGCTTTCACCTTCAGTGTGGTATGTGCCACGCGGCAGAAAACGTGTGGGAAATTCCCCTGGAAGCAGCTCAGTGTGCTGCAACGAGCGCCAGCAGAGTGAAAGCAAGCTTTGGGGCTTTTCATAAGTAGGCCTTGTCAACAAACAGCTCTATTCGCTTCAACCAATATCAGGTTCTCAAGGGCAATTTTCCAAGGGGTGATTCTTTACAGCTTCACTCTCATGTTCACTTGACATGTCCATTGACGATGCCCTTTGATGGTGTTTCCACTGAGAAAAAAATGTCTGCATGCTAAATCCAGTTACTGCATAATCCTCAGTGCCCTTTTTCAAAGTTCTTTAGAACTGTTCACATTTTCCCATTAATCCAGACAGCTGGCCAACATGGACCTGGCGTATCTGCACTGATTTGCCATAGAGAGTTCTATTATTCTTAAAATGCTAAAAGTAATATAGCACATGATGTTGTGTTTGGGCTGGGCGATAAACGAGAGCAATAATGAATGCAATCTAACTTTTGTCAATAGAATGTCATTCCATCTGCGACCAACACCTGACTCTATTCTATTGCATGGTTCCTTGGTTAATAAGTACAAATTACCAGCTCACATCTGACAAAAGAGTCACTTAATCAGCAGTTTGTATGACTTTTGTGAGCTAACCATTAAGTGTTCCTCTATAAAAAGAATGTATTCTCAGACAGGACTGGGCACATTTCCTCAGTGAGTGTATAGCTTCCTCTTCAGGTGGCACGTTTATATATATATACATTGATTTCAGGGCTTATAGTCAATGGGCAGGATAAATGTGGACAGGAACACATTGTTTTGTGTGCTTCATAAAATCTGGTTGTCAGCATAACTCCTTAATGCTGTTTTAAGGCTCCGAGGGCCTCAAACAGTGCAACAAAGTTAAAGACAATGGCACAGTGAAGGTGTGTGTAAGTGCATGTTCACCTCTGTGAGAGCTGACTGGACTGACCTGTTATTTCTTATTGTGCAGCAGTGAGAGAGTGTCAGTCATGGCCTTTAACGCTGTGTGTTTGATGAGTTTGCATCTCACTGTGTGTGTGTGTGTGCGTGTGTCACTGCTCTGCAGAGGTTATTGTCTCCCTGGGACTCTTTTTCACTCATTAATGGATGAGCAGATATTTGCCTGTTTTACTCTCTCTGTTTCTCCTTGTCTTCTTCCTCTCACTTTTATTTTGTCCCTCCTGTCATTCCTGTTCTTTCTTTTTTGTTTTTTGCTTTATATTGAATCCCCCATCACCATTGCACCTCACTATCCAAAAACACAATCCACATCTCACTACTCAGATCAACGGGAAGGTTGGTTCTTTCGCTCTTTTCTATCCTAACACTGAGGCCTGGCAGACTGGAGCCGTGCTGCGCCGGCATCTCGCTGGGCGCCTCAGGCCCGTCCCGGCCTCTTGCTCAGGGCCCCAACCCTAAAGTGCAACTCCTTTGCTCCCCCAACTGCATCCCTTCCCCACACTGTATGCTGTATGCTCTTGCATGACATCACACATTGCTTCATGCAGCCTGCACCTCAAACATTTTGTGAAATGAGCATCTCGTAAAAATGACAATAATGTGCATTACATGTCCCATAAGGCTGTCCCAGCCAGGAAGGGTTATTATTAAACAGCACGGTAAGATGAATTGCTCATCTTTGCATTATTATTGTGTCAGCAGGCAATCAAAGACAACACTTAGGCACCTATCTTATGATAAATCCAAACGTACCACCTGCATTTCCTTGGTTAATTCACAATTCATTCACAGGAATTACCCCAGTCTCTGAAATGCTGGTGTTTCACTAGGTGTGCTAGTGGTGTCTCACACCTGTAAACAAAACAATTAGCTGTGATAGTGTGAGACATTGTACTAACATGAGAACAGATCAGAATGGCGTGGACCTAATTTAGAGAAGTCTTGATGTTGGGTAGCTATTGGGAGGACCACTGTGTGTGTCTGATAAAATCCTCTTTACAGTGTCTGGACTCACTGATTCAGTCACAATGGTGCAGTGTTACATTCAGTTTTAAGTCAACACCTCTGACAGACTTATTAGAAGTATTCCTCTTAATTCCTACAACAACATTTAGTTTTAATTGCACAGAAATGACAATCATGTCCAGTGTGTGGCATTTCACACCTTCCTTAGTCCAGAGTTTGTGCTCACTTTACAAAATTGTGTAGCTGTTTCAGTCCCACCGTGTCTTTCCCAGCATGCTGATCATGTTACTATTGTCTTGGCTAATTCAAAGGCATGACTCGTCTCAGCTCTCATCTGCTATCTGACCATCACTACGCTGAGCAGGTGGCTCTGAGCTCACGCTAATCTAACCATGCTCTCCTCTTATCTGTGTCTACTAGAAAACCACACTCTCCAAGAAAACAAAATAGCCTCAAACAAGTTGAAGGATTTTTTATTGCGAGTCTTATGGCTAGACCAGGGGAATGTAGAGGAGAACAGAAAGTGAGGGCGAGGGAGGTTGCATTTGCATTTGCATATCGATCAATATGCAGACTTCAGGTATAGCTTGTAGACTTCTGTTTCATTGTACAGAACGCCTTTATGCTGGCTTTTTGTCCGTGGGCAGGGAACACAGAGGGATGCTGCATGGGTGACAGTTTAACACATGATTTCAAATTTCAGTCATGATTCTTGACTTGAATTGTCTAGATTCCTAACCCTTAGAGGCATTTGAGTTTCAGAAGCAGCAAATGGAAGAATCGCAAACTAAAGAAGCAATGACAATTAAATCTGAGAGGAGAAAGTCAAAGAAAATGGAAGATAAATATGAATTGTATACCCTGAGTAATACAACACTGCTGAGGAATCATGTATTGCTCAGCAACCTTACCACCAAGTGTCTGATTCTTAATGTTCCACAGACTTGTTCCTTGATCACAGCTTAAAGGCCTGTTTAAAATCTATTTCTGTTTCTTTGAAGTTAAACTAAATCATATTTAGATTAGGAAGCCTCGGTTGAAGTCCAATCAAAGAAAAAAGAAATTCCCAGCGCTTATTGAACCCTTGTCCGTGGATCATGATGGGAGCACGTTGCCACCTCTGCACAGTTGCTGCTGCTGCATGGCATCCAAAGATGAAAATACAAATCTTTAGATCCTAAAGCTTCCCCCACAACCTCTCCTTTTTAAAGACTTGCCTTTGCAAATCTTATTCAGCTTGCCCTCCCTACCCCTCCTACCCTCTGTTCTGGCATGCAAATAAAAATATGATTTTTTTTTTTTTTTTTTTTTTTTTTAATTTTCTGATTATCTTATCCAAAGATGAAAATACAAATCTTTAGATCCTAAAGCTTCCCCCACAACCTCTCCTTTTTAAAGACTTGCCTTTGCAAATCTTATTCAGCTTGCCCTCCCTACCCCTCCTACCCTCTGTTCTGGCATGCAAATAAAAATATGATTTTTTTTTTTCTTTTTTTTTTTTTTTTATTTTCTGATTATCTTCTGATTCAGATTAATGTGAGTAATCAGCAAATATAAGCTAACTTAACTCTTGACCTCTCACATTGTAAATTATTGTCATCACATCAGCATTCAAATCATTGAAATTTTATGTGTAAAGCCCATCTTCACCAATCACAACTTGTTTCTCTGGGCTTTGACATCTTCTGCCCTTAATCCTCAGCAACAGCAAGGGAAAGTAAACATAAATTAACAAAGAAAAGAGACATAGAACGTTCAGAGAGAGCCACATGAAAGGAGGAATTGAGGTGTTATTGTCAGAAACGGTCCTGTTATAACCATAGTCCAGACCAGTTGCCACCTTGATCAGGATCCACCATCATAATCCATCATCATCATCCACTGCTGCCATCAGGATCCAGCATCAGCTGCCACCTCAGCCATGGTCCTCTATAATGATCCACCAGCACGATACAGAATCTGCCATTACTATCACCATCAGCCTGCGCGGCCCATCATTATAATCTAAGGTGGGGCCTCAGTCGTGGCCCCGGAGCGGTGAGTGCTTAGGCACGAGGAATACAAGTCAGTTAGATGTATTGATAAGATATTCATTTTCTGATGTGATACGAAAAGAGGAGAGGGAAAAACATAAGTCAAAAAAAAAAAAAAAAAAACTGCCACTTACTTTAGGCCAGCAGAGAGCCCGCACCCGCTTCACGAAAGAATGGATCTTAGAAATGTGTTTCTTTTTTTTTGGCCTTAGCTATACTTCATATTTATCAAAGTTTACCAGATAACACATCTGCAGACTGGATCTAGGAACATTACCGTCATGAAGAATGGAGATGAACCGACTGAACCACCATCGTACAACACTTAGAGCGGAGGTGCTCTTGTGCAAGGATTAATAATTTTATGTATTTTTTCCCTTTTTCCTGGATAATTGTCTACTCCAATATGACTATAACAATATTCTACGTTGTAAAGAGACACTGATGCAGAAAATGAAGGGGTCGCCTGTAGTTTATGTTGTCTTGTTGAGATAAGATTGATCCCCAATTTCTGACGAAAGGTATTTGAGGGGCGACGCCATAAACAACCAAATCAGACCAGGCTTACCTTTTTAACAATGGCATATCATAATAAATTAAGTCCATGCCAGTTAAATTATGCCATGTGTAACCCTGTTTTTATTTAATTAAACCAAGACACGACTCTTGAAAATCCCCTGATCCAATGTGAAATCTCCTCAGACTCCTAATCTACCGCTGCTTCAGGACTTCCCTTATTGCAACAGAACCATCTGCATGCTTAATGTTCACACAGTGCTGTTGCACTACTTCAGAGATAATGTAACGAGGAAGTCAATTCCCGCCCTGAGGGCAGAAGCCTTCAGTATTCTCTCAAGCCCACTTGGTGCCTCAGCTGCAGGCCGGGATGGAAATGCCCTTGACTGTCTGCACAGTTGACTGTAGGTGCATAATTCCTTGCAGGAAGGTCCAGATTCCCCACAGAAATCAAGCAACATGCCTCAGGCAATGGCTCCCAATTTGCCGCTTTCGTAAGCGAGCACGGCACAGCCTTATTTAACTGTAATATCCAGTAACAGAGCTGGCACAATATGGGGTTATGCTGTTGACGTCATAGGGCTTGGAGGAGATGAGCGAAACTAATCAATCAAGAGTTCCAGTGAAGAGATATGTTTTATTCAGAGTTTATCAAACTAGTTTTAGAAAGTGTGCATCAAACACCTGATGCTGGGAAGTTATCTGTTCTGAATGGCTGCACATGAAAGTTACACATAGTTAAAACTGTCAAAGCTGCCAGACAAACTTGAATTTAATCAAAGCTCTCGCTTTCGATTTCTGTCCTCATCACACACTGAAACCCAGATAAAAATCAACCCTTTCTATAAACTTTAAACTCCTTCAGCTGGAGAAACAGTCAGTTTCTGTAGCTAGAGCACGACAGAACGGTCTAGTCCACTACAGCAGTGCTAATGTTACACAAGCTCATTCTGCCTAACCCATCCACATTCACCGCTTCACACACAGGCAAACATGCAGCTCGGTGCTCCAGCGCACTCATGCCCCTTCTCGTTACTCCTGCAGTTCGCCGCGTGCCTCCCCGTTTCTCCATCCCTCCCACCAATCACGATGTTATGCCCGGAGGCAGTGTCAATCTGACCTGCGTGGCAGTCGGTGCTCCCATGCCTTATGTCAAGTGGACGATTGCCGAGGTGGAGCTGACCCGAGAGGACGAGATGCCTATTGGCCGCAACGTCCTGGAACTCACCAACATCCAACAGTCTGCCAATTACACTTGTGTGGCCATATCCTCCTTGGGCATGATTGAGACCACGGCTCAGATAACTGTTAAAGGTGAGAAACCACGAAGATCAACATTTTAAGAATACATGATTATTCTGTTGAAATCAAAAACATTATTTTATTATTATTAATATACTGTAGATGCCAGGATTATTTTATGAGGCTGTACAAATTCAGTAGTATTGAATAATTAATCCAAACCATGCACACTGAATCCCATGCATCCTGGTCTGACAGAAAACTGTGGGAGACTAAGATGTCTGACTCCCTTCTGCCTCTGCTCTTTAACAGCTCTGCCAAAGCCACCTACCTCTCTCATTGTGACAGAAACTACAGCAACCAGTGTCACCTTGACCTGGGACTCTGGTAATCCTGAATCGGTGTCCTACTATGTAATTCAGTACCGCCCCAAACTTTCTGAAAACGGCTTCCAGGAAGTAGATGGAGTAGCCACCACGCGATACAGCATCGGTGGCCTTAGCCCCTATTCTGAGTATGAATTCCGTGCAATGGCTGTCAACAACGTCGGCCGGGGGCCTCCAAGTGGTATTGTGGACACTCGTACAAGTGAGCAAGCACCCTCATCCCCTCCTCTTCACGTCCAGGCGCGCATGCTGAGCCCCAGCACCATGCTGGTTCAGTGGGACCCTCCAGAGGAGCCCAACGGCCAAATCCGGGGCTACAGGGTCTACTATAGCTCCACAGAAAGCAACCCACTCAGCGCCTGGCAGAAACAGCTCACAGATAACAGCCAGCTCACCACCATCACAGGCCTGACCAGAGATATCACATACAGCCTGAGAGTACTGGGCTTTACCTCAGTGGGAGACGGACCTCCCTCTGATGTTGTGCAGATGAAGACCCAGCGGGGAGGTGAGAACAAGCAACCTCTGTAGATGTCACAGTTCAAAGTGCTTTTTAAGCTCCACGCTACTGGGTGAGGGGCTTGCTTCATGCCTTCATGGCAACAACAGAACTTGAGACGAATTTGACATGAGCACATGAGGAGGATGAGCACTCTACTCTTGAGCCACGTTGAGATCTGACTTTCTACAAATTAAGTATTCACTGCTTGTTTCTGCCTCCAGTTCCAGCTCGGCCTTCGAGGTTTGAGGCTGAAGCAGAACTAGATTCGCGTATCATGCTGACGTGGCTTTGGCCAGTTCAGGAGCCCATCGTTAACTTTGAGCTGCTTTACTGGGAGGCGAGCAACCCTTCAGACAAGGTAAACACCACATTCACAGCGTTTCCCTTCCCGGCCGATTCTTTGATGGTCTAGATATTGGTGTTAAAACTGTTCCATGTTTTTGTAATATCATTTTGGTGTGCATGCATGATTTTGTCTCTCCACAGCATCGCGTCATTTTCGAGCCAGCGGGTTTCTACGCAGTTGATGGTCTGAAGCCGGACACGGCCTATATGTTTACCCTGGCAGCACGATCTGAAATGGGTTTAGGCCTCTTTGCTCAGCCAGTTGAGACCAGAACAGCCCAATCCTGTAAGTACTGCAGCCTTTTAACGCGACTTTAATACATTATCGGAAATGCGGATAATATAATAAATATATATTTGTGAGAAAAAAAAAATGGAGCAAATCACGCCATGAACCTAAAGGTGGTGTAGAGAAGCTAAGAGACAAAAATGTGTGAGGCAGGCCTGATGTTTGAAGTTCTGTACAAGATGAAAATCATTAACTAACACGAGGCTCAAGCACCCAAACTCCCTAAAGAAACAAAACCAATCCAAACAGGGCTGAAGTCAAGAATCACCAACAAGCAGCTGATTAGACAGAACACAAATTATAGGTCTCTGTTGGGCAAAAGCTTAATGCTTTGGGTTTTGGGATGTTTTTTTCATTAGCATATAAACCAGCTTTCTTCACTCTGGGCCCCCCTGCATGAATTAGAGTCATAAGATGCATAAAGACACAGAGAATTTTTCAAATGCCTATTTCTTGTGAAATCATTTCTGATGTAGTTAAACAGTATGAGAATGAAACATGTTAAAACAGGTAAAATTCAGGTTGTCCCCAAGGTTGTGATGAAAACCATGGAAGAGTTTGTTTAGAGGTGCCTGCCACATCTGTCTGACCTCAGTTCCTTTTTGTTGTGAAAGTGTTACTTCACTTTCTCTCACCGCCTCTATTTCAAGTTTTGGTGTTTTCCAGTTTTTCATAGCCCTGTTTCTACAACAAGCTGCAGTGCATCTCCCACACCTGTGCCCTTTCTCCCAGCCTTGATGTATTGCACCCTTGCACTAATTTATCTGCAGCGTCATGTGTGCGATCCAATTATAGCTGCTATGGTACATCCCTTTTGTAACAAGCACAACTGGTGCAAGCGGGAAAAACAGCCACCGCCTCTGTTAACCTTCATGCATGAACATGGCAGCGCTGTGATATCTCCGACAGCTCCATATTCATTCACTCACTCACTCACCGTATTCTATGCATATGTATGTGACATTGCTTTTGTTTTGTTTTGTTTGTTGTCTACCCTCTGGACTGTGACGATCATGTGCTTAAAAGGAGGAATTCACAATACAGTTCACAGATCTTTAATCCTCCCTGTCAATATTTAAAATTGAACCTGGCTTCTAAAAATCCTATTGATGCAGAACTCATTTCACCGCCACTCTGATTTGTAGAAAACACGAAGCCATCCAAACTCCACATACTTTTACACTTCCTTACTAAGTTTTTGAAACAGTTTGGGACGAGGCAAAGGTTTTTCCTTCGCAACAATATGGCGATAATAACCAAAACCATAGGAGGCAGGCCTGCCAGGCTCTGTCAGTTGTGGTCTCACATTGTCGCTCAGTGGTTCAGAGAGTCAGTATTTCTATCATCCATTATTCATCCTGCTTGATCATATCCCTCCCTCCTCCCCTCCCATCAGCCCCTTCAGCCCCTCCTCAGGAGGTACAATCACTCAGCCTCAGCTCCACAAGCATCAAGGTGAGTTGGGAGGCACCTCCCACAGACAGCCGCCATGCAGAGATAGTGTGCTACTCCCTAGCCTACCAAGCAGTCACAGGGGATGACATGGAGCACCACCAGGTGTCAGGGATTGGTGCTGATGCCACCAGTTACGTGCTAGAGGGCCTGGAGAAGTGGACTGAGTATATGGTGTGGGTGAGGGCTCACACTGATGTTGGGCCCAGCCCAGAAAGCCCGGCATCCCGCATCAGAACCCAGGAGGATGGTATGTAAAACTTGCTGTGGGAAGCAGTTGTGCTTTACTAACCCTCCAACATTCTCTCTGCTCCCCTCTTGCAGCATTTTACCATTTTCAAATTTTGGGAACCTCAATGACAGCTCAATACCAGAACTGACAGTGAAGGATCAGGTCTCGCAATATTTGCCTAGTATACTCGTATGGTGCAGTTTAAGCTGTTTGGGGACTTTGGGTGGGTTGGTCTAGCCCTCGTTATATAAATCATGAATGACTTGAAGTGTCAATTTGAGTTAAGATTATTGGAGCAAAATCCAAGTATCAACCAAGTATTGAAGTGTTGATTACTTTAGGCAGGAAGATTCAATGGTGAAGATTCCTCCACAGCCTTGGCTTACATGTTCTGCTTCTAAATAAAAACTTCAAGGATTAAGTTCATGATCACTGCCAGTCTTTGTCCCAGTATGATGAGTCAGACAGCTATACAACAAATCCTGACATTTTTTTTATGAAACAAACTTTTGTTGTGGTAATACCTTCAGAGGTGGACCTGAGGATGATCACTATAGTGTTCTGACTTGTTCAACAGTGATGGGCAATAAACACAAAGATTTATTCCGTAGCCTTTATATGTCACACTTAAGAGAGGTGACAAAATGAAAATGGGACAGAAATCATTGAGACACACACACACACACATTTGATTTTATTGCTGCTCTTTTGGATTCTCCTCTTTACACATTGTGGCTTTGTACTTGCTGTTAACACACACGTTTATTGACATTTTCCTCCAGATCTTGACCCTTGTGTCTTGTAGTGTGCTGATTCTTTATGAGGTTAAATGATTCTAATTAGGCTAATCTACACAGTGCTTAGCTCCTCTATGCCTGTCGAGCTTGCTGATCCTCGTCCTCTCCTTGTCTGACTAGAATCCCATTAATACTTGCATAGCCTCACCAACATCAAATTTGTATTCATTCACTCATCCCTTTAAAGCTGACCAAGCATTCTAAAGAAATCTTTATATGCTCATATTAAAATTCTATAAAGGCGTAAGTGTGGGTCTTAGACCTAGCTCCAAGCATCCTCCTGGGGCCCCGTGTGATAAGCTTTGACGTGCATAACCTGCAGAGGTATCTCACAACCTTCACATTGCCTCCGTCTAGCCTCTGCAGAAGTGCATGATATCGCTCATCAGACTTCAACTGTATCTGTGACAGACAAACTTCCCTTTACCCAAAACAAACAAGCTTGTGAGATCATGTCTTCATGGGCTCCACGTCCTAAAACTGCATTTGTGAATCAATCAATGTGAGACATCAGGGGAGTCCCACATTAGAGGGATCCACACATAAATATATTATGTTTGTGCATCAGAAACTGTTTTTGGATTCTAACTCTCATGAAGAGTTATTCAACTTTCTTGCAACGCATTCATACATTTTTATGTGAGATAAACTCCCACACAAAAACATGTAAAACTTCATCGTATTGTCATATCAGTATTTTCAATGTTTACTCTGGCCCGTGTTGCAGTGCCCGGAGCTCCTCCCAGGAAGGTGGAGGTGGACACCCTCAACTCCACTGCTCTCAGGGTGAGCTGGAAGCCCCCCCTGTTTGTGAAGCAGCATGGCCAGATCAGAGGCTACCAGCTGGTCTACTCCAGGCTAGAGAACGGGGAGCCTCATGGCCAGCCAGTCATTGTGGACGTTTCACTCCCCGACACACAGGTACAGTGACAGTAATGAGGTGACTTGTTTCATTGACATCTCTGCTCACTTGTTGTTCACTGAGGGTTTCTCATCATATCTTAATTTTTGACCTGTAGATTCAGGCTCCTAGCATCAGCAGCCATAGAGCACTACAAACCTTCATCATGGGATATTCAGGACAGCAGAGACTAGAGAATCTTTGCACCGAAGGTGAAGCCAAGTCTAAGAGAGATACCAGTGAAGCAGAAGTTGAAGGGTGTTTGCCAGCTCTCTGTGAGGTGCAGTTCAGCTCCTCTTCGCTCAGCTTGTCTTTTTTCTCCATGAGCTGCATTTAACCTGATTCCCATTCCCGTCTTATCTATGCGGTGCAGGATTCCTGATAAGGATAAGGAGCCGCCATCACACAACCCATCTACATCTCTCTCTCTCTCACACACACACACACACACACACGCATACACAAACAAATACAAGTTGGGCTTGTACCTGCTTTAAAGTATTTTCCTCTGAACTGTGTTTTGTGTGAGAAGTGATTTTCTACTAGTCAATAGTTCTTTAAAGTACAGTTTTTCCGTTAGGGTCCGTTGATCCCTTGGTTCAAGGTTATGGTTTTTCTGTGAATATACAAGACCTTGCATGTAACTATGTTGGGATCAAAATTAATGTCTTCAGGTTGTTATCCTGATTCAGCCCATCCGTTATATTTGGTGACATGCTCATCTTAGTGAAGTCACACATTCCCTGTGATTAAAGGATTTAGTCCCTTGTGTGCTGCTGACTTGTTAAAGAGACGCAGATCTGCGTGCCACCTGTAGTGTGGACAGCACATGTGTTCTTGTCAGAGTGATTGACAGCAGCCACTGAGCTTCGGCTACTCGTGCAGCGTCAGTGTGAAGAGTGAATAGCGGCATTTGAAAGTCCTGAGCTGGACTGTGAGTGCTGAGCAGTTCAGCTGCCTGAAAATCCATCAGTGGTTTCCCTGACTCAAGGCTCGTACAGATTACTGCTTTTTGTAATGAAAAGTCCCTGATGAGGAAATACATTCAGCCATGCCAAATTCTCAGACCTTACAGGCAGGAAGCAAAGCCTGACTGGTGGCTCATTCCCTGTCTGATGTTGCTGCTGTTTGCTTTGACATGGCGTCTTCCAGCTCTTGTGCTTTTCTGCAGCCAAGCTTGTAGGTTTCAAGATTTTAGTCAGGCATATTTGCGGATGGCGGAAAAATATTTTGCAGAGCCTCTCACCTGCCAGAACTAACAGCTGTGAAGCGAGAGGATCGACTGATTTGATAAGATATGGTGACTCCTCTGAGCCTCAGAAAAACACACACAGCTCATGGTGCACAGAACGCGGTACCAGACAGTGTCGTCTTTGTCTGTCTTTAAGGTCACATAAAGTACAATTTACACTCGCTGATCAGTTTGTAAGGGACACCATGGCCGGACCCTCCCTTGTAAAATTCCGTGTGTTTCATGCTGTAGCAAGATTTTCACATTTCTCATATGGAACTTGTATATCAAACACAACTGGTGCAGTAATGTCACTGAGCAGCTATGCCCACTAACATTACGTTACTGCCTGTAACTGTACGTCTGCATTCACCATATAGGCTGATGTCAGTTGAACAGGTGACAAAGTGAGTTTGGAGCCCATCTCTACCACCATGAGCATTAGATTGGACCATTCAAATGACTGCAGATTCTATCGATATGCCACTTTTCCAAGACGTCATAACAAGATTGTAGATTTATCTTATGGTTCAATTCGGGGGGAAGAATAGCCTTAGGGAGGAACTGCACCGGGTTCCTCAGGGAGAAGTAACCGCAGCCATTTGAAATGAATATGAATGAAGTGGCAAATCTCTTCAAACACACAGAAATTAAGAGCTATATATAATATTTTTCTTACGTATGCAGTCCAACTAGGGCTGTGTGTATCGCCAGTGACCAAAACAAGCTCTATTTTAAAATCTCATTAGCTTTGATGTGGAAATTATCAGACAATTGTGGCGACACAATAGAAAAACCTTCTGTAATTTATCAGAGCCCCAGCATGCTCTGTATGCAACAATCCAATATATGGCAGATTATTCAGTGATGATGATGTGCATATGTCGTAAATTTTTATTTGCGTGCCCTGAGCTGTCCGAACCTTTCGATTTCCCCCGTTGTGAGAAATCCTACAGAAAGCTTTCAAAGCCCTATAAGCCCTAAAGCCACAGTGAGATCTCTGCTGCATACACATCCTCAGTTTGACAGCACCAGAGAATATTCAGCTCAAGTCCCTTACTTCAAAGACCATTCCATACGTCCTGGGGTCTGGACGTGATCTGACCCGTGACATTAAAATGTGAAGCATATTCAGATTCATGTGGGGACGCACTACATTCACCTGAACTAGCATGTCCACACCGAGACCTGAGCAAGATTTGATCTCGGTCCAGCTCATGATGTAGCCTCTCCTCCTTGTCCAAAAATCAGTTGATGTCTTTTCCACCCATAGTTGACTGAGAAAGGTAACTGATTCCAGTGTTGTCTGGCTAATGGATTTTAGCTGTGTTTCTGCTGCTTCCTGGATTGATTGAAACTATTTCATTGTTATTGTATGTGGACAGACAACATACTGGTGTATGGTATGCGATGGATGGGGTTGGACCAATCTCAATCCATCCTCCCCATTGACTAGCGCCCTGCCACTGTATGTTTTGCCCCCCCCCCCGCCTGAAACTGAAAGTTTGGCTCCAATTCTATGGAGGTCCTCAACGGGACATGTCTAAAAAGGACTTTGATGACAGTGTCAGTGACAATGCTTGTCCTTACTGCAGCTCTGTCGATTCCTTTCTGTGACTAACAATGTGAGGAGTGGGAGACTAATTGCATATTTGTAGCCACACAAAGCACATCATTTATCTCTCACAATGCCTTTCACAGGGTTACATCATTGATAAGAGCTTGTTAGCTCGCAAATAATTGGGTAGAATTAATGAGAACTAAACAGAGGCTTTTAGACGTCCGTCTGCTTTTACCCCAGTCACTGATGTTGCCAATTTGTCAACACCACAAAGGCAGAGTGGAAACCTGCAACTGATGCTAGCAGTAAATGTATACGTGTACGTGTAATGTATACCAGTCTCTTTCATCCACAGCCTCCAAAGTGCCAATATAAATAGAGCAAGGAGATCAGTATTCAACAGTCACAATTACTGATAAGGTTTTTAGTGCAAAAGAAATGTTTCTGTTAGAGTTTAAATGTTTTTATTTACCCTCACAACAAACTAAACTCTTGGGTTAAAGTTAAGAAGTCCACTGATGATTTCCCTTTATATTTAGTTTGCCCTTAACCCAGTGGAAACTGGAAATAACTCTCATGGATTGATGGTTATTCTGATCTTAAACGTAATCTTAATCATTCTATATCTGTCCTGCCATGCAGGAGACCGTTATAACAGGCCTGCTCCCAGAGACGACCTACTCATTGACTGTGGCTGCATACACCACCAAGGGTGACGGAGCTCGCAGCAAGGCGAAGGTGGTCACCACCACAGGAGCAGGTGTGTATTTAGAATTCAACACTACAAATGAAATAGCTCTCCATTTAAGAATGAAACACAAGACTTAAGAAAGAGGGCATTGAGTCTTAGCGAGTGATATCTTTTCTAGAAATGTTACAGTGTTGAAATATTGTAACAAAAATTCAACCTGAGAAAGAAGACCAGAAGTGTAGCACTGAATAACCAAAGCCGACAGACATAATGAGAAACAGGGAAAACTCTACACAGCAGGGCAGACAATCACAAATGAGAAATTGATATTTTAGCCGCAAACGCCACCCCATGCAATTATTCGATTTTCTCAGTGGATACTTGCAAAAAGCTGTTCTGGACATGCCACTGTTGGGTCAAATGCAAATAAATGCTGAGGAATATTTTTTTTCCACCATGATGCCTCTTGTACACCGTCTTATTATCCTCTGGGAGAGGCCTGTGTCACGGTAGTTAACTGACTGTAGTTAAAATAATATAGAAACATTGCATAGAAGAAGTGTGTTTAAAATGAGCAAAGGAATAAAGGAAATGGATGAGATCAACAAAAGGCCTGATTAGAAAGGTGAGTCTCTAGTCTCTGTTAAAGTACTTCAAGTGAAGCGAAAGCATATTGTTTCATGTTCTGGGGTATTGTTATTATCTTCTAGTACCTGGTAAGCCCACCATGATGATCAGCACCACTATAGGGAACACAGCCTTGATCCAGTGGCAGCCTCCTAAAGAGATGGTTGGCGAGCATGTGGGATACCAACTGCAGTACAAGAGACTAGAGGAAGAAGCTTTCACCGTCAAAGACTTCAGAAAGACGGACGACCATTTCACAGTCACTGGCCTCCACAAGGGCGCCACCTACATCTTTAAGCTGTGTGCCAAAAACAGAGCAGGTAATGGGGAGGAATACGTGAAGGAGATCAGTACTCCTGAAGACATTCCCAGCAGCTACCCCCCAAATCTGAGCGTGGTGGGACTGACCGCCACCTCCACCCAACTGGCCTGGGGCCCCCTTCCTTTGGCCGAGAGAAATGGGAAAATTGTGAAGTATGTGGTGGTGTATCGTGACATCAATAGCCAGCACAATAACACCAACAGCACCACAGAGACACGGATGACCGTCCAAGGTTTGCAGCCTGACACAACCTACGACATCAGAGTCCAAGCTTTCACGAGCAAGGGGGGAGGTCCCATTAGCCCCAGCATCCAGAGCAGGACCATGTCCACCTCCATGCCAGGTGAGAAGCTTTGTATCAGTGCTGCTCTGTTCTTTGTAAATGGAGCCGCCTTTGAAAGAGAACTGAGACACTGGGCTGCAGCCAGACACCAGTACAACCTGCTGGATTCTCGTTTGTTTGCGCCTGGTCAAGAATAAAGATACTGCAAAGTGACACCTTTGTCTGTGGCTGTGTGTCAACTGCCACAACCTTGTTCCCACGGCTTGATAAGAGGGCCATGCAATTTCCTGCAATTTGTTGCCAAAGTGTAATAATAGAGCATTGGGATGGAACTGCTTTTCTAAATCATTTATTTGCTTTTAATTACACACCAACATCTCAGTCATAGCCACAGTTAAATTAACCACCTAATAATCATCCAGACCTTCCCCCAGTGTTCACCAAGAACTTTGGAGTGAAGACTGTGACAAAATCCTCTGTGCTGCTGACGTGGGAAGTGCCAGAAACATACACATCCCAAGTGCCACTCAAGGTAAGATGCAGAGAGTGAGAAAGACAAGTAGACACGCGCTACACAAAAACTGACGTCATGATGGCTTGGGTCTCTATGAGGGAAATAATCCTTTCATATCGCAGACAGTTAACGTAAATATTACCTATTCACTTGCTCTGTATCTGTGTTAGCAAATACATCTTCCCCCTGGCTTCAGATCTTGTACAACCAGAAGAGTGTGGAGGTCCAGGGGAACCTGAAGAGGAAGCTGATCACTCAGCTTCAGCCAGACACGGACTACTCCTTCGTGCTGATGAGTCGGGGGAACAGTGCTGGGGGCCTCCAACAGCAGGTCTCCATCCGCACAGCTCCAGACCTCATGAAGATGAAACCTGCGCTGTACCAGCAAGATCTGGAGGAGGGCGGCAGGGTCACTGTCGGTCTACCCCGGGCCCCTGCCGGAGCCGCTGTCAGGTCTGTGCTGTTTCTGAAAAATTACAAAATCTGCTCTGCACATGTCACTCTGATTTTATAGTGTACAAAGAGTGACTTGAGTGTAAAACAGCTGGAACCTTTTAAAAAGAAGAAGAAGAAGATATTTTACTTTGAAAGTCAATCCCCCCTTTTTTGAAATATGTCATAAGGGAAAACTTGCGTACTACGCTTACATGCCCTGACATAGTTGAGTTTCTGTGTTTGATACAGGTGGTACTACATAGTGGTTTTCCCTGTCACCCCAGCTTCTCTGAGCAGATGGATGAGCCCTGAAGACATGGACATACACGAGGTGGGTGATTGTGTCACACTCATGCCTTTTTCACTACGAATTGAATCTATTTTCCCACCTATCTCTGCTCATATGCTCAGTTGTTTGTGGTCACCATTAACATATCAACACTTCTTAAATGAGCTATGTCATTCTTCACTATATACAAGCCAAATATAGCATGTAAACATTTGCTTTGGTTATGATATGATATGTGTAGCTCCATGTCTCTTTGGACCTGGCTGAAGCTCCCAGCATTCAGAGCGGATAAAGCTTGTATCCCGTCTTTGAAATCCCTTTGTCCTTAAAAGTCAAAGTTGTAGTAATGTGTGGGAGCTCATTTGCGAAAGAAATCCAACATGGATTGAGGGCAGGATGAATTGAATTCACTGGTTTGCATATTGTCTGTTGTTAAACATAAAGAACAACTCAGCCTACTTTTACAAACTCTAGTATTTACTTCACAACAGTGACAAATCCCCTTTTGGGATTATGTTTAAATCTCTACATGGGTGGAAGATTAAGTGCGAAATCACCCCCGCTAGTTAAATCTTCAAGCACTGAAGACATCAAGGTGTTACCGAATCCAGTTTTTACTGGAAGTTGCTCTGAAGGAGAGCCTATGTTCCTCTCAACCTACAAGTGATTGAGCAGCATTTGATGAGCTGCTGAAACTTGGGACATTGGCACTGGGAATGTTATGTGCATACTCTGTTTAATTATTGGAATCAGAATGAAAAAAATGTCACATCAATACAGCATAATGGCCGGAATAGTTGGGCTAGGTATTGTAGCATCTTTATCCTTTTGCTCGTTCTCTGGAAGAATTACGATGTAAAGTGACGGGAGGGGAAAGAGCAGGGGAGCCCTGAGGCTCGACGGGGCCTGAGGCAGGAAGTCACTCAGGTAAGAGAGCGCAGGAGAATGCAGGGCTGAGGCTTGAGGCTTGGTCGAGGACAGAAGGCCCGGTCAGAGCCAAGAGGTCAGTGGAGTATCGAAGTCTTGCATGAGTCTGAAGAACTGAGCAATCTGGCACTGATGCCGTGGTGTGCTGAGTTGCCGTGACAACTATTCTGGTTTTATTGAGAAGTTTAACCTGGAGTAATGTGCCTAGCAGTGGAAGTGTGTCCTAATAATGAAACACACCAGTGAAAACATCACCACAATTTATATTATATTTATATAGTGTGACCTCATTCAGAAGTAGATAGTGACATAAACATGTGTTTAAGTGGAAATGTTGTTATGTTTTAAGCCCCAAGTAATTGAAGTAGCAAAACCTTTGTGTGGAAAAAGTCTCCACACAGATCAGTTTTGTTTGGTCACGTTATCCTTTAACATGTAACTTTTACACTGTCACGATATGCCAGTTCCAAAGTCTCCTGACATGTCATCCCTCTGACAGCTCCTGGAGGCTGGTGCTGACAGCAGAGAGCAGAGAAAGAGGAGACAGAGCCAGGACTTCCTGCAGCCCTACATCACTGCCAAGCTTGACGTTCTGCCTGAGATTTTTACCCTGGGTGATGAGAGGAAATACAATGGCTACTACAACAAACCCCTCCTAGGCCAGCAGCAGTATCGCTGCTTCGTCCTGGCTGACCTGACGGACCATGAGTCAGTGAGTGACCCCTTAAAACTGCCAGGAATGCTCACAGTGCAAACAGCAGCATGTCTGATCTGCCAGAAAACCATCTGCTCAGCAAACAGCCATTAAATCAAATGCAGTGAGTGGCCTGAATACCAGACAGTTGACATTCAGAGTTGTACCTGAAATGCAGCTCTGATTTGTGTTCAGGTTATTTTACGACAGCAGCATCTCAGTGACAGCGCAGAGCACTTATGTAATGTGATTAGTGGGATGAAAGTTTCCTGGAAGCTGGTGAAAGGAAAGCGCCGGCATCAGATGATGTCTTATACAGAAGATCAAAGTCCAAACCCTGTGAAAGGCCAGATTTGTTGTCTCTGTTGGAGTTACTGCCTTGTATTCAGCAGGGTCAGAGAAAAGTTAATCAGGACACAGCCTAAACATAAGACTATTCACACTTAATAAACCATCAATCCACACGAGAGAACAAACAGGGTGTGGGGGGTCGGATCTGTTGGTATTTTGTCTGCATTTGCTGTCGTCTCCAGACGAAGCATGCCTTCGCAGCAGAGCCCAGATTCAGCTTTTATTGCTGCTACATAGCTGCTGGCAATGTATTGGAAAAGACAAGGGTAAGAAACAAGGAGGAAGGGGAAGAGTGGCTGGAGACTGAAGCAGAAGGGCACTGCAGCTTTCTGTTGTCCTCACTGCTGGTAAACAAGCTGGGCTGTGTGAAATTGGATAAAAGAAAAAAGTCCATAGTGGGGGCACTCACAAGCAGAGGAAGGAGGACGAATGGTTTCCTCAGAACACAAAGCCCCGTGCAATTAACAGAGAGGTGAGGAGACGAGCGAGAGACAAGCGAGCACCTTAATGGGAGGATAATATCAGGTGGGGATTGGTTTAAGGAGCTGGCAGGGTGCTGAGTGGATTTCAAAGATGGACATGATATGCTGCAGTCACTGGAGGGGGAATGCTGCAGAGGCTGGAAAGATATTTTGATAAAGTAGGATTAGAGCTGCACAAATGAGATGACAGAAGAGAGACAGGAGGGGAGAAGGATGGCAGAAAGTGGGTACTGGTGGGTTGTGGGAAACACAATGAGCCCCCCCCCCCCACTGTTATTTAAATGACTTTTCTGTCATGCACTCTCTCCAGCTCACAGACACACCATCTCGCTGGTAGTGAGATTGATTACTTCCAAACCTCCCCCTGAGATTATCCAAATGTTCTTTAGAGTATGCGCCTGCAGCATCTCAAAGACATGGAAACTGTCATTTTCATTAATAGAGGGTTTTCTGATTCAGAGGCCGCACTTCTCTTCTCCAGAGAAAAAAAGAGTACGAAGACAGATAAGCTGAACATGTTATTAAGCCTTACACTTTTTAATAGCGAAGGTTTCTTCTCAACACCATTTGTAACAGAGTTGGAAATGTTTGTGCTCATTTGTCTGAAAGACAAGTTCCACTTTGTTAAAGGTTAGTTGGCTGCTTTCTATTGCTTTTTTTTTTTAATCACCGTTATTCCGAGTGGAAGGTTGTTGTATGTGAATTCATTTGCTATATTTGACTTCAGAACCATAACAACAATTTTACAATTAGCCGTACTTTTGTACGTTTTATAATGTGCATAGCAGTTTTGTTTCGAAATTGTAAACCTTTGGCCCTGTCGAGATTCTCCAATAGTCACAATGGTGATGTTTTCTTTTTAATTTATGTGCATGAAAATACTGTGAATACTGTGTTGCCACAACAGATTTATTACGAGTAAACTGAGTTTCTTTTTTTTTTCATTCAGAGGGATCATGAAGCTTTCTCCCAACTGCAGGGAAAACCAATATACCTTTCCAAATATATTAGATTTTTATATTAGGCCATGGCGGTAGAGCGCCAAGAGATCTAATCTGTTCTGCTGCATGTCACTGAACTGACCCTGGATCATCCTTTGTAGCAGAGGATGTTTGCAACGAGCCCGTTCTCTGAGCCAATCTTGGTGAAGCTCCACAGTGGGATGAGCCGACACACTGAGGACCCAGAGATGCTGTGGGTGATGGGTCCAGTCCTGGCCGTCATTCTCATCATCATCATAGTCATCGCTATTCTACTCTTCAAAAGGTCCGTATGACACTGGGGATACAGAGAGAACCCCTGTTTTTATTGCGTTCTCAGTAGAAAATAGCAAACACTGACACACAACCCACTGAAAAATGAAAAAAATCAACAAATTAAAATGCCAGCAAACTTTCAGTTGTGAGATGTTGCCCTCTCACTGACTGGACATGGCCATTAAACAAAGTATCAGCATAGCAGAGCTGCTTCTCTGTCATCTGTAATGAAAGAAAATAGCAGTTGAGTGGACCTTGAAGGCAGTGTTTGCTCATTATGTTCCTCTGCATATCATCTATATGGACCATCATTTTAACAGTCCAGAGAGAGAGAGAGAGAGAGAGAGAGAGGCCAGGAGCAGTTTCTTCATCGCGGCAGATGACAAGAACAGAACAGAATCACGCACCAAGAAATGGTTCTAGATGGTTCAGACGGACATTTATCTTGGCTGAGTGGGCCCAAGGCCAAAGGTCCCCAATTGCACATGGAAGCAAGTTGCTGTCAGTTGCCCTGTAGGCCAGTGTTTCCAGGCTAACAGTTGGCTTGTGCTCCTTGTGCTTGGGTGAATATCTTGACTCGCATCCATATGGTGGTTACTCTGCTCTGATGGCAGCGCTGCTTTTGCTCTGGCTTTCTCTTCGTGTTCAAATTTGTTTTCTTCTTAGCCCATAGAGATGCTCCACATCTATGCATCTTTTATCCTTATCACCAAAACAATCAAATCATTACTGCCAACATGGCCCTGCTTATATAGCTTTTTAAATGTATTTTTTTGTATGATCCAGTCAAAGGATGGGTTCCGTTTGGTTCATCACAAAATGAAAACATGTATTTCCAGGCCTTAAAGTCGGCATGACTTACGATTTCCAATCAAGCTCGCTTATTACACTCAGTATCCAAAATGTAATATTGTAATTTATATTACCATAAACACAATAAAAATGCAAATGCTATTGTGTTGAAAAAGGGAATCGATATGTGGCTGTGTCTAATTTATATTTGGTGAAATTGTATGAACTGAATAGTGAGAAGTAATTAATGGATGCAATGTAGGAAGAATTCATGGAGGGGAGTACAAGAAATGATCACAAAATTCATTTATTTAAACTCTTCTATATCCAATGATGTAACCAAACACTTTAAAAACAAACATGTGTGGGCTGAGACAACTTGTAAATGAATCTTTTTCTCTCTGCTCTGTGGTTCGATGTCTGCCTCCTTTCTGTGGACCCAGCAAACAAGAAAGGTTAGTGACTCGGTCTGTTCCTACATCACTTCACCCCACAGCCTGCCTCTGTACATCCTTGCATGTTTTCTGACTGTGAGAATGAGAAGGGATCATTGTGCTCATTGTTTCTTTTCCGCTTCCATCCCACCATATAAGCTGAGCTGTCTTCTTACACTTAGCTTCAACTGTCCGCAGTATATCCTTCTCAAAGCTCTGCATAGAGTATCATGATCAACCAGCCCAACACTGGAGCAGATGTTAGAGTTAGACTTGTGGCCACCTGCCGTCTATTGCCATATTTTCTACCGTTTTTGTCTCTGTATGATGTTTTCAAACGTAAATAATTACTGATCGCCCGTCCCTCACCGCACCGCCTGTTCTGTCCTCAGGAAGAGAACGTGTCCAGCCAAGGATGAACACATGGCAGGGGTCAAAGACTCACTGCTGGCCCATTCCTCAGATCCTGTAGAGATGAGGAGGCTCAACTACCAAACGCAAGGTAGGTAGAGTGGTTCTCCCTTCTACGCCCTTTAAGATGTGCTCCCATTATTTGGGCTGCGTCTTTCTGCCGTAACTCATTGTATGAACGTGGCAACTGTAGAGAGCCGTTTAGTAAACGAGAAGCAGAGATATTTTTCTGAATAGCGCACCTCAGAAGCATGAGCACAGATCCAGCCAGCCAACCACTGACCATTGTTGCTTCCTTAGAGCCAACACAAAGCTAAAGCCAATTCCTTCATGGTAGGGTGGCTATGTGACCATGGGAGAATCCAGCGGACAAAGCCGACATCCAGCTCCTGTCCCAGTGCTCCTTGTCTTCTTTTCTTTTCACGCGTCTTCTCCTAACTCCCTGTTTTGCCTGGTTTTTCTCCCACAGGTTCCAGTGCCCTCAGTTGTCCCAACACTCCAAGTTAGTTTTCAGTCCTGCTGTGTCTTATCAATGTGTCCTCCCATTCCCTTATCCTTCCCTTTCTGTTTTGCACCTCAGTCCCTTGACCTGAGCATCTTTTCTAAACTGTTCACCCTCTTTACCCCGGCTCTGTCCATGTCAGCCAGTTATGATGATAGCTGAAATAAAATGTAATATAACAGATCAACGTTAGACTCAATCAGTCACACGCTCACACCCTCTATCTCCCCATGTGATCGTTCCTGCTCACCTGGTGGTTTCTGGGAATCCTTTATCTGGTCAGCATGCTCCAATGATGCTCATATGGTTTGAACATGCTGTCAAAGAGTTTTGCAGTCAGACATCATCCACACTGAGCACTGAGCAGCCCCACTCTCACTCCATATCATCGCTGCCAGTTTTCTCTGAGCTCTCAACATGTAACCGCACCCTGGACACACTCTGGTGTCTGTGCTCTCTGTGTGTGTGTGTGTGTGTGTGTGTGTGTGTGCCTGCGTGCGTACGTACATGCGTGTGTGTGTGTGTGTGTGCATGTGTGCTTGATGGACTGTACTTATTGCTCCACCTGTCACTACAGGAATGAGGGAACATCCTCCGATCCCTGTCTCTGACCTGGCAGAGCACATAGAGAGACTTAGGGGCAATGATGGTCTGCGCTTCTCTCAGGAATATGAGGTAACATTTTATTATTGGGACAGGAAAATCTTCACAGTCTCAAAGCACTCATTCTTTGACTTATCCTTCTATTCACACACTCCCGTACCAGCGACGTAGTATTAACCCATTCATCTGCGTTGCTAATTCTCCACAATGTTTGTACACATGAATCAGAGATTTTGTGTTTTGTGGAGAGTGGCTAACTTGAAGTTTGATGATTTCTTACATAATTTAATGGCAAACAAAATGTGTTTTCAGGTGATACCTTTTTCCTTTTTATTGCAGCTACAACATGGGTAAAACAAAAAAAAAAGATGCTGCTAAGTATGCACGAATGCTCTGCTTCTTTTCTAAGAGTAATATTCCACTGCTTTTACCTACTTTAAGCCAGTGAGGGATTATGGCTTGTTGATGTCCTACAAGGGAAGGTGATTTGCATTTAAAGTGGTGAATTTCCAAGTGGATAAACCAGGACAGATGGGTGCCCTGTTTAACTACCACAGAAGGAAGTGACATATAAATAATGAAACAGCAACGGAATCAGCTTTCCTACCTCGCCTGTTATTTTCTCACCCGGTGTGTGTGTGTGTGTGTGTGTGTGTGTGTGAGAAATGGAGTCAACTTTGAGGATTTGTAAAAAATAATACCAATTAATTCAAATGAGAATAACTATGTATATCCTCTGCTCTACATTATAACAATCTTGTATGACGCAGTGATTTGAACACAGAAAACAAAATCAGCATATTTAGTGGAAATTCCCTTGCAGACAATCTTCCCTGGTGATTTTCTCTCAAACCAATTTCACACAAAGGTGGGCAGGTAAGCCCATTTTACAAAGGCAGAATACGCATTCCCCTTGTCAGGGGAGGCCGGGGAGTTTTCAAAATCAGTCGCTTTCAAAATACTGCATGGGCTACAGACCCAGTGTGCTCTAGATGTCACAGTGGTTGATTAAGCTCTCAGACCACATCAGTAATAATGCCCAAAACTGTGTACACTACAGTGAAGGTAGCGGAGTTATAAGATGCATCAATGTCCACATTCCTCCATTTCATCTTTATCTCATTCCATGAAAATAATTATCAAAATCTTCTAGCAGTGTTTAATACTAATACAATTGGGTTGAGTTTAAATCATGTCTTCAAATAAAATCCATGTCCACACTGCACCACCTTAGTAGACAGTATATAGATATGCAGATACATGTGACCTAGTATGTCAGAGATTAAAATGTAACATTCACTGAAGTTGGCAAAAAAAGTTTGGTAATGAACTTTGGCATTAGATGCTGAATGCAGGCGTGGCTATTACAGTCACAACCACCCAGTCACAACATGTTTTTTGCCTGTCTGCTACCTGGGTGATATTGTTGCAGAGTGGCAGCTCTGTGACTGTGATTAATAGACGGGCAGAACAAAAGATGGATGTGTCAGCAGTGATGTGACTAGGCTATTGAATGTGATGTGCATTCAGCCTCAACGACTGTGGGTCGGGGAGGCTGAGCAGCCATCCGACCAGTCAGGGGAAACGGCAGTAGGTTATTAGAATCCTTGTCACCACATCATTTTGCCTGTGCGCGTGTGTTTTCAAATGATGTAAGATAAGGAGCAGGAGCATGAAAGGCAGGAATAACAATCCTCAGCTTAGCCTGTGCCTGCATTCTCAGCCAGTAAACAATGGAGAGCAGCTCATATCAGTGCTCCACATCACTGCCACAGGCATGGGCTCCTGCACTGCTCACCAGTCCCTGAACTCATGTGCCTTTGTCTAGAAACTGGAAGAAACATATGAAATTGTGGATTTGTGTGTGTGTGTGTGTCAGACTGTTGATCCAGGACAGCAGTTCACCTGGGAGCACTCGAACCTGGAGGTCAACAAGCCAAAGAACCGCTATGCAAATGTCATCGCTTATGACCACTCCAGGGTCATCCTCACGCCTGTGGATGGTGAGAGACATCACACAGGATGGGGCATCCCATGAGTTTCCTTATACAGAGAGAAGGAGCTTTTTAATCACCCTTTTTTTCCTGATTTGCTCCTATTTTCATTCACCTTCCGTTCAAATTGGTCCTCACACAGGAGTTCCCGGTAGCGACTACATTAATGCCAATTACATCGACGGCTACAGGAAGCAGAATGCTTACATCGCCACGCAGGGGCCGCTGCCAGAGACGCTGACAGATTTCTGGAGGATGGTGTGGGAGCAGAGAACCTGCACCATTGTGATGATGACCCGTCTGGAGGAGAAGTCAAGGGTGAGTCCACTTGTTATTTCAAGTTTCAGAATGAACACCCATGGGTTAAACTTTAATTAGTACACGTGTCCGGCTTTGTAATGCTTATGGTATCTCTCAGCTTTGCCTGTTATTGTCACCAGCTTCATGACTTACAGAACAGGCACATGTGATATTGATGTTCAGTCCTGGATGCCGTGTGCGTGTGCGTGTGTGTGAGTGTAGGCTGTGAATGAGCCTACACTCCTAGTGATGTACGGCTCTGTATGTAATGGACTATATTTGATATGGCAGCAGAGCTTGGCTCCATGACAGCATCACCCTGCTGGTGGACATGAGGCCTTCACCGCTTGCCACATGGCCGATAAGTCGTAGCAGGGCAGGAAGGCTGTTTGTATGAGTAATGATGTAAGCCCTCCTTCACACTGTTCATAACTCCACTAGCAAAGGGCAGAGCTGCAGCAGGCCCTGTACCACAGCCAGTAGCAGCCGTCTGTAGTTCAGGTGCAGGAAATATTAGATGTCGCTAACCTGTGACCTGGATAATGGCTGCTGCTGGCACCAGAGTCAGCCTGTGGGTCCGCTGTTGATGCGAGGGATCAGCTTTCATAAGAAAATCATTTACAGACAACTCAGTCACAACTCTCAACTTCATCAACTGTCAGGAAAAACAATTGATCTCAAACCCTTATTCCCCCATTACACGTTCAAGTGGGCATCACGTAGACAGAGTCTTAATAATCTAGAAAATCAGACTTTGACCATTAGGATGAGATTGTGAGACTCATCGTCACACTACACCAACACCATTATAATAAGCACCACAGAAAATGAAACCTTGCATCACTGACATTCTTCCAAAGGAGAACTGCTGTAGCTTCTCTTGTCAGTCTCTTAGCTTTGTCTATTTTTGTCCAGTTGAGTAACAGGCTCCTCGCATCACAGTGACCAAAAGCTATGTGGCCTTGCACTCTGCTGCAAGCCTCGCCAAACAGCCTCCACCCCTCACACTGACACCCGCATCCAGGTCTCTGAAGCGTAATCATGCCATCTGTTCTGCCCATCTCCTGCTGCCTGCAGCCAGCAGACCCCTCAAGTCAGCACCGATGTCCAAATGGTTATTTCCATCATCATCTGTGTCCAGACCTCTCTAAGCATAGAGGCAGCTCTAACAGGGCACATGCTGATTCTGTCACTTTGTTCAATGACTGATTTTAATCTGACTAAATCAGTGAAAACTGTTATGTCACAAGCAAGGCCACACAGAATGAACCCAGACACAGACTCCAAGGTAAAAAAAAAAAAAGTTTTATTTAACAGAAAGTCAGAAGAATGAGCTTGGAAAAAGTTTGAGTAAAATTTGAGTAAAAAAATCACAAAGGCCATCAAGGCAAGGACAAAAAACAACCTGAGAAATCAGCTGGCACACGACGAAGCACGGTAGCCCAGTAAGTCACGATGCAAAGCAAGGGAAGGAAGATGACGCAACAAACTGGCAACCAGAACAGGAGAAAACACAGACTATATATACACAGGAGGAAATGGGACACAGCTGGAGCACATTTGGGGCGGGCTCACAATCACACAGGCGGGAAACACACGGGGCAGGTGACCTGAAAGAAGAGGAGGGAGGTCGTCTGTTGCATGTGTGTCAAGTTATGTGGGTGTTATTGTCAGCTGATGATGTGCTCATGATTTGTTCATTAATATCTGTAACTTGTTAACCGACAGGTCTCTCTCAGAGTGAAGGAAAGAGCAGTTAATGCGAAATGTGGCACTCTCCAAAAGAATGTATGTGTCTTTGTGTAGGTCAAGTGTGACCAGTACTGGCCCAGTCGAGGTACAGAGACATATGGGATGATTCAGGTGACCATGTTGGACACCGTGGAATTGGCTACGTACAACGTACGTACATTCGCCCTCTATAAGGTGAGAACTTTTTTATGTCTTTTTGAAGTATGACTTTAATAACACCAGAATTGTGGCTCACATATCAAGAGAAGCCTTCTACCAGACCTGTGGATCCTGCAATCTTTAGACATTAGCACTAGAATGGAGAAAAAGTGGGGCTATTGGGCTCAATTAAAAATGACTGTAGCTGTACTAGCTGTGTGTGCGTGCATGAACAGAATGGCTCGAGTGAGAAAAGAGACGTCAGACAGTTCCAGTTCATGGCGTGGCCTGACCACGGAGTGCCTGAGTATCCCACTCCTACGCTGGCCTTCCTACGCAGAGTCAAGGCGTGTAACCCTCCGGACGCTGGACCAATGGTGGTACACTGCAGGTAAGTGTTCTGTTCTGTTGGTTTGATTGGCAGCTGGCATCCAGTTTACAGGTGCATTGCCGCCACCTACTTTACATTATCATTATCTTAAATCTGAGTCCCAACTCCTTGTTCTCAAATAATGGGTTTTAACAGATAAATCAAGTCTTTTGTGGGAGCATCTGTTCATTTCTGCCTGTGCTCTGCCAGTGCTGGTGTCGGGAGGACTGGCTGCCTCATTGTGATTGAAGCCATGCTGGAGAGGATGAAACATGAGAAGTCGGTGGACATTTATGGTCACGTGACGTGTATGCGAGCTCAGAGGAATTACATGGTGCAGACAGAAGAGCAGTACGTATTCATCCACGAGGCCCTGCTCGAGGCCGCGACATGCGGCAATACAGAGGTTCCTGCACGGAGCCTCTACGCCCACATCCAGAAGCTCACCCACACCCCCCCGGGAGAGACGGTCACTGCCATGGACCTGGAGTTCAAGGTACCTGTGACTTTCTACTCTTTCTATTCTTCTGGCTGTGCTATGGTGTGAAAACGAACGAACAGCTTGTCTGTCATTCAAATAAAGGCTCGCAGTTGAACTTTGTCCAATTCAAACAGGTCTTCTTTGTCCATCTTCCATGTCCATGTCATTTCGCCATCTTAATGAATTTTGCTAGATTTGCAAATACAAGAATGCTATACATGCAAGGTCCTTGAAGTATCCAACACCAATGAAAGCGGTGGGGCTGCCTCTGTGTAGTGGAAGCTACTGTGTAGGGAAGATCAGGGATTTCAATCTTCGTCAGAGCTTAACCTCTGATCTCCAGGTGACAGGAGGAGAGGCAGAGACTGTAAGAGTGATGAAGAGAGGGATGTGTGACAGCACTGCACCATGTCAGACTGCTCGCTCTGCAACGTTTAGACCGCTGTGTATTCCTTTCACAACCACTTGCTTTTCACAATGAGTTGTGCCATTTAAAAACTCACTGGTTGTATTAACAAAAATTCAATTAGCTGAGGCAGACAGAAGAGGCCGATCAGGTGAGCGTGGAGCATCAGAGACAGATGCATATTCTTCTCTGTTGCTGCAGAAACTGGCCAGCTCAAAAGCACATACCTCAAGATTCATCAGTGCCAACCTGCCCTGTAACAAATTCAAGACCCGCCTGGTGAACATCATGCCTTTTGAGACCACCCGCGTCTGCCTACAGCCAATAAGAGGGGTGGAGGGCTCAGACTACATCAACGCCAGCTTCATTGATGGATACAGGTGAGTGATTATAATATAAGTCAATGTAAAAAAAATATGAAGCACAGGGCCAGAGAGCGGATGGTTTCCTCCTTCCATCCTCTGACCTTGGTGACATGAAAGCAACTGAACATATTTTTACTCTTATCAGAGAAAAGCCTGCTCTCCCACTTGAGATCAGAAGCAGAGACCAAGAGGAGTTGTGATGAGGGTGATCGGAGTAATTGAGCAAAACAGTGAAGCAATGACCATTAAGAGCGTCTACAGAGTAGCTCTGTGCTTTGCACACACAAACTGTTTTGCCACACGGACATCTCTGCGCTGATATCGTTCTGTCAGAAAAAGAGCCCATCACTTGTCTCTGAGAAACAAATCTTTGAAGGAGCCTCTGATTAGAAATACATTTCAGAGCACTAGCAGGGTAATGAATCAGTACTTCCACCTTCTTCTTCTTGGCTGTCAGCACCTAATGAAGTCCCGTGGGGACTCCCAGCTAAGGGAGAATGGAGAATGAGGCAGGGCCGTCCTGTAATTCCTCACAACCTCCTGTAGCAGTAATTAAGAGGGGGGGCAAATACAGGGAATGGCAGCACTCTCTGAGCTCTGCCTTTAAAGTGCAACAGTGAGGATTAGGGCAGATTAAGGTGAGGGGGGGCAACAGTGAGGATTAGGGCGGGGGGGGGGGGGGGGGGGGGGGGGGTTCGTGGTAATGATGATTAGTGGAGGTGTCAGTTACCTCAGTGCCTGTCCATGATGATGCAGCAGCCTTCAACCAGTTCATCATTGCCTCTACGTCAGATGAAGATTAACTCGAAAAGAGTCTGTGTTGTAGCAACGGTTTCACTTTTAAAGCTCTCTCTAATGGCTCCCGTTAGATGAGCCTTGTAAAATGCGCAACTGTGTGTTGATTGGTTGTTACGTGAAAAGAGGCTTTTTATTTTCTTACTCACTTATCTATGACCACGTGTGCGCTCCTCTTCTTTGGTCTATTTCTCTGATTGCTTTATGGTATCACTTTATACCATATAAAGTCATCATATAGTGATCAGACTGACAGTGAGTGCCCCTGAAATAGGGATTTATGTCCTTCAGGAACATTGTGTTCACGCAGCTACAGTAAGTATAGTAGGAGATGCCCAATGACTCATACTGCTCACAGGGGAAAAATAGTTTTGCCTTAGCCCTTTTCACAGACGCATTCAAGATTGGCTTTCAGTGTGTCTGACTTTTATTGTAAAATAAATACTGATACTGGATATATTTCTATTTTAATCATTGAAATTAAAAGGGAAACCTTGTTATACTAGCTAATGTCATGGGGTTGTATTAGCAGCCGCACCTGTTTTGTTGGCTTCATTGCACAGGGGTCAGAAGTGATGCCAGTCTCATATTCAGCCTTAAACAGATTCCCTGTAATGACAACACAGTGCTGAGGCACAAGCAACAGAACAGCCAGGTGCTGCAGCTCTCAAAACACACACACACAGCAGCAGCTTTGCTTCCTCAGTTTACATTCTCTGCTTGTTTTATGAACTGTCCAAATAACGCTCACTGTGCTGGCTGCACACAGGACAGGGGCGGACAGGCAAACATGAGCACTTCAGGTGACTGAGTCCCCGAGGCACACAAAGAGAATCAAGCCATGGATCAGCACTTCCACCTAGTGGTGTTGTCCTGTGCGTCCATCAGTGGATCACCCAGAGATCATTTGAACAGCTGGAATGGCATCTGTTCTTTAACTGCTGACTCGTCAAATCTATTGTAATGGTGCATAACATTTTTATTATACACCTCAGAGCTGCATCAACAGTTATGGGATGCCACTAAGCCAGAGGCAGTTTTAAAGGGAAGTGGTGAGTGCTAACAATTCTTAAGGTGCATATAAGTCTGTGTCTCTGGATGATTTTGCGTGTTTTTCTGAGATTCTGACAAAAACAGAAATAAGGCAGCCGCAAAGCAGTAATGCTGGTAGGAGTGCTGGACCTCACTCTCTTGTTTTTGATTATGGGAAAACATTGTTTGAAACACATTAGCTGCAAAATATCTTCCCAAAACCTATTATCTGGTATTTTTTTGGTAAAAGGTATCATTATTCATCTTCATTTGTGACAATATGATGTAATGCTGCAACCACTGGGACTGAGAAGGAAATGTTCCAAATAGGAGCCCAGCTGTTGAACCATGAGTAAACACAGACTGTCTGTTTGCAGGCAGCAGAAATCATACATTGGCACCCAGGGCCCGTTAGCCGAGACCACAGAAGACTTCTGGAGAATGTTGTGGGAACACAACTCCACCATTGTCGTCATGCTCACCAAGCTCCGCGAGATGGGACGGGTAAAACATGACAGTCACATCTTACGTCATATCACTGAGCACAAACTGAAGCCTGACATTTACTAACACATTAAAAGTATTGATTTGGTCCTACACTATATATTTGTAATTAGTTATATTCTATATCTAAAACTGATTCATTGAACACGTCACGTTAATTGATTGATCTAAATCTGTTACTCGCGCCCAATGACCGCTGGGATTGGCTCCAGCTCCATGCGACCCACTAATGGACTCGAATGAATGGAATTGAAGATGAATGAATGGGTGGCTCAATCTCACCCCATCAAATTCAGGGGATCCATAAGTCTTTATCAGTCTTTACCCCCCTGGACAGCCACCGCACTTCATTTAATAATTATACAGTATAGAGTAAATACATGTAAAAATCTTTTGCCTTGCTTTAGTATTCTTCTTTATTCTTTCTTTAGGAAAAGTGCCATCAGTACTGGCCTGCGGATCGTTCTGCACGTTACCAGTACTTTGTTGTGGACCCCATGGCTGAGTACAACATGCCTCAGTATATCCTGAGAGAGTTCAAAGTCACAGACGCCAGGGTGAGTTCACAGCTTCAGCTCATTGACACCACTTAGGGCATTACTCTTTTTATAACGTTCCTCACCAAACAGGATTATTCTGGTTCTGATTTCGACTTGGACCATAGGTGTTGATGTTGTACAACAGGGCCTTCCTGCACACATAGAACACACAGAAATCTGCCACTCTGTCCTGTCTCTGGTCAGTCTGTCAAACTAAGGAGGTTCACAACTGCTGTGCACAGCAGAGCTGATGACATGTAACGTTTGTGTACTGGCAGCAAATGAGAAACATACCAAAGACTATAATTTAAGTTAATTAAAGTTCATTAAATAATTCATGTTCTTAATTTATAAGACAGTAACCTGGTGTGGAGTTGTGCATGAATTACTTACAGCTTCTGTGTCCATGTTCCTGTGTGTGTGTCAGGATGGTCAGTCGAGGACCATCAGACAGTTCCAGTTCACTGACTGGCCAGAGCAAGGAGTGCCAAAAACCGGGGAGGGATTCATAGACTTTATAGGCCAGGTCCATAAAACTAAGGAGCAGTTTGGACAAGATGGACCAATCACTGTTCACTGCAGGTAAACTGTGTGCGTGCATGTGCCTGCGTGCTTATAACTTTCTTAACTATCAAAACACAGAAGAAAAACAAAGCCACCAAGCAGCGCTGAGGTTCTTCTGGATGTGGAGGTGCTGAAATATCAGGAACAAAAGCTCAGATTTTCCTGCTTAGCAAAACAAACTAGTCAATGGTGAATAAGTGTAAAGTTTATTATCTACTGAACATGTCTTTGTAAAAAAGAGTCAAATTATGTATCTGTCAATTAGTGCTGGCGTCGGTCGGACCGGCGTGTTCATCACCCTGAGCATCGTCCTGGAGAGAATGAGGTACGAGGGAGTGGTGGACCTCTTCCAGACTGTCAAGATGCTGCGCACTCAGAGGCCAGCCATGGTGCAGACAGAGGTAAGACATCCTGCTGCCGGACAGCATGACGGACACAAAGCAACACACTGTGCTGATAAAAATAGGGGACACGTGAAAAATCCCAGCATGTTGCCATATTAAGCGCTTCCAACTTGACCAACATGTTCTTTTGTTATTAGGACCAGTACCAGCTGTGCTACCGGGCTGCTCTGGAGTATCTGGGAAGCTTTGATCACTATGCAACATAACCCCACCCACAAGGAACTCAGTCAGCCTGAAGTGGAGGGCTCTACGTGTGTGTGCGTGTGTGTGTTGTGTGGGGTGAGGCCATGAAACAGGGGAGGGGAAGAGAGTAAGCCAGATAACCCCCTCATCTCTCCCGGACTGGTACCATGATTCTGCCACAGACCCAACATCAAAACCTCTCAGAAACCAATCCTGAATGACTTGTATCCATGCCTCATCCTCCTATTGCCTCCTAATCTGCCTCCTTCCAATAGCAAAAATATTTTTCTTCTATTATCATTTATATTCGCTATTACTATGTTATTAATATTTAGACATTTTGTAATCACTTACACTGGTTATTATATGTCTTTATAGTTTTCTTATTTTTGTTAGCACTAAAAACATGTATTTTTTTAACACTGGAAAGCATATAATCACAGCTGCTAATCATTTTATTTTCTACCATAGATATGATAGTCTAATATGATCTCCATTGGCCCTGTATAGAGGAAAATGTGACCTTGAATCCCTTTATTCATGTCACATCTATGATGATGGTGATAGTCAGCTGTAGGATGAAATGAATTCTTGACGATTCACAACTGAATAACTGGATGGAAATGTTGAATGACTTTCTCAGCCATCAGAAATTTAAAAAAAGCAATGTGAAGCTGTTGGAGAGGTTATATGCACAGCTTTTTCACATCCTTTTTGGGGGAACAAAAGATGTCAGCTAGACTTCACTCATCCTTCTTTTTATGGAAAAAAGAGACTTTCCAATGTTCCGATGTTTTGTAATGGGAACATCAGCCAATATCCAACCCTTAAGTGAGTTTAAGCATCAACATTAGAAACTGCAAAACACATCCACCTTGAGTTATTCTGGTAAATAGTCTTAACCTCGCAAAACGTCCATTTATTGTGTTACAGTTGTTTTGTTTATGGAGAATGGATGTTGCCTCATATCTGTACCAAACAAAACAAAACTGATTCTTATTTCTGACTTACCCACTTATCTCATGACTTTGCATTTCTGTTTGCATATATGGTTTTACAGAAAAGCACAATGGCACAAGAATTTCATTGAATCGCATTTCATGTTATAGGATATGACAGCTCATCTATTTTTTCACCAGGTTGCAGACAAGCAGACTACATTGTGAGATCTCTGTCTTTTACTGGATATGGGGTTTAGGTTGAAGTAAAGTCATGCAGAGGTCCTACATGTTGTATACATGATCGGTTTTCTATTTGTTAATAAAAAGCAGAAAAATGTCTTGAACATGTTGTTGTTAATAAAGTTGAATAACTGGGTTTGTAATATAAAGGTTCTCTTATGCTTCTTATACCTGTGAGAATGTGGTGTTACCTGTGTGCGAAGACCAGTGGGCCTTTGCTTCTCCAAGGAAATTGTGATTGTATAAAGAAAACAAAGCTGCATAATACATACACTTTGTTTTCATCTGTTGACTTTTAAAGTAGTTAAGATCATTTCACAGCAAATAAATCACATAGACAGTATCTTGCATTTAAAATTAAAACAGTGCACAATGATTTTTAATATATTTAAGATCTTTGACATATTGTGACAGCTGAATGCTCCCACAGGGGAGCTACACAAAGCCTTACCACTAGTTATTACTGAATACTTCAAGCTGTATCTTTTAAAAGCTATAACACAACTTAAGAGTCAAAACATGGATCCAACCAGTCATGTTTTACTATGCAAATATTAACTGTGTGTGCTGCATACGTTTTTAATCTTGCGTGCACACATCACATCATCTAACAAAAACATTTATATAATGAAAATACTTAGCCCTGAGAGCAGCTGAGGACCTGTTGCAGCCTCATCGATCAGCTGAACTCTGAAACTTAAACACATAGGAAGCATGGGCTTGAATATCCAGCGCTGTGATTGGATGGGCTGTAGAAGAGTCCGCTGTGATTGGTTGGTGGACCACCGAATCCCCTCCTCTGAGTTCATGTAAACAAACACACACTGAGCATGCGTCACAGAATAATGGAGGACTGTTTCCTCTACTCGGACTGATGATGTCTGTATTTCTATTCTTGCTACCCGTCACCTGAGAAAAAAACAACCCTCCGACATTTCAGCGTGTGTAAGTTGATGTTAGTTGGTGAAGAACTGTCTCGTTTGTCGCAGAGCAGGAGCGCCCCTGAGTTTGTGCACGAGAAAGTGACGCTCAGTGTTTGCTAGTAGGTTAGCTGAGAGCGCACGCAGCTGTCACATCCCTGTCCCCGCTGCTGATTCTCTCGATAAACTATTATCCGGTTTTACAAGGCCACTCACAGTGTCCGCTGATGCTATGTGCTTGTCGCGTACGACTGGATGTGACAGTGGGTTGGTTTTTGTTGACTACACTTTTAGTTTCTGAGTAGCAGGACAAGCTATCGCGAAGTTAGCATGTTAGCTAGCGGACGAGCTAAATGGGTTTTTTTTTTTCGACGAGCGGGGCTGTGAGTGGGCCACCGTCTCTTACAGACGTGACGTTCACTCAATCGCAGACCGAGGAGCTGCATCCGACGGCGTTGGAGACCCTCCCCCAAATCTGGCTGCCGTTGTTTGGGGTTCAGCTATTTAAAGCTAAAAGTTATCTCTGTTCCTCGAGTCCATTCATGCGCACACCAGAACTTATGTGGTCGAGATGAGTTTTAAGTGTTGATTAACTTGTTGTCGCGAGTGTGTGCTTTGGATAAGTTGGATCAGGTTTTTCGTGTTTTCATGAATTGATTGAAATAATCTTTCGTGTGTAGTGCTTAATGAGCTCGACTTGGTCTGATATCCTTTTGGTGTGAAATGTTTACATTCTTACCTTAACGAGCTTGAAACTGCATGATGTGTGTTTGTTGACTAGTCCTGTCGTGGTGGTCTGCAGCCAGTGGAGCTAAAAAGTAAATCTCACAAGAATTTGAGCAGCATGTAGACTGTCAATAAGATATTAGTACAACTGAGTTAACTCAGTAACTTAAATGGTGTAAGAGTAGATCATCTGTCCTGCATTTTGACCTCTTTATTGTTTTCCTTTTCAAACATATTCATGTTATAGCAACTAAAACAATTTGATTGAAGCATCTGTGACAGTGATTGTTTAGAACTTCCACGCTGTGGGAGTTGCAGTAATCACCGTCTGAAATTAAAACACTGCTTTAAGGAGAGTCAGGCTTTCTTAAACATGTGACAACCAATGTCATCTCGATATTAATGATCATGTCTGTGTTTTCCAGAAAGCAGGTTTATGGTCAAATCAAATCCAAACAAAATGACTACCGACTCCCAAGCCCAAAGTGTAGGCCCCAAAATAATGACGTTCACTCCCTCCAAAGAGGAGTTCAAAGACTTCAGCAGGTACATCGCCTATATGGAATCACAAGGAGCACACAAAGCTGGAATGGCAAAAGTGAGTACCAGCTGTTATTGTATTGATGCCCAAACCAAACTGTCAGTGAAAAGCTCATTTTAACATTTTCTTTTCTAGTCAAAGGATGAATCAGTTGCATCCTAGTGAGTAGTTCCTCACAGTGAACACGCCAGTCAGTACAGACAACACACATGTATGTAATAATGGTGGATGGACATGGACAAATTGGACAAATTTGGCACACTGTACATTACCATCTTCAATTGCTGAAAATTTGCTGTGACTGTTTATATTTTTAATCTGATGAGCACATATTGAGTTTCTCTGACAGTACCAAAGTTAAAACAGTCATCTATAATTACGGAGGCATGCATGGTGTCATGATATATTTTCATCATGTCATAGTCACAGCTCTGCTGCTCTCCCGCTGGTGTCATTGTGTTTTTGTTCCGTTCATCTCTTGCAGGTTATTCCACCTAAAGGCTGGAAACCCAGGCAGACATATGATGACATCGATGACCTGGTGATCCCTGCTCCCATTCAGCAGGTGGTTACAGGTCAGTCGGGACTGTTCACCCAGTACAACATACAGAAGAAGCCAATGACTGTCCATGAGTTCCGCAAGACCTCCAACACAGACAAGTAAGTTTATATCGTCAAATGACAGCTGATGGTTACTAGATAATTTTCTTTTTTGTAACACATTTACAAGATTATAATGAATACAACATGTATAGTCTTTGGATTGAGACTTCAAATTCTTTTCACAGAAAATCTCAAAATATTTGTCTTTTTAGGTTCTGCAATCCCAAATACGTAGATTTGGAAGAACTGGAGAGGAAGTTTTGGAGGAACCTGACCTTCAACTCACCACTCTATGGGGCCGATGTCAGTGGAACGCTTTATGACCCGGTGAGTGGTATTAAGCTGGATAATGCCAACAACTCTGCCAAGTGCTGCAAATAGATGCACTGTATGAATGTGTGTGAATGGGTGAATGTAAACTGTACTATGAAGTGCTTTGAGTGGTCATTAAGAGTAGAAAAGCTTTCTATAAATACATACCATTCAACTCTTAATTGCACTAGACAAGTGAAACCTCTCCCATGATTGTGTTATAGTTCTGTGGTGTTGTGACTTACAGCCTCTGCTGAATCCCTTCTTTTCAGGATGTGACTGAGTGGAACATTGGTCGTCTCAACACCATTCTGGATACTGTAGAGAGTGAGAGTGGGATCAAGATCAAAGGAGTCAACACACCATACCTGTACTTCGGAATGTGGAAGAGTGCTTTTGCATGGCACACTGAGGACATGGATCTGTACAGCATCAACTACCTGCATTTTGGAGAGCCCAAGTCTTGGTACAGTTAAAACCTCTTTTTTGTTCTTAAATTATATTACAAAACAAATACTACTTGAACAGAGGACACAGGCCTCTGTTTCAAAATGCTGGACCATGATAACACGTTATAAAACAAAATGGATATAACTACATTTATAAATGCATTCAATTTAAATTGTGCAGCTTGGTAATTTACTAAACTCAGATGTCAAGTAAGTTTGAAGCTTGTAAGTGGTCACCTGCATGTCTGAATCATGCCACTGGAAATGCAAAAATATAGCTTACTTTGTGTTATTAATAGTTGCTGATAAAAGCAACTGTGAATATGAGAATGTTCAGCTGTTCTTTTCTGTGGCATTTGCTCTGCTGACATTATCATATTTTATAGACATATACTTTGTCTCCTCAGGTACGTTGTTCCACCAGAGCATGGGAAAAGACTTGAACGACTTGCCAAGGGTAAGATGTGGAATCTTGCAGAACTTCTTAGACTCAGACTTAGAATTTAAAACGCTACAACATGCACTCACTGACCATTAACATCTTCAGTTCTCTAGTTTTTACTAATGGGTGCCATAGGTCTCTCCATTTTGTCATATATTGGGGTTTTAAAGAGGAAGTCAAAACTACTTTCAGGGAGAACCCCCTACTGTTTGGAAAGTACCTCTGAGACTAAATATCAGTTATGTGTACTCATCCCATTTGCAATTTAAATGGAAATGTATGAACACAAGCAAAGTCTGCAGTGAAGATGCTATGTGTGATGGTTACTTGTATTTCCAGGTTTCTTTCCAGGGAATAACCAGAGTTGTGAAGCCTTCCTGCGCCACAAGATGACATTAATTTCTCCCTCAATTCTGAAGAAATATGGCATACCATTTGAGAAGGTGATCATTTCAATTCTTAAAACATTTAAATAAACTAAAGTGGTCAGCCCTTGTAACTCTGTTTATTGATTTGTTTGTAGGTCACTCAGGAGGCTGGGCAGTTCATTGTGACCTTCCCGTTTGGCTATCATGCTGGTTTTAACCATGGATTCAACTGTGCTGAGTCCACCAACTTTGCCACACAGCGATGGATTGATTATGGCAAACAGGCAACACTGGTACACATGATCAGCTTTGAATGATATTCTAGTAATCACATATTGAAAAAAAGATCTGGTTTAATGACTCACAACATTCTTTTTTACTTCTCTGAGTACGACGGTTAATCCCACACTTACGTCTTCATCCATTTCCCAGTGTTCGTGCCGTCAGGACTCAGTGAAGATCTCCATGGATGTGTTTGTACGCAAGTTCCAGCCCGAACGTTATAAGTTATGGAAAGCAGGGAAAGACAACGCTCCAATCGACCACACCAAACCAACACCAGAGGCTGCGGAGTTTCTGAAAGAACACCAGTCTGAGCCTCAGAAAGATGACTCTAGTGAAGCTGGAACCGAGGAACATACTGCTCCCATCGAAGAGGACAAAAGGTCTGGAATTAAAGAAGTAAAACAGTAAATGACTGCTCTTGCAATTATGATATTCTCGGTTTATGTCACTTCAGTAGTACTTTATGTACTATGCATGTTGCACAGTGAAGTTGAGAAGTGTCATTCCCTACTTATGCTGGCTGTGCATCAGTTCCAGGCCTCAGACTGGGACAAAGCGTCAACTTACAGTTGCTGAAGATGTCAAACCTGAGCTGATTGTGAAGGAAGCTGAGGAAGTGGAGCCAAAGAGACCCAAGTTGTCACAAAAGGAGTCTCCAACTACAGTCCCCGATAAAGGTACTGACTGCAATGTTGCAGGTCTTTGATCCAAGATCAGTGTCTGGTTTTTAAAGGCATGAGCCCAGTGGCCGTGTAGGCACAGGTGTCTGAATGCCACTGGAATTAGTTTTTTATAGAATCATGACAGACGAAGGGTGTATTTGGCTGGAATTTCTTGTTTCAGTATACACTAAAGTGGTCCTGTAAGTGGTCAGGATGCACTTCAGGGAGTTGTAACAGTAGTTGCAGTAATGTGATAATGTTGTAATTCTTTACAGACAAAGAAATTGTGAAAATGGAAGAACCTAAAAAGGAGAAGGACACCAGGCAACAGCCTAAAGCTCCGTCCAAAGCAAAGAAAACCTCCAATAAGCGGAGCCCGAAAAAAGAGAGCAGCGACTCATGCGACATCTGTCCTCCTGAGCCTGCTGAGAACCAAGTGGTGGCTCCGAGCTCTGAGGAGGCAGGCAGCAGTGTGGAGCCTCAGCCAAACACCGGGTGCAGCCCAGCGCACAAGCTGTTCCAGAGAACGCTGAGCCCTTCAGATGTCCTGCACGTCCACAGCTATGCCAAAGGAGACTACGGCGAGGGAGAAGCGCTGCACAAGGAGGAGAGGAAGAGTGAGGCTATTGACAACGAGATGGAGGAAGATAACAGACTAGTAAGCAAAGCTGTGAGTAGATATTGATGTTGTGCAACAAGTCATTTTCAGCGTTTGCAGTAGAGATGAGTAACTGCAATTCTAAATTAGGTCAGAGCTTGTGTATGTTACAGTCTGCAGAAATTCAGTCCTATTAAAAAAAACAAAACTATGTCTTGCCTGAAGCCTATCAAGGATTGCTTAGCGAAAATGACTAAATATGAATCAGCTCTGCTTGGTTTGCTTCATGATATTCAGGGTGTGTTGGTTAACTCCTCCCCTTACTCACCAGGTTCTTGACACCAACCAGCACCCACACTGCATGTGGAGTAGTGAACATAACCGGGATGGTCATGGAAGAAAATTTCGAGTGTGGATTTTTGATGCTAACATTTGGAGTTTTTCCTCCAGCAGGTGTTAGAAGAGGTGGCTGATGGAGATGTTGGAGATGTTCTGCCGCAGAGTGACCTGGGACAGCTGCCGGGCCACCATCCACTCATTAAGGATGGCATAAGTGATGACGGTCTGTAACGTGAACACCTCCAGTGGCGTGCCACGCCATCACAATCAGCATTGGCACTCAGTGCGAATGAAAGACATCTAAAGTACTCTTAGGTCATTCAATTCTGAACATGAACTTTGCTTTTGTGCAGAGGCTCCAGAAAAGATTCCAACTGTAGAGGAGGGTGGTCTGGAAGGGGAAAGCTGGGCCAAACCCCTGGCTCACTTGTGGCAGAGCAGACCACCCAGCCTGAAGAAAGAGAGAGAGTACAACCAGCGCATGGGCTCCAAACCTCCATACTGCTCCATCTGCATGTTGTTCCACACGTATCAGCAGGTAATGTTCACCAAGGCGGACTAGCAGTGTACGATGTAAAGAACTGCCTTTTAATATCCCTTTGTAAATATGACTATACACAAATCATGATTAAGTCCTTTACTTGTGAGTATTATGATAGGTAACCTTGATTATGGGGTTTGAAGATGTGACCATTTCAGAGGCAGGTAGTAGAGTTCCAGAGTTATCACATAATATATGGTATTAATGTGTTAATGTGTTTGTGCTTTGCCTGCTCAGACTGAATGCGCAAACAATGTAGACAGCCCCGTCATTGTCCCTGGTGGCCGGATGCGGACCAAACCCCTGATTCCAGAGATGTGTTTCACCACTACCACAGAAGAAGACTCTGAGTGTGAGCAGCAGCAAGTCACACCTCATCTGGCGGAAGATGGAACAAGTCTCCTCATCAGCTGTTCTCAGTGCAGTGTCCGGGTCCACACAAGTTAGTAGACACACTCACATACGCACGGCCTGACCTGACCAACTTAACCAGACCAACAGTGTTACATAATTCCCCCCCGCACGCGTTATTTTAGCACAGAAATGTGTTCCTCCAGATTTGGACAACAGGCCTAAATTCACACTGTTCTTTTGTTTGCATGTTCCAGGCTGTTACGGTGTGGATCCAGCCAGTGTGAGCAAGGAGTGGAAATGTGCTCGCTGCAAGGCCAACGCCATGACTGAGGTAAGCACTCCATAGTCCATTTACTCTGCATGCTTTAGTTGAGGATGACATATCCACGCAAAAGCCACTATCAAATTCTAAGCTGCTGGATCTGTAGGTTTACTGCAGTCACAATGAGAGAGATTTACCTTGTTATTGTCTGGACAGCGGAAAAATGAAGTGTCTTCTTCACAGAATTGCTGCTTGTGTTCATTGAGAGGTGGAGCCTTGCAGAAAGCCAACAACAACAAGTAAGTAGCTTCTGTCACGTATTTCTACACCATGTTGGATAAAACAAGCATCAGCCGTGCATCTGAGGGACCAGGTGGATCAGTCCTTGTGTAGACCAGATTTACTAGTCAGGGTCTTTCCTGATAAAAGATTGTGGGAGTGCGTGACTCCTTCTCACTAGTCATGTTAGAATAATATTGTTTCCCACAGAATGAATGAAATCTACAACTGTAACAGTTCTTCCTCAGGTTCGAGAGACTGATCAAATATTGTATAAAAAGTGACAAAATCTGACGACTCCATCAATTTGCGTGTGTGTTGCAGGTGGGTTCATGTGCTGTGTGCTGTAGCTGTGCTGGAAGCACGCTTTGTCAACGTCACTGACAGAAGTCCTGTGGATTTAAGTGGAATACCACTGCAGAGATTCAAACTGGTAAGTAACAGACCTCCATATGGATCAGGCAACAGCCCACATGAGCCAGTCGAGACTGATGGAGGTAAGCGAGAGTATGAGTCATTTCTATCCTGATGCGGTTCCCTGAGCACTGGTTCCTCTGTTTTTATTCACTAACAGAAATGTTACTACTGTAAGAAGCGGATGAAGAAGGCATTGGGCTGCTGTGTGCAGTGCTCCCATGGTCGCTGCCCCACTGCCTACCACCCCACCTGTGCACAGGCTGCTGGAGTACTCATGCAGCCAGATGATTGGCCCTTTGTGGTCCACGTTACCTGCTGTCGACACAAAGGTCCCACTCAGATTGAAGTAAGGAACCACTGAGGATGTCTTCTTTCAGAACTTGTTGTATGAGCAATATGTGGCCTTGTTCCTCTGTGTGTACATCATTGTCCAGTACTGGGACATCAAAATATTTAATTCAGTGTATTAATTTAGTATTTTACCCACCATTTTGAAATTCTTTGTACATAGGGTTGAGGGAGTATATGAGTTAGATCATAGATCTATATAGAACTGCGACAACACTGCTTCTTTATGTCCACACACAAAATAGAGGCATAGGGCCAAGGTGTAGGGTTATGGGTGGTACAGGGCAAATGTGATTTCTTTCATTTCTTCTGACAGCGCAATAAGGCAGCCATGCACGAGCTTACTGTGGGACAGAAGGTGATATGCAAGCACAAGAACGGCCGCTACTACCAGTGTGATGTGGTGCAACTGTCTAAAGAGACTTTCTATGAAGTAAACTTTGATGACGGCTCCTTCAGTGACAATCTCTTCCCTGAAGACATCGTGGTAAGCATCATTAGCAATTAACAAATAAACAGTTTTCAAACAATAGCTTTTGTGTTAAACAAAGTTTTGATTATTTTTAAATAACAATACTTGATACTGTGCATAAACCAACTTAATATTACAGTCCATTATAAGACTTTATACGTGATGTAAAAATCGATGTCTTTGTTCTGTTTTCTATAATCACTCATCTGATTTGTTAGAGTCGAGACTGTGCTCAGCTTGGACCCCCAGCCCAGGGTGAAGTCGTTCAGGTGCGATGGACAGATGGCCTGGTATATGGGGCCAAATTTGTCGCAGCTCACATCACCCAAATGTACCTGGTAAGAAATAGATGTGTTTGTTTTTACATGTTCTCCAACGTCTCCTTGACTTGGGAGCTGGTTTTAAAGTTAAAAGGCTTCATGAAGAAAAACTTAGTCTTCCAGTTCAGCCAGTTAGGAACTGTAGAAGTTGTAAGATGTTTTGTGAAAACGCCTCCATGCAAAAACACCTTAAATTTGTCCATTATTTGTTCACAGAGTGAGTTTGAATGAACTGGGCACTTAAGATTCAACAAACCTGTCTTTCTTCAGAAAATTGTGTCAAATATGGAGCAATGGAACATCTTGTGGGCCTCCAAGACGCTGCAACATTCAGCAGATACACTAATTGATGTAGAATTATATTAGAATTAATAATATAGATTGGAACAGAGTAATGTCAACATTACTATGAGGTTTAATCTATAGGCTTATTTATAATTGCTTCAAGCAAATGAAATACACAATGATCTACTCCTACAACAGGTCTGGACTATACATAAGCAAAAAATGCTTTCAAATAACTCATATACCTGAAACTTCTTTCCTGTTGTTGATGTGATGTTGCTATATGTGTGGAAACATAGGTGGAGTTTGAGGACGGTTCGCAGCTAACAACCAAGAGAGATGATGTCTACACTTTGGATGAGGAACTGCCAAAGAGAGTCAAATCCCGACTGGTGAGTGCAACAATCCACACTGTCGCATTGTGTGGACTCATTGGACGTCAAACCAATATGTAAAACCATTGCGACGGTCAAAAGATGTTGCGGTGTTGTCATGCAGCCTTGTGTTTGTCTCTGCAGTCGAAAGCTTCAGACATGAGATTTGATGGGATCTTTGAGGAAAAGGAGATCATCAAGGAGTCAAAGAGACAGAGAGTGATCAACTCGCGTTACAGGGGGGACTACATAGAGCCTGTGATTTACAGAGCCATCATGGAGTAGCCCTCGCTTCCTGCTCTCCCACACAGCACCAGCACTGACAGACTGAACTTTGCTCACTTTCTTAACTTAGCAGCTAGCCACTGAGGCAGTGTAGCTCCATATGAACCTCCTTCAAGATCCACTTTGGACTGTTCTGTAATTTTTAACTTCTCGCGCCTCCATCTTTGATGACGTCAAAGAGAATTCTGTTTGCTTTTTTTTTGTTTTGAGTGTTATTATGGAAACAACAGCTACGTTCTTTTTTTCCATAGGACTCCACGCAGAGCCCAGCAGGCTGATGTTCAGCCCTGGCAGTGTGCCACTAATGGCATTTCACGTTCAGTAAGCACCAATTAAAAAGAAAAAAAAAGAGAGAGATAAGATTCGCATTGAACATGATGTATAATATACATTTCAGTGAACTTGAGTGTTGAAAGTTGAAAGGGTAATATAGTATAGGATCATTTTTCCCTCTGCCATCAGTGCCTTTGACATGGAAACAGACAGCTTGTTTGGCTTATTTGTACCTGCATATAGAGTTTGTAAGTCTGACTTGTGCTCTGAAATGGTTGCATTTAAGGTTCAGTGTGTAGGATTTAGTGGCATCTAGTGGTGAGGATGCAAATGGCATCCAGCTGAATACTCCTTCTCTCCCATTAAAGGGTTTATTTCGTCTTTACTGGGTGACTGTAGAAACATTAGGGACCAGCATGAATGGCTGCTACCTATGTCGACATAAATGGCCATTCTAATTCTAACACAATGATACTTAGATTCAGGGGGTAAGAGAATCATAAATATCGTATTGCAATTCTTCCAATACATCATCTGGTCTCTTGCAAAGTTTTGTTTAGTTCCTGTCATTGTTATAACATTTTCTGTGGTTGAGTTATTCTGTAAAAGGTTAGATTTTGAGTTGCAATGCAAGTTTGTCCAGGTTGGAGTTTATCTGCCAATCATTCGCTGAATTCATTGACTAATCATTTTATTTCTGCTCTCCACAATTTTCTGGAGCGCAACATGACAACAGGCTGTTGGACAATAACATAAGATGGGTTCTGTTTAAATAATGTAAGCCGGTGGAGCGAGTGCTTTTCGAACATTCAATTTACTTTTACTATGAATAGCGCCAAATCATAATAAATAATAGATAATGATTCTCTGCAAAGGAAACAGTCTGACTTTGCACCTAAGCAGATCATCTCTGTGAGCACAACCGTAACCGCCCTTGTTCATAATGAGCTGCAGAATCAAATCCTGCACTTCAGACCAGGTTTTGTTGGTCAAACTATAATTGTTTTCCACTGCCTCAAGAGAGTCGTACACCAATAGTACTTAAGAAACAACACACACCATGGGTGCTCAGATAAGGCTCTATTCAAATAATGTTGGGACTGAGCAGGAATTAGCAGCTGTGTCAGTCTGAAACTAGGAAAGACACGGACGCCGTGCTTGGCTATGCTTTGATAGGGCCCTTTTCTACTTGAGTGAAGCTGAATCTCTAGTTACCAGTTAAGGCTATTGCCTGCTTGGCCCAGTTGGTAAATTGGCCTTGCTGAGGGTCACTACCACATTACAGATCCAAACCTGACCTGATATGCAGAGCCATTTATACTCTTGTATGTGTTTTCCATGGTACATATCAGGTCACACAATGCCCACCATGAATCTAATTACATGATTCCCACCATTTACTAGTGCTTACCAAATATATAAACATCTCAAAAGTGAACATGAGTTTATAAAGCCAGTTAAAGACCAAACCAGTATGTATCAGATTTTAAAAGTGGTATTTTTCTTTAAACTGGATAAATCCTTCACCCAAAAGCTTTGCACAAGTTAGCTGTTTGCCTCTAACAGACTGAGATAACCTTGTTCTACCTGAATAGATTTGGGTACCCCTGGTCAGACTCTGTTGCTCCAAAATGTGTTGTATTTAAATTTTTGGATGACAGATTTGCTGAATATTTGATTTCTCTAAAGTGTGTGCACCTTGCCTTGTCAGCTCTTTAACAAATATCTCAGCTTTTGAACACTGCTTGTGCAGCTAACAATCTTTTGGTGCTTTGGCTGTCTTGGGCTGCAGTGAGAATATAGTTTTTGAAGCATTCTTTTACCGTCTTCAGCTTTTTTTTTTTTTTTAATGTAATGTTGTCTCACATGATTGTGTTGGGATAGATTTACAGTTTCCTGCTATTGTCAACAAGCATGGGTCAATACTGAAGTCCCCCTTTCAAAGCTCTTTATCTGTCTGCATCACCTACATGCATGTCACCTCTTTAGATCAGTGACATTATCAAAACCCGCTGATACACACACAAAACAATTGTCACACACAGGGCATACACTGAATCAAAAGCACTAACGAGAATCACACAGGTGAAGAACCTGTTTTAATGATGTTTTCACACAAGTCACTTATTTGTTCATATACTTTACATCTTCTGTATATACACACACACACACACACACACACACATACATTTAGTATAATCACTCATGCTGTTCTAGGTTCCAGTCAACATTTTTGTGTGGTGGTGGATCTTGGAAAGTATCAACTGGAATGTGTAATCTGAGACTCTTCTGAAAACCAAAAACCTCAAAAACTGCAAATATATTGTTCTGCAGTGGTTAATGAATAGGTTTTTGAATACATGTGGTGTAGAATCATTGATGTTTCACTGAGTTTTGAAAACTTCAGTTTGGACCAGTAGCTCTTGGCAATAGACAAAAGCTTTCTTCCCTCTGCCAGTGGAATATTCCCTGGCTGCAACACAATCCCAAAGCCTTACCGACCCCCCCCCCCCCCCCCCCCCCCCCCCCCCCCCCCCCCCCCCCTTACCGACCCCCCCCCCCCCCCATGCCAACTTGCCAGGTGATCTTTCCATGGAGTGCAAATCCATAATTACATTAGGACCTGGGGAATCACTTTAATTATCTTAATTTATAAATGTGTGGCAGCTGCTGCCTGCTGGGACAAGGTTGGATGAGGAAGGCCTTTCCTGTCAATGCTTGTAAACTCACCTCAGCCCTAGGAGGATAATTAAGGGCTGAGACTTCCTGTGCCCTTTTTAATGGTGCTCCTTTCTTTTCTTTACTCTAAAATTCTATTGAGATTTTTCACATCACTGCATTTGTTTTTCAAAAACGAATGACCAAGATACCCCTGATGAATATGGGTGGAAATATTTTAGCTTTGATACAAACCCTCATATTTTGACAGTGTAACATCTTAAACGCATTGACTTCTAATACTTTGCTCTTAAGTTCTTTAATATGTCAAGAGACTGCTCATGTCTGTGAGTATCAACAGTTCAACCACCATTCCAAGCATGTTGCTTGGTGATAGTATAGGGATGAAGTGGGTAAAATACCAGTCAGTCCACTGCTGATGCCCCTGAAGCTGCAACTACTGACTGAAACATTCTCCTAACATTTAGCTCAGTACAGAATGACAGCTTTGACCCTGAACTTTTGTACCAGCCTATTTCTTAAGGTGCTTTAACAGAGGGTTACTCTGCATTACAGACATGATTCTGATGAAATACTATCGAGGTTAAGGCTGATTCTGTATCTCCTAGTTTTTTTTTTTTTTTTTCTAGAGTATATAGAGGATTTTTGAACGAATCCATTCAGATTTTTAATGCACAGTGTACCCAGTTGTTAAATTTACTCTTCAACTGAAAGTTTTGCATTGCACTTTTTGTTTGCGAGGACATTTGAATAGTTATGTTGCCATTGCTGATTAGCTAAATGTGTATTGGAATGTTAATTGTACATTTATGAAATGTGTTGTTCTCCCCTCCCTTAACCGTGTTACACTTGTTACTGGGAAACTGGTGGCCTTCAGATGTCATCCCTCTTGTAGTGCTGTGAGCCTGCAGAAAGAGAAGTCCTAGTTTTCTCAGATGTTACCTGTTCAAATATCTGCTCTTATCAGTCCAGTGTAGAATGGATTTATTTGATTCCTTATCAAGTATCAACAGAGTTGTGGGGGGGGGCGGGGCTGTTTTTTAAATCCTATTTTATTGCCTCATTTTGTAAAACATGTTCCATGTGTATTTTCACAGAAGCCTGTGAAGTGTAAATGTCATGTATTCTATTTTAAGATGTTACCTGTAGAGACAGGGAATGAGATGTCCGTTACTGTTGTCTCCCGTAGAGAAATAACTCTACTTCCAGATTATCATTCAATTATTTTATAAAATGCATTAGTTTGTTTCAGTAAAGCTATTTGCTTCAGCAATATCTGTCTGTCTTCCTTCTATTTTCACTGAGTCTCATTTCCTGAACCTCTAATGAGCCACACTCCTGCAGGGCATTGACAAAAATCAAGTTGTCTCTCATCCAAGAACTAAGGTTGTCCAACTCTGACTTCAATGAAGTGTTTTGTCTTTAACGGTTTATAAAAAGCGCTCATGATTCAAAGAAAATTAATAATGCAAATGTTTTTAAAAGGGAATTAATAATTTGGTATCAATTATAATTTAATAATAACATTTTATTTCAATGTCAAAATACCAAATATCTTAAGTTATTATTCAGAAATATCAAAAATAAGTAAAACTCGTTGCTGGTTTTATTCAACACCCCTCTGCTCAGTGCTGAGAGCGTTGCTAAATACCACATTTCTTGAATGGAGTTTGGCGTGACGCTCTCCCCACACACGGCTGGGGCGTATCGAGTCCCCCGGTGAGGAGGCTGCTCGGAAGGGAGGGGGGACACGGCGTGGTCCTCAAAATGCTCCGCTGAAGTCTCGTAGACTCTTGTGTGTCCGCTGGGATGATTTTCTGGTGACGCTGGCGTTGATCGATGCGTTCGTCAGGAGCCCGGGGCCGCGCGCCGCTGCAGCAGCTACCGACGGATCTGAGGTCAACCCGAGAATTAACGGTACACGTCCGGTACGAGGGCGAGCCTCACAGCGGGCGCCTTGCTAGCGCGGCCAGCTAGTCCTGTGTCCTAGCTCCCTTGCTATGTAACGCTGTGCTCGTGTCTCTGATAAATGTGTTGTCCTGCTGTGTCGAATGGCAGCGTCACGTCTTCCACCGACAACTGCTTCAATTATCAGCGGGGATTAAGGGAGCTAACTCCGCTGCGGCTAACAGGCGATAGCCCCACATAGTTAACGAGCTAGCCGCAGTAACTTGGTGGTACTTGGTTGTAGTATTTCCCCCAGGTACAGTGGAGGCTTCTTTAAGACAGTAACACATGAATAATACTCTGTGTATTCTGTATATACTCTCAGCCATGACAGAGGAAACGTTTCCTGTCGAATAGAAGGAAATCGCAAGACATTTGTCAAGAAGGCAGTTGATACCATCTGGGATTTATAGAGGACACTGAGATATAAGATGACGAACACAATCAAAATCTGGATATAAAGTCTTAAAACGTGAACATCACTCTGATGACATTAGGACCACCAGTATTGTTGTAAGAGTAAGAGGACACTAAGACAGAAATACAGACCTGAACAGCAGTCTTCACTTTTTAAAGCCAATATACACAATGTCAATATAAAAAACTGACAAGTGAATTCTGTCTTATTTGTGTAGAACCTAATTAGAACAATATTTGAGACTTGGAGAAAGGGCATGGGTCCCAGTAAAGTAAATCAATAAATAAAAAACAACAGATGCTCAGACTGGTGTTTTCTTTAAACACTGTGAAGAAGATAAGGGCCGAGTCCTTCGTCCTGTGAGGACACGTAAGCACTGTGTATGAATAGCAGGAACAGGACATTCAGTCACAACAAAATCTGACTCAAAATACATAGGCGGTTCTTTCAGAATGAATGGACTTGCATTTCCTTTAGTCAGCTGATTACTGGCTTGATTGATTTATCAATTACTTATTCTGTAATGTGAGCACTGCTTTATTATTTCCCAAAGTGATTTCAAATCCCTTGTTTAATGACACAGTGAGTCTGATATCTGAGACCCATATTCCCTTTACTGAGGGAGGATTTCCAAAGATCTCAGTTGTGTTGATAACAGTCATAAAATGTTATGTGGACAGGATCAGCAGGCAATGAAAAGGAACCTAGAATTTACAATCTGTAATGCATTTATAAATAAGTATTATAGAACCATCAAGATCCATGTGCCATCCCTGAGTGACCTCTGTGACCACTGTGACCTCTGAAAAACACATATTTTGTCTTGTGAATGGAAACATTTCAAATGTGCAAATATTCATTTGGACTCACAGAGTAACTGATGTTGCTTAAGATTTTGGCCAAAACCACTTCGAGGGAATTTCTTCAATCATCGCATCGCAGTGGTCAGAGGTTTATGGTCAGGGTAACCTCTTGAATCTGAAAAAATGTTCAAGGAAACAATGCTGGTTAGTGGAGGCAAACAACTACATTGCACTATTTCTATGATGGTTTAAATTTAGTCCCTAGTCTGAACAAGATCCTTAGTGACCCTATAGTCTCAGGGTTTGGTAACTGGACCTTTGAGTACCTTCTCTTGGATGCTCTGTGGGCATGGCACTGTAACCCATCTTCCAGGCTGGAGCAATTCAAGCTCTGCCGAGGGAGAGAGGTCTGTTGCAGAGCTGCTGCCTGGAGCTTTGACTCCAACATTCCGCCTCTTGTATGTGATTGCATTAAGTGACAACATGATGTGTTTGAGTGCAAGGCTAACTAGTTTATATCTTGTTCAAACAGGATCCAGTGTGCAATGGGCCATGTATGCTAGCTGCAGACGAAAATGAAACCCAGTCGCAACCTCCTCCTGGGCCTGTGCTCCATGCTGGCTCTGGGATTCCTCTACTACTCATCAGGGAGGATCAGCTTACAAGGCTGGGGCCACAAATCATGTGAGTTAAAGCGGCCAGAATGTCATGGACAATATGACCGCGGTTAACTTGTTGGTTATATTGAGCAGTAGGAAGTGCATCATCATATGATTATTTGACACAATTGTCTGACACAGTTCGATGGTATCCTTCAGATCGTCTCCCTTCAGCAACAGATGTTACATACTTGTACAAAAAAACCCCAGCACATTTCCAAATGTATAAAGCTAAGCCAAGATTCCATCCATAGTTTTTTTTTTCTCTTGTGTTTTTCAGTGCAGAACAGAATACACAACTTGTGTCCTCCTCAGTGTTTAAGTTTCTTCTGACACAAGTTTTTCACACTGTGGTTCAGAAGTTATTCCTTTTAGTAGTTTAAAGTTGTTGTGCCAATTGTCCAAAAAGAACTGTGAAATCTGTTTTTCCTACAAACAAAAGTGTGTGGTCCCACCAAAGATAGAAAATCAGTTCAATCTGTTATTATGTCTTAGGTCTCCCACATTTTTTTTTTTTAAATCTTCCATGTCGAAGTCTTTGCGGATGCATGAGGCTTAAGCTCAGTTGTAGTTCACCTCAGGGTTTAACCCTCATCACAGCACTCAGCTGCTGGTAAATAAAACAAACCCATCTGAGCCACATTATCTTCAGGAACTGCCAAAAAAATTGTCAGCCTACTTCACCGTCATGACCAAAAAGCTGTATTTTGTGATGTATACTCAGAGAAAGGACTTTCTACCTGAAAAAACTTTCAGTGTAACCATGTTACCAGCTGGGGGAGCCAGTTTATTTCCTTAGAGGCATCATGTCTCATTTGTGCCTTTAGTTTTCTGAGATCTTTCCACTACTTCTACACAGGTTAAAATATTGATACATGGAGAAGAAAAAACATGTTATTAAATAGATAATGATCATGTTGATGAATAACACTAAGAAATCTCAACTTTTACAATTTATTACCAATTCTCAAATTAAAAACGCTTTTCTTTTAACCTTGAATTTTGTATGCCAGAGTATTGTAAGTGGCTGTCCAGCAATTAATAAAATGAATAAATCATTTGAGATTTATTTCATCGAGGCCAAGAGCATGTTTGGATTTATGGCGATCTCTCTCCTCCATGGTCTGTCTATATGGTAGACGTAACATGTCCCTGGCATTGTGCTTACTGCCCCAGCCCTACTTACTCCCCCCACACACTGCAAAGGGCAAACTTCTTCTCAACACCATACCTCATTTAGGTTGGCTGGGCTCAGAAGGGTGCCATACATGGCTCTATGAACAAGCGTATCCTTGCCTCTGATATCTTGAAGTGGGAGCCCCATGCAGTCCACTAGTACTGCACTTTTTGGCTAACAGCCTTCACCAGATAGCGGTCAGATAATACATCCCTATGATAAGCAAATATGACTTGTTAAGCTACACACATCTGCATTTGACTTCCCTCAGGATCAATAAAGCAGCTATTTATCTATGACTGTTAGATGTTGTAACCCAGAGGATAAAACATATAATGGTTACGTGACCAATTAATTTTCACAAATTGTTATTGATTTGATGTAATGATGTACCTACTTTTATACACTTCTAGTGTATGACAAGCAAGGATTCCTCCTGAAGCTGGATGCTAGACTGTGAGTATACATGTTTTTCATATATTACCTTGGAGTAAAAGTACTATATTACTGGATAGTATCAGTAAGTATTTACATTCAAAACCTGTCAAGCTCTGTAAACTGCGTAATGTGTATAGTTTGTGTGTAAAATGTATTATTATCTGACTCATGTTTGCAGGCCTTTGGAGCTGATCTACAAGTACAGCAATCTCAGTGAGGGAGCCTGTAGGCCTGGATTTGCAGCTGCCAAGATGACGGCCATATATCCAAAGTAAGTGACTGAAGGGGACTTAATGGGGACTTAAGATGCTGGTTAAAAAGCATTTTTTAATTCATTTGTTGTTTGAGTAAAGTCTTCCTGCAGTTCCTGCTTTGTGTAAAATTGTCATTTTGCTTTGCGTTGTTCTTGGTTTTTCACATGCATGAACACAGTTCATTAAGCTGTGATGTTGAACTCAGAGCCACTCTCCACTTACGTTATTTCAAACCATTCACTTAACGGAATGACAGATTATTAAATGATGTTGCATTTTACAGGACATTCTTGTAAGTAGCCACTTTGTTTTTGTTGTCGATTTAATTTTAAGATTAAGTTATACAAACTGTGATATTCAAATACCTTGATTTTATGACTGACACATACTGTATCTTATTATGAAGGGAGGTACCAGAAAATGTTATACACGCTGCAGCATAATGATATGAGGACTTTAGTTTTTGATTATTTGTTTTTTTTATTTAATGATTCAGTGTTTTTTATAATAAACATGCTTCATTTACAGTTTGCAGGAGTTAAGATGCAGACTGTTGTGCTCGTGTTGCTCTGGAGAACCACCATATTACCTTTTTCCAAAACTGAATCAGGCATTCTTAGTATAGTTGTAGTATTTTATGGAAAACTCCCTGAGCAGAGAGTGCTCCCAAGACCACATTTCTGCCTCTGCATTATTAAAGACCACACTGAAAGCCCTACACCTGCTTATGTTTTAGCACTATCTTTGATGCAAGTCTGAAGATACAAGCATCTGAATGGGCCCATGTGTTGTGCAGATTCTATTTTTTGTCCTCTGCTGCTCTGTTGGTGTCCCTGTGCGTGAGAACCTCAGGTCAGTTCACTTAACCACTTACTCTCTGGGCAGGAGAGACACGCAACCCTCGGACCCATCAAGGTCTTCAGACGGGACGTTAATGAAGAGTGCTTATGGAGTCCAGTTTGAAACCTATTAAAATAACACGACCGAATTCTCCTCAGTAGAGAGGCGTGGTAAAATGCTTTGGGCATTCTTGACCCACTTAATTCACCATCTTTTCTCAGCTGAGAGCCAGCCAGAGGCTTTAACAGAGTCATTCATAAACTTCTGCTTTTTTCAAGATGTTCTTTATGTATGTTATGATGTCCTTGACTGTATGACATGCACTGCATTCACTAGACCACGCACACAAAACCTTAGTGGGAAGGGCCTACCTTAATATTTTTAATAATGCATTAAGTAAAGGGTTTCTCTGCACAGTTTACACTTCCATTTCCTAAAATTAATTTCCTGCATCAGAAACACATAGACCTCATTGTTCAACACAATCTTGGGACAATAAAGGAATTCTGATCCTGAGGGGGCTTCAAAAATTCCAAAAGCACAAAACAAGACAAAGAAAAAAAGCTTCATCAAGACAAAATTCATCATTTGTTCCTCTGCAGAAGATTTACTTTTTTTATTATTAGTGTGGACAGACACAGATGTAAGCTAAAATGTTAATGTCAGGTGGTAATTCCTGTTATAACATTATTATAATCCAGGTTGCAGACATTTTTCAATAGTTGACACACATTTGATTATTTATGCAGCATTCCAAATTTTGAGCCACTAAATGGATTAAGCAAGCACTTCATGCAATTAATTTTTCTATTTTTATGGAAATGTTTCCTATCTGTACCCACCATATTAGGACACCAGTACGGGAAATGTTTTATTTGATCCTTGATTTGTTGATCTGTCATCTCCAAAATGGACACACTCATAAAAGCACAGTTCATCCAGTACATTAATGTTGTGCTTAAAAAAGTAGTTCAGCTTTGTCACTGTTCATCAAGGCCTATTCCCCCAAAGTGGAGACAGATGTGTGGATTAAATGGAGCATAACGCTTCTAATACGGTGAAGCAACAAACTGACTGAATATACTTACTGTCAGCTCTGTTTTTTATGCATGTATATGCTGGTAAAACAATACAGGCAATACAGTAATGTCTCCATTCATGAAATATTAATGAATCTTATTTTTGGATTTGAATAGTGACATATCTTAGTATAGTCTTCATCAAGAGTCCAGCGTCCTGATGTAAAAAGCACCTGTCTTCGCTGACCTCTTGCGATCAGATCTCATAAAACTATATGCAAATAATGATGGCCGAATTATGCCTTTATCTATGCAGCTTACAGATGCATCCACTTTGTGTCTGTGTCAGTGTGTGTGCATATCACTGCAACAGCAAACGAGAGCAAAGCAGGTAGCAGGTTTCAGCCCAGACCACCAGGCCAAGTCTGGTTTTATGAGTAAAGAAAGCTCTTGCTCTTAGTCTCTCCCTTACGCTTGACTCTGGGTTTGTTTTGTCAAAGGTAAATTCAGAGGGACTGTGGATTATCTGGAAAGAGGATACTGTTAATCCGCTTAAGTATTCTACCATTAATCAGTGCATCTCCACTGTTAACATCAGGGTTATACAGGTACAGGGCAGATACTACATTGATGAATACCACTTCTTCATTCTTACATGTTGAAACATGTTTTTTTGTCTGTGTCAACAGATTCACTAAACTGGCGCCCATGTTCCTTGATCCAAATTACAAACGATTCTCCAAGATTGGTGATTACTCACCTCCATTTGGGGTCAAATCACAAGGTATGACTTGCACCTTCTTATATCTGCAGATTAACGGCATTGCCAGGTTGCTTAAGACCCTAGGTCAGACAAACGGCTTAGATACGCTGTAGACCGACACTGAAGTCATCGTTACATGTTAAAAAAAACTTCCAGCTAGTACTAAAAGAAGTATGGTTCAGAATCCCAGCCACAGCATTTCCTCCTTCTCTTCTCTGTTTTAAAGTGACTGGCCGGCACTGCACAGCTAATGTTACAGTCACCCATTAAGCTGTAAATAGACCTGCAGGATAAACATCACTGGGCTTTGAATTGGTCTTGTCGGCATCACTCAGACCATGTAGGAATGTAATAAAAGATACTTTAATGAATGCAGACCTGCGTCGCTTCGGTCAGGTCCCTTTGCAGAAGTTCAGTCTTCCCTCCTGCACCCTGCTGCAGCTCAGGGAGCTATCCTTCATCTCTACCTCACAGATCCTCTCTCCCTCCTCTTCCCCATGTTCTGTGTCCGTTCAGTACAACTCTCCATTGTTTTTACTTAAGCGGATGAGTAAAAAATCTGGATCTTGCACAAGACAAGTAAAGCTTGTTGATTTTTATTGAAGCGTCTTGTAGTCTTGTGTGGATTCTTCACCATCACTCTTATAGGTCCAAACCAAATGCCAAGGGCTATTTTGCAAAACCTAACATCCATAACAACCGTCTCATTTGCCTCTTGCTCCTCCCTCCCTGGTGAAGTATGTAAAGGCCCCCACCAGGCTGGGCTGCCTATCGCTGATGGTTGTATAACACTGTAACATGAAGGAGTGCCAGGCCACCCAGCTGCTGGCTCCCAACCCTTCCTCATCTATCATGTTGTACTGTAGTTGTGCTGGAGATGAGGGCGTTGTAACTGATTGCAGAAGAATTACTTCATTTCATTTCATCTCACTCTTTGCTTTCTATTGCTTCCTCTTTCTCTATCTCTCTTGTGTCTGCAGAGAGGATCATAGATATTCTCCTGTCAGCTACTAAGAACTATGGACTTGGAGAAGAACTTGACAGGTACTGTATGTCTGGGCCCGTTTAAATGCCATGATTTTGTTTTTGTCTCTCATCCACTGCATGGATCAGCAGTTTCTTTTGTATCAGAATACAAATAAGGTGAGGTGCCTTTTTTTGTCTTTTTTGGAATTAATTTAATATACTGTAATTTACAAAAAAGTTTTGTACCCTTATATTTTTAAAATCAAAAATTGTTTTCTCTGAAAGTACAGGCTTAATCCTCCCTGAAGCTAAGCACAGTCATAAATTAAGTTATTTCGTCCCTCCACTGGCCAGCCTGTTTGTTACATGATCATCAGAAATCACAATCAAATATTGCAAGGGTTCTTTGGCCCTTATAGTTTATCCCTAAATGCAAGAAAGCCGCGTTGTTGCAAAGCCTCACAACAATGACAGTAACAAATCATTTCTTGAGCTAACTGTGCTGTTGATGAAGTTTTGTCTTTATATGGACCTCATGAGTTGCACACAAAGATTCTGTGACCTGACCCTGTTTCAGCAGCGAGTTAACACAATCGTGAAGTCTTTTTATTTCCACCCCAGAATTAAGCAGAGCAAACGAAACACAGAACAGATGTCCTGTTGAGTCTACAATACAATTTTATCATCTGTCAGTATTACATCACAGGTATAATTACTGAATGCTGAAAGAGGCAAACAAAAAAGAACCATGCAATAAATCATTGTTGTCATCGTCTGAATCCCAAAGACTGGAGTGAAGGATAAATGTTCATTTGCTTTGCTTCACACAAACATAATGCTTCTATGACTAAATGACTAAAGAAGCACCACATCATAATGGTGCATGTTTCTGTCTTACAGTATGAGCTGTAAGACGTGTGTCATTGTAGGAAACGGAGGAATCCTCACCAATAAGTCTCTGGGGCAGAGGATCGATCAGTTTGATGTGGTGGTCAGGTATGTTGGCACTACTGCAGTTTAAAATGCCATCTTTTAAATGATTTGGGGGATTGATTTTTTTATGTGTGCTGCAGGTTAAATGAGGCTCCAGTGAAAGGCTTTGAGAAAGATATCGGCTCCAAGACCACCATGAGGATCACCTATCCAGAGGGGGCCATCCAGAAGACAGAGCGCTACGAAGCTCAATCTCTGTTTGTCCTCTCAGCCTTTAAAGCTCAGGACCTCAAGTGGCTTCGACACATGGTCTTTAACCAGAGGCTGGTAAGCAAGTGATTTACCCTGCTACCACACTAGAAACATGGATAGTAATATTAATAATAATAAGTACTGTCTAGGGGAAAATAAACCATGTGCTAATAATAATACACAGGCCAATTTTAAATATGTCTCAGTTTCACTAGAGGACAGTTTTTATGCAGCTATTACAAAACCAGAAATTTAATCCAGAATATTCAATTTGGACATCCTAAAAATGTAAGCGTTCTAAAGGCAGACGGGAACAGGATTGATTGATGTTGAAGGGAAGGAGTTTGTGTTGCTCGTCTTTAACAATACATAAAACACTGCAGTCATTCAACTGACACATGGAATTAGTTTTAGGGAATTATCTTATTTTGGCGATGCTGCTCATTGAAGTGAGTTATAGATACTTGGATACCCCCCCCCCCCCCCCCCCCCCCCCCTTGGCCCCCCCCCCCCCCCCCCCATCTATTGGTCCTGACAATGACGGTTTTCCATACCATTGTTCTCCCCAGTACTGCAGAGGAGAGGAGTTGGGTTTCCAGCTCCAACAGAGGAGCACAATTACCAACTGATCCGTTAGGCAGCAGTTTATAGACTTACAGGGTAACAGCGCTATGAGCTAATAACTCATGGCATTACTGTTTGGTTTCTCTCTGCTGCTAACTCCAACATACCTAAGCAAACCCAAAGGCAGGTATCCAAGTAACTGTCCATAAAGAGCCATCAGGACTGGGTGGGCTGCTAGTAATTAGCGTAATGGCCCTAGGTATACTGATACAGGAGCTTCTTTCTATGGCTTGCTTTGTTTGCTCCTCTTGTTTTCATCAGTGTTTTAATGGTGCTGGACTCTCATTCCAGACCTCTGCTCGGGTTTTGTTTTCACTCACTAAGCAACATCATATTTTCCACTAAGTGTCAATATTAATGGGTAACTATCTGCCCGTCTGGTAGCTGACACATTGGCTTAGATCGTGTCCTTAGCTGCTGGGACAGGGAGACTGTCCACATCCACACAAATATGTCTCCATTTTAAACTGCAGGGTATTAATACTCTGCTATAGTTTTTCATTTATTATTTGTCTTGCTTATTTCATAGTATTTGTTATTTTTGTGAACAGTGGTGAAATAAACGTCCTTATCATTTTCATACGATTGCATTCTAGTGGTTTGTTTACTGTAAGAGTCGCACTAAGCACAGAATTGACGTACCTCGCTCTGACTCTCAGCACAGCACTGACGGCTTCTGGAAGTCGGTGGCCAGACACGTGCCAAGGGAGCCCAGCGACATGCGCATCCTGAACCCATACTTCATCCAAGAGGCCTCCTTCAAGCTGATTGGCTTACCTTACAACAATGGACAGATGGGCAGGGGGGTGAGAGCCAGTTTGTTTCCAGTTTGAGGTAGAGGAGTGGTCAGAATGGTGAACTCTTGAGTTAATGGTTGGAGCTGAGGGAGCTGACTCTCCAGTCTGTCTGTTTGCATTATGAAGGCATCTGTGAACACACAGCAGATGCTGCAGGGAGCTGAGCACATACACAAAGCTTGAAAACAAACAGCAGCACTATTAGCTTGTTATAAATATAACCATGCCTCAGAGTTCACATCTGTAAAATATCCACACAATAACATAACAATGCATATAACCCTCACACATGTTCTCTACATACTATAATAGCCCTGGGATACAGGTCATGGGTGGGTTACCTGTTTCAACCATCTCTTTAATTTACACCATGTCTGTTTTTCAGAATATCCCAACCCTCGGGACAGTTGCCATAACAATGGCCCTTCATAACTGTGATGAAGTAGCCGTGGCCGGATTTGGATACAACATGAGCACTCCCCATGCCCCTTTGCACTACTATGAGAAGATTAGGATGTCAGCCATCAAAGAGGTACATTAGAACCTGAGGGCGTGGCCAAGGTTATTAGAATCATGTTGGTTGATTAAAAACTGTCATGTAACCTGGCTTACAGAGCTCAATAGAACTTACTGTGTGTGTGTGTCTTCCGCAGTCCTGGACTCACAATATAGCTAAAGAAAAGGAGTTCCTGTTGAAGCTAGTGAAGGCTGGGGTCATCCAGGACTGGACCAGTGGGATCTGTGGAGCGGGATGCTGATGATCTGCATTCCCCCCACCCCAGGGAAACTCAAGGGTCCTATGGCCACATTCCTAGCAGAGAGCATCAGCTGCCACACAGCATGCTCAGATCAGAAAGAGCATGTTCTGACCAGGACACCCTGCCCTAACCTTAACTTACAGTATTGGTCTCTGCATTGTAACACAGTATTTAGCTTGTCAGCATTACAGGTCAGTGTATATAAATGTGGATTCATTGCCCCGGCTTAAGGGTTTGTCATGAGTAGTCGGGATTGAACCAGCACCTGGACCAGGCTGCCCTGGTGTTGTGTTTAAATACAGAGCCTGTGCCAAGAGAATACTTCACAAGTGTCCTTCTGCTCAAAACCTGAATGTATTCTGCATCAAACCTATAGCTGCTCATATATATATCTTCATCAACCCTCATGTCACTGATTTATATCTGATTCAGGGTACACTCTACCTGACACAAGTCAGCCTTGATGAACAGTTCTGTGAACAACATGGCTACCATCACAGTAAATTTGAAGACGGACATCTGGGGAGCGGGAGCCAATAGGAGTTTCAGCAGCAGCAGCATGGATATCACATTTAAACTCATTGGAGCAGAAGAGACACTTTGACTGTTCTTGTGAGACCCCGCCCCCTTCATGACCACAGGTTACAACTGAAGCAGGTCGTTAGTTGTTTTTTGTTGCTCATTGTTCGTTTTAGAGGACTATGCAGACTATGTCAATATTCCCTATTGATAAAGAAGCTACACGGCAGTAGGTCAAGTGTGAGACGGACACGCTTGACTTCGCTGGTGATTTAGTAATAATAATAATAATCCTTTCATCATATATCATTACAACACATGACTTCAGGGAAATTGGTCTCTGCACTTTAACCCGCCCCTCTCGATCAAGTCTCGATTTTTCATTTCTCCAAAACTCGTTTGATATTCATCAACAGCTATTTTTTATAGCAACAAGCCACATAACCATATACACATAAATATATATATATATAGTAACTTTATCTCATCGCTTATCATCTCTCAGATTTGGGGGGAAGTGAACAACAGGGTCGAGATCTTAGTAAAACAGTTGAACCACGTGCTTCTTAAAATACTCTCTAAATGTGAATTGGGCAGTTTTTCTCTGATGCTGGCGTTACAGGCCCTTTCCCAACCTTCTCCAAAGCAATGCTCTGCTAAACCCGGATCTTTGTCTTCAGTATTCACCGCCCAGGCAAAGAGCCGCCCACCTTTTGTGAGAACATTAAAAAAAAAAAAGCTTGCCCTCAGACATCTTACTCGTCCTGGCCACAGGCTGCGATCTCAGGTCCCCTCACCTTTGTCACCAGTCCTGATCCGTGTTACTCGAAGACAAGTGACCTGAGCCCAAACAATCCATGTCACCGGCCGAGAGCAGCTGTGCTGAAATGCGTGTTTATGTGAGTGTGAGTGTGTGTTGCTTTACACACTCTGGCCTGTGCAGTCTTTCCTCACCTCATTGGGAGCGTTCACTGGATGCAGTCAAATGTTCAAGCCAAAGTATTCGTATTTATTGTAGGCTGTTCACAAGAACACATTAAAGATAAAGATGTAAAGATCCAAATTTTTGTGTTTTGTTTAACAGGTCCCACTGAAGTGTAAGTTTCACATTGTGTAACACGTCCCCCAACAATCAAAAACTTTAAAAGAATATCTGAGAGCTGGTGTGAGTATGTTGGCCAAGGGGGTAACATTCAAACCCCTCTCCTCTGAAAACTAGAGCAGCTTCCACACTGAGCTTATTCCCGTTGTATATATTTGTTGTAACTTGATCCAACATGCAACTTTAATGATTGAGCTGCTCTTGCTACAGGCAGTTCTGCCTCTGTCCTCATACAGTAGCTCAGGGGCGCTGAAAGAAAACAAACTGCTTTGCTGATGTCAGTCAGTGGGCCCCGACTGGGAGAGGACCTGATATTTCAACGGTGCACTTCTGATTAATCTCATGACTGTTATGGAAGTTTCCCGGAAGCTAGTCAAAGGAGAACTCAGGAGACCAGAAAATTTTCAAATGTATATAGGTGTGACAGCAGATCCAAGAATGGCTGTCACTCTCTCTGTGTAGCACACAAAATACTGCAGTTGATGTTGGTGTCTGTCTGTCTACAGTTTAGACACTACAATGCACTGATGGTTCTTTATCTCTAACCTGACCTTGTGTACTGTTTAGAAGGAGGTCCTCTTCTCTTGATGATGTAATACAATATCTAGTAGCATATACAGTAATCTGTGAAGAAGCAACCTCAACAATTGCCACGTCTGTGTATGTTGTGTAGTGACCAGGGACAGGAATCTGTGGGAGACCTGGATGTAAATGAAAAAGGGGTCAGGGTTCATTCCTGCTGTCGAGAGTCAGGCACCTGATCCTCTCAGGTATCCCACTGTCGGGACACTGAGCCAACAGAGAAATGTGGATCCCTCTGAAGACATATCAGTGGCACAGCGAGCACTGAACAACATATTGGTCATAATGATGGATGAATAAAGCTGGGGCTCAAAAACGAGTCATACTGAGGTACATACCGTTACAAGTTCTATCAATCACCAATATATGAAAAAAGTCCTGGGTGAAGTTGAACCAACGTTAGCTTCTTTCATACCACCTGCCGAGGTCTGTTCACGATGGGTCAAAAGAAAATATCACACAATCGTCCTGAGGCATGTTGATCATGTAGCTGTCACATCATGATTGTCTCCACAAACATAAACTCATCTCAGTCCACAAAAGGGCAACTTGGTTTCCAGGTGGAATCGGTGGTTCCAAGCACTCTTTAAAATAACAGGGTACAGGGTGTGTGCCCTGGATGAGTGATGCATGTTTTACAGCATTGTGATGGACCGACATAAACGTACTCTGTAAGAACTGAAGTATGCCAAAAGTGTGACATCAACACACAAACAACGTTTTGTTCCAGCCCTCATCCCAGCCGAGCACTGCAGCAGGAAGCATATTTAGAATGTATGAGATCATATAAAGCTTTGCATACGGACAGAAGAAGCAGGTGGCCACTATTAAAAGAGGATCCTTGACCTGACATGTTCTCACGCTGTGTGTTTGGGCAGGCAGTGGGGGGGCGGGGTCACAGGGTGAGTGCACACAAACAGAAGGTCCTCACTACTATGTAGGTGGCCTCGGGGTTGACAGCATGAGTTTGGCGAGGACAGAAGGACAACATCTACATACCGGCTACCGCGAACGGCTCCGGCTACAGACGAGGTTTCCGTCCTGTTCGCTTCCTTTTCATGTGTGGAACCTGACCCCAGCCAATCAGCCCACACCATCATTTTGGTTTAATTAATCCTGGAGCTAGAGGCAGGCTGAGGTCTGCTCTGCAGCGCCGTGTGGCTGTGCAGACTCAGGTTGCGTTGTCCTTTATTCCCACTGACAGTGTGTCTGCACTGGGTAAAGCACGGTCCCCTGTGAAACCCACCACTCCATCATGGTCCATGTGGGGGCTTCTTCAGAGGCAATGCATGCAGGTTTCTCAACTTCACTCAGTTCATGTCAGAGAGATTCTTTCATTGAGTTCAACATAGGAACTTATGTGTGGTTATATATTCAGTCTATGGAATGATAAGCCTATCGTTCCGCTAGTGCACATGCTGGTGGAAATAGAAAGTAAAGAGTGGATTGTCCACTCTGAGGTGGGTTGCCTTCATCCTAAGAGGATGGCCATGGGTCACCCTGAACCCCGAAGGATCGCTGATGACTGTGCTATCGTCCCACTGATGCACTGTATGACTGTGTGTCTGTGAATGGGTGAATAGAAAGAAACACATCTTCACTTCGATGGACACATGCCTCCACCTATAAAGCAGTTATGTTAGAGTCAGGTTTGATCAGGCTCAGCTCATCATCCGAACACCCAGGGTCATGACCTTTTCAACACTATGTATTTTTGTCCAGTCAGTCTCTTTCTCTCTTTTATCCCCCCCCACACACACACACACACACAGACACACACAGACATAATGATGCTGTTGAGTGGGAGCAGTTTGCAGATGTGAAAGCAGATGTTTTCTGTAAGTTTAAATTCCCTTTGTGGGTATAAATCACTCTGAAACACCACAGCCCAACTCTCAGAGACACATCAGCTTCTCACAAAAACTGGAATATGTAGAACATCAGTAGATGTGACTTCAGAGGAAGCCATTTAGACCACTGAGTCTGCAAGGATGAAACGGTGGGCAGTGGCCGGGGATAGCGACCTCTGCACGGGCTGCTGTTGAAGTCTTGTCTCATTTATTCCCACAGCTGGTATGTGAACTAGACACATGCAGTGGGATGCAAGTGCATGGATTCTACAAAGAGGCCTGGCTATCACAGTGGATGTGTCATGGATAACACCATCCTAGCTGAGCTCCGTAGAGTGGACCTCTTGACCAGGCACCACCACGTTCTCCCCAGCAAGACGTTGTTTGAAGTGCGTGTGACCACCCATGTCAAACACTTTAGCTGGACGCCAGGGGGTCGGTGGAGTCAGTGACAAAAGGTCAGTCTGAACAAAGGTGTCAAAGTCCTTCAGAGCCTCAGTGAGACTCCATGATATCAGGAGCAGCGGGGGGGTGCTCTGTGTGAGACCCACTGGGATCCTGGGGAGCGAGACGTGAGTCAGTGGCAGGCCCTGACCTCAGGGTGTGTGCGCTGATTGCTAGTTAGTGTTCTGCATCCAGCGCACACGCTGATGATTGTGGTTGCTTCATCAGCGCGCTGCTGTCTGTGCCTGCCCGCCCCGCCGATTGGAATTGGCCGTGACTGACGATACACGCGAGGTCTGGCAGTCAGCGCACATCGTCGCTCCGTCGCTCATTGACTTTATAAATCACAGTGACCCCACAGCGTTGCGTGTGGAGTCACATGCAAGTAGCGGCTTGCAAGAGAAAGCACAGAAAATGACAATGGTAGGAGGTCAGGCTGCAGTTTGTGCAGCCTCTCCCGAGACCCCATTTCCTCCACATTATTCATCTTGCACCAACACACTGTTTGCGCAGCTGATGACCAAACAGCTGACAATACATCATACTGACAGGCGCTAAAGTGACTTTAAATTAGTATTGAAATCAAATTGTGTCAGCCATCAAGTTCTTCCTGAAGGGTTAAGCCATCATTCTGCGCGGAACAGTTAATTATATCCTTTGGGAAGTGAAGCGGAGAGGACCAATGATGTAGCACTCCGTGTTGGGCTGAGATTTATGGAAAAATAATCAGGTGCAGCCGGCCGAGCATACCTTATGGTCTGAGAAGCGAGGCCCAACAGGGCGGCGGAGCTGGGTCGACTCGTGGAGGCGCACAAGAACATCCAACTCATCCAAGGTCGATTTGAAAGCATGCGTGGGGAAAAATGTGTTGTATAAAAGCAACTGTGCTTCTCAAAATCTCAGGCTGCCTAAGGCACCAGTTTTAAAGTAATTATCCACTCATCCTGTCAGTGTGGATCCAGAAGCGCAGCCCGTCCCCCACTGGAGATGCTGCATGCTTGATTGGATTCAGCTTTCCGTGCTTTTCCCGACGAGCGGTCCAACCAGTTTAAACTTGAAGATAACGCTCACAAACTGTGGATGAAGTCTGTGAAATCAGTAAATAATCTCAGGCCACTTCGTTATAAATGCTTAATGTGCCTCCTTCTGTGCACTCGATCAGTGCTTGTGTTTTTAATCTGACTTTATTGCAGCGATCGCTCTGCACCCTCACATCACAAAGCACCAGCCACACTCAGCCACACTGCTGTCGACGCCTCCTCTCACTCACCCGTCACTACGATGCATCAGAGTTTGGCCAGGAAACACGAGTGAGACTGTTGTTAAAGTGCTTTTATATTTAGAATCTACACAAGATAACACACTGGAAGCCCATACAGTACACAACACTGAACAGACAAAGGCAATGATCGTGAGCCTTCTGTATTTTACAGTCCATCAAGACAAAACAAATATACAATTGAAATTCTGCATGCACTTAGTAAACGTTGCCAGTGTGGTGGACACTTTGGGAGGCAGGAGTGACCAAAAGGCTGTCTGAAACTCTCCTGATCTTCAGACATGAGATGACACCATTCAAGAATACCAGAACAGGTTAGAAGAAGTTAGTGTTTCTCCAGCGCGTTGGAATGATCCCATTCACTGTGTGTAGGAGCCGAGGTGTCCTGGATTGTCTGGGCTCAGCACGAAACAAAACAGTTAGTCAAGTCATTTTCTCCATCCTAAATGTCACCCTTCACTTCTTTCATGACTATCTTTAGAGATATAGATCATGTGCTTTGATTAAAAAAAAAAAATAAGTGAGTGAGTTTGTGGGGTTTTTTGGTGGGGGGGGGGCGGAGGGTGTGGGGGGGGGGGGGGGGGGGGGGGGGGGGGGGGGGGGGGGGGGGGGGGGGGTTGCTGGGCAGCAGCATGCAGGTGGCCGCTCCTGTGTAGCAGATATACTGTAGCTCAATGAGCACGGTTGTCCAGAATAAATGTTTGCCTAAAGCGATGCCTCCCAGGTCACTCCTCAGTGCCCCTCTGAGCTGTTGTCTCCTGCCCCACTGCCCCTCTGTCAGGCCTCCGCCACAGTCCCGTCACCTGTATCCATCACAGCGCCATCCGAGCTGAGTGGGGACTCTGGTTGGTGGAGGGTGGCGGGGGTCAGGCTCCAGCGGTGATCAGCCAGCCATCGCTGCCCATAGAAGGAGCTGCAGCCTTCAGAGGGTTTAATCTTGTGTTTTTGGCTCAGGGCTGCCGGAGATGCTGTGTGGAGCGTGGGGTGGGGTGTTCCTCGCTGAAGAGGAACAATCAGAAGAGGGGTTTACTTGGAGTTTGGCTTGAATCCCAGCCAATCTTGATAAGTCACAGAGGATTGAGGGTTGCACACCAGCACTTACTTGTTGGAAACGTGTTCCTGTGTGCTTCCTAAATGTGTTCTCTGGGCCGCTCGCCGTCACACCGAGTGTTTCCTGTGATTTCAGTGGCAGAAATGATGTCCCTCTGGTTTTAGTGCACTTTAACTTGGCATGTCTGATTGTACGATATGCCCATTCTGTTGAAGGAGCCCTATGGAAAAAGGTTGACCTGTGCTTGTTGACACACAATTTGACAGTTTATTGTGGGGTTGAAAGAAAGAGCTAGATCTAACTAGAGGAAGGGTAGTGGTGGAACCCTTCATTGTTGTGGTTAAAATAGTAATCACGCCATTGGAGTTTATTTATCAGACAACATGATTCAGCTCCTGGTGGGTTATGAGCTGAGCTGGGATGGAATTTATGTCACGCACCGCCGGTTATGTTAAGTTGTTTTCTGGTCTGCGTGTCATTTCCTGTTTTATTTTGGTGAAGGGGTTCCTGTTTCCCCCGTAAGCATTGTCTCTGTCTTGTCCATGCCCTGTGTGATTATTGATTGTCTGCACCTGTGTCCTCTCACATCCCTATATATTCCCCATTGTTGCTCTGTTCTGTGTCAGTGTGTCTTACGACCTCCGTGTGAGAAGACCATAACCACTACGTTTTGCTTTCCAAGCTCAATGCCTTTGAATTCTAAGTTTAGCTCTTTCGAAGCCCTCCTTTTGTTACCTATGGGATTTTTTGTGTTCTTGGAGAATTAAAAGACTTGTTTTGTTCAACATCGACTGTCTCGAGCATTTGAGTCCGGTTCCTAGTGTGTGACCGTAACAATTTAAGATTCAAATGAACAGCCCTTGGCCTGTTGCAATTAGCTGCTTAAACATGATATGTGCATTGCTTGACTGTGTGAGTTTTAAATTGTTTTAATAACTTTCCAAATAGAATAAATGATCATTTATTAACCATAGGGATCTCATTTGTATAGCCGATGTTATGACTGTGCCCAGACATGCATGCAGCAGTGAACCACTATGTTTTTACAATATACTCTTTCTTCTATTAGAACCGGCTCCCCTCTGTTCTGTGAAGGATTCCCCGCGTTATCAACCAAGCAAGCGTTCATGTGATGGAGGAGGGAATATGACACCACAGGCTCTCTCTCTCTCTCTCTCTCTCTCTCTCTCTCTCTCTCTCTCTCTCTCTCACGCGCGCACTGGAGGTGGAGCAGTCAGTCCACACCTGTCTTGCAGCAGGACGCACGGTAGCTCTCTGGCCTCACTCACTCGGCTCACCCACCCTCTCTGTGTCTGTCTCCAGCAGCCATGCGGAGCTCCTGGGTCCGGGCTGCGCCACTATGCCGCGGGATATGAGAGACGGAGCCACGCAGCGGCGCGCACACAGCCTCCAGGTGTCGGGGGATTATCGGAGCGCAGGAAGGACAGCTGGCTTCTCGCACGCACGCCCATGATCAGGCGGGACGGCACACTTGGCAGAGGTAAAGCACCACGAGCACCGCATTCCGCCAAACTTTCTGAGGCTTGTGAAACTCATGGGCACTGACGTCCACATTCCTGCACGCGTTTTTGGGGCTGAATAGTTCCACTTGAGGACATGGTGCAGGTTTGGAGTCGCAGCACCTCTGCTACCTGACAGAGACTAGCGGGGACGGAGCGAAGCACCTGAACGAGCCTTCAGCATGACTGGGATCTTTCACTTATCTCATTACATGCAGACCATGGTTAGTTTTAGTCGGTTTAGTCTGGAAGTCCCGTGGTAGAAATGCAGCTGCAGTTCATAGAATAAGGCAGCATCTCATTCAATTTCATATTTGCTTATTGCCTAAGAATATCACTATAGTCTAACTGTCCTTAGTTTTAATGGGCAATGAGTGATTGTTGTCCTTTATTACATCAGATGAAAACTAATGTTAGGATTTTGACCAGCTGACCATTATTTAAAAATATTATTATAGTGCTCGAATGTGATTTAAAAAAAAAAAAAATCAATCATAATAGTTGTTAAAGTGCACATCTCCTCAAGGGTTTTGCTACCGGAATGACCAACAAGCTTTCTTCTTTTTAACCTGGTATCCTCCAAGAGCAGTTTAGGCTGCATCCCCTCAGGTTATCATGCTCCTGCTCATGAGAGATATAAAGCATGTTCTGCTGAAGGGATGTTACGGATAACAATTTGTTAGACTGAGCTTTGGCTTGGCATTGACTCGCTTCTCTGTGCAAGTGTCTATTTTGGGTGCATGACTGTAACGTGCTGAGGAAATATTTAAAACCTCAAGCTGTGTTGTTCCCATGAACAGAATCTATTTGCCAATAATGTTGCATGTGGGAGGACGATGACTTTAGAAACATTTACCTTTTAACCTAAATGTCTATTGAGTAGTTTACAAAAAACACATTTGAAACAAAACTGAAATATTGCGACTAATAATAAATGTGTATGCATGGCCTTTTCTGAGCATCGCACAAAAAATACTGACCTCACTTGCTTCGATCTAAGGACCATTTCAAAACACATGGATCTAACGTCAGCACATAATTTCCATCAGCAGACAAAAACTCTCCCCATTTATTATTTGAATGACGGCCCCTGCTGTTTGTGCCTGAGCTCCCACCTGTGCACTGTGTGCGCACAAATGGGCAGACTAAGGAAAATGCAGGAAGTGCACAACCGTTACTCCAGAGAGTTACTCCAAATCAGGCAGATGGTTTACAGAGTCAAAGGCAGTCGAATAATCACTTCCAAGACGTGGGCTCGAGGCGTGGGGTCAGATCCACAACGCTGATTTCCACCACATGGAGAAATTGGCCTTAATTTGGAAAACACCAAACGGTGATGATTTGAATTATTTCATTCAACTCGTCTGCAACTAATCTGTACTTGAAAACACTGCACATGCCCTGAAGGCCATTGGCTGAAAACACAGCCTCCTCTGGGTCTAGGTGTGGACATTTTGTAGTGACACAACAGGAAAGTCACAATAATTGATCTCTCTGGTTAAAATTATCCAGATTTCTGTCTTTCTAATTGAATTAGAAAGTTGTGTAAAAACAAGGCAACAAGTACAACGTGCCTTTGGAAATAGTTGTGGGCTGTAAGCAGATGTCGACAGAGTAGGAGTGGCTTGTTTTTTTTCATAGTAACCAATAAACGTAGGAACCCTGGAGAAGCACGGTTCTTATGTTTATGATCACCAAGAATAGTTCTTGTGGCGAAAATTCACCTACAACCTACATCCCAGTTCATGGTGTAACTCGGTTTGGGCCAAATGCTCAACTGCAATCCAAAACAACAATTCCTATCAAATGTGTTATTCTTATTATTATTGTTGATGCAACTGTTGCTGTGTCTATGTCTACATCAATCAATAAATGAATCTGCTATAATAACGAAGAAGTCCACACCTCCTTAATGTTGTTCTGTGACTGTTCAACAAAGCCCAAATGGAAATGTGTCAGTTTAAAAGTCCTATCATCAGAGTACACTCAACCAGGATAGGACCTTTTATTTATCTGCACACACACACACACACACACATTCTTTATTGCAGCTGCAATCCATCAGCTCGTGTGTGGACGTCAAGCACAAGGAGAAATGTATCCTTGAAGTGAAGATATGCCTGATAGCTACGTAGTTCGGTTCTGCAAACACAACGTCGTGGGGCTGATGGCTGAAGGCATCGTTGTAACGAGAGCTAACCTGTCCCAGACTGCCTGACACACTGATATCCTCATCAGTACCTCCTATAACCAGGGCCACACTGCAGCCTATAGTGTCATGACAGGGGAGAACACTCACTTTCGTCCTTGGATCCCTCATAATCAGCTCTCTCTCTTTTTGTTGCTCAAGGGATTTGTGGTAGTTGGGACTTCATCACAACTTGTTCAGCCCATATTCACACACATTTGATTTCAGGTTTGTGAATATAGATGCAGATGTATGAATAAGGTGTATCTACTGATAATATTACATGAGAGGGAGTGAGTTGTCCAAGCCGCTAAAAAATTTCTAAGATGTGCTGGTCTGCAGGTTCATCTTCCCCTGCTGATTCAATCTCTTTTAAAAACGTCTGTGAAAACAGTTTTAGCTGTTTCATAGAAAGGCCCCCTTCAGTCTTTTGGATGTATCCATAAAACTGTCTAGAGACTCAGCTTGGCCTTGAGCATGGAATAGCCGTTGTCTGCTGATAACACAAGCAAAGCTGGAGGTCTGTGCACACCAATCCAGCCTTCTTGTTCCCTTTGTACTCTTCTGTTGACCATTCATGAAATAAATCATTAAATTGTATTACTGGTAAGTGCGACACAAAGACAACTGGCCCTGCCTGAGGTTCTCGGGCCTTTTCAGATGAAAGGTTCAGTTAGGAATGTGAGAGTATGGAAATTGTCTCACTGGGCAATAAATCCATGAAGACACTGATGTTACACATTATCCAGACATTTTACAAGAATACGTGCAGATGTGGGTTTTCTCAGTCGGTCTAGAGCTCTCACTCTGATCTGCAGCATTAGATTTCGCCGCGAGCAGCCTCTCTCTTTGAGTTGCGTGCTAAGTAGCCCAACTATGGACTCCAATGCAGTTTTCGTTGCAGCTTAAATAACGCCTCCATAACATTGTCAACATTTACACATCAGCTGCATCAGTGCACACCGGGGCAGCACGGCTGGAGAGCCTCACCTCATTTATGCATATGCCTAAATGAGTAGAAATGTTTCGGCGGTGTTCCATATCCACTCCTCTCTAGGAGAGGTTTGGGGTTTTAGGGTCTAGGTGTGCCCTTCTTTTGCATATCATTAATTATTGCTATTATTGCAACCGATTATCAACACTTCATGCAACAATCTCACTCTCAAATTGTAATAGCTGCAGTCATGTTGGTGAAAGTGTCATTCACGCATGCAGTCAGAGTTGTGCAATGTGATCCCCTAGTGCCTAACCCTACATCGATGTCTGCTTTACCGAGGCTGAGTGATTCCCGGCATCCTGAACAGACCATAGACCTTCCTCTTGCTGTCTAGTCTCTCTACTTTTACTTCCTGTTGGATTTATAAACGTAATCTTTGTGGCTGTCACAGTACAAGCTTCCACTCACTGTATGGAAACGTGGTCGTAATTTCTTTTTTATTATGAGGCAGAGGGAACTTGAAAGCATCTGTGTTATTTTATCATGCTATAAAATGTACTATAAACTATGTCAAATATTTTTGATTGGATCTCAGATCCTTTCCAGGATGTTGCATGCCTTGCTCTTTTTTATTAGTCTAGTTTTAAGGTTTGTTTATGGTTCATTAATCAAGAAACGTTTGCTCCAGTGAATTCTTTTCCAGTAGATCCTGCAGGTTAAAATGGGCACTTTCCTAAAAGCGCTGTGTCCACTCCCCGTAGGGTTAGTGGACCACAAATGGATTTTCATGTTTTTTTCCTCTCTGATATTACCTGTGTGTTGCCACTTCTGTGGATTTTCGATTGTTTTCTTTCCTGCTCGTGCTGAGCTCTTCTGTTTGCACAAGACAAATACAAACATAAATCTTATTACTTCCTGTGAGGCAGAGGAGTTCTCTAAGCAAAGACCTACCAGCTGCCAAGTATATAAAATACAGCAAGTGTTAACTGAACACTTCTACTGAGTTATGCAGTTTCAGGTTTTTAGAGGCGGCCTCGACTGATGGAAGTTATTAGCATGACCAGTTTATATCAGGTGATACTTGACATTTGGACAGGCTGGCAGGACATACAGTTACTCTATTCTTTTATTCTCCTTTTGAGCCATCTGTTTAGTTTACACAGATTAGATGCACAGAAAAATACTTTCTTTATTCAGATGAGTCATCCCATCGATCCAGACAGCAATAACACAAAATGGTTTTCTGAAATGCTGTCACAGTGACATCCAGGTTTCTCCCTCAGTTCCCATGGAGCTGTGGTAAACAGAGCATGAATCACCAGTGAAACGCTTCATTGATGAAGATTGAACAAAAGCAAATGTACCTTGTTATTAAAGTGAAATAGAGAATTCCTCCCACGTGGTGGAAACGTTCTGCCAGGCATTGAAAAGAATAATTATCTAGGCCTCTGAATGAAGAGCTCTTTTCGATATTACTATCATTATTGTTGTATTTTTCAGATGAAAAAACATGGTGGAGGCAGGAGGCGTCGACAACCCAGCATCACCTGAAGAACTGGAAGGTGAGCATCCGGCACAGCAAGGCAGTCTTTGCAAAACTCCACTATGCACAACTTTCCCTCCAGAACACTTTATCAGGAAGTGCGTACAATGTACGGACAGATCTTTTCCTAAAGAACAGGTTTACTTCACAGGCTGTGAACTCAGATGCCAGATAAAGACAGAATCACAAACTCCACCTTTAAGCTGCGATTATTCACCTCTTCTTGTAGCGGATTAACCCAGTGATTACAAAGCACTTTTAAATGTTGTATTCTGTGTGGCCACATTCTATAACCACAAGGTCTGATCATTTTCTAATTACTTCTAGCGTTTTAGCTGAATTTGCCATCATCTCTCTGCCAAGTTATATGGAACAGATACACCTATTCTATTTAACTGCCCGCAGAGGTAACCTCTCGTTTTGCTTACACTACACAGGAATACAAGGTGGCATCTGACAAGCTCCAATCTGTCTGTATCCTTCTTTTAATGAAAAGATGTCTGAAAATCAGAGGGAGAAGTAGGCCAGTAGGATATGCTGGCAGAATGTCGGCATATATGTTTCACCCCCACCACACTGCCCATTCGATCTGGGCCTTAAGTTCCTGCCAGACACCGCAGAGAAACTCATTTCATAAGTGATGTTAAAATATTTACCTTACCCGTCCAGTGGGAAAGTGTCATGTGTCAATTAAGTAATTAAGAGGGCAAAGGTGTTGGTTTCCCATAAGACTGCAGAGAGAGGGCCTCTACATAGGTGCCACCAGTGAAACGGGATGGATCACTTTACCCAAGGCGGCTTTCGCTTTCCACAATGTATGTAGAGACGTTATATGCAATTAAGTGGTCTGGCTCTAGGGTTGGCGATGACGTGCGCTGGTCAGGCAGCAATGAGATCGAGCCTGGGACCTTTGTAACATCCTCCTCAACACGAGTAACTGAAAAGATGAGTTTTCTTTTTTTGCAGCCTTGAAGGTGTGGGGGATAAATAGGCCTACCTTGAAATAAAATGACATAAAAACAAGTGCATGGAAATACGACGCCTGCTCCCCACAGTAACAGTGTGTTCCTTGATACTGGCAGGTGTTGTTATGGGTGGTGGCATCACTGCTGACACTGGTGGAAGATGTGTTTTCTGACAACGGTAAAGAGGCTCAGTCGCACATCCAGCGTGTCCTCCGGCAGCCCTCTTTGTCTGCTGCAGAGGACCTGGGACGGGACAGCGTTGCCAACATTCCCTGGCTCGACGCCTTCGGTAAGTCATTTCCTGTCTCATCTCACCGGCAGGCTGTCCAGTAGCAGTGTTTGCGGCAGTCATCAACCAATTCAGGCACTTCAGGCTCGACGTGTCAGTTTGGCGTACGCACGCTCAGCGAGCAGGTGGAGGTCGGGAGTTACAGTCAAAGTTCATGTCAAACATGAATGAGGAAAAAAAAAAATCTCTGATTTTGGGCAGATGTAGCTGAGGGGTAGAGCACTTGTCATCAAACCAGAGGGTCAGCTCAGGAGTTTGACCCCCAGTCTACATCTGCATGGTGAATGGCTGCAAAGCAAATTGCGGGGTCATCCAGAGTGAAATGTTCTTCTGTTGAATAGAGGTAAGTGTAGTAGTAGGAAGTCCATCAGTTTCATAATTAACCCAAAACAGTTGATCTCTGCTGACATGTTTCCCTGTGTGCTTAGTACTTGAACTCTTGAATTCAAATGTTTTTCTTGAGTTCAGTTTTTATTTTACATCGTCTGCCTACTCCTTGGCCTTTAAGCTCTTTATTTTCAACTGTGATTGTAACATTACTCAGACAGTTCCTGTGCTACTCTTTCATGTAACAAAAGCTTCATAAATCTAAGAGGTAGGCAGTAACATATCAGCATGTCTCTGCTTGATGACTAATATAGCCTGTGGAAATTTGCCTGGTAGTTTTCAACACTGATTGTGGCCTTGGTCAATAGAGCAAGGTCCCCTGTGTGTGACAGGGTAAAAATAATGACTACGGTGTTCAGGTTTCTGTCATGCATCATAGTCCTGTTCAACGCAGCCAGCGGAGACATACAATGAACAGCTCTGGATTGAATGCCTGTTTATTCTACCTCTTGTTTATGTAACAAAACCGGACCTTTCATAATAATTCATGTGTTTAAATAATAATCTCTCAAATTTAAACAACGTGAGATTGATATATGTAAAAATACAATAATAAATAAAAACCTGATACCCTACCATTACTAATGATATATACATAAACATATACATACATACATATACAACAACCACATACATTTTTCTTATTCATATTCATAAAAAAATAAAATAAATCAGAATAAATTAAATATAAAATATGAAATAAAAAATAAAATATAAAATAAAATATAGACTACGATGTGTTTCGAGGTGTGATAAGGAAGCTGGCTTGGGTGGATGGATGGGATCTGTTGCTTACGCCAACCATGGAGAGAACTGGCAACGATCTCTTGAAGCTGATCGATGCTGAATGATAATTATTGTCAGAGGCTGACAATCATCATCATGATTGGCTGGGAGGAGCAGTCGTTGGCGATATTAACTTTGTCTTCCTGTTTGGAAAACCTACGTTTGTCCTGTTCGTGTGATGCTTTAATCTCACAGTTGAGTGTTTTTGCTAACTCAAAGGCTTTCTCGTGACTGCACTCTCACAATAACAGTGTTTATTGGCGTGAGACATGATTGCCTAATTTCAACTCAACATGAAATAGTTGTATAATTACATGAAATAATGCAAATCCACGTGGCATGTTTTAACAGGGCTGAATATGCACCTGAGCAGTCTGACTGAGATGGTCCTGTGCGCTTCGCCTGGGGAATATTTCTATGCATTTTTCTCATCGTTTTTTTTTTCCAGCATGATTACAAGCTTTCTTTTTGTAAAACACCAAGGCATGAAGTGACACGCACATTCACTACTGTAGACCCGCCTTCTTCAGCGGTAATAACCATTTCACAAGGAACATATTGGAGACATTTAGATAAAGTTCAGAGAGAAGCCACCCCCCAGGTTAGGAAGTGAAAATCACTCAGACCTCGGCCAGGTCTTCGCAGCCTGGTGGGTAACTCTTGTTTGAAATGTTCCTGGCAACCGAGAAAACAACTTGAGCTCCTGTTGGAGCTCGGCCAGCAGCTCTCCTCCCCTGCTGATAATGATGCCCCTCAGTCGAGGAACATTTTGCACTCCTCAAACTAAGAATTTCACTCCCCTTTTCAACGCCCATGTCTGCTTTCAATTTCATCACAAGTACATACACTCGAGTGTGAGAAGTTTTTACCCTCCAGTCTATTCCAGTCCACAAAGGTCATGTTTGACGTGGGTCTGTGTTCACCAAGTGTCTCATCTCATCATTATTTACTCTTTGGAGTCATTCACAAAATTCTGGGATTTTTTTATTTATTTATTTTTTAATCTCACCCACTTATCTTCATGGATCAATTAGTGGGGGGACTGGCTGTGGTCCACCTTAAACATTACTGCTGCATGGCATTTAATTTTGTTTCCTCATAAAAGACTTATAAGATAAGATTGGTGGCCCTGAAGATCCCAGATGATTAAGAGTAACTGACAAGATGTTATCATGGCTGCACCTGGACAACTATCTCTTTTGCAGTGACCAGACTCTACTCAATAAGTTAATGACAACAGCCATAAATAACTAACCGTACCCACAACCAGGCCTTTCAGCTTGCTCAAGTAAGCTGCATTGTATGTATGCGTATTATATTTTTAATGACACACCCACAGAATTCAGATATAATATTTATGCATGAATTGTATAACCAACTGTCAAGGTGCGTGTGTTTCCCTCTTTCTTGTAGAAGAATTGTCACTACTGCAGGAAGAGGAAATTCACCAGGACAGATGGCGACGCTCCCCCCATGAGCCAAACTCTCCTAGAACATCAAGGAGGAACCGAAAGAAGACCAAACCGAAAAGCAGCCGTGACTGCCATTTGGAGAGGAAGGAGATGCGGGTCCGGGATCTTGGCCTCGGTTATGACTCAGATGAGATAATCCTCTTTAAATACTGTGTGGGCACATGCCACAGCTCCCGCAGGAACTATGACCTCGCTCTCAAGACCCTGATGGACGATGGGAGCATCTCCGGAAAAAAGGTCAGCGGTCACCCCTGCTGTCGGCCCACACGCTATGAGACAGTGTCCTTTATGGACACCCAGACTACATGGCAGACAATTAAGTGGCTCTCGGCAGCCAACTGCAGCTGTGTGGGCTAACTACAAGAGGAGTGTCGATCGCAATTGCACAAATTCACAAAAGCTCTTGTGTGAAAGAGCTGAATATTGTGAGGCCTGGTTTCTACTGAGGCCTTGTTCACGTGGTCTGAAGCCAGGGCCTGAGTTGGGATCCACAGTCCTCCGGACGGAGGCTGATAGCACCAGCAAGCTATCTGGCCGTCTCCCTCCAGCAGAGCAGTGGAAGGTTTCATAAATGCCAACAGCAATAGGCAAAGAGCACAGAACTCAGCGCTGTTCCATTTTATAATCTATTATATGTTTGTCCTTCACGCTGCCTGCTTCAGGTGTCAGGTGTTGAGACACCTGGAGATCTTGAGCTCCTTGGCAACAGAGGCTTTATTATAATCAACAACTAAATGTGTATCAACAGTAATGGCAGATTAACATTTCAAGCGCTGCTTGCAAGAGAGTCCAAATGAAAGTCAGGGTTTTTGTTCATTGACGACAAAACAGACTGAAAATTGAAGATAGAAGGTAGAGTAAAGGCTCTATCATTTGAACTGTAATGCAGCTTCAATGGCCTGCATGTACATTTTCTGCTGCTAGCTTGTTAACCTGCTAGGTACAGCTGAACATTTAGAAAAAGTAACTGTCTCTAAACTAAGTCAAACTAATCTGAGGATTAGCCTTTGAAAATTCCACCCATATCATTGCTTGGTTTAAGTAGCTCCCTTTCTTGTTTGGTTTTTAATAGGATTTATCCCATATCACTTAATTGCCATAAAGTGACCCTCCTATGACGGATCCAGCCGCCGATAAACCAAAACACATCAGCCTGTTTGAACACCAAAAACTATGACGTGAGCACACTAATAGGACATGAAATGTTTCTAGAAATATTTTCTTTGTAAATACAATGGTCTTTATAAGACCAGGATTTGCCTTCACCATGTGATACTACTCTACCTTTCCTTCCGAGGCAGCTCAACTCAGTAGCATGCTAGCTGGTCTGAAACGTGTCATGAGATCAATTAAAGCAACACACACACCAATTAGTATTTAGAACAGATTTTGTTATTTTAGAGGGTAAATATCTAGGTAAATATCTCCTTGTAGAATATATACCTTGCTATTCTCGAGCTGACCTATGCTCAGTGTAAATGTCATGTACAGTGAAGCTCATCATCTGCTCAAGCCCTTCTGTCCTTAACCCTCAGCAGAGAGAGCCGGCAGCGGCTAGCAGGTCCTTGAATGTTCTGTCTTCATGCAGACCCTCTCACAGTCTGCACACAAAGCTCCATGACGGTATGTCACTAACCACGTCCATGTTTCTTGGTACAGGCCACTGGAGAACTTGTTTTAGTGCAGCTTGTTTACAACTCTGTCAACAGCCTATAGTAGGATGCCATCATAAATATAGTCATGAGCAAAACGTCTGCCTGACTGACTTTTCACCACGTGGGCTATTTTCAGATCAGCTGTGACATGATACCACTCAGTCGACCTGTAGTTTAACAACACAGGTCTTTAAATCCAGATTAGCTTTCCTGTGCTCATGCATTACTCTTGTCGAGCAGTGTATTGTGGTCACACGCCATCGCACAAACAAGAAGCACGTAGACTGCAAACTGTGTCACTAATAACACAATACCACAAAGCTTGATCTAGATTCTGATGCCACTGCACTGGACCAGTAGAGCAAATGTGAGGCAGACAACCGTGGTTATGAGAAGTTAAGTAAACTCACGGCTTATAAAGGCTAATGAAATAATAAGCTGCCTACAATTAAAACATAAAATAAAAACATGGAGCACATCTGAGCAGTTGTAAATGACAGAATTAATTCTACCTTTTTGTGACAAGCTGGCTTTAAAATTATTGTGAAATGTTTAGAACAAGCATTTGCCTGTTTGAAACATATAACAAGAGGATAGCGAAGCACCTCCACACATTTGAACGATCAAGTTGGCTCTGTTTCACTATTAGGCTCATGGAGGGGCTTCATTTGTTCAATGTTTGTTCACCAAATCATTTTCAAACAGCTAAGTTGAACAGAGCATCCGCAGAGCTCAGTCACTCACTAAACCCTGGAATTGTCCAATCCAAAAGAGAAGTCTCTTCTCCAACACAGAATGAAAATGAAAAGCAGTGCTGCGCCGTAGAGCAGCTCAGCACTGCTTCCTGCTGGACAACACCGAAATGAAGCACATATCCGTTTATCTTCTGTGCTGTGATTTGTGCTTTATGTGGCATGGAAAATTCACAAAAATCGATTTAATGTTGGGTACAACGTTGTCCATGTGTTTTTAATTGGAACTGTGACAGTGATAAAATTGCGTTGCTTTGTTTTTCATATGTTTTACCTGAGAAGATCTCTCAAGTGAAACACCAGGGATTTGTCCTCTCCACGTTAATTTGAGAAAACAAGCAAGATAAATGAATGATGGCGATGAAGCTGATTCATGCTTTATTTTAAAAAAAACCTCCAGAAAAGGGACATTGAATGAGGGAAGTAATATGAGGGCAGAGGAGCAGGGAGAGACATTTTTGATTATAGTAACTCCATCATGAAAAAGAATTCTCTGTTTAGAATGATTGGTGGTCTGTGCGTTCACCTTGTGTAGTTTAGTGGTTTCTGAGGCCTTTTATCACTGTTCAATTTAAAATGTAATGTCTCTGTTAGATGCTATGCATCATGTTGCCTTGCTGTACATAAGAGTATTTATTGTTTTAAATTATTTTATTTATTCTGTATTTGTATTCAATTTGGTCTTGGGATTTTTATTCTCAATGAAGTAGCCAGGTATTGCATTTATTGCATTTATTCACACATTTCTCCGAAGGACAGAGCTCAGACTTGCCCCATTTCATTTTCCCTGTTCCTTTACAACTCGGTTTTGCTAGAGAAACAGAATCCGTCATAATTGCTTAAAAATGATTTCATCAGAAGCAGCAGAGTCTGCGGGAGGTGGCTGGAGTCTTTTCACTCTGCTTAATGTTCGGTGGCTTTTGTTGGTTATCAGTTAATATTCGTGTTGTGTCTTAAGTCACTGTGATGGTTTACTCTATTAAACTAGACTACTGATCTTTCACTGACCTTAACGAAGAGCTTTGTCCTTAATAACAGTTGAATCCCTACAAGTGGATCTTGTACTACGACTACAACTGTGAACATTTTACTGTTATATTTAGTATCAGTGCATCAGTGCAGTCAGTTTATTAATTTATACATCAAGTGTAGACATATTATGAAATGTCCCCATTGTCTTTATAGGAAAACAAATCATGTTGTGGTTAAATGTTATATTAAATGTATTGCTTCTGTTTCTGTGTAGACACAATACTTATGGCGACTTTTTTCATACACATACAATGGACTGCTGCTGTAGTGCTCGCACACTATGATTGGTACTGTATATCACAACCCAAGGGCACAGTATTCTTCTATTAGCGTCATATACGAAGTTTTCATATTCATCATGGTACTGTATTATCTTGAATATATTCAGTGTATTCTAAAATGGCTCCCGGCCACTGTTTTGTACATCGTTATTAAAAAAAAACTTTTTTTCAAAAACATTTTTCTGACTTTGGTGAATTGTTCATTGTTCCATTTTGACGGACGCCAGCCCACACATCAGTCATCAGTTTAAATGATTATGATGCTATGTAGTGATAGCAGCAGCAGTTCATAATAATAATAACAGTGATGATGATGATAATAATAGAAAAGTCGGTCCCCCCCAAAAAAAAGTCGCCCCCCCCCCCCCCAGTAGGCGGCGCCCTACTGCAGGCACACTGTAAACAGTATGACCCTCCGGGCTTGCCGTACTGTTGTGCTACATTTAGCGCGAACTTCGGTGCGAGTAAAGCGGAGGCGTCCCATGGTGTAATTCTAAAGGAGACTGGCGCTTGACTAGACGAATGGAAGCTCCTCCACCGACTGACAGCAACGAATCCACCCTCACTTTCTGACGGCTGACTCACGGCTCAGTGTAACAGGCGGAGACCGTTAGAAAATGGTGAGTGAGACGGTGTCTCCGCGTGTCTTCTGTGGCGCTAAAGACTGAACCTGGAACTAACCCTGTCCCCATAACACCGCCGTTCCAGAGGAGGAGTCTGGCTCCCAGTCAGGTCGCCAAGCGGAGGCAGGGAGGCGACGAGGACGAGGAGTGGACATGTCCGACCGTGAGTTCACGGGGCCTTAACACGTCATTGATCTGCACCAGAAAGCCCAGGGTCGTATATACATATATTTAAATACTTCCCCCTTGCTTTTCATTATTTCATGCAGGTGGTAAGAGGAAATGTCGAGTACAGTGTGTGTGTTTTGGAATTGAAAGGTGCGTTGTGCCTCTTTGCAGGAGAAAAAAAGAAAAAGAGATAATGAGACGAGGGAAACCCATATTTCTCCCTTCAGAAAACCGCTGACTCCGTTCAACACCTGGCTCGAATGTACAGATGGTGAAAAACATGTAAGCCTCGTCTCATAGCTGAATCTTTGCACACATGTTGTAAATCAATGCAGCGATGGTTGCTGATTGATGCCATGGCTTATTTGTTCAAATCCTATCCGCAGGAGGCCTTTATTCGAAGCATCCTCTCCAAGCCATTTAAAGTTCCTATCCCAAATTACACAGGTATACTTTCTCTCACCAATACAGCCTTTCCTCCATCCACTTATATCTGGTGGATTAATTCCACTGCTTAATTTCCCACAGGGCCACTGGGAATCAGGGCGCTTGGTTTGAAGCGTGCAGGAGTGAGGAAAGCACTTCATGATCCCTTCGCAGAGGATGCTTTGGTTCTGTATGAGCCCCCGAATCTGAGTGCTCATGACCTGATCAAGGCTGACAAGTAGGTTCCTCCCATGATCCCACGACAGTTTTCACTACCCATATTGTTCAAGCAGACAAATACATTATTGAGAACATATGTGTCATTGATTCATCAACAGTGGACAAATGTAAATGCATGTAATAAACCAGCCCTCCTTTCCCTGCGCAGAGAAAAAGTACCAGTCCATGTTGTTGTGGATCCAGTTTTAGGAAAAGTGCTCAGACCCCATCAAAGAGAGGTAAATGATTCATTCTGCACTGAACAAATGTGAAAAAAGGTCAAAAATATTTTGATATTGAATTGGCCTTTTGCTGCTGGTGGATTGAGAAGTCAGATCACAGTAGTCTGACCGAACAATCAGAATCAGCTTTATTGGCCAAGTAAGTTACACATACAAGGAATTTGACTGTTTTTTTTTTCTTCCTGCAGTGTACACTTCATACATAAATAAGCATAAATACAAACATACATACACAGACCTAATAGAAACGTATGACAACAAGCAGAAGAATAGTATAAACATGAATATATATAACATGAAAATGACGTCTTCTGTTTTCCTCAGGGGGTGAAGTTCCTGTGGGAGTGTGTGACAGGCCGACGCATCTCAGAGTCATACGGCTGCATCATGGCTGATGAGATGGGCTTGGGGAAGACTTTACAGTGCATCACGCTCATGTGGACTCTGCTACGCCAAAGTCCTGATGCCAAGCCAGAGATAGACAAAGCAATTGTGGTTTCACCCTCCAGTCTAGTTCGCAATTGGTACAATGAAGTAGGAAAGTGGCTGGGAGGACGTGTCACACCGGTGGCCATCGATGGAGGTTCGAAGGAGGACATCGATAGAAAGCTAGGTAGTTAACAAAACGGACTAAAAGATCACATTCCTCATTCATGGAATTCTCCTGCAACCACTTACCAATTTGTATTTTGAGAAAAGTTGTCTTAATGTCTTTGAATTGGTTTGTTTTCCAGTGAACTTCATGACTCAGCATGGCTTGAGAGTTCCCACCCCAATCCTGATCATATCCTATGAAACCTTTCGACTACATGCCGAGGTTATACACAAGGGCAAAGTTGGACTTGTCATTTGTGATGAGGTATTTCTTCAGTCAATCAAAAATAAATATAATCCATAATTCACCTTACACATTTCAAACCAGATCTGTCATCACCTGTTTGTTTTATATCTACGTATGGGGATGCATTCTCCTTTGAATGATTAAACAAACAGATTGTATGTGTGTAGGGCCATCGACTGAAGAACTCTGATAACCAGACATACCAGGCCCTGAATGCCATGAGTGCACAGAGGAGAGTACTGATATCAGGAACGCCCATCCAGAATGATCTGCTGGAGTACTTTAGCCTGGTCCACTTTGTCAATGCTGGGATCCTCGGTAAGCAGGCACAAACACACACACACACACACACACACACACACACACACACACATGCATATACATATAATAGTGATATTTCCGCAGTTTGTGCTTTGTTTACTGGTTTGTTTCCATCTCACAGGCACAGCTCAAGAGTTTAAAAAGCGCTTTGAGCTCCCCATCCTGAAGGGTAGAGATGCAGATGCCAGTGACAGAGACAGAGAGACAGGGGAGGAGAAACTCAAGGAGCTGATCAGCATCGTCAACAGGTTAGCACACACATGCCACACAGGGTGAGCTATTTCAACTTTGACAGTGGCATTTATAATAATGTCATGTATTGAAGTCATGCATTTCCTTCTGTGTGGCTGGATGGAAAGGAGATTTCATCATGTAAATTAATCAAACTATGATTGTATTTACCTGTCCTTCTAATATTGAGCTGTTGTGCCTCCACAGGTGTCTAATCAGGAGGACGTCTGACATCTTGTCTAAGTATCTTCCTGTGAAAATTGAGCAGGTTGTGTGTTGCAGGTGGGTTCTTTCACCAGGTTTCTTCATAAAGTTACATATATTGTACATGCTTTGTAGGTATGTTTTTTCATGACTTAAGGTAGAGATGTTTCATTCTTTGTACTTTATGATGCTATAATGCTGTGAATGAAGTGTTTTCATTCAAGATGTGTCCCTCTCTAGGCTGACTCCTCTGCAGACCGAGCTCTATAAGCGTTTCCTGAGGCAGGCCAAGCCTGTTGAGACATTACAGGAGGGCAAGATAAGTGTCTCCTCTCTGTCGTCCATAACATCACTCAAGAAACTGTGTAATCGTAAGTCCCTAAACCAAATACAACATTACTTTATGTATAGCATCGGTAAATATACATGTGTATGACAGAAACTTTAGAATCTGCTATGCTGCTTGGCTTGTGTTCTAGACCCAGCACTCATCTATGACAAGTGTGTGGAGGGCGAGGAGGGCTTTGAGGGGGCACTGGATCTATTTCCCCCGGGATACTGCACTAAAGCTGTGGAGCCTCAGCTCTCTGGTAAGAACATGTGTTCAAGAGAAAAGTAATCCAGAAATACAGCATGACTGAGTAAGTCATACTGCCAGGGATTGATCACTACCTTCACTATTATAGTCACTGGGCGGGAGTTAACAAAGCCATAAGTGGAAAAGTGGAATATAAATGCAGATCATTTCTATCGATGTTATATCACCTGCTAATTCATGGAAGAACATGTCTTCCTGTTTCCAGGGAAAATGCTGGTTCTTGATTACATCCTGGCAATGACGAGGACAACAACCAGTGACAAAGTGGTGCTTGTCTCCAACTACACACAAACACTGGACCTCTTTGAGAAACTATGTCGATCTAGAAGGTGATTTTTAATGTAACTGATCTGTTTTGGTTGGGGGGGGGTATCTAAGGTTGGCCACATATGCTCGTAATAACACTCCCCTGGTGTTTTCCAGATACCTCTATGTTCGGTTGGATGGGACTATGTCAATCAAGAAGAGGGCCAAGATTGTGGAAAGATTCAATAGTCCATCAGTAAGCTGCAAACTCTTTCTGAACTTATTCTGTGACATCCCAAATGCGGTTAACCAGTTTCTGACCTCTCATCTGTTCCTCAGAACCCAGAGTTCATCTTCATGCTGAGCAGTAAGGCTGGAGGATGTGGCCTTAATCTGATCGGTGCTAATCGCTTGGTGATGTTTGATCCCGACTGGAACCCAGCCAACGACGAGCAGGCAATGGCTCGGGTGTGGAGAGATGGCCAGAAGAAGACTTGCTACATCTACAGACTGCTCTCTGTGGGTTCAGTCCTCCTACCTACTGATACAGTCCTTCACAGCTGGGATCCTCGTATGAGATGTTGCAGGGATTCTAAGCCTAACTGTTCTGTCTCTGTGTGTACAGACAGGGACAATAGAGGAGAAGATCCTGCAGAGGCAGGCCCATAAGAAGGCCCTGAGCAGCTGTGTCGTGGATGAGGAGCAGGATGTGGAGCGCCACTTCTCTCTGGGGGAACTCCGAGAACTCTTCATGCTCAACGAAGAGACCAGCAGCGACACACATGACAGGTAAAAATAATAAATAAGTTGAGCATGAACCCCCCAGTTGTAAGTCAAATGCATGGACTGATGCAGTTTTTCCTCCTGCCTCTTGTGTCCTTGTTAGGTTTCGCTGTCAGCGCTGTGTGAATGGCAGAGAGGTACGACCTCCTGCAGATGACTCTGACTGTACCAGTAACCTTTCCCAGTGGAACCACTGCTTCAACAAGAAGGGCCTAGTGGACCAGGTACTGAAAGCCTCCTGGGAGGCCGCAGTGTCCTTTGTCTTCCATCAGCGCTCTCATGAGGACCAGAAAGGTGTTGTGTAGCAAGAGGAACACAAAGGACGTCATTTATCATTCACCACTTGTATATAGTCACACTATTTATTTGTTGAGTTTTTTCCTCTTGTTTTTTTCTCATTAAAACATTTATTTAAAAGGTATTGATGTTGTGTGCTACCCACCCCTGCTGTCAAACTTCATGAAACACCCAAAATGATAATCAAGATTTCAACATTACAGATGAAAGAGACATTCTTTGGTTTAAGCTGCTTGACTCTTTGTCCAGAGATTATGCAACATTATGTAAGGGGTTTATGTTAAAAGGTTAAAAGTTCTGCTTAAGTGTGACAACCACAGCAATATACCTGCTTTAAAAGTGCCTCTTGAATTTGTTTTAGCACAGTTTCATGACACAAATATTTTCTCCAGGTACTTTTCATGGTAAGGTTGTAGCTTCCAAACCCAACAATTCCCATGTGCCTCCAACTGATGAAATCACGTTGTTATGGTTAGTCTTGGTCATTGTGCATGAAGTGGGTTCATGCTTATGGGGAAAAGCCAAGATGGCAAATGTGCCACGTGTGTGCAACACGCTTCTTTGTACTGTCCTCTCTATGTAAAAGAAAGGAGGGGAGCATTTATTGAAATGGTCAAGCTGGGTACTGAAACGTGCTCTGTGAAAACAGTGCTTGGTGATGTGATGTACAAGAGGGAGAGAAACAGGAAGTGTTGCATTTCCTTAAAACTACAATCTTACATACATATCTTAAGCTAGAGACCGGGGCCATAAAACGCAGTGATGGTCTCTACCTGTGGAAGGCAGCAGCGCACTAAGTAGTGCTTACTGTGCCGGGTAGAAAGAGAAGAAGAAGAAGAAGAAGCTGTCTGACAGCTAGCATCACTGGTTAGCGCGTCAGTAAACTGATAAACAGTGATAAACAATGCACGGAGCTGAGTCCACATCCCTGAAGGAGATATGTATACAGGCTGTCAGGAAACACTTCGCTGCTCTGGACACGGAGCATGTCCTCGGTACGTGTGTGTGTCACTTCATTACAATCAAACAGTCAACCTTTCCATCCTCTCTGAGCCGTTAGTCGAAGCTAACATAGCTGACGCAACTCATCCTGAATGGACATAGACATATACCGTATCCATCCAACTATTTTGAGATAAATGGATTAACATTCTTCTTGTTTTTGTTCAGTTTTTCCTCCTTGGTGCTGTCCACTAACTTGTGTCCCAACTCCAGATCTGCCGGCGGCTCTGATCGAGGAGCTTCTTCCTCACTTGACTGTGTGTCAGCTGGATGAGCTGCAGCCGGGGCTCAAGCAGAGAGGTAACACAGACAGCAGCTTTGCTTTGATCCGGAAAAAAATGTATATTCTCATTTTGTCTCCCTTTTGTTGACCCTCTCTCAGGGATATCAACTCACTGCGGTTGGGCTGGTGTTCTAAAGGAAATGCATGGACCTAACTACGTAAGTGTAATGGCTCCTTTATTCATAATGTGCACTAAAATGTATGTGATCGGTGTCCTGTGTCACGCTTTCAGGCAGTGGACCTGCTCTCTGAAGACGAGGCCAAACATGAAGTCATGAGGGTGCTTTTTACGCCCCTATTCTACGGCCACTTTATAAACCCCTTTGTCATGAAAAACATTGCAAATTTAAGGACATCCTCCTTTATGTTAGCTGCAGCTAAGTGTATCAAACATTTTTCACTCTATCCCAGCTACCAATACCCCTTTCACAGATTGGTTACTGAGGAGCAGCCTCTTCTGAGCCTCCTGGAGAAGCAGATCAGTAGTGTTGGAGTGCTTCAGTCCATCGATTGCTCAAAGAGGAAGACGCAAACGGCGCTCTACGTTCTCCATCGGCTCTTAGACCACGGGGTGGCTACCAAGGTAGTTGTGGATGTGCAGTGTCCCATAGTGCTGGCCTGGCTCCTACACGGAAGGGGATCCCAGTATGAATATCCACAGTTGAAGAGCCTCATGCTCAGCGAGAGAGGGGATTATGTTTTACAAGCTGCATCACCCAGTGCAGATGGGGCCAGTCGCTGTGCGGCTCTGGAGACCAGGGCTTCAGAAGCTGAAGAGGATCAAGTCATTCCATGCAAACGCTCCAAGTTGGATTTTGTGTCACCGGAGGAAGAATCCGAATCGGTAAATCCACAGGTTCAATGCCGAACTTTCCCCCAGTGTGACTATCCCTTGACCGGGGCTTGTCCTCGGGGACAGATAGAATCTCTGGAGGTAAGGCACTGCGGCTCTGTCTCTCTGAGAGTGCTGAAATCAAGTCTGCCCACTTTTTCCTGCCTTCGCTCTCTAACTATTCACAGCTCCGGTAAGTTTGTGGAAATGTTTGTAAGTTATGGAGGGGTTGAGGGTTGCACTGTTGACGATTGTGTGTGTTTGTCTTTGCTTGGCTGCACACCAGTGGGATCGTTGTTGTTGGGTGTTTTTCACACTTCACATAACAATAAATCTTGCACGACATTTTCACACTGCTAACACAAACCACCAAGAAATCAGAAGTATTACTGCAGCAGTGCTTTGTTGTCATGTATCACTGCAGCTATCTTCAGGGACTTTGATGTGTCGGACCTGGCCAGAGGCCTGAAGCGCCTGTCGGAGAGCTCCCACAGCACCCTCACTTATCTCAATGTTGGAATCCTGCCACACACCAAGCTCATGGAGATCCTGCTGGATGCAGTCCCAGAGGTGACGGCCCTGCATTTGGAGATCCAGAATATTATGGGGGGATCACATCATCCTCAGACTGCCAAGTCAGATGTGTCAGGTGCTGTTAAGCTTCTACCAAACGCCTTAAAGTCAGTGGGATTCATGTAGCTGCAAAAGCAGCCCCTGTGAAATTCCTTGGTAACAAGTATTGCCACATGCAATGTAAACAATATTTAAAACTACGGTCAATAATCACAGTGTAAAGCTCATTTTTTAACCCGTTCAGCATCAACCACAGTGTCCCAACACTGTACCTTGGAGTATGCAAGTGTCCAAGATGCAGGCGCAGCATTTGCTGTGTGTTAAAACAAACATGGCAGAAGTAGCGCCAGGCAGGTGGGAGCTGTAACAGCAAAAATAATGTCGTAATCTCTGGCCATAGCTAACAAAGGCTAACATCAGTATTTAAAAATGCTGATGGTTTCACTCAATGTTGTCAGCATTTTTAGAAAGCGAGATATGACAGACCGAGTGTGTCTACATGGATTAACTCTGAGGTGTGTGTTTGATCTTCTTCTAGCAGAGCTGCCCCTGCAGAAGCTGGGAGTCAAAGTAGCGGAGCCCCACACAGATCTGCACTTGATCACGTCGGTGCTGAGGCGCTCGCCACATCTCACCTCACTTCACCTGACTGGGATCACTTTACCAACTGGCTGCTCTCTGAGCCAGCTCTTCATCACGCTCTCAGGTGAAATGTCATGTCGAGCTGTACCTACATCTATCTATACAGTGTGTGGCGCCAACACGATGGTGATCAGTCTAACGCCAAAGTAAATGTACTCTAGAGGCAATGACGTGCAGTCTGCTTTCAGAGTCCAATCAGTGCCTGAGGAGTCTGAGCCTGGAGGATTTGAATCTGTCCGGCTGTCTCCCTGACATCCTCAATCTACTGAGGGACTGTCAGCTGCAAGGTAAGAAGAGATCAAATATGGCGGCCCACTCCTGATGTAAATATAAAGTGTTTGTATATGTATGATAACCCGCTAGTGAAAATACCGCCACCAGAATTATTAAATGTTCCTCCACACTTGCCAAACTGCTGCCTGTTGTGGGAACTCTTAAGTTTCACTTGATTAATTAGATTTGAGGTCTTTCTGTGTAAAGTTCCTCGTTGTTTTTCCTCCGCCTCCCTCAGAGCTGCACTGTGATGACTGCCGCCTGCTTGAGAAGTGCAGTGACAAGGAGGAGGCTCTGCAGCAGCTCGTGTCTGCTCTGAAGACGGTGCCTTCTCTTCACACTCTGAGCCTTGCTCAGAATCGACTGAGTGGGTTCATCCTTCACATCTATTCCTGTCGTTTTATAGTAGCTTTGTGCTGGGGCTGTGTTTTTAATGTCACTTGCATGTCTCCACAGCCAAGAATGTGTGTGTGCTGTCCGAGCTTTTCTCAGGATCCTCCCCCAGCCCACTGAAACGCCTGAACATCAGGTGAGTGTTCCAGTGAGCCCCAGTACCTGGGTCCTGAGCAGTGTATGCACTAACACTTGTCATGTGCTGTCATTGTGTTCCCCAATAGCTCTAACTTCATTCAGCCTGCTGAGCTGCTGGAGTTCGCTCACAGACTGAGGACACATCGCCCCCCACAGCGACTGACTCTGGACCTCAGGATGAACCCTGGGGATCGAGACCCTGACACCTGGAACGCTGCACTGAACCTGCTCCGTCCGCTCTGCGTGCTGCTGGTGGAAGGGTGGAAGTCCACAGACACGATGGTCGATCACATAAGTAACATGTGAACAAAAAAGCAAGTTTCGTAACATTTTTCATCCCTTTCTTATGTTATACCTTATATTCAGTAAACATGTTATTCAGATTGTGCACAATGGGAAAAGAGCAGCTTCTAGCGTTTGACATTTGATTCATTTATTAAATCAGCGTCTGTTACACCTCAGATCCTCCTCTTGGACAGTGTGAGTGACAGTGGATGTTCAGATACAACTGAAAAACCTGGGGGACTGACATCGAGTTCAAGAGCAGTTTCACAGCAGCTGTCTCACATAGTATTTTTTTATTATTATTTCTTTTTACATTAGACGAACAGCATCAACACTGACCACCAATTCATCATTAGTAGGAACCAAGTAGAAAAAACAATCAGAGAAAAGGGATTAAAAAGAGCTTTATGTTTCTGTAAGATTTTTTTAAAGCTAAATACGGTAACACTGTAAGTTCATTTTGTTCTTATTGTATATTCTCATGTTTGAGTAAATTCAAGTCGAAGAGAGTGAAGACCGGATGTCTGCATGCTAATTGGTTGATTTGCTGGGCCTATCTACAACCATCGCTGACTGTACATAAAACAAAGACGCTCACAAACACTCCTGCTGCCTCCAAGGCTCCTGACTCACTGAGCAGTTAGAGCGCAAATCAAATGGAAACATTCATACCACAGTAGAAGTCAGTTTGTTCCTTCAGATATTGAAATGATTGGCTGCGGAAACAGATGAGCTCACCCTCATTATGATGCATATGATAGATCATATGCATCATAATCAGACAATCAATGGGAAGCAAATCGGTGAATACTGTATTAGTGTAGTTCACAGATATCTTAGTTAGTTTTCACAAGTGTTCAAACCCGGCTGCCACCCTGCTGTTGGCGATCAATAAGTAGTTCCATCGTTAAACCTCTACTTCCTCTAGTGTGCGATGAGAAACAAGCTGCAAATACTGAGGTATTCCACACAGCTAAGCTAGTCTCCAGCCTGCCTCAGTCCAGGTGTCAGGATGCTTTCAAGAAAATGGCCTTGTTATTTTGTTTAGCACAATTGATGACGGTGTCGCTCACTCAGGTTGAGTGTACATAAATTTGTTTTATATCCCATTGTCCTGTTGTCAACACTTGGGCTCTGGTGTGTTGTAAAGGACCAAACAGCCCAGCTCCCGTGAGGGTGTGATCTCTTTAATGACCAGCTGGATGGAGTCTGAGGGAGGCAGTGTATTAGTGTCCAGAATATTTGCAGCATGTTTCAGTGACACACTGATGCATGTGGGCAGAGAGCTCTCCTATGGAAGCTCATAATCTCTGTGACACATGAAGGAATCATTCTCCTAAAGAAGTGATACAAACATCACCTGTTTTGGAACGAGTGACAGATTCATTGTGATGCTGAAACACAGTGTGGGATGGGTTAGGACCTGTGTATCCACAGACTGTTAAGAGAGCTGGCTTCAACTGCCACTTGCAGACCTCTAATAATGTGAGGGAGATTTACACTGAAACAAGACTTAAAAACAAAAAAACCCCAACATGTTCCACAGCAAGTTCCACGATCACATGGTGCCTCTCCTCTCGTTCCCGGATATACTTATTTTTACATAGTCTGTACAGTGTCAATATACACGTTATCTATCTTGAGTGTGTATGTCAGAGTGAGTGAGCTGTACAACACACACACACACAGTCCCACAAAGTGTCATTTAGCCAAAGATAAAGTTTGACACTGTGTCATTTGGATCTCATAAGATGGAAGCTAATGTTTTTTTCCAGCATGGTATATGTGTATGTGTGTGATTGGTAGTCACAATCATCCACAATCCATTTCAGTTGTGTTACAAAAGCCCCTAATGAATCAAAATGATACAGCAAGATTCACACAGTCAATACACAGATGCCTGACTACATTCACACAATCATACACATACATGTGTTCTAAGAAAAACACATGTGCACACACACAGGAGGCTATAATAGTGTATCTGGAGAAGGCATTAAGGAAATCTCAAATAAATATCAATAAATTAAATTATATAAAAAGAACAGGTTAAAAAACATAGAAACTCTGTTAAATACAGCACAAATCTCAAATGAACTGAATACACAACAAGAGCTGATGATGGACGGAGACAAATGGGGATGTAAGAGACAAACGGATTGTGTAAACAATGAGACGAGAGGACAGACAAGCACACCCACAGCTACATGCACTCACAAAGCATTAGTGAGCAGCAAGGCCTGTCCCTCAGTGACTGGGTGGACTGATGCCCTGCTGTCAGATCAGGTGAGGTGGTGGGTGGATGTGAGATTGAAGGATTGAAGGAGGAGAGGAGGGTGGGAGTCAAGGAGGAAGGATGGAGGAGAGGAGGCAAGAGTGAGCTGTGGTTGGTTTTGAGAGCAGAACCGTGGACCAGCCACCTCTCAGCTGTCACCTGCCATGGAGCTAAGGTGACTCAGAGCACCTCCACAACTGGGAGCTGTCCTACACCATGTTAAGTGATTAGAACATGGACACCAAACAACATAAGATTTAAGCGTGTGACTTGCTCTGTGACGGCACTTCATGTTGAAATACCTGTAAATTACACTGATGAGACTCAGTAAGAAACTTCAAGTTCAGGTTTCAGCAGTCCATGCTGACAGTCAGTGGGGCCTATCATCAGCCCCTGACACATTTCTAAGTGTTGGTGGATGTGTAAGTGGAAGGTATTAGTACAATGTGTACATTAGTGTGAACAGGCTCATATAAAACAATATGAGGTAAAGCCACTGTTCACTATGCCACCTTAACTAAAATGTGTTTAATGAACAAACATCTTCATCAAAGTCAACAACAATGTATCTGTCCAACAACCTGGGTGATTGAGTGTCCATGTTCTTGTCACTTTATGGATAAGAGGCTAACTCTCAGTGTCCCTGTCTTTCTCCACACTCACTCACCTTCAACAGAAGCAGTGAAGTTCACTCTTCTCTGTCTGTCCCATGGAAGCAGCACCACTGTGCCGCAAGGGAGAGTTTTAAGCTCCTTCCCTGGCAGTGTGAAGAGTTCTGTTTGCTGCCAGTGAAAACACGTTGGTCACAGCATCACCCCTCAGTCTGAGAATCTAAAGGCAATCGGACATCATGAGTGACAGTGATGGAACTGGTTGTTCAAATCTGTGTGTGTGTGTGTGTGTGTGTGTGTGCGCAAGCAGGAGAACACAAAGACAACCCCAGTTCATTTAAACCGATGAGTTGGATTTAAAATGACTCCGATGACATGATGAGATCCCTGCTGATTCCTTCATATTCTATGTGTACAGTCGATTAGTGCATGTGAAGGCACACACAGTACTATATGAAAACCTTGAACTCTAATACTGGCAGAAAAAGAAAAACAGCTGGTTCACCTCAAAATGTACAGAGGACAGAGTCAGATCAGTCGAGTTAGTTCTAGGAAAGTAAACATGTCGGAAATGTGAGGTATTCACCCAGCAGCAGAATGAATGCATGATGTCCCTGTGCTGGGGGAGAGCGTAGAGCCTGTCATGGAGGGAGTTAAAGGGAGTGTAGAGAGGGGTGGAAGAGAAGTGTGTGAGTGTGTGTGTGTATAGAGGCAGTGGTGGTGGTGGTGGTAGGGGGGCTATAGGATTCCATCCATGAAGCTGGTGTCCAGCCGCTGGATGAGCACACGGATGAAGGACATCTCCTTGCGAGTATTCTCAAAGATGACCCTGGGGTCATCGGACTGGCAGCGCAGACAGTTGGGAGCCATGACCATTGCAAGGTTGTTCACATCCATCTTGGTGATGACCACATTGGCAGGCTGAGCAAACACCTGTGAACACAACACACTGCAGAGTCAGACTCCAGTTGATTTATCTTTGTCTCTGTCTCTTTAGGAAGCAGCAGCTGAAGGTGTGAAGAAAAGCTGTTCTCCCACAGCACTAGCACACTCAAACCAGTTGTTTGACAGGTACAGTTCATGTGTCTCTGGATAATCCACAGCCATAACAGTTTCCAACTGTTGACTGAGTTCTGTGTTTAGTGGAGCTGCTGTTGAGCACAGTAAACTGCACTCATCCCCACTGTACTGTGGTAGACGGTCAAAAAGCCAGGTAAAGAAGGTACATTTATTTAAAAGAAAGTGTTAAATACGATCAGAGTGCATGATTGACTGGAGTCTAACCCTGTCATAACGGCTGATGTTTACCTGTAGGAAGCGGATGAGGTAGCAGAGCACCAGTTTGTTTATATGTGGCAGACCTAGCACCACGTTGATGGCTGCCTCTGGGTTGTCATAGTGACTGACACACTCGTCATAAAACTCATGAGGGATCAGTGGCTCTTCCAGCTCCCTGTACCAGAGCTTCAGCAGGGACGCTGGGGACACACAGGAGGACACAGACAGGGTCAGAAACGTACACGTGAAGCCATCCGACCCATTACTGCAGGTCAACCGAGATTGTCTAAGAGAGTGAGTGTGTGTTAACCTGGGATATGTGGGTCTTCCAGTCCTGTTGGGATTTTCCACTGATCCACTTGCAGCTTGAGGGCATTGACTTCATCAATGTCACCTGGTACTCTGGAGGTCAAAGGTGACGTGTTGGTTACGTCTCTGTATTGTCTTATATGCAGATTCCACATAATATATCCCACAGAATATCCCTGATAACACTGCAGATTTTTTATATACCCTCTCACCTGAAGATGCCTTCTGTCTGGTCCCCATTAAGACCCAGAACCTCCTCAGAGAGGCGAGTCTGCACCCAAGGTAGTTGGCTGTCTGGATAGCGCTCCTTCTGCAGGGCCATTACCTCCTCCAGTGAGGAACTAAACATGGAGGGACTGAAGATGGCGTTTCTGGCATGCATGATCTCCTCCAGAGAGGGCTTTTGCAGGCCCTGACATAGACAGACACACGTACACACTGGAGTTAATGTTCATACAACAGGCTGATGAAGGGCAGCTGGAGGACTTGAAAAATGTAAATGACACAGCAGTGGGAGAGGACGGTCAGTTCATCCACAGGACATTCAGCTCATTAATGTCCTGTTAGCAGATTAACACCAGTCAAACTGCGTCGTCCTAAGTGACAAACGATACTGTTAGTGACGTGCTGAGACTCTGGCACTACACGGTACGGTGAGCTGCTGTCTGCCAACATGTTCACAATACACACATGTGATATACACCAAAGCCATGGGTATTAATCTGCTGCTATATCAGCCTCCACTACTCTAGTTCCAGGCTTTTCACAAGGCTGCATGTGCTCCCAAGAGCATTAATGTATCAAGAGCACTGTCATCTTTCTATTTCTTTGAAAGGACCTGTTTGTCACAGGCTGGTGAACGTTGTGCTATCACCACAAAACAGGAGAAGCAGATATTTAAATTCAGGCCTGACATGAGAGTAGGTGCAGGACCAGTCTGAACACCCTGAGGTGTGACAAGATGTTGGCAAACAGACAACACCTACGGGCAATTTAGATTGACCAATTAACATGACGTGCATGTCTTTGTGGGAAAGAGTCACACACAAGAAAAATAATCAAGAAAACCTGGGAAAAAAATCCTGGAAAATAGTTTGAGTTTGACAGCATAAATGCAGACAGAGCTTCTTACTTTCTTGGCTCCGGTCAGTGCAGCTTTGGTCAGTTTCCTGTAACAGTATTTTGCGTAGCTGCTGATGGCCACTCCTGAAGAAACAGAGAATAGAAGATATAAGTACAAAATTGGAATGTTTCCAGTCTTGAATATACTTTTTCTAGCTGAAACTGTTTTATTAAGCTCAGGAGCCTGGGATAACAGGGGCAGGGTCAGAGACATATTAAAAGCTTCAGAGGAGTGGAGGCCACGAGGATTTCATTTTCATGATGCCAGATTATAAAATAATCCAGCTTTATTCCATTAAAACAGTCAGATTTTCAGGACATTCTAAAACAAAGTACACTCCAAAGTAGCTTTACTGATAAATTACCATGGAAACAAAAACCTAACTAGCACCAGTTTCTTATCATCTACCCCTTACAAAACACAAAAAGACAGTGTAAGAAAAAAATCACTTCTGTTACAAAAGTTGGCTAAAATTCCCAATAATAGTCTGCTTGTATTTTAATCAATACAATGTCATTACATGAAATAAAATATATGCGTAACACTTCCTCAATATCCGTCAAGGGCAACCTGACAGGCATTTGTGCTCCAAGTGCGCTGACTGAGTCACCTATGGGGGGCAGCAGAGAACAAGTACGTCTGGATTCTGACATTTAAAATCAGAAGAGAAACGGTATTACTGTGCTATATTATTATTATACATTCACTAATAGTCTTAATATACACATCCTATTGTCTCCTATTATTCCTACTATACAATCGGTGGTATTAATCCCATTAACACACACTACATGCTATTGATCCCAGCTCCTGCGCTCCACTGTTTTGCAGTTTGACTGCTGCAGTGTCTTGTTGTCTATGAGAGAGGACTGTGTGCCTGTGGTATGCTACAGTCTCCGGCTGTGACTGATCTCACAGTGGAACGAATGGATCCACAGATCAAGATTTATGCTGTGTATTTTTGTTGTTTGTTCTCTGTGACATCTCTTGGTTGTCTGTCCATCCTGGGAGTGGATCCTCACATCATTTTCTCCTTGTTAAAAGGTTTTTTTTTCATGGTGGTTTTTCCTTACTTTTGTTGAGGGTCTAAGGACAGAGGATGTCACTCAATCTTTGAAGCCCTGTGAGACAATTTGATTTGACTTATAAGGTCAATGCTGATGTCTCCTGTTGCACCCTACTTGTTCAATTAAAAAAACAAATTCTGTCTAGACTTTTCTCTGAAAAGCATGAAATACCACAGCAAAACATATTAAGGCCAATGAGGCAGCCTGTTTAAGAATCAAAATCTGGAAAAAAAAACTTTAGGAGAAATTTGGATAGTTGAGAAGAAGTTTGTTGCTCCCTCACCCTTGGTGTCGTTGAGTGGGTCCATGTGCCGGTAGATGTAGCCCTCCAGGTAGTTGTGGAAGCGAGGCGTGGGGGGAAAGAAGGCCAGAGAGATGGCCATCAGTTCCCAGCCTCGTTCCAGGCTATCATAGCGGAAGTTTTCTGTGGTTTGTCGACAAAGCTGGATGTAGAGTTCATCACGCAGGCCCTGGTTACTCCACCCACGTACCACCACCTGATAGAGAAAGGCAGAACAAGTCAGAGCTTGTAAGTTAAGAGACGTGGCTTTCCCTCATCTGTTGATAATCCTCTGTTCATACATGAAAAATCACATGTTTAGTTATTGACTCCAACTAAACTAAAACTACTATTACTATTATATTTTATATATGGGGCGGCTAAGGGGTACTGTGGTCTTGTCCTTGGGTAATCTGCTGAACTCCAAATTGTCCCCCTAGAACAAGAAACTGCTTTGTAATGATTTGTAAGTCATTTTTTGTGATACAAAATTTGCATTTTGTATGCAATTTGCACACAAACAACTTTTAGAGTAGCTGCTCTTCATTTTTATAAATGAGGCCCCTGTTGTTTTAAAAGCTTCCTCTCAAAGTCACACCTTGAACAAGGACACACAACTTCACTGTGTGAAACGTCACTCCACACTTCAGCAGTGCTGAAGTACCATCAAGTCATCTTGTTGTAGTTTGTAAAATGCAGCTAATGGATAACACATCTTTACTTCATCAAGGTGTGGAGTCCTAGTGTTACGCTGCTGTGCGTGGCTAAATAGATTTGACGAGCAGATACCTGCAGGTTACACTGTGAGCACTGACTCTGCTGTCCACTCACCTCCAGAGCTACAGAAAGGGGGTCAACCTTTGAGCGACGGTCCCCCATGTATGTCTGGATGAGCTTAAAAATGTCAACTGCCTCCTTCTTCACTGTGCGATCTGAGGTCACGATCATTGGCTTCTTGATGGGCTCGCTGCTCCAGGCCAGCATGTTGGCAATGGAAACTTTTCTTCTGAACAGACCCTGAGAAAACAAGCATGGGAGGAGAGAAAGAGTTAGCAACATGGAGAGATACTGATTAAGTACAATTTTTATAGTACATATTATAATAAAATGATATATAATATATATAATATCATATAATGTGTATGTAAGGAATGACATTATAACAGGAGCCCTGTACACTGAGACTGTACACTAAACATACGTATTCAACCACTAGTACAGATTACAGTGAAGAAGTCCTTGTGTTAAGTTTTTCATTTGTCTTTTGCCCTGTTTGATCAAAATGTCTGCACTAATCTGTCCTTGTTTGCTGCTGGAGCTTTTGAGCACATTTTCTGGCCTTGACAGACAAAATGGACTTTGTAATGTGAAAAAAGGATAAAGCTTATCTATTTCAGTAGCTAATACAGCTGATCACTGTTTCCCACTAACAGTGTTAGCCCAAAAAGACATTCAGAATGACTCATTATTATAGAACAAGTGTTTTTAATGTATGTCATGACAAAGCAAACTGTAACAGTTTGTGTGTGTGTGTGTGATATATTAGCTGAAACTGAAATGAAGCGAAAAGACAGAAATATGGTAATGATAAATTATTAAGCTAAGGACTTAGGTCAATAATGGACGAAAGAGAGTTCAAATTTGTATGATGTCATACACACATGTCACAGTCAGAAACACACACTCCCCTCCTACCTGTGTGTGTTTGTTGAAGTGCTTCGATGCCCAGTTCTCGATGTCAGTCTCAGAGGAGGGCTTCCTCAGGGTGAATTCTGGGAAGATGCCGCAGCTGGCACTTGGCATCATATTCCTTGCATTCCGACTGGCCTCAAACTGGGCACAGGCTCCAAGGTCCTCCGACTGACAGGTGAAGAAACAGAGAGAGGAAAAAAGATGGAGACGGAGAGCAAAGAACTGAACATTTCTTAAGCACTGGGAGAGAGCTGCCCAGGATTATGCTGACGTGCTAATACGCCACAAGGTCATTTCAATGCAACAAAGAGTTCATTTGTTTAGTGTCTCATTGAGTAAACCAGCAAAAGTGACAGGAACAACAAAATATAAGGACACAGAAACAGTTATTCACAGCAAGACGTGGAAATTATGGTTGCAAGAATGATTGACACTTATTACCTGCATGGTGAGATTAAGACGTTAAAGATGGGAGAATCGCACTACCCTTTATTTTCAAGAGATAGTTCACCAAAAAAGTAAAAATACCCTCATTATCTACTCACAATTATCCTGAAGAAGCAGTGGGTCTAGGGAATGAATAGTGCTCCAGCCAAGGTGAGCCCTTCTTCAGACATACCTCCATACTGCTCACTATCCTTACTACCAACACTAATCCATACTCTTCTACACTGGTTGATGTTTACATTTGAACAAATCAGATCTGATATCTGCTGTGCAAAGTGATCCATGTCTCTTTTGCCTCTTTCTCTCCTACTATCACACTCTCATCTCTGCCTTTATCTCCACTACTTTCACTACTGGAAGCAGTGATGCTAACAGACATACAGATGCAAACTCACAACACATGAGGACCCATTTACTTCATTTATTTTGGATTTGGCTGCAACACTGTTCTGTGTACTCAAACACCCACCACTCCATCAGCAGTGTGAGTGAATTTCATTTTTCATTTTTCATGATCATGTGAAAATGATTTCACATGATCTTCATGCAGTTCACATGATTATCTCTGTTGCCATGGTAATGATGCCATGGTCAAGACATCATTTCAATTATTAAGTTTGGGCCCGCTTTTAGTTATCATAATGTTTCTTGTCTAGAGATATTTATTCAAAAAAAAAAGTCAAGTGTTTCCAGCAGCTACTGGCTATATTCACACCTATACTTTCCTAAAAGTAATGTAAGTTTTCAGATTGTTTTATGTGTGTGTGTGTGTGTGTGTTGCTAATCAGATACTTTCATTGCTTATTGGATATTTATCAATATAAATTGACTCTGACCATGTGGTAGTACCTGTGATGGGTGGAGGTAAGGCTCAGGAGAGGCCAGGTTGGTCTGGACAGAGAGGCTTTTCTCAAGCAGGGCCTGAGGGAAACCTAGCCGGTCAAAGGTGCTGCGTTTCCAGTGGTGGCTGTCACTCTGTGCTAGTGCCTCATCCTCGCTGAATGCCCTGACCACAGGCCCCGGTAGTGGCATAGGAACCGCCCCATCACTTTCGTATCCATCTTTGGAGCTAGTACCTTGGGCAACTCCCCCTCCCTGGCCTGAGTCCCAACTGCTTCTTTGTTTCATCACCTGCTGAGCCTCCCATGCAAGCCTTGCCTGGGCTAGCATCGCTTCAGATGCTGTGCCTGTTAGCTCCCCCTCTGGGCCCCCACAGTATGCCAGCTCCTGAGGGAGGGATGGCTTTCGACTCTTGCGTTTGCGGTTTCCTGCTGGAGAGAAAGCCCCAGGACCACCTGTAGAGGAGGAGGATAGGGAGTGGGTCTGGCCGGTCGTCCAGGATATGGAGTCTTCATAAAGCAACCTCTGACCTCCCTCTCCACCCTCCCCACTGTAATCCAGCAGTAGGCGGGGGTCCCTGATCAGAGACTGGCTGTGCTGCAGAGTATAAGACCCTCCATATGAGCCACCATAGCCCCCAGTAGTGCCATAACGAAGCAGGCGGTCAGCAGTCTTGAAGCGAGGACTGGAAGATGACTGCTCCACGTAGACCAGCTGTTTGACATACTCCTTCCCCACAGGACTGTACTCCAGACTTTGGGTCTTTTCTGGACACTTTTGCCTGGTCAGAACCAGCTGGCCATAGGGCGACTGGCCCTGTTTGGGGGAGTGATAGAGGGGGGCTGAAGACTTGCGAGCTGGTGACTTGCCAGTACCATAGAAAGAGGAGGAGTCAGAGAGCTGCATGTCAGTGGGAGGCTCCTCGTAGATAGGAGGGGGCTGGTACTCCGATGGCGGCTCCTCATACAGTGGGGGTTCATAGGCATAGCGAGGCGAGGGAGGTTGGGAATCAGCTGAGGAGCGGCGGTGGGTGCCGGTTCCACCAAGCTCAGCGCGCTTCAAGAAGGGCGACTGACGGCGATCGGAATAGAGAATGGGGGAGCCATCAGGCTCTGAGGGTGGGTTTCCTCCAGAGGAGCGTCTTGTTCGTGAGGTGGTGCCCCCTCCAGAAGGAGCACAGGGGGTAGGGGGGTCACAGGGGGAGTAACCATTTCCTTGGTGGGCCAAAAAACTGGGCTCTCTGTCTGTCACCTTGATCAGCATTCGCTCCTTGGTACCAGTGTTCCACCTGAACGGAGAGGTTCTGGAGAAGAGAGGAGATATTTGATTAAAGCAAGAAGCTTCGTATAGCGCAGTGTGCTTTTCATGCTTCCGACATGTTTTCTACATGTCTGGTACATCTGCCCTTCATGTTATCTTAACGGGTCACACTCCTGCTCAGGACAGAGTACCGCTTAAAACTGTGTCAGTGTCTCACGTTAATTATTTAGCGTCTGTCTCAGTCAGTCACTTCATCTCAACATAGTTTAATTATGATGAGGAATAGCTTTGCACTTCTCATAATACCATTTAAGATGTCTGAAGATGCTGAACCCTGAATTGTCCCCAGAAAACAATTTTAAAAAATGTGGCAAATAGATGCATTGTATGAATGTGTGAGAATGGGTGAATGGCAAACTGTAGTGTCAAGAGCTTTGAGTGGTCATCAAGGCTAGAAAGGTATTTAAGTACAACCCATTTGTTGGCTTTGTGGACTTTTGAGTTTGTCTTTTTTTTTTTTTGACAAACTGATTGAGTTGTTTGATGCCTAAATTGTGTTCAGTTGAGGTGTAAATAGTTGTGTTAAGCTGAGCTTCTACCAATTCTGACAAGGTAGGTAGGTAGGTAGGTAAGGTAGTCCATACAGTAGAAATTATTTCCTATAACTTATATGTTTGTCATTTCCATTTGGCCATTAGTGGGTTTAATTAACTAAGCAAATGCACATATCCCTAGATGGCAACGGACATCCCTAAAACAAACTACAAGAGATTATCTATCGTCCTGTCCTCCTATCCCCTCTACTGCCAGCCATTTCTGTCTGCCTCCATCTCTCCATTTGTCCCTCCCTCACTCCCTTAATGGGATCCCATGTGTGTCTGTGTGTGTGCGTGTGTGTGTAGACTGAGCTGGGTAGAGGTCAATAGCTCCCATCTGTCAGAGAGGAAGCTGTGTGGTCTATGACAAACTGCCTGTCCTGCTTTCATTCACCGCTCTAGAGAGCATCTCCAGCCATACTCTCAAGTTCATCTTGTCGTTCCAGAAGCCTTTTCACAACTGCCTCCTGTTGATTTAACACTTTTAATGGGAATGTTTGGTTGGTAGCAAATATCCTGACTGATCACTACCATTAAAGGCCAAAGGGTTAGGCTTTTAATATCTCTGGTAACCTCTGACCTTATATTTTGCACCATCTTCAGGGAAATACTTCTGAAAAATCAACCCAATTAACTGAACGCATTCATGCAAACCAGAGGGATCTTCCTCACACATCATAAGTATACGACTCAAACTCATCAGGTAGTAAACAGGTCATTGGAGTTGTAGGTAAAATAGCTGTGTTAGTCCAACAACTGTGCATCACCAGACTCCTCACTGTCCAACACCCACTCACACATAGGGGCTGTAATTGTCTGCAAGAGCAGTGATTAGCTGTTGATGATAAAGTACTGAATAGAACAGTTATGGCACTTGCACACTGTGTACTGTGTGTAGTCAAACCGTTTGTGTGTATGTGTTCTCCCACTGAAGTACTGAAGGCATTTACAGGACACAGTGACCCCTAGTCAGACATATCCACCAATCACCGCTGACTGCAGCAGATTAGAGCAATCCAGCAAACTGAGACTAGTTAGACAGAGGGGAGGGGGTGATGCTGAGGTTGATACAGAGACAAAGTGAGATTATAGAGAGGTGAGAGGGGTGAATGAGAAAGGCAAAAAGAGGGAAAGAAAAAGAGACAGGTTGATGACATAAAGAGATGGAGAGGAACTGGCACATCAAAGTGGCACAGAGGTTCAGGGGCCAGGGCAATTCAGTTGGTTATAGTAAGATACAAAGCAACGAAAAATGTGTGCGATCTATAAGGTTATATAATACTATAACTGGGAGCAAGGTTATATAATTGTGTGATAAAGTGCATATGCGTGTATGTGTTACTAAATATGCTTTCATGCATGACCAAAATCTGGAGAGTTGGAGTTTCTTTGGAGTTGTATGTGTCCAAGTAGATTTTAGTAAAGGCGTCTGGACTTTCTCCACCTGGTACCCTATATCAAACCAGGGGATCCTCCACAGGATGCACTCATGAAGACAACTGCAGAGAAAGTCCAGACCCGTTTCTGGGTGGGTTCATCTGAAACTATTTATCATAATCTTTAGTCACTGTTTGGGATTATGGTTCTGAACTGACATAATATGGGACTTTCACCACATATTACTGTCTGACATCAACACACCAACATCCTTACCTGTCTGCCTCCTCTCTGTTCCCCTGTTTTTCAGACAGCTCCTGATCCAGGGAAGAGGAAGTGCTTCCCTCTCGGCTGACCCCACTGTTCCGTCCTGGGCTGTTGTCTGCTGATGCTCGCCCCCCCCCTCCTCCTCCAGCAGGTCGGGGGTTGGTAGCATCAGTGTGCTGCTTTAGAGTCTGCAGCTTTGCCAGAGGGATGATGTCACAGGCCTGGGGTCGATGCCAAACCGTGCGCTGGGTGGAGGCATTGTAATAGTAGAAGCGCGAGGTATTGGGGTCAAATAGCTCCCACCACTGATTCTCGCCGGTCCGCTTGATGCATACCCCCTGTGGAGGGTCCCAGACACACTCACCCGTCAGCAGGTTGGCATACATGCGCTCCCGCGTGCGCGGCTCGATGATCTCCACCCACTCCAACCTGCAGGTGAAGAATGACATTTTAGAAAATTGGTTGTGAAATAAACTGAAAGTGACGTCTGACTGCTGGATGTTCACCTCTGCCTGCCTCTCCTCTTGTTCTGCTACAAAAGGGTCACCAAAACCACAGCCATAAGGGCAAACTGGGCAATTGTCTAGCAGCACTTTGGCAAGAGTGGGGAAATTGAATGCGAATTGCTGAATGTGTCGATCACACTGCACCTGCAGCAGCATGTCAGCATTGCCACTTTCTTGTCCCCAAAATATATGCATTTAGTTTACAGGTGTACATATTTTTCTGTCAAGTTTCTTTTTCATAGATGTGTACACGACAGTTGTACAGAAATGAGGCCCCAGACTGACAAATTGACCCACTGATCCCCTCAGACCTCAAACACTCTATATCATCTTTCTCTGGAGGAGGAGAAAGATGAGGGGTGCCAGCATTTAACATATTTCTGAACAGTTGATGTATCACACAGGAACTAAAGTGCAACCTGCATCTAACTTTCTGTTCTATAAGAGGCAATTAGGGGTTTCCGCTCAGCCATAGCAGTCCGATGAAGGAAGTGGATCTGTAAACTGTGTGCTGATCACTTTACTTTGTAGATGGTCAATATATTCAAACACTCAAATGACTGAAAAATACATAAATTATATATTATATATTACTTACAATCACATTTTGGTAATTTCCTCTTTTTCTTGTCCTTTTGCTTGTGATTCAAGACTTGTTTGTCACTGTGTTCAGCTCCCTGGGTATCATCTCTGCTCTTTAAACTGCAAGGCCACAGTTAGGTATTGAGCTAGCTACTGTGTGAGATTGTGTGAGAGTGAAAAGAGGAGAAAAAGAAATGGCACATCAGCTGTCAGTGTGAATGTTTGTCAAATTGAGCAGAACGGGCTGGTTAAATGGACAATCCACAGCGGAGATAGTAGGATTAATTGGCTATAATTGGTGGATGTGTTGGTGTTCCAAATGACCCAGTTTAGCTGGAGACCCTGCAGAGACAAGCTCTGTACCACTGTTAGTGTACACTCTAAAAGCCATTAATACAACTTTCATAATAGTTCAAAAGGCTTTTTTTTTTCAAAAATATAATGCCCAGCAAACAAAAATTCTGGTTCAGAAAATTCCTTTGTTTTGAGGTCAAGGTGTGGTATGTTTTAGGTAAGTGTAGGTACAGTAGAACCATGGTTACTAAAAAAAATTACAAAATAAGATCTTAAATAAATGAATACAAATTTATTCCAGAAAAACAAATTCCACTGAGGTGCAGGCTATAGAATATTAACTGTACTTCAACTGCACTGCCAAAAGTCACAAATCATGATTGGCATCAAAGTTCCAACATTATGTACGAGGTGTATCAACCTCTGTTTTTAACCCTTGACTAGAGAAGGGAAAAACTACCAAAATCAATTATATTCGTCTGTACAGTCTGGGGGTGCTGTCACTCACAGTTAATTCAATAACATTTGCCTTCGTCCATGGAGAGGTTTCACAAACAAGTGCGCCGTAATGAGCAACCAGTGTATGGCACAGATATCAGCCATGGAGGGCCCATGAAGTCACCATGCTGTGAGCCACAAGGACAGCCTCTACAATGAGAGTGCACAAGGGATCCACAGGCCAAGTATAAAGGTCATCAGACTAATAGACAGATCTCAGCTCTGAAATGGGCCGAACTTAATTACAGAACTTAATTACCCATTAATTATACACTTCATTATGGGTAAAGGGAAGACTGCGTTCAAAGGTACACAAGTAAGCATGTGAAACAGGGAACGGCAGTCCTGAGGCTGACTGTGCCAAACGCTCCTCCACTCGCTTCTTAAAAAGGTCAGTTTGCACAGTTTGCAGTTTTCTCTCACTGACATCAGTGCAACACTGTTGCTAGGAGACGAGAGAGCAGCCCAACAACACTTTAGAGGGTTTGAATAGGATGAGGGCCTTGGATGAGAACAGAGGGACAGATGAGGGGGGTGTGGAGATAGACAGAAGGGCAAGGGTTATTTAAAATGAAAATAGCAGAAAGAATTGTTTATATATACTTAATTATATATAGTGCTTTTAGTGGTCATTATTTTTAGGATGATCGCACATATTGCATATTAGCACCTTAAGAAGCCTATTTTACTGTTACTGGGCTTATGACGCATCATCCCTATAACATATAATTTTGCCAGCGCCATTTAAAACTCAGGGGCTGTGTGACAGGGCAGGCAGGAATACACACGCGCACACACACACTAACCTCAGCAGGCATCACGGGATACACCAGCTGTTAGCATGTGCTCACAGCATGTACAGTAAAGACCCAATCAAATAAATGCCCAGCATTACACATTTTTCTTTTTCACTTTCATAGTTAAACAGCTTTATCCAGCATGTGGCTGCTGAAATCTATTTTTAGCAAATACACTTGCCATCTAATTTTAGCTCATTGTCCGTCTTTCAGCAGACAGGCTCTGGACTTCACTGTGAAACTGCAGCAGCTCTGCTGTAATGGTCAACTAAAATGCATGCAGTAAGACTGTGAAGACTTATCCATGAAGTGAACTAAAGAGACAGCTTCTCTGATTCCAGCTTTACATTTGTGAGGCTTTGCTGCTCCTCTGTAAATCAATCCACATTCACTCACACTAGATACAATTCTTATGTAATTAAATTAAAAAAAACTTTTTCAAGGACAAAGTAGATGACCTGCGATTTTCTCTTATTAAACTCAAAAAGAACAGTGGTTTGACCATTAACTAATGATATAGCCATTTTAGCTGACAGTGAAACTTTCAATTCTCACCAGAAACACATTTACAGGACTGCCTTCTTTCACTTACCTAATATCTCTATAAAAAATGAGACATAATACATCAGATGCAGAAGAATGTGGCCTTTGTTAAATTCAGACTTGATTATTTTCATTTCTCAGAGGAGGAACTAATGGCCCACTGGTCCAGTTTAAAAATAAAATTCAAGCTACATGCTATTTCTCACATGCTATCCCTCAATAGACAAAGACAGCAATGTCATAAATGGGATTCTGATGAGCCTTTAAACTAGAGCCATATTTCACAGCAATAGTTAAATAAGATCTACTATCGGACATAATCCAGACATGATGGTAGCCACTGATCGGTCGGGAGGAGGGTGGAGAGTGACCCAGGTCTATCTACATATCCTCAGAATTAGCTCCACAATCATGTCCAGTGAGTTTGAATGTAAAAGTGCTACTCTGTCTCCTGGGCCCTCTGCAGTGTTCAATATTGGCTCCTCTATGTCTCTTGGCCACAGGCCCAGCTCATTACAGCTGACGAGGGTTTATTACACACTGACATCAACCGACATGACTCATCCCTCAAGTTGAGATATTAGAAGCCTGGAAGCATGTCGTAGGACTGGGCAGCTGTTGGGATTTTGTTGCTAATGGTGCGTTCACACCCAACGCAACAAGAATTTTCACGGGATCATTATTTGTGTTACTCTAGCAAAATTGTGTGAAAAATGAGCTCCGGATGAGCCAGGAGTCCAGTGAGTCTCATTGTATCACATTATGTTTTTTTGCCCAAAATCAAAATCAAAAACTTGAGCAGTTGCAAATTATGCATATTTTGTATGCAATATCGAGGTGCAGGTGTAAGTGCTGAACACTATAATACTGTTCTCAATTTCCCTTAATAATTGGATAGTTTTAAATACAATTTGAAATGTGATTACTGTGCAAGAGAAAAAAATATATAAGAACAGAATTGTTAATGCTAGAAACTGCTGAGCTGGTGAAAATGCTACAGGGAGTAGGATTGATTATAATAGGGATGGGTGATTCCTAACATGTAGACTGTCGTATCAGTCAATATGTAGAAGGTTGTGTGGCTCACTATGGGTGGGTAAATCTGTGCATTGAAGGATGTTGAAAAAAGTTTTGTTGTTGTTTGGCTGATAGAGGGCATAATATGAGGAAGATCCATGTAGGAACATCTCCTGATGGACTGTGATTTAAACAATTACGAATCCTAAGCATTGTTTTGTAAATGAGCCCCCTCTGCCAAAGCAGCGGTGGTTAAAATTGCTAAAACCTGCTAAAACAATGAACAGTTGAATGAGTTGAAAACATACAGTAAGTCCATTATGTTCAGTCACAGCATTTATGTAGAGTCGTCAGCCTCCAGTGGTTGTTCATCTATTCCAGCCAGATGATGATTCAAAGCATCATTATTGTCAATATCATTGGCTCTTTGTGTTGTCTGTCAAAACATGGATGGAATAGAATGACTTGTCCTATGTCCCCTTATATTTCTGTCTTGGGAAAAGTTATATTAATTGCTCTCTCTATATTGTTTTATCATCCCACCCCATGTTGTAATGATATTGTGGGAATATGAATGATAATAATGCAATAGTTGATAGCATAAATACAGACAGAGCATGATAATATATATGATGGTATTTCAATGTGAAACATATATTAGGTATGATTATTATTATTATTAGCCTCTCAGAGGAGATTTGCTGTTTAACTTTGTTTTATATGATTAAAGCACCTTCAGCTCACTGGGACTTTTAGTTGTTTGAAAGACAAGAGGATTAATTGATTTGTCAAATTAATAGCCTGCAGATTTACTGATTATAAAAACAATTGTTTCCTTCCTCCTTTTGTCCTCTCTGTGTTGCTGCAGTCTTTCGTGTGCCACAACCAGTGGGTTTGTCTTTTTTGCCCTTGTCCTTCTCTCCTTCATCTTTTCTGCTCTGCTAAGCAGCGTTGAGCAGACCAGGACTCTGTGATTCTAATCAAGATTAAATTGTGCAATCTGTGTGTTAGTGTGTGTATGTGTGTGTGAGAGAGAGAAGACAGTATAGAAGAGAGGGACAAAAAAGCTTATATATGTGCAACCTATGGAGTTTTTTTTCTTCTCTTTAATCAAGAGCTTGGTCTTTCAGTTTAAGCTATTAGATATCCGACCATTACACCCATTACAAGTTGAGGAATGCTCCCAGCTCCATCTTTGGATGAAGTCAACACGTAAGAAATGTCTTGTATCATCATTCAAACATAGTATCCAATGTGTATATTGATTTTCAGATGATATTCATCTTCGCTATTTTGGCATCAGTATGCTCCATCATCATGTTGCATGGGCCTGTGAGTGAAGTGAGGTAGGAGGTAACAGAGATAGAGGGGCAGGGATGGAAGGAGGACATGAAGATGCAGGATATGGAGGGGGGTTACATGATTGAACAGAAAGAGGTTGGGGGAGATGGGATAAGAATGGAGATGGAGGGCACGAGGGTGGGAAAGCAACCGGTGTTTACAGATGAATGAAGAAGGCGGCAGGACACTAGGTAGGAGGGAAAATAAAAGACAATGGATGAAAGACATGTTTAATCTCAGGTATCTGAGGTCAGTTTGCATATTATGCAGATGTTATAACAGAAGGGGTATTTATTTGTGTTTTTATGTTATCCTTGTCAAATAAATGTTAGGAAAATGTGAAAAATGCTGCATTCAATCATTTAAGACTTAAGTTCTGTCACAATCTATGCAACAATATTCTGTTGAAAGAGATCATCATTTAATTCCTCCCCCAGACAAAGCTGAAATCGTGAACAAGCTCGGGCCTTTCTTATCTAAACTTAGGAACTAATACCAGTATCATGATGCACTGATGGGGTTGTTGATGTGGACGTTTTAATAACATGTATCATGCAACCATGGAGGGGCAGAAATAAACACTTGATTCTCCTGCAGCTGAGGTTAGTAGGTCATATCTGACTTTGGGAACAAAACCAATTACTACTATAGTAATGCGAATTCATGTTAATTCAGTGAAGTGTGATATGAAGAGGCCACATAAACAAGAAGAGCTTCTTTGATTGAATCCAGCAGATGGAGCTTTGCTTCACATGGATCAAGAGAATGAGATCTAGACCTGATCTGAGACCAGTGGTGTCATTGTTCCCTATGGCAACAGCAGCAGGAGAGGAGAGAAGAGGAGTTGGTCAACTCTCTCTCATTCTTCTCTTTAAGGATTTATTTTAGAAACTAAAGGCTTTCAGTGAGACAATAGAGGCCCCTCCCCCTCCATCTGGTCAATCCGCAGACACACACAACTGAGATTCCTGCCACTGTTTCCACCACTCTGCAAACCAAGAGAGAAATCTCCAGAGAAATTCTCATACACACAGTTCACCAGACACATTTTGGACACAGCAAAAAGTAATTCCTTTTTTGTAGTTTTTTAAATGATCCCTAATAATTACCATTTGTGCCAGTATTCAATGCTTTGTCCATTTTGCCCAAGAAAATGACAGAGAAAGTCCAGACCCCATTGTGCACATATTCTCCCCTGGTCATGTCTAAATTCTGCTTTTAAAATGAAAATTGTCATTCTCATTCTTTTAACTACTATCTTGTTCTATGGACCAACAAATCATTAAGTAAAACATATTTAACAGATGAACTAACTTTGTTGCAGCCCTTGGGTAAATTGGGAAGATTTTTTTTCCATTAACTTCAAGTGACTCATGGGTGGCTCTGTGCTGATGACCTATTGATGGAATCTGTTAGAACTGCTAGGGTTTGTATCAAGCTGTGTGTAACTAAAGCTGCTTTCAGACATTCACTGAACTCAAAAGACCCTCCCTATTTGCTACCGACTTATCCGCCTGACCTCTTAGCATAAAGTCTGTAGAAATCCAGGAGAAGTCAATGTGTGAACACAGCAGGGGACCCCCTGCCAGATTTACCACGGCTAAGTTGGGGGGGTTGATTGCACTTCTAACAGACAACAAGATACAAAAATGAAATAATCTCATGCATGTAAGAAATGCAGAGTGTGGGGTGACTCTATGGCCTATTCTCCAGATTTTACCTGCAGGTCATGTGTGAAAACACCTTGAGAAACAAGTCAGCACCACGACTGCAGACTGCAACAGTGACCATAACATGGCACTGATTACAAGTTGGATCCAATGTTTTCAATATTAAATAAATCAAATACTACATTCACTTATGTTGCAACATAATCCAATTGTAAACTGCCTCCTTTAGTGCTGATATGTCCATTAATGAACACAGCTGTCAGAGGAAAACTGACACAAGAGTGTGCACATGCCAAGTGCACATTTGCAATGCAGCCTCTCTCTACACCACCCCAGGGCTCTGGAGGTGCGATTCCCCATCTATAAGACCACCTGCTCCCTCACTCAACCAGCTGGTTAGTTGCACGAAGAAGCAAAGATGGAACTTAACTCACAGAACACTGTCACAGTGTTACACTGAATATTATCTGTGACGAAAGTTTGGTGTTGTATGTATGAGGATTCTTTGGGTGTCTCATTGCATATCCACTAGTACCTCAGATTTCCTACACTATTCTTTATCATTTGATATACTTACGTTCTTTCACAGGATACAGATGCAAGCAGAAAATTTGTCATGGTAAGGATGATGATAAGGAAAGGGATAACAGTTGATGTTGAAAGAAGCAGGGACATATTCCTGATTTCTATGCTTGAGAATTACAACAAGTACCACGAAATGAAATGGTTCATTATGTGGATATGAAATCTCTATTGGGACTGTACTACTTAAGTGCACTTAGATATGTCAGAGACATTTTATAACGATATTTGATTATGGTTTAGTTAAAAGCCTGCTCCTCTTTAAAGCTGATATAAATGCAAAATTCTTTTCTTCTTAATTGTCCCATTTCCAACCAAACTGGACTGTGTCTAATTGCCTAACCCCAACAGGAAGCAGTGCTGTTTGCATTCAACTAAAAAAGTAACCAGTAAGAGATTCTACTACCATTTGTGACTCTTGTCTTCTAAGTGATCCCTACACTCCCAGGTCAATGTTTCCAGTTGCCCAAAGACAACATTGTCTCTGGTAACATACAGTATCATCAGGGTCTGTAATTGGAAATGTCAAGGCTTTACTTTAGCAGGCCCTGTGGATTGGAGTCTCCACTGACAACTGTGACAGGGCATCAGGGCATTAGTCAAACACACACAGGCCCGATTGTGCCATCTGCTATTACACTGCAGCATGCAGACGGTGAATTATGGAACAAGGAGGAGAAGGCCTTAATGGAATGAATGGAATAGTAAAACAGGCGTGATGTCAAGTCAGGGTACCTTATCAACGTAATGGTGCAACTACTGCTGCCATCACACCCTGCTCCTCCCCTTTTCCACACACATGCTAAGCACTAAACACACACATACAAATAGATACATGCATGCAAAGTCAACTCTGTAAATCGAACCAAACATTCATAGCTGCTCTTTCCAATTTCAATGTTACCTCACCTTCACCTACTAAACATGAAAAATAACCTGTGGTAGATTTTAGTTGTCATAAAAACTCCAAGGGTGCTTGGTTTGTTCCTTCTGAACAACTGCAAAAAACAAAGAAAGAGAACCACCTTGATGTAAATATAAAGGGCCTTTTCTTGGTTAAAGAAAAATGCATTCATACAATTTAGATGAAACAAACTAGTGTAAACGTCATGAAGATTATTTTACATTAAACTGTGCCAATAGATCCCTTTCAAGGCAATTACAGCATCATAAAAAGCTCAGAACATTAATATGTGCTGCCCATCTTTCACAGCTGTGAGGCCGGAAGCTGCCCTCTCAACTGCGGCCAGGCAGGTGGTTGATGCTGGCAGCTTGGAGACATCTTGAATCTGTCTGTGTGGCATGCTAGCACATGCCCCCTTGTCTGCCTGCCCAAAAGGCAAGTAAACTCTTCTCTCTCCTTCCCCTCATTATATTATCCTGCTAAGTATTCCCTGCGGCTGCCAGCTGTGAAATCCAGTGAATTAAAACAAGCGCAGTGGGTTTAGTCCCCCTCAGGATGGATACAGTGAAAAAGTCTCGGGGGCTGCTAATGCTGTGAGGCTGTGATTGCTTCAGGTCACACATGACAACATCATTATGTGGCCCAACACTAATGTCCTCCTTAGAGGAGACAGAGAAATGACACGACACAGTAAGAGTGTGACATCATACACACAATCAAAAACATTCAATTCAAGGACAAACACGGACAGTTACATGCTGATGTGATTGGGTCCCAACAACCTATGTTGTCACAACTGCTGGACAATAACCTTGAAATGTATAACTTGTGTCATGATGTAGGCCAGTGACTACTCAGAAAGGGTTATTTATGTCATTTTTTCAGTTACCTGCATTAATTTATAGGCATTTGTATTGTTGTTGATTTCAAATTTTAATTTGATGTGGCTTTAGTTTCTACCTCTTCCAGTTTAATCCAAGAATCTGAACAATTGGTATCTACTTGTCAAGCACATGAAGTGCTGCTATTTTGTCTCATTTCATCAGCTTTCACCACCCCCACCCACACACTTGTATAGTACTGTGTATGTTCCTGCACCAGTGGTGGTGGTGGTGGAGTCTCTGAGGAGCGTCCATGATCTGGTAGGGTGCTCTGGACCTCTCAACACCCACACACTAAAAATAGCTGCAACAGCAACAGAAGGAGCAGTGTGTTCAAACACACACAGAGAAAGACTGCATCCTGACAGTAGCTCTGGCAAGCCAGTTCTAGTCAAAAACTGTACGAGGTGTGCAAGCTTTATTTCTAAATTCTGCCATTTCTTGACCAATCCTCCTAACTACTGATATCTATGAGCTTAATGAGCTGTATGTTCAGATAAGTACTACTATCATTTAAGTGTTAGTAAGTGTTAAATATGACCAGTTTCAATAATGGCATGATAGTTTCCAATGTTAAAATATTGGTGATACGATGATAGCTAAAATGATTTGTTGAAAACTGATACTTACTAACAGAGGGCAGAAAAGGCACGTGCAAGAGAAGACCTCATGTCATTTTGTATGGAATAGGTAAAAGGGGTAGATCCAGAAATATTATCACTATTGGGTATTGTTCTGCATTTTTTCAGTCTCACAGGAAATAATGTTTGGATTTTGATGTAAAAAATGAGTGTGTGAGTGTGTGTGTGTGTGTGTAGGTGTGATGCAGTGAATTATGCTGGAGGCTCAAAAGCACAGGGATATGGTCTCCTAGCAACCATGGCCTTCACAATTCCATGACCCTTGGGTGCTACACACGTGTTGTGTGTCTGTAAGTAGAATACCTGCTATAAAACAGTATATTCTCTGACGTCACACAAACAGGCATTAGTGATGCATGGATTGACATGATATGAGTCAATTATTCTCACAGGCTCTTTGCTAAAGCTGCAGTGTAAACAAGGATTGATTGAAGCAATACTGTACTTTAGTTGACCAATCAGCAAACAACAATGAGAAGTCCAAACAACACCGAGTCACTGAGTACTTAATCTTAAGTAATGAGAGGTGAAGAACCAAAACCAGAAGGGATTCTGGGTATGAAGAGATGGAAGGGAAGCCTGATAGCCAGTGGTGCTGAGGCCTGGAAAGCATAGCAGTCAATCCAGAAAGCATCAAATGTAGCAGTTTTAACTTTACATAATCTATCAATTACCAAAGTAGCTTCCAATTATTAGCATCATTCACAATACCCAGCCCAGCTAAAACATTTCTTGAATGGGAGCACAAAACTGCACCCCTCACTTCCCCTCACCCCTCATCTGTAGCCAATTAGGTTTTGCCCTCATTTTCTGCCATCACGGCGAGGGCAGCCCACTGTTAAAAGGGGCGCCCTAGCATAGTAAACATAGAAAAATAATAAATATATTGTAAAGGTTAATACTGTCAAGGAGCCATTAGCAATCGCAATCACACTTTCTTCCCTTGGGACCATTCCATGCTGCCATGCTCTGCATATATACCCACACCCACAACATGAGAGACGTGGGGCCTGGAGAGGAACAATATAATGGTCAAAGGTTGAGGACTTCATACAAAACTGTGGGTGTATTTACAAAATGTATGTCCCACTCCAGCTTTCTGTCTCACATTCAACACTAACCCCAACCTTCCAACGCCCAGCAGCAATAATGGCTAACAGAATGTTTCATTTTCACAGGCTGACAACATCGTGTGTGTCATTCCTGCCTAACTTTGATTAGTTCTTCAACAGTGGCATGGCTAATTAAAAGTGTCTCCTGCTTGTTAGTCCCACATTCCCACCAACCCTCTACAGAGAAACATGCAAACTCCACACAGAAAGGCCCTGCTGGCCCTGAATCCAGGACCTTCTTACTGTGAGGCAGCAGTGCTCACCACTGCTCCACTGTGCAGCGCAACTTGAGTATTATACAATACAATGTCAGTGTGTATGTGTGGTGTGGCATGCACATGGCAAACCTAATAGAGCTGTTAGCTGCAGCTGAGGTCACATTCAACCCTTTCTGCCACATATCACCCAACACCCCCCAACAAAACAAATCAATATCCATTCACTGACAAGGGTCCATTCACGGACCCTGTGGTGTTTAAAAAAACAGTGAGATGAATCAATGCATCATTTCTGCCATATATTACATAGACACATGTGTGCACTGCAATACTGAGGAGAGCAGCCACGTGATCCACAGCAGTTGCCACGGGAAAATAATTCAGACTGCGTCAAAGTGATAACAAGTGTTACTGAAAGTGTTCAAGCCCTGTTAGAAAGTTCCCCCTTGTCCACATTCCAGCTAGCAAGTTGCACCAGTCCTTTATGAACCTACGATATGTACTGTACAGTATGTCCCTAGTGTGAGCATGGTCTCCAAGGTGGAGACATTGTTAGTACCAGCAGGGAATCAAGCCCTCTCTGTAAACAATATGGTAGTAATACATTATAATGAATTTTGAAAAAACATACATTTAAATATTATAATCATACAATACAAAAATGGTGCAGTTTCGCTATTATTGTTTTTATTTATTTTTGTAGGAAAGTCACAGTTATAGTTAACTAGGGTTGAATAAAACCAAATAGAAAAGCAGTTTTTTGTTTGTTGTTTCCACTCTTCCAAAAACATGCGACACTGTGACTTCAGAACAGATTAGAGTCATAAAGAATATGTTCAAAGAGAGGAAGAGCAAGGAGTCCTGTAGCAGATGGTGTGGTCCCCACAGAGACCTGGTCTCAGCACCATGGAGTCAGTTTGGGGTCAAACGAGGAGACGGAGGACAATGAGACAGACTGAATCCACAGAACAACTGTGGCAGATTCTCCACGACATGTAGAACACACTCCTGCCCACTGCCCAGTGACGCAATATAAGATATTTGCCATTTCCTACACACAAATGATGAATACAAATAATAATTTTGGAATGTATGCTTATTTATGTTTGTAGTGCCCTCAATTATATTATAATATGCACAAGTGCAAATAAAAGGGTGATAAATTAAAATACAAACTACAGCTGACGATGCCATCCTATTGTGATACCGCCCCCCCGCCCCTCCATAGACATTTGGGCTGACACTGACTGGCTGACTATTCATTAGAGACTTTAATGATTCCATTAGGAAAATGAGAGATGACATATTTGCAGTATTTTTATCCTTCCATCTTGTGTCTGTGCACTGTGGTAAATAGAAGAGCTTAGAGTGGCTCTGCTGATGAAATATATCAGTGATGGATCAAGCATTCAGTTACCACAATGTCAACAAAATGGCTTATGTCACCAATTCTCAATCGATTCTCTTTTAAATTCCTAAATATTGATTCCTACATCCAAAGATCGGCCTTATAACACACACACACACACACATATACGTATATATTTCCCTGTGGTATTATATAAACCAAGGCGATTGCGACCTTCATTTGCAAAGACATGCGCCACAAAACGATGGCTTCAGGAGGCTCATCCATGTAAGAGTGACAAGAAATGATATACAATATTTTCTATAAAAAACTATAAAACCAATGTTCATGGGGCGAAACAATTTGTGAGCTCACAGTGACCTTGACCATAAAACACCTAGATCAAATCCTTTCATCTTTCATGTGAAAGATGTGACATATGTATTTTTGTAGGAGATGGCCCAACAACCTAAACATATGCCTTCTAATTTGTATAGAAATCAAGTCAATTTAATTTAAAACTGACAGAAACTGAATCTGAAAAAGTGTAGGAAGAAGCTGCCTGCAGTGAAAAAACATCAAAGATCTCAGCATAGTTTCAGAAAAATACCTGGTGTTGTAACTAACACTGGTGTTGAACTGTGGACATCTAACTCTCTAAGAAACACTTATATTTTCCCATATGGTAATCTTTGTTACAGCATTAGCTAAACAAGCCATTCTGAATACAGATTTGTAAGGAGAATAAGTGGTTGGAAATGTAAAACATATACATGTACACACATGAATCATGAATTTGCAAATATAGATATAACAAATTAGCCATGAGGCAGCTGGACTACCACCTCCAAGGTTCGGCAACCTTCAAACAAACACATTTACACTATAATCCTATTAGAGCGAGAAAAGTGCTCTCACTCTCTCACTTGATCTCTTCATCTGTCAATACCCCTCTATCTCATCAGCCCTTCCCCTCTCCCTCCACTGTCTGTCAATGCCATTCAATAGGATCCTCACTCTCATACATTAATTCAGACAGGCTCCACTGCGGTTGCAAGCAAACCAAGGCAACAATAATATCTATATTTGAAGAACCCGAGATCACAGTTAATCTAAAGGCACCAAGTGTTGGAGGGCACATGTTTGTCTAAATATGATGTTCTCACTGACAGCTAAGGCTCAGGAGGTAAAGAGGGTTGGGTGATCATGTGATCATATGGGTGATCATTGTACTACAATTCTCACTGCTAATCTTACTGTGCTGCTGTTCTCCAGTTTGCTAGGGTCTTGTTCTTCTCTGCAAACCTGCTTTCTCTTGCCTGTGCTACACTGAGCCAAGCAGGACGATTCCCCTTCACAATAACCAGTGTCCATTTTGTGATTAAGCACAGACAGGACCTGTATTTGCAGTAACGTGAGATGGCCAGCCAGTTAGGACTGAGATTAATTGAATTACAATTCCGATTACAGTTCCAACAATTATGGAAACAGATCAATCGAGATGATATGATTATTAGCCTGCGTTTCTTTCTGCAATGAGTCTCTGTTATTCACAGAGATTAACAGTGGCTTATCAGTCACAGCAAGTCCAGTCGGTCAAAAAGTTCTGTTTGTACTTACTACACGGCACAGGAGATATCAGCGGTTAGATGCTACATTATTGCTTCCCCCTCAACACGGTCCTGTAGAATACCTGACCTCTTTATGTCTTCAAGCAAGAGATGCTGGCGACAACATGAGTAAATGTGATAGATATGGCAGCAGCTTGGTTTCTCGAGCATGATGATATTAATATTTCAACCATGTGCTGCTGGCACAACACACATGCTCGGTGCCCCACCCTACAGGTTGGATCAAATGTCAAACTGACTGCCAGACACAGAGACATGTGCATGGAGGACTTGTCACACAGTTTGATAGATCCTGGCTCAGCACTGATCATCAAACCACTTAGGAGCAGTGCTGTTAAAGAGCATCTGACCTCAGTATTCATTTTATTCTTCTAAAGACACTTTCACTGCAAACACAAAGAGCTGAAAAGGAATTCCTGAGGAGCGTCTGTGATTATAATAGTGACACTGCTCAACATTCATGCTGAGAGAACAAGTGATCTTCATTCACGGTGCCTCAACAGACTCTGACGGAGTGCAGCTTTGACAAATTTTGACACCTTAGTTTAGTGCCTCTGATTAGACTGACACTGCATTAACCTCCACAATTCATATGCCCAATTTGAGTGCTAAGATCTGATTGATTTGACAGTTCTTGAAAGGCTTATTCTGGGTTTTGAGGATTAAAGGTGCCATCATGTGTTTAGACCTTTGAATTTTTTAGTCAGAAATAATGGTCATGCTTTCTTCCATTAATAAGTCACAGCTTTGTGTTCATGTAAAATTCTGCTCAGTAACAAAGGCCAAAGTGTGTAGCAGATAGTCACACTGAACTCTGCTGTAAAAGGCTGAAATAACTTGTTTTTACATTCTTGCCATTTTTTTCTACTATGCATCAAAGTCACTGAGTAACATGTACCATGTAATATGGATGCCTACTGGCAAGTTTAGCTGGGATTGGCACAACAGAACTAACAACTGTTTCCATGGCTACAGCTGGTTAAAAAGGTAGCCTTGTGTTAGGGGCGTGGCATGCTGGTGCATGCTCTTAGCAGCAAATAAATCAAACAAGAGCAGGCCAGCTGACCAATTAGAGTAGACTGGGCTATTTCTGAACGTTTCAGATAGAGGATGAAAAGAGGTGCTGCAGCACTGAGTGATGAGACGAGATGTAATGATGAGATGATGAGATGTAATGTCTAAACAAAACAACCTTGTTTCCTAGAAACTAGGTTCACTTACAACTAATATGTGAAATCAAATGTATTTTAAGTGATACCCACTGCCAAACATAATGAGGAGATGTTTCTAATTAATGTATCAAGCATGTAATTGCATTTGCCACAACAACCTGGGAAAACAAATTAGCACTCCATAAATGTAATCCTCTGGAGACAGGTTAAGTCTAAACATAGGAGGCTAAAGATGAATTTCGTCCAAATAAAATGAGGGCTGTACTGATTCTTTAACAAATGGTATCTCTCCTTATCAAGGCAAAAATTATAATCACAATTATAATATTGTTATTGGATCACAAATACCCACTGACTTTGGAAACATCATACATTTATCAAGCTATGGTAAAGTAGGAGGATCTATAATGTCTGTCCATTAGAATCATGAAGCAGGGTTAGCAATAATTTTGTTGTATACTGGCATTTATATGGCATTTATATAGCCTGACCTTTTTCAAGGATATTCAGTCATTTCACCAGAAACCACAGACTGCACCATAACCCTACCTATACAGAGACACTGTCTGTGTGAACAGCACATGACCACAACATGGTACAGTACTATAACACAAGGACATTACCAAGTGATTATTCTGATTGAAAAAGAGAAGGCTGATGTTTTGATATTACACTTGTTCTTCTCTTAATCACCCTTCCATGTCAGGGTTAGGTTGCTAAAAGCCCACAGCAACCACCCTGTCAGTGGAAGATGAAAAACACAACCATGTGTACAATGAATCTCTTTGAAATCTTTTGGTTTACCGGAACACAGCCACAAACAAAGCTCAGGTTTCTGGATGAGAGATTTGTGCTAAATCAACCAAGATTCTTCTGTTCATCTTAAGTTGCTAACTGCACTTACTGTTACTATGGCAGTGACGTATACAGGACATTGTCCTGTCTCACAGTGTTAATATCTTCAATTTGTGCCAGCTAACCATTGTTGGTCAACAAAGACAAAATATTCAGTGCACGTGACACACAGACAGCTGAGGGGAGTGGTAGTCCTCTAACCAGAAAGTCAGCAGTTTGATCTCAGTCTTCCCCATCATGCTACTGTGTCCTTGGGCCAGATACTGAACCCTGAATGGCCCCTCGTAGATAAAAAGTGCTGCCTATATATGCACTCTGAATTTGAATGAGTGAATGTGATTGAAGCTTTCCTCAAGACTAGAAATGTGCTATATAAAATACAGACATTTAAGATTTACACAGACGTCCTAGACCCCAACCTCAACCGATATATGAGTATGTTCTCAGTTAAGCCTGAGAACTGAGCGTGGAAAGTGTGACAAGGACCGCCCCTAAGCTTACAGCTACAATTCACTGTTAAAAGAAAACTAAGACAAGCAAATAAAGCAGCAAAGTAAAAGATAAACAGATACAGTCAGGAAAAAAGACTCAGTAGTTTAATGATTTGGATAAAAACACAAATACAAATTTCTCACTGGTTGTCCAGAAAGTGGTTACATGAAAGCCATTATCTCCACCATGGACATTCCGAAGCAGGAAGGTCCGTCCAACCCATGTGATCACCAGACCAAACGCTCATCAGCCATCACTTATTACTGTGAATGATGATTGTGGATTCTGACCCCGCCAGAGGGAGAAGGGGACTTAAGGCTGTGATGTGTCAGATAAAACAGTATTTGTGTAATGCTCCAGAGGCCATGGGGTAGACCTGCAGTAGTGATTTACATGAGGCCCAACAACCCCTGCAACACAAATTTAACAGATATCAATTATTAATTCAGTTGTATGAGCTGGCCTGCTGCTGGAGAGAACCAGCCATTGTCTATATTCCAGATGTGGAATAGTTATATTCCACATCTGGAATATAGTTAATATAGTTATAGTTTTTAAAATACCTTTCTCTCAAACTATCCTTTATGACTCCACAGTGCACAAGGTTAGGGTTTGTTCTCTGGGAGGTAACACAAAACTCAAATCATATAACACATGTTGTAATTGTGTCCTTGGGCAAATTGTGAGTGTTCTGCATCTAATACAATTAAGTAAGCGATCATCAATCCATTAATTTGGACTTTGGTGATGGAAAAAGACATCATATATTACCAAATATTACCAAATATTATCAAATATTGTGTGACAGGTCATGGGCTGCTGCACACGCGGATCGTCCAGACAGGTCACTTGAACCTGAAGGATTGTATGGGAATGTGTTGTGAGGTCTCCCCTCATTAAGACACTTAATGGGAAACCACGAGATCAACCTCACAGTGAATGCACGACGGCTACATGAGGTGGTGTTCACGGGATGGTGCCACACTTCTCCATTTCAAGTGCCTCCTCTCATGGGAGGTGCCTCCATCCATCATATGAGGAGGGAGGATGAGAATATATAACCGGGCGAGGCGAGCATCGACAACCGCGGATAATGGCTCCAACCCCGCTGCTAGCATCCCCGCTAGAGGAGCAGGGTAGCTGCATTCCAGCAAAGAGACGGAGATTTAGACCGACAGGTGCAACAGCAGCATCCTCCTCCTCCTCCTCCTCCTCCTCCTCCAGCCGAGCAGCCTCCTTCCACCGCTCCTGCCACCTCCACTAATGTCAGAGAAAAACGCCCAAGACGACAGCGACCAACCCACAGACCGCGAGCCTCGACTCTTACGTGTGTTCTACATTGTGGAAATTGTTGAAACGAGTGAGCGGGTATGAGCGCAGAGCAGCTAGCAGCTAACAGCCGCTCCAGCGCGGAGAGCAGCCGGAGCGCGGTTAGCCTGGTCGCTGAGCTGGCAGCCTCCCTCCCTCCCCGCGGTGCGAGGTGACACAACAGCGGGCAGAAGGGGCAGCGCAGCCGGTTTCGGTACACTCACCTCTCCGCCATGTTCCCGATGCTCCTCACAGACCGCTCACTGTAAATCCCACTGCGTCTCCCATGTTGCCCACATCACCGTCGCCGCAGTCAACGAGTCACCCACTGCCAGCCCCGCGCGAAGCCCTCAACAATTACACCCACTGCTTCCGGTTTTTACCTTAACAATAAAAGCTGATCGCCGCTTCTGCAAAGGGCGCCCTTCAAATATCTGAATATATCTATTAAATACAACAGCTAGTACTCCAGTTTCATTTCACACTTTTACATTCTTGGAGTAATGTATGGGACTGCTGAGAAATTGTTCGAAAACTCGAAGTATTATCTCAAAAAGCCTCATGTTCAGTACAGTTGATAGCTCGGTAATGTTTAGTACAAGTCAGTAATCACCATACAAAAGACATTAAGTTATGGATCATTATAAATGTAATATTTTAAACGTCAATTCTTTATAATTATTAGAAATGTATTGATCATGTTCTGAATAGTATTTTTCATCCATCTATTTACTGAAAGTTATTCCAAAACGTTTTAATTCCTCTACAACTTACAAAAAGCCACATCAGAAAGTAAAGCCAGCAGAGATTACCTTAACATTTAGCCGTAAAATTATATAATATGCAAACCGCAAATGTTCAGATGTACAGTTTTATTCTGAAGTGAGAGCTTCTGTTCGGATGTTGCTGATTCTATTTGACTTGATGCACAAACGAACGAGCGCAGCCCGATTCAGGTGGAGATGATTTGGTGTTGACTGGAAATGACATTGCATATGAGATTGTTGCGCATGACACACTCACGCACACACGTATGCACACGACATCCGGACACCACAGACCTCGATGATTTTCACCCAGTGCTCCCACAGACACACAGACGCTCCCTCTGACAGCCTACCTGAGGACTGTGTGGAGAGGTTCACCCATGTGACGTCATTATAGTGAGGAGCAGGGACACCTTAATTCAATTTAATTTGTATATCGCCAAATCAAAACATACATTACCTCAAAGCATGCAACATAGACGGTCAAGACCTTCATACAACATACCATTTTTTAAAATCTTAATGACCACTTAAATTGCTTTACACTATCGTTTGCCATTCACACACACACACACACATTCATACAGTGCATCTTTTAGCAGTACTTTGTTGTTCTGGGGGAATTTTGGGTTCAGTGACTTGCCCAAGGACAGTTTGGCATGCAGATGGGATGACTGGGGATGGAACTGCTGACCTTCTGGTTGGAGGACAACTACACTGCCCCTCAGCCACAGCAGTGAAAAACAACATACTTATGTTTAAAATCTACACGGATACGATTGTGTCTGTACTAACACAATTTTTATATGTTTAAACATGATATAATATATTAAACCATTTACTATAGATAATAAATAGCAGACCGAGTGATTCTTATCATGGTTGGTTTGGAAGTGATGTGATCTATTTTTCTGCACCAGGTCAACCCTCCACTACTATAAAGTACTATAGAGAATCAGCTGTTAGTTACTCATGATATTTAAATGTGGGCCAGACATTTGGGCCCACTCTAGCCAGTTTGCTCAAAATAAAAGCATGTCTCAGATTTGCAGACAGAATAACAAGATCTTCAGTCCATGGTTAGAAACAACCTGACTGGTCGTGGTTATGTGATCTTATGAAGAATGTAAGTAAGTGTGGTGTTAACAGCACTTGTGAGTCTGCAGACACATTTTCTCCTGCTTTGGATGCCGCCCAGACTCTTCACGCTGGATCGGTTTACAATTGCCACCTTCTGGTCATTCTGAGCATTGTATTAATGGATATAGTCTCCATATACTTAGCTTTCAGAAGTTTAGATTCAGTTGATGTACATACGGCATAAACCATCAATATTGTATATACAGCATGTACATATAATAATAATAATAATAATAATATTAATAATAATAATAGCTATTATTATTATTAGTAGTAGTAGTAGTAGTAGTAGTAGTAGTAGTAGTAGTAGTTTTAGTATTATAAAAGCCCTAACCCTAACCTAGAGTAACGGTTAGGGCTAGAGTTTGGGTTAGGGTTGGGGTTAGGCTGTAAAGCGTTTTGAGTGGTCAAGACTAGAAAAGCTCTATATATAAAACCATTAAACTAATCTAGACCACTGATGATGGAAGAATATAATTCTATTTCATTCCACCATAATGATATAAAATTATATCAGGTCTCCTTGCCACTCACAGGTTCACTACTGTGAACACAAGAGAAGTGAAGCAGTCCTTGTGAAACAAGTTAGTCAACACGTCTTTTGGATTGACAAGCCAACAAACAAGTCTGACCTGACCCCGTAAACAATCTCGATGTTAATCTGCAAACATTGACAATAAAGGGCTTCTCTTCCATTCTGTTCTACAGCATAGTTGCAGTTTTAGGTACATGTTCAAACAGACTGGGAGAGGCCAGGCAGGAACTACCACCCTGATGGCTAATGGGCGTCCCGTTTACCCACGGGTTACGAGGTCCGCGAATGCAACAGCAGCGCGTGTACTGCCGATCGCCAATATACGCCCCGCCCACCTCTCGCCGAATTTAGCCCGATTGCACCCGAGTCACTTCCGAAGAGGAACTCGTGGTCCCGTTTCATTGGCGGGACGCTCGTCCAATGAGCGGCGGCCATCTGTGCAGGGTTGTCAGCGGTACAAGTTCCCCGGTGACGTCCCCTCGTGTCTTCATCAGCTGAGTGTCCCTCAGGTCGGTCCACTGTCCTCGCCTCTCCGGTCCCGCCAGGAGCCGTCATGAAGCTGCCCGGAGCCGCTCTCGCACTGTTCGCGTCCATAGCTGTGACCATCGACGCCACCATCTACTTGAAGGAGCAGTTTGAGGATGGAGGTGGAGTAGAAGCCGGTCTATGTGTCGTCTTGTTGCTCCGCACGAGTCGTGTTGTGACCGCTGCTGTCTCTCTTAACAACTGATGTGTGACCGTTTTCAGTGATGTTAAAGTTGACCGAGCGTCGTGTGCTCAAACAGACGTGAACTGAAAATCCCCGTGTCGTTTGAAATGTGTTCTAAATCAAGACTGTAAAACGGAACCCTCAAAATGAATTGACGTCATGTTCGTCCAGAACTATTTTCGCTTTCGTATCTTAGGTGAACTCGTCCTCACCCACAGGTGTGTGTGTGTTTATATGTGAACAAACCTCGACGATGCTCTTTACTCGGTCAGAAGAGAAGCTACAGTGCTGTCTGAGGTGACCCCTGAGTTCAGCCACCTAGCGACGGCGTCAATGCGTGGGACACTCTTCCACTCTCAGTTTACATGGAGATTGTGGTGTGGTGAAGCTGTGTGAGTGACCAGTTAATGACCAGTGTCAATTCTGTGTTCCAGATGCATGGACGGACAGGTGGGTCCAGTCGAAGCACATGTCCAACTATGGTGAATGGAAACTGACAGCAGGAAAGTTCTACGGGGATGTTGAGGCTGATAAAGGTAACTCTCACACATGGTCTGTCATGGTCAGTTGGCCCAAATGGGTCTGTCAGACATTGCTGCATTTGCATAAGGTACTTGCATAAGGCCTTTTTGATCTGCTCTTAGCTCGGGCACTGTGTGAAACTGAAGGAACTGGTTTGTACAGTGCGTGTGAAAAGTATTCGTAGGACTGGTGTAACCACTCAGTGGGGCCTCTACTCTACACCCCCAACTCTTCGAGTATCCACTGCAGTTCTCTACTGCTGAGCTCCAGATGCTAATTGAAGTTTTAAAGCATTTGACATAAAACGAAACGAAAACTACATAGTTTGACAAAGTCTCGTGTTTTAAATCTACCACCCCCACCTATGATGACAGATGACACTGTATGGTGGTGGTGTGTATTCCTGGATACATTTTGAATGTTTAATGAATGTAGCATAAACCAGCTTCTGTGCTCTGGAGTCCCGTGGCCTTGGACCTGCTGGTTGACTCAGCTAAAAAAATAGTATATGAAGTATGTAAGAAGAAACCACTGCATGGTTTGGTTCAAAAGCCCTGACAGGTGTGCTCCTCTTTAGGTATTCAGACCAGCCAGGACGCCCACTTTTATGCCACGTCGACCCGCTTTGAGTCCTTCAGCAATGAGGGGAAGCCCCTGGTCATTCAGTTCACCGTCAAGCATGAGCAGAAGATTGACTGCGGAGGTGGCTACGTCAAGATCTTCCCCTCTGACCTCGACCAGAGCGACATGCATGGAGAGTCTCAGTATTACATCATGTTTGGTGAGTTTGCTCTGTCTTATTTGTTTTGTAAACAGCCTGAGCACCGATCGTAACTTCCTCCGACAGGCGTATGAGGCACTCTCCTCTAAACAAATGTTGACTAAATGCAGTCATTGGTTCTGTCTAATTTTTTATGTTTAAAAATGGAAATGAAATGTGTCTCAATTTCTCCAGGCCCTGACATCTGTGGATACAGCACAAAGAAGGTTCATGTAATTATGAACTACAACGGCAAGAACCATCTCATCAAGAAAGACATCAAGTGCAAGGTGTCCTGAGCAAACAGCATATTGAATGATTTAGGCATGATTCACAGTTTTTCTTGCTCCCTCTAAATTCCCTTCCTCCGTTTCCCAGGACGACGAACTGACCCACCAGTACACATTGATCCTGAACCCAGACCAGACATATGAGGTGAGGATCGACAATGAAAAGGTGGAGTCTGGCTCGCTGGAGGACGACTGGGACATGCTGCCCCCAAAGAAGATCAAAGACCCTGAGGCCAAGAAACCCAGCGACTGGGAGGATAGGGCCAAGATTGACGACCCCAGCGACACCAAGCCTGAGGTAGGAACTTAGGGTAAAACTCACTAACCTGCCATGTGAGTGGATATGATTGTCATTTACTCCTGGGTCACATGACCATAGACACTAGCAGTGACACAAATGTGGTCAACTAACTTACTTGGCTGACAGTGAGTAGAGAAATTTTCACATTTGTGCTATTACTGGCATGGGGAGCAGCGCGTGTCTTACGCAGAAGTTTTGAACCTGACAGTTGTCAGATTACATATTAGGTTTTGAATTATCCCCATGAACTGCCAGGAGCAAGATGAAGTTTCTTAGAGGTTCCAAATGTCGGTTTTACACTGACGCCGCTTTAGCTACGCTTATGAAATCCAGCTCATTTGTTTTATCACTTACAGGCTGCAGATCACGTTCCCGTTTTACAGTATGCCCAGGGTAGTTTACATGCATTTGAATGATTTGAGTGGTGACTTTGTACCTGTCGTTTTCCAGGACTGGGACAAGCCAGAGACCATCCCTGACCCTGATGCCAAGAAACCTGACGACTGGGACGAAGACATGGATGGAGAGTGGGAGCCTGCCATGATCACCAACCCAGAGTATCAGGTACACTGCTGAGAACACAGGCCAGAGTTGTGGTTAATCACCATGTCAAACCCCTTGACTGGTGATTGTGTAGAATTGAACGTATGTTTTGTGTAGTGGGTTTATATACCAAAGACATTATGTCTCTCACGATAAGAAGCAGCTCTAACCCCTCATATGGTGTTGTCTCTGCAGGGGGAGTGGAAACCCAAACAGATTGACAACCCTGCCTATAAGGGAGCCTGGGTCCACCCTGAGGTCGACAACCCAGAATACACTCACGACACCACAATGTACAAGTTTGACAACATTGGAGTAGTGGGCCTGGATCTGTGGCAGGTAACTGTCCTCTCACACTGACAGAGTCAAAGTATATACACACAGTTAATGTACATTATGTATTAAAAGTAAGTAGAATGAAGATAAGAGGATGAGTAAATGAGTAAACGATTTCTGTGTTTGTCTTCAGGTAAAAGCTGGCACCATCTTTGACAACCTCCTGATCACGGATGATGTCAAAGAAGCTGAGGAGTTTGGGAAGAAAACCTGGGAAGTAACAAAGGTAGGACAGTATTTAGATTGACTAAACTCTGTACTGTATATTTGAGACCAAGTAAAACATAATTTATCTAATTTGAACTGTTAAGCAGCATTTACCTTAATTTAAAAAAATGCTCCTTCTCACCACTGCAAAGACCCAGTGACATTAACTAATACCTCATTTACGCTATGAGTGAATGGGAAGCCAGCAGAGACAACTTCATTGTACTTATTGTACTGTACCATTCAATGTTGTTTGGTGAGACACACCAGGAGACAGTCACTGTATCTGCTTATCATGCATTATGCTCATCTCCAAACACACCATGTGTACAACTGCCAACCTTCCACAGGCTCATTAGTTTTCAAACATCAGTTTCAAAGTAGCAAATTAGTGATCATCTTTATCGATGGCTTTTACCACCATCCTCCTGTTCAACACATAGAAATAACTTTCTTTCCCTACCAGGAACCAGAGAAGAAGATGAAGGAGGAGCAGGAGGAGGTGGAGAGGAAACTGAGGGAGGAGGAGGAGAAGAGCAAGAAGGTTGAGGAGGATGAGGAAGAGAATGAGGACGATGAAGATGAAGAGAATGAGGACGACGAGGGCAAGGACGAGGAGGAGGAGGATGCTGGGACAGAGGACAGTACCGGGGTAGAGAAGGATGAGTTGTAGAGAAGCTTGTGGACTGCTGTGTGATTATCTGTGCCAGTTCAAACCACAGAAAATGATTGAAAGCCACTGATGGACTCTGGCCTGTCACACAGCAGCTCTTTGTTCAAGTGTAGGGGCGGGGGGGGGGGGTAGACAGATGGGGTCAGATCACTTTTTTTTTTTAATTGATCCTCGTTTTACATTTTTTTTTGTTTTTCAGACTATAGAAGGGAGAAGGGTTTACTTGTTTTTTCTCTCTGTTTTGGTTGAGAATGTTCCAATCTAATGCGATTTTTCCTTGGTCGATCCCATGATATGTGCGTGTCCTGCAGTTACTTACAGCCACACTTCCTTTTCATTACTGCATTTGCTGGGATGTCCAGTGAGTCATTCAATGATCTGTGATATCTGGTCCATGCACTTTCCTCTCCTATGTGATGTAATGTTTGGAATTGATCCCCCTTCATAATTTATTGAATCATAATATGAATCCACTGAAAATATACGTCCTTCCTCCAATTCTGTGTGTGAGAGTGTTTGTGTCTGAGTGCGTGAGCGAGACTGCATCAAACAAACTGTGATTTTTTTTTTTCCATTTACTCATTGTCCTGGATGAGTGGCTGTTTTGGGTGCACACTGTTTTTTTCTGTTCTTGAGTTTCTTTCAATAAATTGAAACTTCTCTAAAAACCCGACTCCTTCTTTTAAGATGGCAGCAATGTGCTGTTAGTGGTAATGTTTTGATACAGTGCAATGTTGAAAGGGCAGAAATGAATGAATCATCTAAATTCAATGAATTGTTGATTTCTTTAACCCTATAATCAGTCTATTTGATTCTGAGAAGTCCAGACATCACTGTTTAATCCCAAAGAAATTGAAATTACCATTACAGTCTATCATCAGAACTGCTACAGAAAAATAGCTGTAGATGAGCCACGAGGAGACATCATACTGCACTGTCTCATCTATCGGCCCCTGTGGAATATTTTCCGACGGCCCGTGAATGCGGCAGCCTGTAGTACCTCGCGCCCAGCAGCAGGGGGCGCTCGCGGCCCTCGCTGCACTGACAGCAGACAGCTGAGTCACAGACCGCTCAGGAGGCTCGCGCTCACCACGCCAGGTGAACAGGGAGAGAAGCAGCCGCTGAGCCCGAGGACTTGACCCGACGACAGCAGCGAAGCGTGGCCGCAGCCGCTCAGGAACCATGCTAACAATAACCCTGAAGACCCTCCAGCAGCATACCTTCAAGATAGAGGTAGAGGCAGAAGTGACGGTGAGTAGAAGTTCGCGGGCTCCAGTCAACAGGCCGGGGGGTGGGGGGGGCTGCCGCCGCTCAGCGGGCTGAGCTGACGGTGAAACCTGGCCGCAGCAGCTGCTGCTGCTGCTCGGCCCTGTGGAGCAGGAGGACGATGAACGCGCGTTCAGGGCTGTGTCGTCGGCTCAACACTGCGGACATGTCCGATGTTCACTGACCGAGTTCACGCGAGGTGATGGAGCCGGCGTTCACACCGCGACTCTCCCTTCAGAGTAAAGGTGCAGGGTGTTGGAGTGGGTTGAAGCCGGCCACCGTTAGCGTGGGAATGAAAGTGGGGGATCGCGTGTTGATGATCCCGATCATACAGAGGAACACGCTGCTTCATAATGACTTTCCTCTGTTCACTGTGTGCGAGAGAGAGGCATGCTGGGGCATTTATTTTGAAAAGAAGCACCGGAAACGTCTTTACTTTACCTTTATCTTGACGGTGGACTTGTTTGTGTCTCACCATGAATGACGGTGCAATAATTTGAAACTCCTCATATTATCGCCGTATAGCTCAAAGAAATTAGAAAGAGTTATTTATATTTGATTTATATTATAAATTATGTTTCTTTAGGATGTTTTAAGGAATATATAATTATTTATATGAAATGTTTAAAACTTATAATCTGTCTTTGCAGTTAGACACGTAGTATTATTTTTATCTGCTTTCACTAATTATATATTTTATATCATAAAATAAGTAATATTACATATGAGGTCTTTTATCCAACAATTATTGGATTCTTCATACTACTTACCATATAGTAAATAGTATGACGTTTATTGTAGTCATATTTGGTTTATATTGCTAATAATATTAAAATAAAGTAAGCAATGAAAAAATATTTACACTTGCTTTATTTTAATATTTAATTATTTTGATATTCATTTAGGAATGGGGTACCAAAATAACGAAAAATGGTTTGCTGTCAAGTTTTCTTAGTAAACAGACAATAAATGGGTTACAGGTTGAACTTGACTTCAAAATGCACTGTTATCGAATCCCTCTGGAATTGTTTCAACACTATAACGATGAATGGTTGTGACTATTGAACTCATTATTTTCCTTTTATATTATCAGTGTAAATGATGCAGATATACAGGATGCGTGTTACTGAGTGATATGATGTACTCCCCATTGCAATGAAAGCACATTGTTAAATATGCTCAAGTCATGGTTTTACAGTTTTTGCAATGGCACACATTGTTCAGTGGCACAGTGTAACACCCGAACGGTTTCTGTCTCATTAACATCAGTGTTTCATCTCCTGATGTCTTAAGGTGAAAACCCTGAAAGAGAAAATAGAGGAGGAACGAGGCAAAGATGCATTTCCTGCTGCAGGACAGAAGCTCATCTATGCAGGTGAGTGAGACAGATGATGACTTGTACAGACTCAGACAGGAACAATGCATTGAAATATCATATTCAGTAAAACAGCAGTGAGATGACTCATCCTGACATCGTTGTTGTTATTATTGGGCCAAGGTTAGTTTTAAGTAACAAGCCTTTTTTTTCATGGACAGGTGTATATGTCGTATATGTTAAAATTCAAAGCAGCACAACAGCCTACACTTCAAAAGTGCTTTAGAAGTCACAGTACTAACAATCAGTCCAGGATAATAACATATCATCTGTGTAATAGTGACAAACGTTGTATTGATTCTATTCAGATTCAAACGTGACATGAATTGTTTTTTAATCTCTGTTTCTGCTTGAATACCACAGGCAAAATCTTGAATGATGACACCCCGTTGAAAGAGTACAAAATCGATGAGAAGAACTTTGTGGTGGTCATGGTTACCAAGGTCAGTGTCTCTTCATGTGGTTTATTAGACACTCATGTCATACTCAGCTGCTTTTACTAATTTCAAGTCACTTTAACCTATTCTTAATGTTAGCTGCTCAACAACTTGTATTAGTTGTATTAGTTATCAGCAATTACACCATTGCTGATAACTACTGTATTTATTGAGCAAAACATTCTATTAGATGTAACTGTGACCCTGGCCCATTCATTAATTATTACATCCTTAAATATCACTCTTACCATTTCCATTATCACAACATTATAGGTATGAAATATAATGGTTACACTACTGGTGTCTTTTCAGCCTAAACCAGCCCCTGCCCCACAAACAGCTCCTCAGCCAACTCCTCAGCCATCAGCAGCTCCGACCCCAGCCTCAGCACCAGCCTCTGGTCCTGCACAAGCACCACCCACTCCGACACACACAGTGTCTGCGCCCACACCTGCGCCACAGCCAGTGCCTCCTTCCGAATCCCCATCTTCATCCACTGTCCCAGAAAACACAGAATCACCTCCTGCTGAAGCATCAGCAGCTCTGGACTCAAACGTAATCCCAGAATCGGCTCCTGACCCAACTCCAGCTGTCACTCCAGCCTCCACCCCGGCTTCAGCCCCTGAAACTGATCAAACAGCTGTGGCCGCTGCAGACCCCCCTACTCCTGCTACGCAACTAGATGACAATCCAAGGGAAGACCCTGAGAATCAACCATCCGTCACAGCACCGGCACGCACTTCGGTTTCCAGGTGTGAGGAAACATTTGTTCATATGTACTAAGTCAAATAAACTACCTTTTTGTTGCGCAGCCCTCAACTTAATGCTCTGGAGACTTCTGCGTTGCTGATTGTGCATCTGAGCGTAAAATCTGCTGCATTGTTCCGGAGAAAGTTGGGGCCCAATAAAGCTCTAACAACCTGTCCAGTTTCAAGCGACAAGAAATAACCATTTTTATTTTAGTCTGGATACAGACATGATGGCTTCTTATTTTCCTTGAAATAAAGAAAGGAAGATTTAGTGAACTGAAAAAAGCAGGCCAATTTAAGAAAAAAACTGCACGCGTGTGTTCTAATTTGGTAAGGGACTGTTGGTATGTGAGCTCTTCTAGTTGCTCCATTGGAGGCTTTAAACATTCATTTAGTCTATGAACTCATCAGCTGCAGGTACGGCACAGTTCTGCCTAAATGTTGCAAATACCTACTGTCATTTTGTCTGGTTTCTCTGTTCAAACTGTGACAGTTTTTATCTCGGATATAGATCCATTCTTTTCTCTGTTTTTTTTCCTTTCAGCCTTGTGGAGGAGCTCGGACTCCTCGAGGAAGCAGCATCAATACTGGGTAAAAGATCTGTCATTTCACTTCTCTACCTCAAAGATAAAATGCTACTGTTGTGCCGGTTCTAGTTGCTCTCAACCCTTTGTGCTTGGTTGAGGGTTTCTCATTGTTTTTCTTTTTTAAAGATAGCGTCCTAATGTTTCTCTGTTGACGCTATTTTTGCTAATTTGTCATCATAGGTGGAAATGTATTTGATCAGTTAAAAACCACAGCAGTGGTTCATTGTCCTCCTTATCCATGTGGTAAAGAGATGTCATTGAAGAGTCTGAGGGAATTCAGTGGTTTGGCAATGGTCTGTTTTCTTCAGGATCAAAAGATCCCAGTTGTTTGCTCCCTCACTGTACGTTGTTACTGGAGCCGTGATTGGTGCACGAGCTTTCATGATATAACAGGCTATATATTATTAATCAATATATATGGTACCTACTGTTATTATTTAGACATGTATGGATTGACTTCATGCAGCATCCTTTCTCTACTGTCTCCACAGTGACAGGTCCAGCCTATGAGAACCTGGTGTCAGAGATCATGTCTATGGGTTATGAGCGAGAGCAGGTAGTTAATGCACTCAGAGCCAGTTACAACAACCCAGACAGAGCGGTGGAGTACCTACTGATGGTAAGGATTTCACCAGCTCTGCTGCTCACCCTGCCTGCCCCTGTGTTCCTGGTTGTATCATAAATGTGTGTGTTGGTGTATTGTAGGGTATTCCAGTAGAGGCCAGTCACTTGCCACCTCAGGAGCCAGTTAGACAAAGTGCTTCATCAAACTCCCCAAACCCTACCACAGAGGCACAGCAGCAACCCCCAGCAAACCCAAACAGTAAGAGCACATATTTATTCAGACAGACACTAACCCTCTGAGATAAGGTGTATGTATGAATGCAAATGTATGTGGTGTAGAAATACATCATTGTGGGATCTCCACACCAAAATAAATGTATTGAAGTTTCAAGTGCTTGCCTGTGTGTGTGCGTGTTGTTGATGGTTAAGTCCTAATTTTAGGGTTCAGGTTAGAATTACGTTTAATCACTAGGATACAGTTACTCCTGGCGACTGACCATACCTCGATGAGCAAGTTGAGCGTCTTCTCCTTAGTACCTGGAACTGCTTGGTTCTTTAAGCTGTGACAGTATGATAGTACTGTTGGTTGAAAATAAAATGCTTTCATTAGAATAACAACTAGTTAAACACAAAGTAGAATCTCTGTGGACGGCTGAGCCGATGCGTCAGAGGTTAGATGGTTCCACAAAGTAATAGTTTTGATCCCTGATGTGATACTACAGCTAACTTCTCATCAATTAACATTTCAACTAATACTGACTGACAATGTTATCAAGCTCATTTCTGGGGGGGAAATAGGTCACTCCTCAGGACTCTCCACGTCTCCATAACGGAGGTCTACAGTGGAACCCATCAATAATGATGTTGCCAATGAATTAGCATGAGTCCTTGATGGCGATTGGCAGTGACTTTTAGCGTGTATTTGGCATTCATTTAATATAGTATCTTGTTTTTTGTCACACACCAACAGTAACCAGCTCAGGGCCAGTGTCTAGCAGTCAGCCTCCCTCTGCTGGTGGAGGTTCTGTCCCCCCAGCAAACCCTCTGGAGTTCCTAAGGAACCAACCCCAGTTCCAGCAGATGAGACAGATCATCCAGCAGAACCCGGCCCTCTTGCCAGCCCTGCTGCAGCAACTGGGCAGAGACAACCCACAGCTGCTGCAGGTACCAATCCAGCACACTTGCCAAACCCCACCACTACTGCTCTCCATGATCCACCTTTGTCTGTTGCAAAGATGTTTCATTAATTGTTTGACAGAGCAGTAACAATCTGTGATCTCACTATGCCGAAAAGATCAAGAAAAAGTTTCCACAAAAGAAAAATATGTATCATAGGACTGTATAATCTGTGTATTTAAAAAAATTGAAATTAACCTTTAACAAATTATGTTGAAATATAGAAATTGTAGTATTGCTTTAAATGAATCGTTGTTGTTACTTTTATGTTCTGCTTGATTGGGTGGTTGCTCTGTATCCATAATCATCTGTACTCTGAGAGCTGGGAATGTGAACTATACATACAGTTTATGTATATATGAAAGTTCTCATTCTGACTGATTGCATCACTTACAGCAAATCACACAACACCAGGAGCGTTTTGTACAGATGCTGAATGAGCCACGCGGTGGAGAGACAGGAGGCGAGGGTGCAGAGGCTCAGGGGTTACCACAAACAAACTACATCCAGGTCACCCCACAGGAGAAAGAGGCCATTGAGAGGGTCAGTACACCACTCCCACTGACATTATTCTGCATCCAGATGTCTTGTTGTCTATATAACGTCACAAAATTGCTATCATAGGAATTGGTAAACATGAACTCACAGTAATGGTTAGTAAAATCTGCGATATTATTATGAATTGGCTCAAATTCAAGACCATACTGAAGGAGACCATGCAGTTAATGAAAATTAGATTCATTTGTCAAAAAATAAATTGCTGAGTCAGAAGTTAAATCCAAAAAACTCCATGAAAGCTACCAGTGGGATACACATATGTTTACTTTAAAAGTAAACATAGGGGCATGTACTTTATTTCAAAATGTTGTTGTGATGTTAGGGTAATAGGGAATGCCTTATGTTAACAAGCCTCTATATATGTGTGTGTGGTGTTACAGTTAAAAGCGCTGGGCTTCCCTGAAGGCTTAGTCATCCAGGCGTACTTCGCATGTGAGAAGAACGAGAATCTGGCTGCTAACTTCCTGCTCCAGCAATCATGGGATGATGAGTAGTCAGACAACACTTGACAGGATGCCAGGACAGAGGGTTTGGGGAGTGGATAACAATGCTCTCAATGCAAAATCCACCGGACAGGGGTGTGGGGAGGAAGAACGTTTCTTTTTACGCCATTGTGACTGGGGTTTGACAGAGATGGTAACGATAAGGAGGAAGATATGTTATTCAAAGTTTGCTGTGCTGCCTGCTCTCCATGCTGCTGTGGTGATCATCAAAGGAGCTCCCGTCGAGCTGCACCTCACTGCTGCCACATTATTACTGCTGCTGCTTGAGGTGAGACATGTCAACAGTGTGCATCATTTTCACAGGCTTTTATGATGTCGAGTGTTTCTACTGCAGCCAGCTCACCCAACATGTGTCAGACTACGATACGTACACAGTAGACATACTGCACGGTGTGTTTGTTGTGAATGTATACACGACAAAAACAAAGGCGTGTTAAGAATCTTTCCATGTTGGATTTATGTGAAAATGTAATGCAAACTGTTGACATCACTGTTTTGAGAGCTAGCACTGCTTTATATTAAAGTTCAAGCCGGGTCAGGTCATTTCTTCAGCTTCTTTTGTCCTTTGGAAAGAAAAATCTTTCTAAACATCTCAAACCAGACAAGTTGAAACAGCACAGATGTGCTCCTATGGTTCCACAGTTGCTCGTGGAGCATTTGAAACTGCCTGGGATGGCCGGCAATATCATCACATAGAATTTTGGGTTTGTAACTAAATATAAAAAGGAAGGTAAAATGCATCCACTGTAACTGAGCAATCAACACCATAAAAAGAATATATGTTGCTGCCTTAGTTTTAATATATAGTGTGTGTAGTAGTGATGTGGGAGGAGTGGGTCACTTCCCTCCATTTAGTCTTTTATGCTGTTTGATTGTGTTGGTTCTGTCTTATGAACATGAAGGAAAGTGTCACTCTACTTTGCAAGCAAAATTTTTGTTTGTTATATGTTTTTTTTATTTTAAAGAAAGGATGCTCTCAGTATTTCTTAGTTGAATGAACAGGTCTGGTCTACTTCCTATGTTTAGCCAAATCAGTTCAGTTGTGATTGTTTCACATTTTCTATGCATTTTGAAGATCCTACATGCCTTACTGGTAGACTTCGACATGTTTCATTTTACTAATGATGTAGTTAACCATACAGTGTTTAAGATATTTCAAAGATCAGCATTGTGGGATTGGTGACTTGTCAAGCTATGAATTACTGGTAAGTCATTGCCTCAAGATGGTCTAAAAGGAAGCTGAATAAGTGCTAGAAGCCAAAACAAACAAAATTTAAAAAATATATATTTTCAGCATGTGCTTTGCTGTTTCTCCTGTTACTTTTCTATATTTTGTTTGAACAGAACTCTGTGCAGCAAGAAGAAAACTGTGGGGGGGGGAAGGCACTGGCATGTATGCTGCTTGTAAGGAGACGTGTTGAGGGTTGCATGAGGCGAAGAAACCACCAGTATTGTGTTGCTCTGATTTTGGTTTATCAGTTGTTTTCCTTTTGGGGGGGGGGGTATGAAAATATTTTAAAAAAGCACTGACAACCATAAACACACCGGTTGAGGTTTTGCCGAATATTTTGGTGGAAAATAAACTCTTGTTCCACCATTATGTAAAATAAATGGCTTTTACAAAGCGGTGATGTCTTATTGTGAATGATTTGGCTGCAACGCATGTTTCATTAAAGTTTCTGAAGTCAACTGGTCAGGTATATATACTATATATATTATATAGATGATATATTTTAGATAACAGCAGATTAGATACATCAGATTTCAAGTGTAATAGATGTCATATAGATGTGTCGTGATAAAGATTAACAATGTCAGATATTAAAGACCATCTACATTATATACGTTCGATACCATCAGACTACATCCAACGTGGTGTATCCATTAGATGCAGGAGATGACATCACATCATGAACTCCATTGGACAGTGTGCCATGTCACTGTGGCCGCCAGGGGGCGCCTCGACAGGCTGAGGGAGGGTGGGTGCGTTCCCGCAGCAACAGGGAAGATGGCAGCTCTCACATCTCTCACCCAGGTAAAGATGCAGCACTTTACAGATTTACAGCCCTTGAGTTTCGAGCCGAGCTAACAACGCAGTATTTTAATTTCATGACGCCGTGTTTCAAATGACCCCGACCCGGAGCCGGGCCCGTGAGGTGGGATAGAACGAGGCTCAGTCAGCTGGCGCAGGCCCGGTGCTGCAGCCCGACCGTTACATAGCGCCTCTGTTAGCCGCTGTTAGCCGTTGCTGCTTCAGGCTAACAGGCTCACCCTCAGTTTATTTATCGGTAGCCTGACATAGATTTAACTTGCCGTTTATGGTTGTAAATGTTACCACAGCCGTGGATACTATGCACAGTTGGGGACAGGCTGACCTGTCCACCTATGAGTCCCACTCAGTTGTAAACTAGCAAAGCTTGGCTAGCTTAGCCTGGATGCCGAGCAGGGAGTGAGGATGGGTCTGGGCGGCTGGAGGCCACGGAGCAACTACACGAAGCTGTGGATGATGCTCGGCTCAGGCGCACATCATGGGCACTCCCAGCAGCCAGATGTTATAACCCGCTTCATGCATGTTGGTGTGGTGTTGTAATGTAATGCATGTGCTTTTACTGAGAGTGAGTCGCAAAATCTCTGTCAGTACTTATTACCAAGTAGGGTTTTGCTATACGAATAAGAAGACAGACACATAAGATGCGCATTAAAATCTAGAGCTGCATAGATCCTGCTGGAGTAAATATGCAAAGTGAATAAGTAACAACACATCATGTTGAGAATGTTCTTCTCTTTCTGTCGCAGTTGTCAAGCGGGAACCCTGTATATGAGAACTTTTACAGACAGGTAAGAGTATCAGCCACGGCTCATTGCTGCTGAACGCTGTGTGTAAAACAAAGGGCACCTGATGACCGTGGGGCAGGAAATTAAAGATGTAAACATGCGACAATATCTGTGTGTCCTCCAAGGTGGATCCAGGGAACACAGGGAGAGTAGGACCAACAGAAGCTGCCTTGTTCCTAAAGAAGTCTGGACTGCCTGACATTACACTGGGAAAGGTAGGTTGTCTGCTTGCCTTGGTGAGGAGATATGTTTGTTTCATGCAAAGGTTAGGGGCCACATGTGGACCTGTGTTATTCTTAATGCAGTTTTGGATCATCAGTTGACTGATGGTCTGTTGTTGTGTGAGCATTGTTTACAAATTTTGGTCTGGCGCAGTGTGTGTGACTGCTGTCCTGAAATCAACCCAGATATCTGTGAGACAACCAGTATTTGTGGTTTGTCAGCACCAGCAGTAACAAGCTGTTTCAGTGTTTTTATGAGCTGTGAACGCTATGACTGCTATTGTCACTGGGAGTGACAGATCTAGAAGATCTGCAGTCCTCATTGTTAGTCCTCTGAATAGGAATGAAACTGTGAGGGGGGATTCTTACCCCTAATGCAAAATACAGTTACAGTTGGAAAATGTTTAGTCCTGCATTATGCAATGCTGGGTTTTTGTGTCTACTTTTCAGATCTGGGATTTGGCAGATCCTGATGGAAAAGGCTATTTGGACAAACAGGTGAGAAACAGACGATGACCCAGTTTTCGGTTTGATATGTTGCTGTTTGCAAAAAAAAAAAAAAAAAAAATTATTGTTACTCTGACTGACAGAAAAAGGGAATGACAAATAGTGAAATGTCTAGTGAATCTAAGATAATAACCTCGATAGAATATTGAATATTCTGCTATGGTTTTTGTCATTTCTGAATAATTGTAATATGTATCTACTGTGTGGGAATTCTTACAGGTAGAGAGTGTCCAGTAGATGGTGCTTTGATGTGTACCACTGTCTTTCAGGGGTTTTATGTCGCTTTGCGGCTGGTGGCGTGTGCTCAGAGTGGACAGGAAGTCAGTCTGTCCAGCCTCAACCTCACTGTCCCTCCTCCCAAGTTTGTGAGTGTGACTTCCCTCAGTAAAGCTAGTGTGTTTTCAGGGTATTTACTTGACCTAAAGACATTTTTTAAAAAATAGAATAGTTTGTCTTTGTCATGCCATGTTGATCCTTAGCGTGGTATCATGTTCACAGTGACCAGAGTGTGTGTTTTAATACTGAAAATGGGTTTTGTGACAGTGACTTGGCAGCAATCTGTTTTTATCTGATTTCAGAAAGACACCAGTAGTCCGTCTCTGAGCAGCACAGCTTCTGCCTCCACCGAATTACACTGGGCTGTCAGGGTGTGTAGACACACAAACACACACACACACACACACACACACACACAGTAAAATCCATTGTACAGACACCATGTGTTTTCTCTGAACTGCTTTGTCTGTGTTTCTTTTGTAGCCAGAGGAGAAGAGTAAATTTGATGGGATCTTTGAAAGTTTGGCTCCGGTCAATGGTCTGCTGTCAGGAGAGAAAGTGAAACCAGTCCTCATTAACTCCAAGCTACCTCTGGATGTCCTTGGGAAGGTATCTAATTCAGCTGTCATTTCTTATAATAGAGTGGGGATGGGTGAAGTTACTCAGGGCAGGACATAAACAGAACTAACATTTCCTATACTGAGCAACTAATTGCTAGAAACATTGCATATGTAATGTTTGAGTTCCTCCTTTCCACTGGTCCATATTGTGCTTCCTTCCTGCTGTTAGGTTTGGGACCTGAGTGACATTGATAAAGATGGCCATCTGGACAAAGATGAGTTTGCAGTGGTGAGTGTTATCATCATCATCTTCATTGTGACTGTATGTGTTAATATTGGTTGTAGAAAGCTTGTTATTTTTTATGTGACTGGGGGCAAACCATTTGTTTTATACAAACTAACCATGACTCCAAACTCCTCAGGCCATGCACCTTGTCTACCGAGCCCTAGAGAAAGAGCCCGTTCCTGCACTCCTCCCTTCTTCCCTCATCCCTCTGTCTAAGAGGAAGAAGAGCCTGGGGTCAGTCTCCAGCTCTGTCCCTGGACTACCTGCCAGCCCTCCCCCGCCAAAAGATTCCCTACGCTCCACACCCTCCCATGGCAGCATGAATTCACTCAACAGCACCGGCAGCCTTTCCCCCAAACACACACTCAAGTCTGGACAGGTAATGCTACACTGATACGGAGATATACAATGGATGAAGGATTGTTCAACATGAAATGCCTCAAAGTAAAATAAATCAAAATGATGGATAATAGATAGATTCTATGTGACTAACCACACGGGCATCTCTATCTTTGTCTAAGCATGTGGTGAACTGGGTGGTGCCAGTGTCAGACCGTGGTCGCTATGACGACATCTTCCTGAAGACTGATGCTGACTTGGATGGTTTTGTCAGTGGACTGGAAGTAAAGGACATCTTCATGCACTCTGGACTCTCTCAGAATGTCCTTGCCCATATATGGTAAAGTTCAATGTTTGAAAGTTTGTATCTGCCTTATATTCTTTCTTTGTTGAGCTGATAGTAATATTATTTTATTGACACGTTTGCTTTCATATTTCAAGCATGTCTCTGCACCTTTATTCATTTTTGCAAATGTGGAAATGTTGGATGATTTGTAGATTTGTATTTGCCTTGTCTTTCTGCAGCGTGGTCAGTCCACCCATTCAAAGTAAACTTTCCAAGTCTGTTGACAGTCTGCTCTTTTCTCTAGGGCTTTGGCAGACACACGGCAGATAGGCAAGCTGACCAGGGAACAGTTTGCTCTTGCTATGCATTTCATCCAGCAGAAAGTCAGCAAGGGCATAGACCCTCCACAGGCCTTGACTACAGAAATGATACCCCCGTCTGAGAGAGGCACTCCAGTACCAGTACGTCTATTTGTCATATAATTTAAGATGTTAACATTTACTGTTGAATTTCAACCTTACATTTGCCTTGGCAATGCAAATACTCATCTCGATTGTTGCTTAACATTTAATCTCCACTATAAAGCACGTCATGGAATATTACATCAGATTAATTAACCAGTTTTGTGAGAATTGTGTCTGTAGACACTGGATGCTGCTGATTGTATTATCCCTGCCAGTAACTGAGTCATTTCTGTCTGTGGCTGCAGAGTATGTCGGGATACATGACCCCAGTGGGATCAGAGATGGCGGCTCTGTCTGATATGAGAAGGGTGAGTCGATACTTGTTCTTAACTCCTCCTCATCTTTCCCCTGCCCTCCGTGTATTGGGGCATAAATGAATGCAGATTTGTCTGCTGCACATCCTGTTTCTTGCGCTCTACCGGTCATTCAATTTGCCAGATCTGCTGTATTTGGAGTATAAGCGACAGATGTTACCCAAGTAGCCATGTCCTTTTCTGTCTTATTCTAACTCTTTTGCTACTGATGTTTCTACTTCTCTGCTCTTCCTCCTCTCTCAGGCTTTAATGTTCAAGTTGTGGGTAGGTAACATGTACCTACGCTGTATAAACCTAAATGCTTTCAGTGGCAGCTGATCACGCTGATTACTGGAAAGCATTTGCAAAATGTTTTTTTTTTTTTCCATCCCAAAAATTGCAGTGACAGCGTCTCACTATGTCAACTCTCCACTGATCAAGGGAAGATCCAAGATCCCATTTAGCTGGCAATCATATACTTTGATATGTGTTTTTTTGTTTTTTTTGGGGTTGAGCAGGTGCAGGTCTGTGTCACAGATTTAAATAACCAAAGCCAGACAGATTGGGAGCTTCTTGTGTAGTTACAGTAAATACAGAGGGATTCCCGTGTCTACTTTTGTTTTCATCATGAAGAAATGCTAGTGGGGAAAAATAATGAAGATTTGTTGACCCTTATGAAAACTTGAATGTTCTCAAAGGGGGATTCATAATGCTTCAAAATCCTGAATCTTTCCTGTCCATGGCAGTGGTGGCAATACTCCCTGACATGTCGGTCATTGGCCCAGCCCCCACCTCCGATTCAACCTCTGTGGTGCTCTATTTATTGACCACTGGTTTTTCTCCCATCCTCTCTTTACCTATTTCTCCTTTCCTTGTCTGCCATGGCTCAGTTGGTGCCATTTCATTATCCAGCTGACTTCAACAAATATAGTTGCCTTTGCCAACTTGCTGTCTTTTTTGTCCTGCTCCCCTCCCCTCCCCTGTCTGTCTCACATCTTGGTCTACAGGACAGCTCCAGCTCAGTGGGATCAGGGGAGTTCACTGGCATCAAGGAGTTGGACGACATCAGCCAGGAAATAACCCAGTTGCAGAGGTAACACATGAAACATGAACGGCTAAATAACCGGGCAGCAATGGAATGCAAATTATTTTACTTAACATTTTTTTAAGTCTGCATAGAAAATGCTAAGATATATTAATGAACACTGCAAATCTGATTTAACTAAATTGTCATCTTGTAGAAACAGTGCAAGAATTTGGTAATATGTGCTGCTTGTACTGTGTCACTCTTTAAACCTTTCACTTCAACATCAGCTCTATTTTTAATCCGCATCACCGTTTTCCTGTCTTCCCCTGCTGCTAGTAAGATACAGAACATGTCATGCATTGACTGTCATGGCCGTGGTTTATTATTGTAACCTGAATCTGAAGTACAAAAAACAATGTCAAAGAACATTATTATTAGATAAATCTTTTTTTCAACATGATTAACGGAGAAAAAGTATACCATGTTGACACCTGGGGATTTTTATTGGTGCTGCCATTGTGAGCACACACTGGGATATCTAGGTTACATCTATTACTTTGCTTTAGATTAGAAAGGCATCACCTTTGCTATGATTATATTTTGGCATCCACACTAGTTTTGGAAGCTTTGAAAAGGAGAATCCTGGAAACATTGCTGGGCCTGTTCACGTTTGAATTCTCCATGGTTGCGTTTTGATTCTGTGTGATCAGACAGAATCAAGATGTAGTCACCTCCAAAGCTTTCCTTTGTTGTTATCAGTCAAGACTTGATAACCGCTGGAAAATACAATACATTGCTAACACCTGCTGTCAGTAACAATTCCATCTATTTGTTGGTCAAAGAAAATGGGTGCATTGTTTTATTTTTAACCATCACTGTTTTGTTCTGTGTTTGCCCTTTTTTCTCTAACTAAGCCACCAACCAAATAGACTGTCAGCTTATTGTTGACCCTGGCAAGCATGTGACATCCTTCTTAACAATCATTCAACATTTAAGAGATATGATGATTTTATTATTTCACATACACTTATTCATGTTCATTAGCTGTATTAAAATATGATTTGTAATGCTACATGTTGGGACCTACTTACTTTTTCTGGAGCTTAACCAGCCAAAGCATCAGAGTTTATGCATTTAGATTATGCCAAGTAATAAGTCAGGTATTTAGGTGTTAGTAATGACTGGTTTAAGTGGAATATCCCATATAAAAAACACACTGACATGCAGATATAGATGGCATGAAACCCACAGTAACCCTGACATTGTTTTGACGTTTTACACGCCCATCAATCATCCATCCATACATCTTCTTCCTTTGATGCGTGTATTTTTTTTGTTCACCACTTACTCTCCATGCTGCGTCAGCACTCTTGCCTTTACCCAGTGGAGTACTCTAAGGTAAAACACAAGCTACTGAATATCCATGGACTGGCATACTGTCAAATCTGCTATGTCAAATCTGCCATGATCCACTATGAGCAGTGGCTGTGAATGTCAGTGGTTTCAGTTGTTCATTTTAATCACTTAGATGTTTGAGATCAGGTTGTAGAGTTGATAAAAGACAGGTCACAGTTTTCAAGTATGTCTTAAGGTCAGCTGCCCATATGAACATAAAAAAGATTTTGTCTGCCCACAACACAGGTGGATTTAGAAGTATGTTGTAAGCTAAATAGTGATTATCCATCCATACAACTATTTTTTTTAAAAATGCATTAGCTTTGCTGCAACATGTATCTGTCCTAAACACTCAGGAGTTGAGAGCAGTTCGGAAATGCTGCTGGCCCCATTTTGGTTTGAATTCAGTTGAGCTCCACGATAGTCATGGATTTGATAGAATTCCAGTTCAGTGTGTTGTTACTCTAACATGTTGAATCGCAGTTATCTGATTTCTTGTCACTTCTCATCCTTGTATTTTTGTGTTCACAGGGAGAAGTACACCCTTGAGCAGGACATCAGGGAGACGGAGGAGGCCATCAGATATAAGAGTGCAGAGGTGCAGGTGAGAGCCACTTGTTAAATGCTACTGCAGCTTCATTTAATTTATATAGATTGTAATTATAAAAAGCTTTTCTAGTCTGAATGACCTCTCAAAGTGCTCTTCAATACAGTTTTCCATTCACACACAGTACATCCATGTGGTTGTAGTGTGCGTCTTTCATACTGGACAGCTTGGCTTGATCTGCGCAGTGAGCCTTCGTCTTAGCCTCGCAATAGAAGCCTGTCTTAATCCATTTCCAGGAGATGCAGAATGACCTGGATCGAGAGACAGCGAGTCTGCAAGAGCTCGATGCTCAGAAACAAGATGCCCAAGAACGCCTGGAGGAGATGGACCAGCAGAAACATAAGTTAGAAGACATGCTGAACGAAGTTCGAATTAAATGCCAGGAAGAGTCTCAGATGGTGAGGATGTAGGCAGAGCTTACGTTCGGACCTCTAAGATGCTGTGCAATGGCATTGCCAAAGCTGCCATATACGTATAATTAAAAAAATTATGAAACGGATAATATATTATTGGTAATTTTAATTCATGTAATGTTTTGAATAAGATTGTCTTCATCTTAACAGGGGTAAAATATCTGAGCCATGTATTGGCAACATATGGTTTAAATGATTGCATATTAAATGTGTTAAATGGTTAAATCCCCATCCCACATCTTCATTGCTTAATTCCCTCCTGAATCCAGATCTCCACGCTCCAGAGTCAGATCCACTCCCAGGAGTCAGACTTGCAGAGCCAGGAGGAAGAACTGAGCCAGGCAAAGGCTGACCTGGGTCGATTGCAACAGGAAGAGAAACAGCTGGAGCAGAGCCTGGCTGCTGGTAAGATCCAGCTGGAGACCATCATCAAGTCCCTTAAGGCGACGCAGGATGAAATCAACCAGGTATGACAAAAAGCCTGTGTGTACGTAGCCCTGTTATCTGTCAACAGGGGGCGACATTTCATTTAATAACCTCGTAGTCAGTATTTGGTCCTGTTGTATGCTAGGGGACGTGTGAAAATGGGCTTGTGGTCTCCTTTGTTATGTCATTAGGACCTTCAGCATAATCTGTAACCTCGGACCAGAAATTTCTCATGGAGACCAAAGTCTGAATAGATTAGAAGCATGAAGTGGTCAAGCTAAAATTTGTTTTTTCAGGCTATCCATCAGATGTCCTTATAAGAATAGCTGTCCAAATGTGCGTGTGTTTCATGCAGTTGCAGTTGAGGCAGTGAATCATCCCCCTCCAATCAGCTGCTTATTGAACACACACTATACTTCTGCATTTTACACAGGTTGAACAACTCACATGACCTATAATTGGTGCATGATTTAGTCTCCATGCTTACATCCATTATGCTAAGCTCTGGTAGGATTTACACTCTCCTGAAAGTAAAAACCACATGACTGAGTGTGGAGATCGCATGGAGAGTTGAGAAGTATCCACAGATGATTGTTTCCTCATGTTCTCCTGAAATTATATCCAGTCTTAGTGCTTCTGGGAACAGTCATTTTAATTTTCATGACATGGTCCATCCAGACATTTTTATTATTCATAAAACCCCACATAAAATCTGCCACTGAGGGGTGTTCCAGCAGTTGAGACAACTAAAGTGCATGTTATGTACCAAAAACATAATCATCCGTGTCCTATCTTGTATTACAAGCTGGGAGGAAATGCCCCAATGCCCAACCATTTATCCACTGAGAATTAAGATACTCAATAGGACTTAGGTGGCTGTAAAAAAAAAAAATGGTGATCCTTATTCCTAACGGAGAACAGCTGCTCAGCACAGCTTGAATTCATGTGAGTTCCACCGGTGTCCAACAGTGAGAAGTTTTCTTGGGGAAATGTATTAATATAGCACCTGTCTATTCATGCTTTACATCCTCCAAACTGCATTATCAACGAGAAATGACTCTGGTTATCACCTTCCCTGAGGGAGGAGAGAATTCATTGTGCAGACTCATCTGGAACGTTTGTCCAGCAGATCTCTACAGTGGACAAATATATACGTATATAGGGTGTGACATTTGAAGAACTCGAGATTAACTGAAATTCGTAGCGTGAACTGCTTCAAATGTTAGATGTAGTGCTGTGTGTGTAATATCCCAGATTTTGAACAGAGCACATTAAACTCACTGAAATGTGACAATGATCATAGAAAAACATTAACTCTTTGCTAGATTGTGCGTGGTGCTTGTCATTTTGCCACGAAAGCTATCTCTTCTTATTGTGTGTGTCATGCAGGCTCGCAGTAAATTGTCACAGATCCAGGACAGCCAACAAGAAGTGTCTAAAAGCATCGAACAGTACAACAGCACATTGAATGGAACCCATGGCGGCAGTATGACTAACCTGGCTGATATGAGTGAGGGTTTTGGTGACAGAGAAAATGGAGGTTTCACATCCATGGTGAGACCAGCACAGGTCAGGATCTCTATTTAACTCCAGTGTGACAGTGTTTCTATAAAAATAGAAGTGGTATTACCCTTATTTACACATTTCTTACACAAACGGGTCATTGACGGTGAATTAAAGATCATAAGTATTGTACTGTATTTCCTCAAACTCTTCTCGTCCTCCTCACTGTGACCTTTTATCATCCAGAAGAGAGCTTACCGACTGTTCACAAACCGCAGCATGCCAAATCTCTAGCTGCATTTTCTGTAATTTAAACAGTCTTGCTAAAACACTGGTTCTTATTTCTCTCCCCGATCTACTGGTCCCTGCAGATTTGTGTTTAACAGCTCCCCTCTGCTGCCCTGCAGTAATTTCACAGTTTAACTCGGTTCCTATTCACTTTACTCATAACAACATATCACCTTGGCTCAGTCCTACTCACACCTGGCAAGCTGCTTTCAGTCTTATTCAAGATTTCCACTCGAAACTTATCTTGCACAAACTTGCTCTACTTCCTGACTTCAGTTGGTTTTAAGGTGTCAATTCAATAACAAAAGGCATATGGTAGCGTTTATTAGGTGGAAATAATACAAAAAACAGCATAGTTGGCAGTAATAGTGTGTGTGTGGGTTTTTTTCTTTAGTTATGAGGGCACTTTAGTTTAATACCATCATTGCGAGGACATTTCGACATAGTGATGCTGTTTTGGCTTGTCTCAAATTCAAAGGGTTGTTTCAGTTTTAAGTTTTAAGACGTGTGTATGTGTGCATCCCATGTAATAAGCACACATTTTTTAACTTGAAAAAATTGGACATTCATTATTTATACTGCCTATCATTTGAGGAAGAGGCATTCCCATCTATCATATAGGGTGAGAGGTGGGATGGACATGTCGCAAATACATCACAATAAACAACCACGCACACATCTGCACAGTTTAGAGTTTTCAATGAACCTAATCTTTAAAGCATTTCATACAGACATGATGAATGTCTATGTGCCACTATACACATAAAGACCTCAGTTGAACCAAAACTCAAACCAATAACTTTCTTTGTGTGGTGCTAGAAATGGAGTAAGACACTGGTCAGAGGTAGAGATTGTATTGATATATCTCATCTCCCTCTCTTTGCTCCTTACAGCAGGAGGATCCTTTCAAAGTGAAGCCATCAGTGTTCAACAGCCAGCCTCAGGAGCTTCCCCCTGACCCCTTCCACTCTGAAGACCCCTTCATAACAGACCCATTTAAAGGTTCTCATCCCTCTTTATCTTTACACACTCTTCCCATCTATTTATCGCTATGCCTGACCATATTCCTCAAGGAGTTTATTGCAGATTTTCTCCCGAACATCATTTATCCATGCCTCTCCACCCATTATTTGTTTTTATGTCTCCCTTTTGTATTAGCTGGCTCGGTTTATCTTAAATTTCTTTTATTTCCGACTGCTTATAGTGATTTCAGCTTGAAAAGCTCTCTGACCAGCTTATGACTGTGTTCCTCTTTTCCCCTCCTCCTTCCCTCTCTCTGCTTGATTCCTTTCCAATAGGTGACCCTTTCCAAAATGACCCTTTTGCAAAGCAGCCACCAACGTCCACAGGTATTTACTTAGGTGTAAGAAGCTGAAAAAGTTATAACAAACAAAGCATTCAAAAACCTTAATTCATTACTCTCTATATCTGATGATGATGATACGTCTCTACCAGTTTTCCCACATCTGGAATTAGTATTTTTCAGCATTTTCATCCCAACCTCTGTCACACTGGATGTAAAGTCTGTGAACTGCCATCTTTAGCTCTCCTCCTAGCTATAGTGTTTGATCCGAACTGTTCTTTGAATTGTTTTTGATCAGGTTGAAGTATATTTTTCCTAAAGCTCTCAGAGTACTTCACATGCTGTGTGACAAAACTCCAAGTGGGCAGCCTAAAATTTGACACTAAGTGGCTAAGCCCAACTTTTTTTTTTTATTTTTGATATGTAAAAGTTTATTGTGGAAAATGTCACGACCCTCAAGCCTGTGCGTGTGGTGGCAGGCTGGTCCTCTGTTGCAGTCGTTTAAAAAAGCAGTGTTTGTAACTGTGTCTTGTGCATCACTTCCCTCTTCGGATAATGTGTAGTTTCACTTCTCTGCTGAGTTGATCAGAGATAGAATCAGACTTGTTGCACTGCATCAACCTCACACCTAGATACACTGATCATATTAACTTTTTAGGCCAGTCATTTGTTTACCAACAGTAGCATTAACAAAAAAAGATGAAATAGTCCAGTTTAGAATGGACGAGTGTCTGTGGCACATTAAAAATTCCATTGGAACAGCTTTGTAAATACAAAAGGGCTTTTTTTTTAAACAGACTTGCACAGTGTTCCATTTCTTAACAAGACTGGCCTGACATGGACTAATTTGCCCTGCTACAGTTTAATGACAGAATTTTTTAAAATGCGTTTCACATTACCCTGTTACACATTACCTTGTGTAGGAAAGTATGAAAAAGTGAAAATTAGAATAACTGATATTAAACACGTTTCTGCTGCAGATCCATTTGGAGGCGACCCGTTCAAAGAGACCGATCCATTCAAAGCTTCATCAGAAGATTTCTTCAAGAAGACCGCAAAGATGGACCCCTTCTCCACACCAGACCCCTTCAATAAAAGCGCCACATTACCTTCGAAGGTACTTGCCAATCAAAATGTGAGTACTTTTAGATTTTATATGAATTGTGATTAACAAAATACTGTGAAAGTGATATATATTTGTATGGGTGTAATTTGAATTTCTTCTTTTTCTTCCTGAAGCAAGCCAGTCACTTCACAAGCAATGACCCATTCTCATCAAGTAACCCAAAGCCAAGAGGAGCAGGTATGATGTCTTCCATTTTTCTCATACATGTGCAGTCTAAGCCAATTTCGTTGTAGTACTTTTCATAATTAAAGTAAAAATCTGCCTCCTGTACCTCTGAATTAATATTGTATGGACCATACAAAATCACTAGCAAAGCACATTAGCACCTGTAACTCTCCACTAAAATCTTCATGGACATGATCGTTCACATCAACCTGCAGGATAACCTCTGAACATTTGGATTGTAGCATGTATGCAATATATTTGATATTGAAGATGGCAGAAAACAAGTTGAGTAGAAATAACAACATTTATAGTAAGCTTGTAATTGTGGCCAGTCTTTATGAATGTGCTCTGTGGTAAAATGTCATTGTGCCTGTCACTTTCAGACCTATTTGGAGCATTGGACCCGTTTGGCAGCAGTTCATTCAGCAGCAGTAGTAACAGCTCAGCTGGATTTGCAGACTTCAGCCATATGTCGAAGCCCAGGGACCCTTTTGAAGGCAGAGCCAGCTGGCTGCCAGACTACCAGAAGGTACCAGGGGCCAAACCTTTCCTGAAAACACGTCGTCAGCGGGACCACAGGGGGGTGTACAGTAGAGTCTGAAAAAGCCATACATTTTAAAGGGGCTACATATGGGGATGTTTAATAGCTCTGCGCATGAAATAAATCTATCTTTATCTAGGTCTATACATTGACTAGTTTTGTGTGTGCTGCCTATAACACATATGATATCACTGTTCCTCTCATTCTTTCTTGCCAGTCAGCTTTTGTGGACGACCCATTCAGCAGGAAGAATGACACACCAGCTCTGCCACCAAAGAAAAGTGTTCCCCCAAGACCCAAACCACCCAGTGGTGAGTGCCACTAAACACAGGCTTCAGAGAGTGAGCAAAAGCCAGACTGTAAGATAGTTCATACTAAGGCTGTCCCCTGAACCATATTTCTGTTTGAGTCATTAAATGATAACAAAACAGTTCAGTCTCAGTTGGAATAATGACATGTTCTGTTTGACTGGTTAAAAATTGCATTTTTTTTCTTAGAGAGAATGATGCAAAGGGTACTCAATCTGACTGTTGCCGGTCGAACAGAGGTTAGCTAAATAAGGAAGTGGGATTTTTAACTTTCTGTGTCAGAAACCAACAAGTACAATTTTGTTTGTTGTGATTGCCACATCACATTCAGACCCATTGTCATCACCCAGAATAGTGCATTATATTACATGACTTGCCATTTAGCAAAGGCTTTATCCAAAGTGGCTTTCATTTGCAAAGTGCATTCAACGTGTATGAGGGGGCATTCGGGGTCAAGCATCTTGCTGCTGACCTTTTGGTTGGAGGGTTAGGGTTAGACTGCCCTTGTTGAGGAGATCAGATATAGATTTGGCGATGAGAATATCTGAAATTGAATTGTATAGACCAATGGCTCAATGCAGTGATTGTTGCAATAGTCCCTGAAACTCAAGGAGAGTTGCTTGTGTTTACTATTATTTCACAAACTGAGATGACAGACGGGCAGACCTCTGTTCCACCTTCTCACATCGAAGCTGATCAAAGCTTGGCTGTTAAAGGGGGAAACCCACTGTATGTGTGTCTCATTTTAGTGAGTTGCTGCATCACATGAAACTGCTAGTACAACATACAGGTGTGACCCACAGTAACTTGATCCATTTAAAAAAGTTGCTGGATTTTGAATCAAGGAATCCTGCAGTGTCAGGATGTCAGCACGAGGACAGAGGAAAGAAGTTAATGTGCTTGCCTCTTAAGTTATGCCAAGTTCTGTCTTACGTTTTTGGTACAGAAACAATTAATTGGTCCTTTTATTAAAAAAAAAAATGTTGGATATAAGACTCGCTTGCACACTCAGTAGTTGTTGCTGGATATTTAAGAGAGGTCTGTGATAGCTGTGATGCCGCTCTGTACGATTGGCTCTTAACTGTTCACTCCTGCGACTCAGGACTGAGCTTCACATTTTAGCATTGTTCACAACCTACTCTATGTGAAGGCATACGGGAAGGTGATGTTTGAAAAGTGATGATTTGTGGTTTGCAGCCACACCCTTACTTGCTTCCTCTCTCTTTTGTGTATATGTGTGTGTGTGTGTGAGAAGGTCACACTGCAGGCTACATGCATTTCCAAAGAAAGCACTGTTGCTAGTTGTTTTCTTCAAGATCATATATTAATTTTAGTCTTGATGTTTTTTTTATTCTACTTCGACACACACACACACACACACACACACACACACACACACACACACACACTGTAACATACTCCCATGACCTAATGAGGCGTGACTGGGACAAGGCTGCAGCCTCCATTAAATGCCTGAAGTAATTTAGGAAATGTATCTGTATTGTTTTCTGTAAATTACTGAACGTTCAGTCCTCCTGTAGACATTAAAATTAGATCCCAGTGCATTATTTCAAAACAGGGTGGGGCTCATGATTGTGGTTTCAGTATGTTTGGCGTGCGAGGCATGGCTCTGCATGCAGTTTTGCTCAGCGTTGAGTGTGAGGGTTCACTGTTTAATAAGACATTATACTGTTGTCGTATGTCATCGGTTTGTCTGGTCCTGTGGTATCACACCTTCACAAGCAGCCGGTGTGCACTTAATGTTCCCACGGTCCTTTGGCACAGTTACCACTCCTTGGTTGAGTACCACTTAGTCTAATAAATTATAACATTTTATATATAATTTACACTGCACTGTTTAATGTTAAGGGATAGTGTAGCAGTGTTCTCTCTGTAAACTGGTTTGCTGCTATTACTATTACTATTAGCTGGCTTTGTCTTATGTGAGATTAGAACTGTGTCACGCTGTGTTGTTATTTTTCTTATTATATTATTATTATTACATATAGTTTTGGAGCTTTGTGTTTGCTCAAAAAACAAATATCTGAATCTAATCTCATCTAAAGTTGTGTGTTCCTACCTCAGCTGTTCATTTAACGAAAGGCTCCCTGTGAATTTTTGTGTGTGAACGGTTGGAGGTGAAACTTGTGGCTTTCAGAAGCTGCGAGGTAACTCTGAGGTAACACGGGAGGTGAAGCAGGGCGTGGGCAGAATTGTGAGAGGCACCTAATTTTGCACTCGCTCACATCTGATTATGTGTTATCAACATACAACTTCACCAAGTTCACTAAGGTGAGAGTGGGGGGAGCTGCCATGTTGAGTCATAGTGCGTCTCAACTAACAGCGAAAACAACCGCTCTGTCCTTCTCTTTTGATATTTAAATCTTGTTCTATGTGCTTATCTCCATCCTCATCAAGACAGTAATTCCTCAAAGTTTAGTTCATTTTCCAGTCAGCTGTCAATTTTTTCTTCCATGACAAGGTCACACCAATGCTATGAGCAGTTTGTTTTGAAAGCCTTCATTGAAACAAACAGCCTTGTGGATGTTTTGAAATCTGTCTCTGTGATGGCATGTACATTTTTATTTTTTGTCTTCAGGGAAGACCACACCAGTGAGCATGTCTGGCACAGCTGACCCTCCCAAACCGTGTGACCCCTTCCAGCCCTTTGGCAGTGATGTCATCGATCCATTTCAGAGTAAAAAAGGCCTGGGAGACCCATTCAGTGGCAAAGACCCTTTTGCTCCATCCTCATCAAGTAAATCCCCCCAAATTCTGTTTTCAAATAAAGATGTAGTAGTAGGATACATCATTTATTTGGGCACTGTCTGAAATCAGTTTGAAAGAAGCCATGTGAAAAACCAAAACCTATACTCATTGAATCATATGGCCCATTCTAGGCTGTGTAAAAGTCCTGTGTGAATTGATAGAGTGCTCAAACAATGTATCAGCCAGGAAAGCTATCCCAACTGCTTCAAGTATTAATGCTCAGCTAAGCTACCCTGCAGGAATCCATACCCTTACTGTTGCAATAACAATGACATATCTTCATATCTGAAGAGCACCCAAACAAGCAGAGGGATCTTATTTGATAATGAGAGGTGAACTGGACTGACACAACAGTTGTGCAGTTTGCAGAGTTGGCTTGCGACTGTCATCATCTTCCTCTAGTGCAGGAAAGGGTGTGAGCCCATTTTGTGGTTGTTATGTTTGTTTTGACAGGAAGAATATCTCTGCTTTTTCAGGGTTTCCGTGGACTATCGCAGGGGCTGACGGCTAATATGTGGGTTTGAATAATGCTCACAGCAGAATGCGGAGACTTATTTTGTGTTGCTTCGGATAAATGTAATAATAACCTTGTAGAGAACACGTCATTGTGAATGAAAACCACTACGAAAACCATGAGCAAATAAGTATCGAAACTCACAATAATTCCTCAGATAAATGTGTCACTCTCTCTTTGTGTGACTTTATTTGTTGGGGAGTTAAACACTTTTAAATAAATAATCACAGTTTACTGAGTTTAGCTGTGAGTCAGATATAGTACGAGACACAGCAATATCACTCCCCAACTCACAGCTTTGTCATGCAGTTTATGTAGCATCTAAGTAAAAATATTTTCATACTACTTTTGGCTAGGAAAACAGACCTGTAAAATATTTAGTGTCCCGGTTTTACTATTGAATAATACTCTTTTATGTTCTTCTCAGTTGTTCTACCAAAGCTCTTGAAAGTAAAGGAGCTTTCAAGACAGTAAGCAGATTCCACTACGACTTGCACTGTTTGTAAAGTAAACACTGAGGTCATGACAGTGGCGAGGCAGCTGCTGCCTGGTCTTGTGCTGCTGTTGAGTTCGCAACCACAGAAACTACAGTGAGGGAAATGATACAGTAGCTAATTTCCCAGGTTTTTATATATAAATTTAGTTTCAGACAGATTCTCTTGTGCCCTTAAATAGCTAAATGCAGTGAAACTCTGGAGGCATGTGTTTGTGTGTATGTACATGTATGTACGTGCTGTACTGACTGATGACTATCATTGATGCACCTAGTTAAGGGGTGTGTGGTTTATAATCTCTGTTCTGTCATCCATCTCTCTGACAGGACCAGAAAAAGTTAAGGTAAGATGTTTAATAAATCCACATTACATGGTGGATGGGTAACAGTGTCCACATGGCATAACTGAAACTGTTGAGATGTTTTTTTTTTGTTAGTTTCATAGTTTAACATCTTGCTGAGATCAGTCAGAAATGATCAGTTTGTTACATGAGGGAAGCAAACATGTTGGATTGCATCTCACTTCCCTGCTCTTAAATTATCAGTTCTCCTTTTCTCAAGGTAAACTATAAATAATGATATCAAAATACGGAAATAAGCATTTCTCATGGTATTTATCTTAAGACTCCAAATAATTACTTCACATCCACTTTCTTTGACGATCATCAATCAATGAGTCAAATCATATTTGTTTAGCCCATATTCAAAAAAAATGGAATTAGCCTTATTGGGCTTAATAGGGTGCCACATCCTCTGTCCTTAACACACTGTGTCTTGTTTCTTCTTGGCCGCATGCACGTATAAATCTAATATCATAGCTCTCTGACATATTCCACAAAAGGGACACTTGCAATTCCATCAAATTCCACTACACACAGCTCCTTATAAAATCTGAAGATTGCATATCTTTTTCTCTCTTCCTCTCTAGTTTGGGAATGAGGCTCAGCAGCTGGAGTGGGCTAAGAGGGAAAGTGAGCGAGCAGAGCGAGAGCGGCTGAAGAGGCTCAGGCAGCAGGAGCAGGAAGACCTGGAGCTGGCCATCGCCCTCAGCAAGGCTGAGATGTCCAACGCGTGACCCGCTGCGCATAGATAGACAGTGCGTAGACAGGCTAACAAACAGGCAACATGACTGTCATCTACATAACTGACACCTTCACCTCCACTATTTACATTCTCCCACACTCAATGACTCAAGGAATGTGGACCTGAAAGATGCAGAGAAAAAACCCCTCTGGGCAGGTGTTGCCACTGTAGGCCCGAGAAGTCATCACTGCAAAACTCCTGCTGACATCAAGAAAGAATACTGAATGAGAGGAGGAGGAGTTGGACTGAAGGGCAAGGCATACCTGACACGTGACTTTGGCAGTTTGCATTTCAGCCTGTTGTTTTTCTTCCCCCACCTTCTCTCACAGGGGCGTGGATGAAGCAGACTGGCCAACAGTACTGCTGCTCTCATTGCAACAAGCAGCAGTGAAGAAAAATCACAGCACAATTCATACTGCCATGGGTCAGAGGATTCCTGCTGTGTATGTGTGACACATATCACTGACCCTGAGCTAAAGAGTGTGCCACTCAGTCTTGGGTTGTTTTATTCCGGTATGAACTGTGTAGGATGACATTTTGCAGAAGTATGTGTGAATTGCAGAGGCACGTTGAGAAGTCTGAATCTGGATTTTCACTCCTCAGGATTAAGAATTTTCACCTCACCTCAGTTTGCTCTCCCTGTTTTTCCCTCAGGAAACACTCACTGATGCAGATTTTATTAGCTCTCCTCTTTTCACTCCACTACATGCTAAATCAGGCAAAATGAAATTTCTAATCATCTTCTCACGTCTCTGGGTACATTGAAGCATATTTCTCAGAATGTTGACTTTGCTTTTATTTCCAGGGGTCATTAGGGTCCCTGGTCCACATCATCTGCTTCTTTCTTTCAAGTTAGACATAGGCGTTGATAACATTGTTAACCAACATTAGAGGGGGGTGCACATTTCCCTGTTGTGACATTATGGGAAGAAAGACAGATACATCCATTACCCACAATCCCTCTAATGTTGCAGGTACCTGGCAGGTTGAAGTGACAGTAAGAAATGTACAGATATATTTTCTTTTCCATGGAGTGTGAGTTCTGTGGAGAGTTTAATGTGATGACCTCGGGATGACCTCTCTCCCTCCCCTGCTGTATATAGACCAACATAGCTAACTATGCCTCTACTCTAACCTGCTGTTACATACACTACATCCAGTGAATGAAAGGCAACACGAGGGAAGTATTTTTTCTACATTTGATGGTGGTTTCTTCATAGAGAGCTATGGTTTTTAACACAGGTTTTATTTCGTTTTTTGTTTGATTTATTACTGTGTTCTCACATGTTTTTAAAGAACATCTCACTTTATGTTTATTGTCATACTTTGTCAAAGTCCCTCTAGAGTGTTAGTTTTTCGATTCAATTTTTCATCAAAATGCTGGAAAACCGCAAATTTGTGAAAATGTTTGTGACGAATCATAGTTTCATGTTCCAACATGGACTTAACCACTAACCTTGTTTTTCTGTGACCTGTCCCTTTACTTGAAGCGGAGACTTATGTTCGAGTGACACACGTTGACTTTCTATGTCACTCAGAGCTGCTGTGTTGTAGTTTCCTGTCACCTGGTGTTTTACATGTGTATCTATATTCTGGGTCCATGATCAATCACACTCTTAGTGTGCTGCCATGTGCATGTCCTGCAGTCAGGTCCTTCTCAGAGCACACAACATGTTCCAATCATTAATTTAAGGGGTGAGTTTTTTGTGAAACCTAGTTGTCATGGCAGGAAAATAACTTTAAATTATGATACCACTTTACCTCCTGATAGTACCTGTACATTTCAGTCATTCTCATCCTCAAAGTAACAGGAAGAATTCTGAAGCTACAAAGTCCTCTTAACTTGGAAGTGACATTTTTTGAAGTGGATATGAATTGTAATCTCCCCATACCATATAGATTTGTGATTTACAGGATGAAATCCTGTGACATGAATTAATTTATATTGTTTGATTTAACCCAAACCTCATCCTAATTTCTTGTATGTGTTTTTATGATGTTTCTCTATTGTTTGCCCATTATAAGAGTAGTTTATATTTTCACATTTTTCCCCATAATGAATGTTATGAACATATATTTTACCAAAATGTCTATGTTAAATGTGATGCCTAATCTGATGGTCCTGGATCAGGGCTTTTTGTCAGATGGTAAAAAAAAAACGTAATCTTTTGGGAGAACTCAGACAGAATGTAAACACCTGAACTGGGTTACAGCAGCCTACTGTATGGCAAGTTATATCTGCTCCTCCAGTCACCACATGGAGGAGGTCAATACCTGGGCGGAAACACTAAACACATTTCCGCCCCCTTATTATCCATGTCTACCTATGTCTCTGCTGGAAACCGATAATGTGAATTCACTCACAGTGAAGTTGATGTGCAGCCATTGATTCTGCCACAGTGTGAACTGCCTCTCCCTGCCATTTTCTTTGTCATGTTTACATATCACTGACATTTAATTTGCTGTAGCTCTTACAAACTGTGTTCCTGTAGAAGAAGAGTGAGCCTGCTGTTTAATGAGCCGCTCCATCTAAGCTGTGCACAGCTAAAACCACCGTGCACCTTCTATCTACTGCTGAGTCATATAACCACGCTCCTGCCACACGGCTGTGGAAACGTCCCCATGCGAGTAACAGTAAAGTCTATCATTGTCTGTTTTCGGTTCTAACAGAAAGCAAATTGTGCTGTTTTGTTGTTTTACTCTATCTTCAAACTAATAAGACTGCCTCTGAGTGTCCGTTTAATATCTGCACACGGCACATCGTCCAGATTCCGCATAAAAGCAAACCATTAATAACCACTCTCTTTGACAACAGTGTGTGTGATGGTTCAGGGCTCAGTTTTCACTTGAATCGAGTCTTCAAACTGAACGCCATGCCGCAGTGTGACCTCTGACCCCCCTCTGTCGTTGATGTTTTTCTGTCTTTGTCCCTCTGACCTCAGCCAGTGTCTGTGCTGTGTGCAGCTTAGACTGGAGAGCTCCATAGTGGTATCCTCAAACGTACTGTGTTTGTCACCCGACTCCTCCATTGTGCAATAGATGGCGTTTATTTTAATTGTGTTGTGCATTCTGCGAAAGCAGTATGGTGATTTTTATATGTAGAGTATGTTTTTCAATGTGTTTATTTTTGTCATGTACCTTCCACCACCCAACTTGATAATTTCATGTCGACTCAAGCAGCACAATCTGAAACCGTTTCATAACAGAATGCTTTTGTCCATTTCGGAAAGCAAAATAGTAACATGTTCTACACTCAGTATTTTAAAATTAGCCACACAGTATTATTTAAAGCAATCCATATTTATATAGTGACAGCTGAACCATCACTGTCTCCTTAGTTGTAGTCAGTTTCATTTCTCTCCTTCAGCACATGGACATTTCATATAGATGTAAAGTTGAATTGTGTCTTTACTGACATGCTAATGATTAACAGTGAGCTGCCCACATTTTCTTAAAGTATTTTTTTTTTCAATTCTCTTTGTCACTTGTCTGAGGCACAAGTTTGATTTTGCTCCCCCCCCACACAAAGATAACATAATCCCAGCTGTCTTTATTAAGATGGACACTGTGTATACAGTCTGTATAGGATAATGTCTATAATATTTGTCCCTCAAAAGTGAAGAAGAAGAATAAGAAGAAAAAGTAAACTTGACAAGGAACCATTTGGGAGGTTGCCTACATTTATGCTGAGAGAATTCTTTTGAACAGTGATCCTCTCTTCATGGTCTGTACTGTTTACTAGAATAAACGTTTCAGTTTAATGGACCGGTTCATGTTCTGTCACGGGAGGTGGGTTAAAGATGAATAAACCGGCAGAACGTGACTCCAAAAGTGGCTGCAATTTTATGAAGCACATGTTCCCTCTGTGGAAATTAGCTTCTGCTTCTTGTGTAAGTTTTCAACATGTTAATTGACTCAGGGGAAACTAAGCCAACGTGATGTAGAATCAGAACATTTCCCATTTCAGTTGTGCTCTGTTTTGATTCACATTGTAGTCTCAAAAATGTGAAGTGCAGCACAATCGTTTAGTATATTGCTGTGCAAATGTCCAACAACTTCATTTTTTCCATTGTCATGTCGATGCAAATACACAGAAACAGAAAGAAGCAAAATACAACAGTGGAGTAAGCAAAGAATCTGTGATCATCCAAGCATGTTTCCTGTTATTGGTGGTGAGTGGTGTGTGTCCGACTCCCACTACATTTGACAAGTTTAACTGGCCACGCTTACGCTCCCTCCTTCATTTTGGCCCCAAAGAGGCTCTGGATGGATCCTCTAAAGGTTAGACTGCTCTATCCCACCCACTTGTGTTTACTACCTATCAGTAATCATATCTCTGTTTAACTGTTGGAGATGCATAGGGTTAGGACATTTTCAAACAGGGACATGACCAAGTCACAGTGTGGTTTCACTACATGAACAGTGATACAACACTATGAGGAACATTAACGGGCCCTTAAAGGTTTTTCTTTGAACCGGCTCTGTTACGCCTCACAATAAGAAGGTCCTGGGCTCCATTCCTGGTCAGGGCCTTTTCAGTGTGGAGTTTGCATGTTCTCCCCATGCTTGCATGGGTACTCCGGTTTCCTCCCACACTCCAAACACATGCATGTCAGGTTAACTGGCCAGTCTAAGGATGAAGCCAATGGAGGCAAACAATCATTCACACCTACAGTGCTTTGGGAGGATGTTTCTTTCGACAAGATGTGACACAGGCAGCCTGCTCTCTGACGTGAGGCACAGTGACAGCTCCATCCCACCGCGCAGCCACAATGTGCAGTGAATTACGCTAAGCTACATTTCAAGGATGCAGCTGTGCAGTGTGAAATGAATGCTGTGCAAACACTGCAGCCGTTCCTGGCCATATTAGCTGAAACCCAAGCGATCTGCTGTGTTAGCGAATGCTAACTGTCTCCGCATGAAATAACAGGAAATTCCTGCAAGGTTTGTGTTTACCCAGTGGTAATGGAGAGGAGGAAATGAAAAGCCTATTGGCTTTTAACTGGGAATGTGGGTCAGAGAGAACTGGAGGGTAAACATGGGTTTGCCTTCACTGGTTCAGTGTCTCCTCCATCTCGGCTCTGACCAGTGTGCTTTTCAATTTTGGCCTCGTCAGCAAATGCCACACTTCCCCACTCCACTATTCTCTGGGTGGAAACAGTGGGATGTTCCTCTGCCTGATGGCCTGAAGGATACACACACACACACGCACAGTTTCCCAACAAGCCTTGATCTGCACAAAGGCCCAAGGAGACTGGTGTGTGCTTTTGGTGTGATGCACTGGGCTGTAGGGTGTGAAAATGTAGGAGGAGTATACATACATATATATCCTCTCCTCCATTTCTTTCATCATCCGTGGCCTGTGTTTCCTCTCTCTCATTTCACTACTTCACCCAATGCATACTCCCTGACCTTAGTGAGGAGATGTTGCTCGTCAAAACAAAACAAACGTCAAAACTGTTTGGTAATGGGTTCTCTCATGAGGCATTCAGGGACTGGACTGGATTCCTTAAAGACTGTCCTGCTGTCCCCAGTAGATGGCATCCTCTTTCCATACGTAGAATTCCCACTTTTCTTCAGACAGTGCTGGGCACCGCAGGCTCCGGGACGCTATCAGAAGTCATATTCACCAGAAAAATGTTAGTACCAGGTCCAGAGAGTCTTTATTTTTGCAGAAATTAATCAGCAGTTATTGCACATTAAGCAATCCAGTGCTACTGTATAACCCTATATCATAACAATGCATTATGTCAAAGACTTATATAATTATGAGGAACGGAAAACTTCCTCTCTAACTGGACCAGCCAGGCATCTTATCATGTGACAATCCACAGGAAGATCAGGTCGAGTCTGAAAAAGCCTTTAAAAGATTTGGCTTGGTTTTTCAAACATTGACAGGGACAAAGTATCACATAATAATAACACGAGCACACACACACACACACACTGGTATTTATGAGTGTGCTGGTGCAGATGGAGAGGAATATGCTGGGGAGTGGGTGGGGAGTTCTTCTGAGATAGTGGGGAGTTCTTCTGGGATAAACTGTTGCACAAGAGCCTTTGAGCATGTTTACAGTGTCTGGCTGAGTGAAAACATCACTCCTGGATAGCGAGGTGGGAGGGAGACTCAGTAAAAACAACAGTGCTCACGCAGGAATAAGGAAGCATGCCTCACTGTAGGTGTGTGTTCCTCTGTGTGGACCATTTTAAGCAAAGACCCCACAGAGTGAGAGCCTTTAAAGTATAGGGTCAGGGTTAGGCAGTGTGTGTGTGTGTGAAGTGAGATGGAAAACAGTGAGGGAGGGACCGGCCTCCATCAGCTGTACAAATCTCCCTCACAGATGAAGTAGATTCAGTAGATGGTCCAGATGAGTTTCTCTGAACCTGTTTTTTTACGGGGTCATCACAGTTGAACTGAGGCCTGAGCTCTCCCTGTCAGTTGGATGATCGCAGAGACAAATCCAAGTAAAAGGAAATTTGATGTTGTGGACATAACAGCGCAGTCACCAAAGGAACAAGCCATCGCATCACATGTGCCGTGTGCGATAGCTTGTTCCTTTGGTGACTGCGCTGGTTAAAACTCAGCCTGCCAATGTCTGGTGTCTTCACAGACTTTGGCATCTATGCTGGACTTGAATGTACAAAACACAGAAACCAACACATGAACCATCTGCCCTCCAAACGTCCTCAGGTCCGATATTCCCACGCTTTGCAGCAGCCGCCCTCCTGTACCCGGCAGAAAAAGTGAAATGAAAGAGATGAATATTTTTTTCTAGATGCTCTAATAATAGGAGAGGGGGGGGATGTGGTTTATGGAATGTTCCTTTTTTCTCTGGGCTGGCAGACAACCATCGAGTTTTTTTTAGGTTGGTGTCAGTTATGAAATGAGGGGTGATGTTTGGGTAGTTACTTTTTCCGTTTTTAGTTTTCTTTGCTAAGAAACTGTCAAGTGTGAAGTGTAGTGGTGTCACCACTTATATGTCATTAACGTAAAAGATGATATATAAGCTATCATGTGTCATTTATCCTTGTCTACATGCCAAAGTGTCTCTCCCTGGAGATGAGCCAAGGTTTATTAAATTGCAAGGGCTATTGAGGGGACTCCTCAGTTTCCCCATGTGCTATATTTTGTCCTTTTGGGCTAATGAGGTTGGAGGTGGAGTATTGGTAGCTTAATACGTATGCTAATGATGTCTTTCTCTCACCATCCATCCAGACATCCGTCCTGAAAACAAGTGCTTCAAGTCGACTCTTCTCCTCTCTAACCCATGAACTTTCCTTCATCCTTGTGGCTCTTTTTCAGTTTATTTGAGACAGGGTTTCTCTTCCTTTTCAACCCCCCCCCATCACTCCCTCTCATTGTGGTTCGCCCCTGTGCCCTTGACGCAGACTCCATCTATATTGAGCCTCTGTAATTATGTCAGTGTAATGTTTGTATTTATAGGCAGCTGCCACAGCGCCCTGGCAGCCGCTCTGCCCCAGCTGGGAAGCATCAGTCTGATGCTGCCGGCCTGGATCTAACTGGCTTCTGAAAGGGGTTCACCTGCCGCTCACCCTCCAAACGATTATCTTCTATTCTTTTATGAGAGAACTTGATCTCGATCTGTTTGACGTCTGAATATTTTATTCTTTGTTTTGACTTCGTTCTGATATTTTCCTTTTGACCTCACAATCATGTACGAATGATTAGGATGAATCACTTTAAACAGCAGAATCCCCTTCGCTTCGATGTGGACACAACCTGGAAACAAGCATCACACGACGCGGTGGATTTTGTTGTTTTAGCAGGTCCACCAGTCTTATGTTCCACTGTGAGATTTGTTTATTTAAAAACAAAGATCTGGTCGATCACTGCTGTTGTGTTGTCGCTGATCATGCAGCCGCACTTCCAGACCCACCCCCCCCCACCAGCTCTCAGTCAAACTCGGGACTCACTCATTATGTTGTTCATTTAGTTTAATATGTACATTAAAATAAACTATTTACATTATGTAAAAAAATCTATGTACAAGGTACATTTCAGTACATTTCTTCAAGATACAAACAAACGAGTCTTATTGCCAATAAGACGATCGACTGCAGCCCTTTGTCAATCAGCTGGTGTTGAGATGGCATGCACTTGTGACTGTAAGACCCTGACTTCAAATGCTCGAGGACAACAGACAGATTCACAGACAAGACATTCAATTCAAGCCTTCGGGGAGGACAGAACGAAAGGCAGTTTTAGAACAAAACATTGTCTCAAAGCTTATCTCATGTGCAGTTTACACTTTACACAATAGAACACACAGAATAAAACTTCGATTGTCTTTTAGCCAGTGAAGGATATGGCACTCGTAAGATGTTTAATAATGCGTTATAGAAGGCATCAATGGTGAACATACAGAAAAGATCATCGTTCTTCTAAGGAATGTCTGCTTCCAGTTGCTTCAGATGCATGTGCCTGACATGTTGGGTGGGAAGTTCCTTTCATTTTTGTTTGTTATAAAAACAATGATCCATTTAAAAACGTAGTACCAGCTACATAGTTGAAAAAAAAAAGTCTGAACAGAATTTAACTGTTACTGTCATATCTGGCAGCTCCTGCTCTTGTTTTGTGGTGTTTGTATGTCTGTATGTGTGTGTGTGTGTATTGTCCCCCTCAAAACTTTTAAATAGATGTTTTTACAATTATAATTGGAGAGCATTTTGTCTGGAAGCTCCGGATAAAAATAACCATAATATTCCTATAAATATACCTGTAGGCCTTACAGTGTAATCAACAGGCTAGTGGTGTCATTATATTGTATGGCTGTTTCTCCTGCCCTGGTACCACTCTACAGCTCGTTCTCCTATAGGAACTTGGATCTATATGTTTGCATATTGTAGTTCTATAGCTCATCATAGGGTTAATATAGTCCTTCTGTCAGGTACAGCCTGTGTCTCCGTGTCATCTCTGTCCTAGGGGACTGTCGTTACATGTGCCTCTTCATGTGCAGGGCCAGGTGGTCGCTCCGGGAGAACGCGCGTTCACACAGGTGACACTGGAATGGGCGGTGCCCGGTGTGCTTCCGGAAGTGACGTGTGAGCTCGTCTGAACGCGCGAACTTCCAGCCGCAGCCCTCCCAGCTGCAGTGGTATGGCTTCTCTCCTGCACACACACAACAACAACAACAGCGGATGAGCATGTGCGTCTGGGACAACGTGAGATCACAGCGTGTGGACACATTCACGGCGCGCGTCTTACCTGTGTGCGTCCGGAGGTGCGCCTTCAGGTGGGAGCTCTTGGTGTAGGTCTTCGCGCAGCCGGTGAAAGTGCAGGTGTGCGTCGCGGTCCGTTTCCTCGGCCAGGAGCGGCGCCCCCTCTTCGGCTTGGTGTCCATCATTTCCAGCGGGGAGGACGGAGGGGTGAGCAGGAGCCGTTGGCCGGCCGCCGCTGGCTGTTGCTGCTGCTGCTGTTGCTGCTGCTGCTGCTGCTGCTGCATGCTCATCGCGGCGTCTTCCGCGAACATGCCGGCGAACTGGTGATGGTGGTGCGCCCCCGCGAACGGGAGCTGCATGCCGTGGCTCTGATGAGCGAACCCCGCGGGGGCGCCGCGGTGGTGCGGGTGGAAGCTCTGCGGGAAGGCCAGCGAGGCGGAGCCGCACACCTGCGGCTGATGGCACTCGGAGCTCCGCAGGTCGTCCGGGCTGAGCGGCGGCGTCATGCTGCCCATGGGCGCCTGCGGGGAGTTGGCGAGCCGCGGCTGCTGCTCGTAGGACATCATGCAGGACACGTTGCCCTCGTGTTTGATTTTGGCGCACGTCTGGGGCGCCAGACCCATGACGGGTCCGTACGTGTCCATGGAAGCGGGCTCCACCTTAATGCTCGCGTGCTCGGGGAATAAATCCTGAGTGGTCTGGAAAGGCGCCGAGCTGATCAGGAATCTGCCCTGGACGCTGACGCCGTTCCCGGGAAGGAAGCTCGTGTCGACGTCGGAGCGCAGGAGCTCCGCCATCAGGCTGTTGTAGGGTGGAGGGGGGCAGTTCATGTCGGGGACGGAGGTGTAGCTGCTCTGGGGCATCCCGTTGTGCTGCTGCTGCTGCTGCTGCTGCTGATACGACCCGGTCTCCTGGAGCCGGTAGGACTCAGAGCCAGCTGTGTTTGCGAGGATGAACTCGAGATCCAAGAACTTATCTAGGTCCTCTTCGTCTTTTCTGCCCAGGCAGCTGCTGTCCAAGTCTAGGCTGCTCATACTGGCCTTCCACCTCTGGAGCAAGGATGAGAGGACAGGAGTCAGTTTCAAAGCCCCATCAAGATCCGTTCACAGAACCATTTACCTCTGGTATCCATCAACAACACAGCGTGAAACGTGTTTCTCAATGTTTGAAACGAGTTTCAAAGTGACAGAAAGAACCCCACATGTAATGTGGTGTGACAGTCAACCCTCTCAACCCCCTCTTCCCTGCTCAGAAGAACAATATATGACAAAATGTAAACAGCGCAACTTACATCTTCCCAGCTCTTCTCCTTCTGGTTGGCGAATGTAGAGATTGATGGTAAAATGGTCCCACTTAAGGCCATGTCCATGCCTCGTTAAAAAAAAGAAAAAAAAAGAAAAATCAACTTAAATATAGATAAAACACTTTCTCTGTTTCAAGGAAATCACCAGCGTCCGCTGAGTCTCCAGAAAAAAGCTTCTTCTGTCGTCTGGTGAGCCGCTGCCCCTCACTCATGTGGAGCTGTGCGCCTTGGAGGAGCTGCCTTTCTTCTAAATATTCTTCCCTGCGCGCACCGCACCAATGCGAGGCTGGGGGAAGGAAGCGCGTCCAGGATGAGGACGCCGCGCACCGGCCAGTCCCCCCTTTAAATTTAGCCTTGGTATAAAAGTGCGAGCTTCCCTGCGAGTCAGAGGCAGAGAGATGGCGAGGGGAGTCAGAGCAGGACCGCTGTGGAATGCTGCCTCCGCGCCGCTGCGGCCAGCTACTTAACCTCCGAGAGGAGGAAACCCGCCCCTCTGTCAAAACCTGTCCAACAAGTGGCAGAGGGAGAGAGCGAGCGAGCGAGAGGGAGAGAGGGGAGGGGGGCATAGAAGACGTAATAAGCACATTAACACATTGTTGATAAAAGGAGCAACGAGGCTTTACGCAGAGAGGAAGAGCGGTTCTGCGGGCTCTGCGCATCTGGTTGAGGTGCGCCTTTACGCACACAAAGAACGCGACATTGAGCTGCGCGGTGGTTGAATTTGCACATGGCACAAGTAACTGTCACTGCTGAATAACATGCCTCATCATGAAATGTGAAACCTCTCTCCGCGTGCCAGTGCGCGTAGAATACAGGGCACCTCCAGTTGTTCCTCCCCGACTCTCCCGAGTGCAGGATGCGTGTTCTGCAGCCCGCAGGCACCAGGCGCCACCACGGGTTCTCTCCTCCTTCACAACACCCCCGACATTTAGCCGTGTTCACGTCACGCTCAGAGCGAGGTCTGTTCATCGTTCATCTACGCGGTGTCACTCAAGCTGACTATGAGTGACACGTACTTCACAGTGTGTAGAAAACACCGGTGGTCAGATGCTCAGTGTCTGCTGAGGTTGTGTTATGCTTAAAGTGATGTGCTGAACACACATGAACCCAGACTTAACACGTGTTTACTAAGTGGTAGAAAGACTCAAATCCTCCACAGAAGTATTCCTGAACACCATTGAGGCCAAAGCAAAGAACTAAAAACCTCTCTATTTGCAGGGACCTATTCGAGGTCATTTGGAGAAACAGAAATCGTCAGTGGTGTGGTGCATGTGAGTACATTTTGTCGTTAAAAGGAAAAAGACCATCCTTATCGTCCTTCTTTCTGATGAGCTATTTTCCTAAAAGATTTATATCAATGATTAGTTTTGCTTTGAAGTTTTGAATAAAGTCAAGTCCTCTCTCTCTGCATCCAAATAGATAATTCACTATTGTATACGTTGCTATAATCACAGGATTCAGTTTACATTTTGGTGAATGTTTACTTCTTGTTATTTCTCAACGCACTTGAGTCTTGTTGGGTGTCATAAGTTATTTATGGACAGCTAATTTGCATATAACCAGCCATCTGACGTTCAATTAATGAGGCTTGCCTTTGTTTGCCAGGAATCCAGCTTGACCTGCTTCTCTGCTCCGAGTGTGAAAAGGGAGGAACACTTTGCCAAATCTTACAGAACCCACTTCCTCACTGGAAATGTAAGTGACTCAGACAATCCCTAACATCCACTAAACACGAGATGGACACAAAGCAACAGTTTGAAAGATCTTTTACTGCAGCTGACCTGTTGACGTAGAATGGTTTTCTTTAGTGTGTGAGAAGCTTCACCGAAGCTTCAGCGTCTGACGAGGAAAAGACAAAGGTGTCATTTTGACCTTTTGCCACCTGTTTGTCCTCTCTGAAACATCGCCTCAGTCCATGAAGACAGTTATACAACCAGTTGGCAGCCAACACGTGAAGAACAGGGAGTGTGTCTCACAACATAGTGTACCTTTACAGGTGTTAATAAGAGGCTCACTGGCCTTTGATGGTGATCCAATATTTTTGGAGGCTTGGCAATCCATGGTGATTTGGTGGCATTCCAAAGTGTTGTGTGAGAGACTTTAGACTGCATGTCATTGAACATCACCCCATCATTACCATTATAAAGCATTATAAACTCAAAGACATCTTGTCCAGGTCTTAGTAAATGAACCTACAAGTTCCGGTTTATGTCACCAGTGACACAAGAATAGCTTAACACATGATGGTTGCACAATTTCATGTGATCTCAGCTCATTGTGGTCAGACAAAATCACTTAACATTTCCAGGATTATCATGACAGAAGATGATTCAGACATCATACTCATATATTCAGCGGTCTACACTGTAACAAGCAGCCACGCAGCCAGATACATCAGCAGCACTTATCAGTGGCCAGACATTCCTCCAGCGTATCCGATGGAGAAACCACTATCATATATTCTCTTCTCAGTGCTCGGATTTTATGTCATATACATTCTTACGTCTTTCATCCCAACTGTGTATGACTGTGGCGGCAAAAGTCATTTTACCTGAGACCAGAATGGGAATTGAGACTTGAATCGATGCTATGAATGTATCAGTTGATTCTAATTGCGTTGGTAATTGAGGATTACATGATTACCAGGTCAGATGCTTCATTTAATAAAAACTAGAGCCTGCAGTTTATTTCCCACCCCAATGTGTTTCCCTAATTATGATGCCATGTTCAGTTTAACGCAAATACGGCAAAAACATTATTTAGGAGGATCTAAGTGCAAATGAAGACCTTGACAGGTGATAGTTATTCACTGCTTCTTCTTCTTTGTCTGCCTTGATCTCTACAGACAGAAAGTGTCTATCACTGCAGTCAGGAACTGCCACAGCCAGCACTCTGCCTCCCGCTGTCAGTTTGACAATGATAACATGCTTCAGCAGTTGTTCAGCAGATGTAACTCCGGGGCCCCTGCTCTCAGCAGAATGTGGTCTTCTTCCTCTATTTCCTTCTCTGTCTCCTCTCATCACCAATAACTCATCCACTTTCATCTCCATGGCTTGCTTTTCCCGTCTTCTCCTTTTCCAAATACACTGAATCATGGCTTAGTAATGGCAGGAGTCACCCATGTTCATGTTGATGGTGCTGTGGCTATGACTGAATTCGTAGTGAACACATACTCGGAGCAGGGGCCCACTGTTTATTCAGTCAACTCCAGTTCCAATTTCACATGGCCTGAGGGCAATTCTATCCTCGACCTACCTGCAATCTGACTTGGAAACGTGAGCATCCATTTGTATCTGAGAGGCTGAGTCTGTGTGTTCTGGCTATTCAAGCCATGAGGAATGGATGGATTCCCATGTGGGAGCCCTGGCTGGCTGTCTGGACGTTTCTACATGTTTGAGAAATGAGCCTCAGCGGTCCTCACCTAGGTCTGTGCCATCAGCATAACTGAGAGATTTGCATCCCATGACCTTTAAAGCCACGTGTTCGTAAAGATGACCAAAGTAATTATTTGACATTTTGTAAAAAGAAACGAGGGATACAGAGTGATGCTGATGACTTTGTGTCCACACTCAAGGATCAATAACGCAGGACATACACATGACAGTAAGCAGTCAACACACAGACTGTCTGTTTGCTGTGAAAGTGTCATGTACTGTGATATCTATGAGGTTTACAATGTTCACTGAGATTAATGCTTCTCTCCCCTGCTCTGATTTGGCTGCACCCAGGGGAGCATACAGTAACAGTGCTGTTGTAGGGAGGCCTCACAAAATCCACTGAGGGAAAAACGATGAGTGAAATGTATTTCGAGGAGGAAAAAAACAAGTACTGGTGTGTACAGGAACATACAAATACTTGACATGTTGTGTAATTGAAAGAAAATTGGTGTTCCCTCTCTGATGTGCAAGGGAAGCATTTAGCAGCGCCGCTCCCTTTAAACGCCACTCTAATATCAGTGAGCGCTCGTTTCACGCTGGCTTTCAGAGTGATAAAGAGAAAGTATTAGTTGTCAGGGGATTATCAGGGTGATGTGTTTCAGCTAAGAGCCTGGATTTGGTTTTGAAAGAACACTGAGCTCTCCCTCTCTGTCAGAGTTATTGCTCTCTGAGTGGCTCTCTTCAGCACACAGTTTATCTCTTTATTAAACTTCTTGGAAACACCTGCTTTGACTTCTCTATTTTCCTCTGCACGACAGGAAAGCAGCAGCGCTGTTCTCTCTCTTTGTGTGTGTGTGTCAGAGAGAGAGAGAGAGAGTGGAGACAAGCTTCTGGCCGAGGCAGTGCAGTGCTGGAGCAGTGAGTGAGACTTTGAGTAAGCGAGTGGGCTCCTGCTTCAGCTTATATAGGCGGGTATTTTTAAACCCACACCCCCTTCCTTATTCCTTATTACTGCACTTCCTCTCCCACTTGCTCAGGAAGCCCACTTGGCTGAGTTTCCTGCCGGCACGCAGCGCCGACTCGGAGGGAACGGATAGCAGTGAGAGGGCCAGGCACGGGGGGAGAGAGACACAGAAACGGAGAGGCAGGGATAGAGAGAGAGAGTGAGAGAGAAAGAGAAAGGGGGGGAAAACTGGCTCTGTCAGAGTTTGACATGCGTAGACCTGGGCCTCTTCCAGCCGTTGTTAAAGGGACCCTCTGGAATACCTGAGGGGGAGAGAGAGAGAGAGAGAGAGACATCGGACACAACTAGGGAAAACAAGAAGAGAGCAGCACAGGTCAGAGAGGAGACGTCCAGGATGGGAAGCACTGACACACGAGAAACAATGAGCTGCTACTTTGATTAACAGACTGTTGACCGACCTGCTGTCATCAATTTGTTTTAACGTTTTCAACATCATAAAACACAGTGTCGTTTTTCATCCTTTAAAAAAAATAAATACAAATCTTTACCATATTGTTTATGAAAGACACATGAGTGAGTCCCTCTGTCAGAGCAGGTGCTATGTTTACACAGGCCAATTCTATTTCCCTCCGTTTCCTCTTGCCGTGACTAGCTGTTTGAGGAAATAGAGCCAATGTAAAGTCCACCCAGAGCTGTAATGTACAGTATGTACATAGGTACTCTATTGGATGCCATTTCCTCATAGTTATTCATCAGCAGAGGGCCTGAATGCTAACACTTGTTATGGTAGCCTAGCATGTAATGGCCTTTGATATCAAAAGCATTGGCATACGTTCACTTCTGCTCCACAGCACACTGTGATGAGCCATTAGTGAAGATAATAACACATCATGTGACCTTAATGTGGAGTTACGTGTGAGAGCAAAGCAGTGGACAGCTGAAACAGGAAGGAAGGAGAAAACAGAAAAACCCTGGTAGGAAAAGGAGGGGGAGGATTCCATGCATAGTTGTGGGCTGAGTTGGAATAAGTTGCACTTGGGTTACAGTGGAGGACTGGAGTTTATAAGAATCTGAAGAGTACAGTAGTTTAGTAGCATAAATATGCATCATTTTAACAAAGAAAAAAAAACACTTATGCAGCATTTTTTCATTTTACAAAAGATCCACTTTAATGCATGTATTCAAATATTCTGTATCTTTAGTCGTACAAGTTCAATTTTAATCTTTATGTTTAAAGACCCACCTGTTCCATCTGACCCACGGGTGCTGCAGGGCCGCGTCCCTTGCAATGCTCACTTGCCCCCATGAGGTCCATATCCTCTGCTCATAGTTCTGTTATTATAGTGTTGGGCTTGAGTGAAAACAGTATTTCTGTGTGTTGGACTACAACACCAAATGAGTGTCCCATCACTCTAGCTCCTTGTTCACACCAGTGGAGCATGTTCTGATTTAGTTTCTCTTCTGTTATAAACAACCGTAGAAAGTGGCTCTCCTGACCGCTATGAATGCAGCGCTTGCTGAGGAATCACTCTGTGGTAGACTCCCTAATATCCACGAATCGTCCGTTGTCTACGTGCATGTCTGAGGATACGCTGTCCCGCCAGGGACCTGCATTTCGTCCACCACAAAAACACAATTTGTTGAATTTTTAGGATCTGAGCATGACTGTAGAAGGAAAGGTTTCTGGCATTAAATGGAACTGTGGGATTTTTTTGAGACGAGTAAAACAACTGACGCTCTCTGGGTAATTAATACACTGGCCAAAGCATTTTACAACTTGTTTCTCGCATTCATGGGATGATTTTCAGCCCAATGAGAGGTTGTTTTCACGAGGCAAAAAAAAAAAAAACCCACAACAAAATATCCCAACTTCAAACCGAGACTCAAATATCCTCAGCATGAAATCCTCTCCCTGGATTTGTTTTCCTTGAAGAAGGCTGGAAATCTAACAGTAGAAGACCTGAGGACATGTATGATGTTGAATGTCTTCATTTGTCATATGCATGTGTTTCCTTGTAGAGAATTTCCTGTAAGTCAGCTGAAACTTACTCACGTTGGCCCGCGCTTGCTCACTGCTCAGATGTGTCCAAGTGGGGAACAGCAGCAGGCAGTAGCTCACGCCAACGCTTCACCTGCCTTTATTATTGACTCTCTGTTGCTTCTGGACGTTTGATGTCATTTTTTTGGAAGAAATCACACAAACACATCTTGTAGCAGTTGGTGGCCATTTTAAAGAGGGGTTTAATAATATTATACATTTATAAGAGAGGTTTTATGAGAGCAGTAAAGTGAAGCAAAGTGCTCGGGGGAGCGAGGAGCTGTGAAGTCACTGTTAGCCAGTTAGGGAATAATTGCTTTGTGTGTGTGTGTTATTGGCTGTCGGTATCACAGTGTTTTGTGTGTGTGTGTGTGTACAAAGGTTAGGCAAAAAAAGTCAGATATCTGGTCAACCAGATATTAAATGGTTTGTATAACTATAGAGCTTTTCTAGTCTAGATGACCTCTTGAAGCACTTGACACTACAGTTTTCCGTTCACCCATTCACACACACACACACACACACACACACATTATACAGTGCATCTGTTAGCAGCACTTTTGTTCAGTGGGTCAATTCGGGAATCGAACTGCCAACCTTCTGGCTGGAGGACAACTGCTCTACCCCTCACCTGACAGCCAGTGTAATGCATATTTGTGTGTACATACAAGCATGTGTTTTTATGTGTTGACTGGCACATTTCAAAGGGGAAAAAAAAGATTTCTGGGTAACTTCCCCTTGTAACATAACACCCACACACACACAAACAAGCCAGCAGAGCTCTTGAATGTTTTTATTGTGGAGGTAAAAAGTAACGAGTCAGAGCTTACTGGCTTCATGGAAACACACGTCATTTTCACTCTTTGTCTCACTACCTCTTCTTGTTTTTATCTGCCTGTCAACAGCAGATACAACCAGATTCAACCACACTGTGAAAGAAACTTGCTCTGGGAAATACACATTCGGAACCACACTCTCGATAACCACACATCAAAGTACTCTAACCCAGAGAGGTCCTTTCATGTTTTTGATTTACTCATATATATTCCCGATACACTTTTGGGAGGGTAGAGTGAAGCATTGTATAACCTCACCACAACATCCTAGACACCCTTTAATGTGTTCGGCCGGTCACATGAGCAAAGTCAGTAGATATTGTATAGTCTATAGCAGTGTTTCCCAACCTTTTTGAGCACGTATTTTTATCATGCGGCACACCACCAAACAAAAATGTTACAAAAAGTAGTGCAGCGACTCACAAATGACAAGGGTGTTGTTCACGCCGCGCACTGCCCCCTCGGTTCCACCGACTGCGGAGCGTGCGCGCCGTGGAGACACTCCAGATGTGGAGCAGAGCAGAACCGCTGCACTGCGGCTCGATTCTCCAAATGAAGCGGAGCGTCTGACGGAAACTTTCATGGCACACCTGATGATGTCTCACGGCACACTTTGGTGTTTGGGAGTCACTGTGGACGGAAAAGGATCCTGGGTTCTGAGGACCTGATCCCATCACACATCCTTCCAATGGTCTCCAATTGTTTTCTTCAAATGACCACTTGTACATTAGTTTAAACCTGACTCAAAGTTTAACCATAGACAATTCCATGTTAAATTACACTCGTCTTTTTGGGTGGTTTTGGAAAGCATGTATATCAGTCAGCCCTTATGAGTGTAAATGGGAAAAGCTCTCAGAGCGTCTGGGAGGGATGGGCACATTAGCTTTGTCCAGCATCACATACTCTACCTGAAATTGGACAAGATAGACCTGGGGAGCTGGAGATCAACAAGGCAGAGCACAGTGTCCAGAGGCTGTAAGAAGAGGAGATTATAAGGTTGAGCTGAAATTTTCTGGAGCTGAACCGCAGTTGGAAGTCTTTGGATAAACTCTTAACATCCCAGACAATCCTTCTCCCTGTTTCTCTGTCTCTCTCCTTTCCTTTCACTTTTTTTTTTATTTCCTTCTCTTTCTGAAGATGCCAAAGCCACAGGATTGCTGTTGGGGTGGCATGCCAGCAACCCAGTCTCCTTTTTTATTGAGGTGCAGGAATTGCAGAGCGAATGCATCAATGTCAAGCTATGTTTTTTACCAATGAGAGGATAGGAGAGGTTTAGAGAAAATAAGGTAAAAGAGGACAAGCGGCAGAGAGAGAGAGAGAGAGAGGAAGGGAAACCAGGGACTGCAGTACAAGCTATGAGACAGTCACAGATCAAGACAGACAAAGATTGCTAGGCCCAAAGGATTTTCATGTGCAACTCTTGACCACAAACTCAGTCTCTCTCTAACATGTCTCCTTAAACTGTGCCAGCTGTCCAAATAGTCTGTCCTGGCTGCTGAACAAGTTCTCCACTGTACTCCTACTTTGTACTCCCTGTTGTACCAACACTGCCCTTACTGCTCTCCAATATTTTCAGGCCCAGAATACCAAGGTTCCCCAACCACAAATTACTGTAGCATTCCTGTGCTGGATTCTTCAGCCCAAGCCTTTGGAGGGTCATTCATGCCATCACTTATGGCATTAAAATCCTACATAGTTTGCTTTAAGAGAGTTTTTCTGCAGACAGTTTTAGTGGAACCAAGGCAACCTCACAGAATCAAAGGTACAATAAGTACCAGCTGAATCGTGCCCGCAGTCAACAGACTTTTCTACTAGACTTGTACTAACCCTTATCACCCATGTCAGACTGCAATCGATTATATTTTACATTTTGCAGAGGTTGAATCTATATACTCAGAGTAAAAATGTCACGTCTCCTACTTAGTTGTGTCTTGGTTATATGTCAAGTCAATGAGACCCACTGTCTTCCTGGGGTACTGCTGTTTTTTATGTATGATATGATTTTATTTGGGTTGCAGTTTTTTATTCTAGTTTTTGGCCAAAAGCAGATTATTGTTTTATGAATACTATTTTTCATATAAAAGTTGTGTCTTTTGAATTATTGTATTCCCACAGTGCTCCGTAATCTCAGTTTGTAGCCACGGTGTAAACCCCCCATGTATGAACTGGACATTGTGTTGCTGCCATCAGATGAGAGATTCACAGACTTTTTCCAACCTTCTAAATGAATGATGATGTATTGAGAATAAACAGCAAATCAAGTCATTTGTGTTATTAGTTTGAATACATCCCATTTGCTAATTTCTTTCATTTAGATTACATGAATTTAGCACCATATTATAAGACGACAATAGACAAATGTTGGTACTTTTTCTATATGAGCTGGATGAGAACGAGTGGTGTCTGCTCAATGGAAAATGCACAATGACGCTGCTGTAACCTTTATCTTACTGGGATCATTGGTGTGTCCTTTTTTTCCTGCGTTAAAATATTTTAAAGGCCACACACACACACACACTCGAAGTGTGCTCACAAGGTGTGTTCCGTTCTTCACACAAACAACTTTTAAAAGTCATCACTGCGCACACACACATTCATATGTCAAAAACTGCCTCTCTCAACCCGTGGCTTGAGAGCTAGAGCTACTACCCACCACTCAGAGGGTCTGTGGTTTGTTACCACTTTTACCAGGAGGTCCTCAGGCTAAAATGAACAACAAGCATTCAATGTTTGTACCAAGGTTTTGTTGAATCTGAGACAATGAACGGAACTCAAAGAAAAAAGGGAGATAATAAATACAAATATTACATAATAATTTGTAACATTGCTCAAATGAGGCCAAATGAATGGCAGATAATGAAGTATTTCACATTTGCAGTTCTTAACAATTTGTGTTTGTGGTTTGAGTTAGTCTTCTGGCACATAAAGTAATTTTTACTGAGTAAAAGAGGAACTAAGTGCTAATCAGTCACATAAGCCATTTACATGAAGTAAATAAATAAATAAGCAGATAGGATGTTTTGATTGACAGGTGAGTTCACCACTGGCAAAGATCTATCACACAGAGCTATCACTGTAACACGTTTGACAAGAATGTGTAAGAAGTCAAATCATTTTGTAGTCACCATTCAGGCCTCTTGTTCCAAGAACCATGGAATTGTTAACTGACATTTGTTGCTAGCTGTGAGGTGACAGTTACTGGTGGTAATTTCAGATGAAGACGTGAGAGCCTTTTGTTTCCGGCACTTGTTTGAAACCTGTGTTTTTCACTTTGACTGGTGGTGTGCTTGTGGTCTGCTGCGCTCTGAGCTGCTGGCTTTACGCCGCGCATTCACCCTTCGAGTTTCATTAACAGGAAAAGAGGAGGACCTTCTTTGTATATATCTGTCAACATGTGCACTCTGGTGTTACAGTGCAAATTTTTTGCACACATTTTCAGAAGTTGTGTGCGCATATGTGGTATGCAAGACCACATGCAGGTTTAATTAGCACCACTGCAACAGGAAGTGTGGTCTGCAAACCTCAGAAGAGGGTTTATCACTTAATTTTGGCTGACACCTATGCTCTACAAGCACGTAAAGTATATCATCTGTGATCGCATGACAGTGTATACGGTTCTGTCGAGGGCGGTATAAAATAATTTGAAACCATAACCCAGGGCAGGCCGCAACAGTGATTTGAGCATGCAGTTTCTCCCTTCAACGCTAAATCATACAAACCAGCAGGCCACTGATGTGCTTTGTTTATCCAACTTGTTGCTATGAAAGGTACCAGATGAGTCTTGTTTCTCTTGGAGGGTTATTTAGGAAGTAATCTATAGTTGAATTGAATTGTAACGCCTTTATTAATCCCACACTGCGGACATTTTTGATAGCAACAACAAAAAAAGCCACGCGCATTTCCAAAAACATATGTATATTAACCCCCCCAAAACATACACACACACGTTCATATACATACGTAATATTGCACATTTTAGGGGTTGGGTGGATAATTTTCCGTATGATTTTACTGAGTCCAGCCAGTCAGGTTTGCTGATTGTATGGTGTGATGTGATGCTGCCTGCCACAGCAAACCACTGCAGGGAAGATGGCTGATTAGAAATATAAACTCTCAATCGAAATATAAAATTGTGCAAACAATGAGTAAAAAAAATACCTATACATTTAATTTGAAAGATTGTTTTCAACAACAGAGGAATGTTTCAGTGGTTTAAAAGTGTGATGGTGGATGGAAAGAATGAGGCGGGTGGTTTTGCTTCTCACCCGTCTGTGAGACCTCCGGCCTGAGGGCAGAAGTGTGAACAGTTGATGTGGAGAGTGGGTGGGGTCCCTGAGGATGGAGCTATAGCTCTCCTGTGGACTCATGCAGAGAAGGCAGTGGAGTCCCAGTGATTTACTCCGCAGTCTTCCCCACTCTCTGCAGGTGCTTGCGGTCCATGGTTGTGGCGTTGCCGTACCAAACTGTAGTACACCTGCTCAAGATGCTCTGGATGGTGCAGCTGTAGAAGTTGTTGATGATCTACACGTCTGCAAGGAACTGCAAATGTCCATAATGTGACTGTGTTAACATATTTAGCAAGCCCCAACTGTCTCTCTGCAGTGCATGTACACAGATGCATTCTACCTCCCCCTCACATACACGCTGCTCACCCAAAGATACTCTTACACAATACACTAATTGTATGTTTTTGGTTTTGTGCTGTGGAACATTTAGGCTGGCTGAAGGGTATAATACTGGGTAGCAGGGCACTGATGCATGGTAAGTCACCAGACGCTGGAAAATACCAGTTGGGTTCGTCTCTGTTTGTCTAACTTGGGACAAAAAGGAAAGCATGGATGGCTGTGATGCTTGTGTGCTTTGGAGGCACCACATGATTGTGTCTTTGTGGCGTGAGATGGTTGTATGTCTGTGTTTGTTTAATCTGCAGAGGAATAAGAAATGGAAGGTACGGGAATGTTGTGGTGTTTGGTGCCTCTGTGTCTTGGAGGCTCCATGTAGCCGTCTGTCTGTATACACACTGAGATGTGTGTGTGTTTGTGGCCTCAGGTGTTTTATTCCGGGCTCTGGCATCGTAGGGCTCAGGATGGCACGGTATCTGGAAAACTACTGGGTGAGCAGACCCAAGATGGACATGGCTTAATTCCAATTTATGCTTTCTATATTTCATGACTCCCGCCGTGTGTTTGGATCGCTTTGACGTAACCATCGATTACCATCACACTTGGCAGAAGAATGTGGAACGGGTCAGCGTAGAGGTTTTGGTGCTCATCAGGGTCAGGAGGGCATCCAGGTCTTCTTTCTCGTTCAATAACCGTTTTGTCAGAGAGCTAATTGCTAATTAACGCAGAAAACAAAACATGGATTTAGTGAGATTTAACTTTGTAAAAGTATGCACTCCGTTGTATTTGTTTTTTGTTTGATCATTTAAATGTATTAACAAGCAGTTGTATACAAGCTGTTTTGCTGCCCTATATTTTTAATAACTTGCAATATTTGTTTTTACTTTTTCTGGTTAAAATAGGAATCAATTGAATTGGCTGAAATGGCTTTGTTGGCAACAAGGAGACTCACCAAATGATATCAGTGACGGTTTTAGCAGAGGGAGTAGACAGACGTTAAGAAACCGAAGTACCTCGTCATGACACGCTGCACACACCGTGCTCAGGCTCCAGGAGTGGTCTTGTGTAAAGTGGTGGGTGTTCCTCACAGCACTGCATTAGGCTGCCCCTCTCCTTTCATGAGGCCTGTAGACGACCTGTTTTATTGGTGGGGGGTAATTACTTGCACACACAGGATCTCTGGTGTTGACACATACACACACATAAAGACCATCATGTATGTACACACACGCATGCACACTGCCTTGATAGTGCTTGTAATTAGGTGGTGTTCTCCACGGGGGGGGGGGTTGGCACGCAGCAGCAGCCTCTGAACTACAGAGGATGAAAGCCTGGGTCTTATATTAACCCACTCGTCAACAGCTCTGTTTGATGCGTTCGCACAAACATCAAACAATGCTCAGGACACTCTTTTATCTGGCTACCATTGCCATCATCATTATTATTGGTTTCTTCTTTCTCCTGTCTGCTGTCTGTAGCTGGCTGACTGCAGCTCTGTCTGGACTGAGCGCAGCATGTCTTACTTTACCGTAGGTGCGATGTCCACTGGAACCAAAGGTATCTCTTAGGTAAGGGGACATGGGATTGAGACCACAGCTCAATGTACTTGCTGCCCCTGTTTCACCTCTGGATGAGGCATAAGTTTATTTTACCAGATCGAGGTGTCAGATTCATCTGCTCCATGCACAGTGAACCATCCAGAGCCAGTGCAACTGTGCAACTTTTACTTGAGTGGCATATTACTACCCATTACTAGACTTTCTGGCTAATGACAAAATAGAGAAACTGAAAGACACACATTCAATCTGTTATTTCCGAGAGGCTTTAAACAATCGTTTAACTCTAACGACTACTTGCCAAACCTTAACCTAGATTCTAGCTCACCCTAACCGTTTAACATGTCTTCACCTTGAAATGCAATGATTCAGTGGCTGTGCAATCACTTCAAGACTCATTCGAGGTTTAAAGCATCAAAAGTCATGACTTCCGACGAACTAACATCAACAGTTTGCTCGAACCTTTCCAAAATGACTCGACTAAAATGCTTAACACTGGAAGATTGAAAACAGTTAGAGAATGACCAACACTGCTGTATTAGTTCACATCCACTAAATCACATTGTGGTCTACTTGAGGAGTCTTTTTTTTTTTTTTTTACTTGAGCAGCCTGTATATGGGTTTTCTGAGTCAAGTGCAGATGATTTGCTTGTGTGACAAAATGTTCATCCTTACAATTCTAAATTGTATAGCTCACAATTGATCTCATAAAGCTTAACAACCCATACAAGAAGGGACATTTTATGTCCGTAACCATTGACTAGGGTCAGCAAAAATTTTTAAAAAACAGCATTTTCTCAGACTTGATGAATCAGTGAATTGCATATGGTAATTGCCGTTTTCACTACACCTTAAACCCACAATTTGACACCTTTTATGTAAAGTCTAGCATATACAGAAAACATGCATTTGCCTGATTCATCAGACTGCACTGAAACAATCGCAGAAATCAGGTGTATTCAAAGCGGTTGGTTCCTGCCCTGTTTTTCTATGAACTCACCTGTTCCCAAGTCTTAGCTGCTGAGAACAGTGTCAAAAAATACTGCCATGAAATGGTGAATTAACGAAACCAGAATTTATGTTTGAATCCAGGATCACATCCTGTATTCAAAGAGAATGAATGTATGATTACCAGATATACCAACAGTCAACTTCAGAGTCTGAATCACTTGGAGGCGCGTTAGATTATGTGCTGTATGCTATAATATATGGCCAATAGTCAATTAATCTGAGTAGCCTTTAGATTTTGTTCCTTTTTCAAAAGAGCAAAGGCTGTAATTATTGCCGCATGTTAATGTTATGACGGAGAAGTCGAGATGATCAGTTTCATAATCAGTTGAGCATATAGGAAAGCAGGTGCAAAAAATGTGTTGTGCAAATGTGACCATCAACGAGCTGGAGTTGAGTATAAACTATCCGTCTGAAACCGTTTTGCACTGGGCTGCAAAATTTGCTCAAAATCAGACAGGACTGATGTAGGGGATTAAAAGAAAGTGAATAAACTGGACTCATCTTGGCCTGTCGTGGTCTGATGTGCTGGATAAGATGTAAACACTGTACATTCTTGTAGAGACACGTCAGTTAGACACGCTGCTCCGTTCAACACACAAGCCCAGTGCTACAGTAAGACCTGAACAACACCACCCACTGCATATCACGAAGTGAAACACTGATTTGTCTCAAGATGACTTGACACTGCATTGATTCAAACCATAAAGTGGTTGAAAGTGTTTTTATGTAGATATTTTTAGAGGAACCAGACACTCCCAGTCATTTGCCAGTTCTTGCAACTGTCTTGCAACTGACGAGGCCTGATATGGGTTGAACGGAAAGATGCGCCTCTTTTTATGCTCAGGTCATAGGTGGAATATCTCATTTAGTAGCAAAGCAATGATCTTATCGAATGTAAAGGGAACAAACAGCAATGAATTGAACTGTGCTGTGCAACTGGTGTTTTTGTTCCAACTGGGTTTGAATAACAAGTATCAGAGGTGTTTTCCTCTGCACAGAATGAGTAAAACCACATCCTCTCTGCTGCTGCACTCTTCTCAGTGGTGCAGGCTTACGAGTGGAGCGCGAACGTGTGCGAGTGCATGATTTGTTTTTCTTGATGTATTGTTATTGCTTGTGCCATCCTCTCGCCAGCACAACCCTCGGAAAGTTCAAGCTGTATCTATGTCAGTCGAGGCACCATGCGGCAGGTGCAGTGCCCCCTGCAGCCGCAGAGCGCAACGTGATTTTCAGTTTCGTTGAATTGAATAATCAATTATTTCATGACAGTTTGCAGTACTCAGTAAAGCATGTACTAAACTATATGAGAGAGTATAGTTTTTTGTGATCCCTCAGTAGAATACACACCGGACCAGAAGTTTTCTTACACAGTTACTCACTGGTTGAAAATGATATAACCTTATAGCCTCTAACCTTAGATGGCCATCAAGTTTGTGAGACATCACAGTTTTTCTGTCTTTTCCTGGAAGCCCCACATGATTTTTTGCTCAGTTATTCTCAACCAACTTGGAGGTGTCTTCAGTTTTGACCTCAGCCCACACATGATGCACTGTGTCCCTGGAGACGATAGCAGCCACTTGGTTGCAGTGTTCCATTCAGACTGTACCTAACTGCATCTTGCGTCCTGCTGACTATCCTAGCGACATTTTATTCCACTGATCTAATGCTCAGTGCTTTTTCTTTTGCTTCCTTTCAAACCAGCATTTTCTGACGGCTGGCTGAGGGCTCGATATCAGACGCTTCTTATCGACGCTGCCTGCTGTGCAGAGGCTTGTACTGCCATGATAAATCTCTCTCTCTCTTGGGTTTCTGCAGTGCTGGACATCGGCTAAATTCTTTCTCCGAGTTCAGTGCTTCTCTTTCATACCATGCAATCACACTTGTCTTGTCAGTGAGTCGATGTCTTCCTCATTCCAAGAGCACCTTGTCAGATGACAGACATTTAAAGCTGGACTGTGTTACAGGTGCTCTCACTGAGAAATGCAGCAGAGGTACAGACTGGTACTGGGAGAGAGGGAGAGAGAGAGACACCAGGTCACATGTTTACAAGCAGTTGTAAGCTATTCGGGGTGAAAACAACAGAATCACCTTCTCTGTGACTTTTAGTTCAGATTATATTGTGCATTGTGAAGGTTTCTGAGGTCAAGTATGAGATTTTGTGTCGAAGCCGCATGTCCAAACATACTATGACACCCACTTGACGGTATAGCCACAGGTGTTTCTTGTCCGTTAGACACACAAACTCTCTGTGTGCATCTGGTGTATATGAGACTGCTGTGTATATAAACACGCAAGCTCAAAGCCCGTGGCCACATGAAACCCTGAAACATGTTTAGATGTTAGAGGGAAAGCATCTGGATAAGCCAAAGCTAAGGATCTTAAACCAATAGCACAAAATGCCAGGAGCAGAGAGGACAGAGGGCCCAAGAGAGAGAGGACATGATATATGGGCAGAGCAGGGAGAGAGCATATGCCTGTATGAGATCAATCTGGCGATCAGATCAACAACAGGAATGGAATTACACGGTTTACATACTTGATGTTATTTGTCTAGCCCATGTTCACACATACAATTTGTCTGCTAGGGCTTTAACAGGCTGGGGCATCCTCTGCCCTTCACCCTCAACAAGAGGAAGGAAAAACTACCAAATGACAGGAAAACCCCAAAAGACATTGTGGCAGTGAATGAGTGTTTTTCACAGTTTAGACAAGAACAGAGTGGGGCCTTCGTGGCCGAGGTTTAAAATGATTGTTCTCCACCCAGCAGGGCAGTGGCTCCGTCCCAGTCCTCCCCATCTGCAAGTGGGCAAGATGCTGAGACCTGAACGTCCCCTCAGAGATGCTTTGGAATAGGGGTTGCATTGGCAATATGTCAACGTCAGGTAAAGAATGAATAGACTCATGCATGAAGCGTGACGTAGTGTTAGAAGCTGAAGGATTTCTATTGTGCGAATACATTGCTAACTGATGCGCTCACCCTGTGTAGTGAATACTCAGCTTCCACTTTCAACCAGCCGTGCGCTTCCTGGTGCACGTGTACAGTAGATACTGACTCACTTCCTTCTTCTAATTTCTCAGTTTCCCTCAGATGAGGATAACACGTGCTAAGATTCACACCAGATCCAGCTCGCCGTTCGTTCTGCTCCCAACAAGTGGAGCTGTATAAAGTGTATTTCTATATCCCCCGAGTGTAAGCTTGAAAACGATGCAGCACAGTGTATGTATATCTATTTTCAGTTGGTGGGTAGGGAGTATCCAGGAGCAAACAAAGTTGTAGGTCCAGTACAAACTGACAGAACATTTTCAAGGCATGCATAGAGCCATTTCTTGTGCAATACAGCAAAAGGGGGAAGAGAGAAAGGTAGCAAGTGGTGCGGAGAGGTGGAGGAAGAAACAGATGAGATACGGGGATTTCTCCATCGCTACAGTGAGAGTGTTAGTGGCACCAGCGAGGGTGAGGACATCTGCTTCGTGTTAGAGAAAGCACTGGGCCTCTCACATGATGAAACCCAGCCCGGTGATCAGCACAACAGTCAGACCCTGCCATTGGTCTATCCTCCTCTCCCACCAGCCAATAAGAGGCCAACTGAGCCTGAGGAGACGTTACGCTGGCCATCGCAAGCCATCGCTGTCCAGCCCTTCTGACTCTGGTCCCTCGCTCTTGACGTCATGCCGCATTCATGATGGTGAAGCTGTGACAAGCCTTTTGCAATATTTTGATTGTATTTGGAAAACAGACCTGACCATGATGAACTTAGAAGTACTGTTACTTTAGACGTGTTTCTGCTCTTGGCATAACATCATACAACTGTAATCTTATTTTCCTCCTGTCATTTACGTGCGCTTGTCACATTGGATGCCAGTGTCATAAAACAATCACTCCAGCAATTATTTTACCAAGAGTTCCAGAGGGACAGTTCTTTTGAGTATAAATCCTTGAATGGTGTCTACAATTCCCTCATCTGACTTGAATGTAACATTAGCTGGACAACAGCTGTGTGGGTTTCCCCCTCTATTGCCATGACAACCAGAATCCCTCACAATAACACACTGCTTAACATTTCTTTCTTCCTTGTTTTCCCTCTGCTGGAGCTTGCTTCATTTTTTTATGCTTTTCACCACCACCACCACATTTTTCTCACTCTGTTTCCCTGTTCACATAGTTTTATAACTCATTCTTTGTGCATTTCAAGTGAGAGTACTTGGAAAGACATGAAATACTAAACTACAGAAACGAGATTAAAGTGTCTTTTCCTCGCTTTCACCATATTTGACAATGTCTAGTTTAGTTCCCCCGACACACCAGTGGCTGGTTTAGCTGGCATTTAGAAAATTTAACAAAATAAATTCCTGTTTGAGGAATGGAGACACATGAAGCCACATCACAGAGTCAGGCAGTCAAGGATTGCTGTGAGAATGCCTTGGAAGGGACTCTTTCACAACAGTGTCATTAACTAGATAAACTCACAAATTGTGTGTGTGTGTGTGTTGTGCTTGCTTTAATGCAGTAATTTAAACACACTGACTTAATTTGATCACCATAATGAAAAAGTTATGACTGGACCAAGTTTTTGCGTCTGCCTCCTACTATGATTCCAGACACTCTGGTCATCACATCCTAACAGAGACATTCGTATAAAATAACCAATAAATTCCCCGTGGGAACGCAGGCATCAATAGTTCCTATAAAAATGAGACTGACGTCCCAATATCATAACTCAAGATCTACCTAACACGCAGCCACAGTGTCCACCTCTCCTCGTCACACTGGTATTGTTCTGCCCATCAAATGCAACAGCTCAATCTGAGTTGCAGTGACAGAGGCAAATCTGTGCAAAACCATGGGCATACGACGCTCCAGTCTCCTGTCCGGACTGAGCCCAAGTCCAGGCCCATGTATTCCATTATCCTGTGACCGGAAATCAGCCAGAACTGGTGTAGGCTGGGGAGAGGAAAACCCTTCAGGGCCAAGCTTTGCTCTGATTCTGTCTCTCTGGCTTGGGGTTGCAATTTTGTTCTGGCTGTTCAGAGGATACAGAGGGCAAGAGATGGTCAGCTCTGCTGAACTTAATCCAATTCACCTCCTTTTCCAACACTGATGAGTTTTCATGCCATAAATAAATAACACATTGAGATAAAAAAAAAAAAAATAGACTCAAAGAAAAGCTGCGTGTGCGTGAGTTCACCAGATTCTTTATAGATTCTGCCTTTTTCAAACCTCATATACACAGGATTAATAACATTACTCTCACTTCCACTCTTGATGATATACTAGTGTGTCACCTGGTTTGACCAGAAAATGACCAGAGAAACTAAAAAACTTATAAGTCAAAGTGTAGGAAGCTTGTTATGATTTGCTGGAAGGTAGGAAAAACATTAAAAAAAAAAAAACCTCTAAAAGTCAATATATACTTTGGAAGATATTTGGCAGCAAGAGGGGATGTAATTTGAATTGTTTATGCCCCACCTGATGGAAACTGGACTTGGCATCTTCGTCTTGGCATTATCCCATTTTTCTTTTCTCTGTTACATTGTGCTCTCCTTCCTCCTTTCCCACACATTGTGTTGCTTGTCTCTCCCCAGGTCTTGCTCTCCTCGTGTGCTGTGTTACATCATTTCTGCTTTCAGTGTGACGCTCTTACTGAGGTCAGTGCAATCGCAATTTTATCATCTCTCTCGTACACACACAGCTGGACCTTAGCTCATTCTCTCTAGTGAACGACACTGGCTCACTCCCTCTGTCTGCGTGTGTATGTGTGCGTTATACTCCCTCTGTGGTCAGAGCAGTGGGATTTAGCGCTGTAATATATGTATTTCCTCTCGGTAACAACTCCTTGCTCAAGTTCTGAGAAAGCAGCTATTTACCAAACCTCGGCACCACGGCCTGAGCCAAGTTGTCCATCTTTTCACAGGCTGTTCGACAGTGTTCACGGAAAACCGAATCAGGCAAAGTTTAGCATTTTATTTATGCAGCATGTGTTTTCAATACAATGAAAACTCTTGTAAACATACCAGGGTGTAAAGCTGACACTCAGGCAAATGGTCATTAAATGGAATGTTGTCATATTCCCATCCACCAGTTCGCTGGAGCTGAACAGAGTCCTGACTGTGAAGTGTATGTTTGCCTTACATACAGTATTCTAATCCAATTAAAATGCAACATGTCCCAGATCAAGCATTTCGACTTTCAAATCAAATTGAGAGTCAGTGTGTTTCAACTACTGCCTTAAGTCTTGGTAAGCAAGCACACACACGCACACACATACGCACACAAACACACACACACACACATTACAATTGGCAACATTATAGGTTGTAAGTAGTTGTATTGTACATGTATCTGCAGCCCCAGGTGCATCCTACCACAATGGTAGGCCACACCTGCCACAGGGCTCTGACAAGCCTGGTGCCCTTACATCGAAGTCATCCTGTGGTCTAGAAATGGGGCCATCAACCTGACCTCTGCAGATGTGAGCATGTGCACCCACTGCTCAGAATGTACATTCTCAAAAATCTATGCTGTATAGGTGCAAATAAAAAACAAAGTTTCAGTTTAATATATATATATATACACACATAGATGGTTCATATCTCATGCCATCTTGAGTGTGTAACGCAGAACAGAATCTGAATTTCAGGAAATCAATGCACTTTCATGTGTACCAAGGCTGCGTGTGCATGTGGTTAGATGTGTTTTTGTTGAATATATTTTTTTGGCTGTGGGCATGTTAACACTTGTTGTTTTTTTTTTTTATTTGAGCTTGGCTAAATTTAAGTCTACAGGAATCCAGCTGAGATATGCCAGTAGATAGCAAAATGAAAAAATATCTTTGCCAATTTTACATTTCCCCATTATACATTAAAAGCTAATGTTTAATTTGGTCACTGTTATATCTTCTGGTTTTGATGTGTATAAACATAATTTGTTGCAGACATGGTTGCTAGTGTAGAAAAATACCAGTGACTTTATTGACTCCAGTGATGGAGTGAAAACAGAGAAGGGAAAGGCTGCTGACCAAGAACAGTGCAATCATTTCAGTGCAGGGTTTATTTTGGCAGTTGATTCTATTTCTAAGCTCATATGTCAAATTCTAGACTCTGTAGAAAGGCTAGATAATTCAGTCGTTTTTTTTGTAAATTTAAAATTTTTATAGTAAGAAATGTACTATACAGATGCCACTTCTGTTTGTTTGGTTGCTATGGTAACAGGTGCTTGCACATAAAACTGCCCCGTGCACCTTATCAGTTGCACTCACACTCCCATTCTCGGCATGTGCAGCAAAGTGGCCAACAAGGGAAATATCGGAAATTCAGGTGGATTGAAGCCAGCTTCTGACGCCTTCTGTGATTACTCTGACTGTGGCGATGCCTGGAAGTGCTCATTTGTCATAATTTGTTTCATCCATACAGTACATGCATCATTAAAAGATCTTTTGAGTTCAGCCACACTGAAATAAGTGTGCGAGCAGGACTGTAAGAGCATTCTTGGCACTTACACACACTAACAGTATGAATTATTTGCATGACATCTGGTGAAACCGTTAAAGCTGCAGCGCTTTTGTAAATTAGGTTTATAAAGCCATGATGACATATTAACATATAAAGAGTGTGACACAGTTATGACAACAGTAAAGGGTATGACTTGGATTTCAATTTGAAAAACTCGTGCAATTAATTGACTATTGCTTAGCAACAACCACTGTGAGACAGGACCGTGTATACATGTACAGAAGTGAGATTACAGGGGGCGTAAGCAGTCATGGAAAAACTCTCAGCCAATCCCAACACAGCCTCAAAAATAAACATTACATAAATTGGTTCTAATGTGCAGAAGGTGTGTGTTTACAGTGTGCAAATGATGACTTGTAATGACTAATCAGCAACACATGAGGCATTAATTCAGACCTCCGTGTTTTGATCATGTGTTTCCACTGACCCAAAGGTGCAGGAATGTAACTGTAACCCAAAATACTCAAGCATGAAAATGAACACATGTGCTCCCCTTCATAAAATCTGCCTGGAAGCACACAGATGAGCCACATCAGGTCCTCAGACATGACCTCTGACCTCTGTCTCCCTCTCCCTCTGTCTCTTCATTCTGTTGTTTTTGTCTGTAGATGACTTTTGACTTCTCAACACGAGTGAACCTACATATGACCGTGGCAGACATGGTTGAGACATGGTCTGAGGGCAGCCTCGCTGTGGCATCCTGCCTGTGATAACGCTTAGTGGGTGTGAGGAGCAGCTGGCAGGCCTCCGTGTTTTGAAAGTTGTGAACAGAAAAAGCAAAATGATTTCTACACACGTCATGGCGCCATGGAGGTAAGTAATGTACGTAGTCCAAGGATTAAATCCTCACTGAAGTATGGCGATTGAAATATACATATTTCTCATATAGAAGGTCTGCACTTCATTAATGGAATTATAGTTTGGCACACAAAAACAGCCAGATATGAACCATTCACCTTCCAACATTTCATAAATTAAACTGCCCCAAACATAAAATCAAAACAGTGGCTGTTCAGCTCTGTCCCCCCCTCACGTGTCTGTGCTGCTGCATTAGGAATCGACCAACTCGCCTCAGCTGTGCCATCAGCTCCGCGTGGTTCACATCGAGGTGCTCTTTGAGCCGCCTCTATGGCCACTCATAAGAAAATATCTCATAATTTTTAAAGGCCCCACAAACCAGCACCTGTACATCTGCGTCCTCCTGCAATTATCCAGTCAGCGAAGCACGCAGCAGCAGGAGCGCAGTGCACAAAACCGTGCCGATACGCATCAGAGGAGACAAAATGGGATGTCATGACTTTCACTTGAGTTTGCTGATTGCTTGAGTTTTTACTCCAAATGAAGCCATGAACCTCAAACGTCCAGTTCATGAAGATGAGAGAGGTCAGAGGAGAATGGAATATTTGCTCAGTTAGAACATGACTATGATCAACAACAGCCATACTGACTTTCTCGATATTTCAAAGCGTCTAGTTCAGGCTGGTGGAATTAAATTGAAGAAATGTGTTTTAGAAATGATGATGATTAAAGACCCAATTAAAGAAGATATTAAAATAAGACCCAGACACAACCTTCAGAACACACACACACACACACACACACACACTGTTTGTAACTCCAGTGGGTTCTGCGTGTGTCAGGACCACAGAGGAGGACTAGCAGCCCAGTAAGGATTAGTCAGTCAGCCAGTTAAAATTCCTGTTGTCCAGGTGGAGCTCTATAAAGTGGCGCATAGACACCTGTTAATCTAAGCTGCTTTCCACTCAGCTAAGGCAGCCATAACACACACACACAGTCTCTAACCCTAAATGCATATTCCATACGATCTAAGCCTAGCTGGAACCTAAACCTTAACAGTAACCCTAACCCTAAACACAAGCCTTAACCCACAAACACTCCACTGCGAAGTGAAGACCAAAAACGAGAAGTCAAAAAGTCCTCATTTCCAAAAATGGCGTCACTCTTTGAGGTCTGTGCTCGGTCTTCCCCTGTTTTTCTCTTCTCACCCAAACTGGTCGAGGCTGCCCACATTGACTCTGGTCTGGCCAAGGGTTTCCACATTCACCAAGGCTTTCTTGTTGTGTTGGATCTCTGGAATGGTCTTGTAATTTTAGCCTAAACTAATGAGTTTTTTTGGAACACCTCAATGAGCGTCTGTATATCTGTGAAATCAGTCTGTCACAAAAAATCTTGAAAATATATGACTTTGACAGTCCAACACAGGGATCGAGCCCCAAGCATTCTGCTTCTTAGTTGAGCTCAGCAGTTACTTCAAATTTCACTGCAACATCCACTGATGTCACTTTTATGCGGTGAACATTAAACAAACGCCAAAACCTTGAAAATAAACTTGCTGAGCATTTCCTGATGTTAAAACAATGGAAAAAAGGGGATGAGAGGTAACTCCCACAGAGATGTACATTTTCCAAACACCAGATCTTTTTAGACAGACAACAGCTTCGGTCCAGGCTGTAAAAAAAAAAAAAAAAAAAAACATGGAAAAAATCCTGCAAAGCCCTCCGCCCATAAGCAATCACTCATCTGTGAAAACAGAGCCCAAACCAAGAGGACAAAGCACAACACTCACAGCTCAAAATGTAACCAATAAATCAAACATTGTCTAATTAGCAGAGCCAAGACTGAGCCTCTCTCTTTAAACACTGTTTATCGCGTTGGCATTGGATAGGTTTATATTTGTTTTGGCTCAGAGCGGCTGCGGCTGAGACCCACCCACCCCCCCTAACTGCCCCCTTCCTTCCCCCTCTGTTGTCCTATCCTCTTTATCACTCCTCTTCTTCCCCCTAATCTGTCCTAGTGCAGGAAAAAGGCTTAATTACTTTCCTGCGACGCAAACAACAACTACAACTTATGCACATGCACATGGACATACATTCTGATTGTTGCCTCATCGCGGGGACATAACGAGAGGCTTCTTTCCCTCTGGATCACTGTGGGATTGTTTTGCGTCCTCCTGAGGACTTCAGTCTGAATTCATAGCTTATGTCACAGTGCAGACAGGTCTAATGGGTAGAGAGACGGGTACGATTTAGAGTTTGGTTGGGATTAGGCATTTAGTTGCGATGGTGAACGTTATGGTAGGGGGCAGCTGTTTCCTCCTGCTTCCAGCGTTGGTAAGTGTCCTCCTTTAGGACTGGGATGCAAGTTTTCTATGTGTGCTGTGCTGTCCAAAAATGCCTGAGATGCCGATTAGTGGTCCCAGTCCGTCCCCGTGTGTGTACTTTCACCACATCTGCGTCACAGCTCTCTGGTTTACTTTGTTAATCTACCGCTGGTGCTCCTGGCAGCACCCAGAGGTGCTTTTTCGAATGTAGCATTTGAATTGCAGAGAAGAAAGCTGGCATTTTAACCATGTAATAAAATGACCTCACTCGCACACACACACACACACACACACACACACACACACAGTGTGTACAAACAGTCTGACACACATACAGCTGGCACCAGAGTTCCTGGATTTCCCCCTTCTGTAATTGTGTTTGCCTGGGACCTGCAGTGATTTCTGAGCATCTGCCACTGGCAGCAGAGGAGTAATCACAGTGGGGTTGGCTGATGAGAGATGTGTGTGGAGCAACGCTCCACTGTGACGCCTGCAGCTTTTAACACTCCTGAAACCGAGCCAGGAACGGCTGGAGTCCGTCCCACCCCATCAGCTCTCGCTGCGTTTGTTAGATTACATCGAGCCGGCCAGCACTCGGCGACCACACACACGCGCACGCGTGCAGCTACGTATACATGGAAAGTCATGACAGAGACACATGCACATGCTGCACATGTTAGGGGGAACGGAGACATGTGGAAGAAATAGCTCACATGAGGCTAATATACAATATACATTATAAAGTAATCATAATAGATCAGTGTCATGCATCTCTATAGAACCGCGGGATATAGAGTAGGCACAGTCCACTCAGGTGGGCGTGAGTCACTGTGGGTTCTTTCGGTTTGGTAAGACTACACTCAGATGCAGAAAGTTTTTCTTCAGATCCCGTTCTTCTTATTTGCTGCCCACTTCTGCATCTTCAGTGAAAACAGCCACGTCACGTCTGCGTTGCGCTGAAATGCAGAGAGCTTGCGATCATTTCTGCAGACAGTGTGAATCTAAACGCAAAATCATTTTGCTCAAAGTGCTGCATGATGTAATATCAATATGCTTGGGGTTGTTTTCTCTTCGTGTTTATAGTTGTTCGCATTGGCTTTACACATTTTACCTTACTTTAATAGACACGTGTTGGTAAATCGTATGCAGCCTCTCAGGATTGCTGTAAGAATTTCTACAAATGTGTTCACTCAGGCGTCAACCATATCTCTTAAAACACATGTGTGGGGGATCACGCACGGAGGTTTTGAGTCAGCGGCACAGGTTAAGATGCATAAGCATGATGGATAACACCATAGCACCGACATGACGCGCTCTGTTTCTGTGAAACCAGATGAAAAATGTAAAGAGATTAAGTTTTTGTGAGGTCACTATGTGTGGTGGTGTGTGAGAGAGTAGCCCACTGAATTCTCACACGCATACTTCAACATTGCAGTGTGGTTTCCTCTTCTCACCCTCAGATGTGTCATGATAAAGGGCAGTTTCATGAATATCTCTCAGACAGCCTCAAATATTACATTAGAAACTGCATAAATGTCACATAGTTACTTGATGATGGAAGAAGAGAGGTTATTCCAATGAAGTTAGACAAACGTAGAACTGCACATTGTCTTTCCTCCTTTTCCTGGACACCGGCGGTCTTGGCCATGCTCGCTGGTTATCAGGCAACTTCAACAGAACGCAAGAAACAAAACAAGACACCAAAATAGCATCGCTTTTCAATGCTGGCGACAGGAATGACGTTTGATGCTGAACGTCAGTGTTCGAAGCTAACAAGAACTAGGACAATTAAATACATTCCAATTTATTTGTAAAGTGCAAAATCATACACACTGAGATAATTACATTACATCCTGAGTTTCAGCACAGAACTCAGTATTTTATTTGTTGTTAATATATTGAGCATGTGTACATTTCTTCTACTTACAGGTTGAATGTAAAATATGATTCCGAAGCTATTTTAGAACAAACAGGGTTTTGACATAATAATGTGGCGTTAGGAGTTAGGGGCACAAAGCCTTATGAAAGAGAAGTGTGGGAATGGCTTGTGTTAGCGGCTTTCATGGCAGAGCAGGTTAGACATGTTCGTGACACCGGCAAAGGAACAGAACACAGGCAACTTGAAGCTTATACGTTCTTTTGCATTTAACATTTAATTTTTCAAAATTGGTTCGTGTGGAGAGGGCAAAGGGGAATTTGTGAGTCACTTCACTGGGAACACAGACACACACACAGAAAACAGGAATGTGACTCTCAGTCTGACCATCAGCAGAGCAGCCTCTCGGCTTTTATACCTGCCCCTAAAATAAGAGCTCTCTGATTTGCTGGGACACAGTTCTCACTGAGTCACCCACAACCAATTAGAGAGTAGCACTTCCTGTTCTGCGAAAGATGTTTCCTGTTGATAGTCAAGTGGTGCTGTGCGTGCGTGTGTGTGTGTGTGTACATGTGTGAGCCCAGTTGTGTGGACCCGTGTACAGTGTGGGGAAGTGCTGACAGTGACAGCAGTTGATGTCATGCTGGTGTGTACGTGGAATCAGTGTTTTGGTTGGAAAGTAAACAGAATAGTGAGGCTGAAAGCACATCGCAATGCCCCGTGGTCACCGTGCATCTGATTACATCACACCAAAACCTGGAGACTACGAGGTGTCTGACCGGCATGGACATGACATGGCTTATCAGTAGAAAGCAGTAAATCTATTCAGGTAAAAAACTAAAACAGGGAACCCTACGGTATCATACCAGAAGCTACCACAAGCTGGTCACCAATGTAATTAATTCACCAAGAAAATAGTGACAGATACCATGAGGGATAAATGATCAGGGGGACAAGACCTGCTGTTCAGAAACTACAAAAACCCGCACCCTTTAGGCAGAGGAGAAGATGCCGACCAGTTGGACTGGACTGCTACAGGTCAAACAGACAGAGCATCTGTCTGATGTTACAGTCAGAAAGTATAGTACATGATGAATAGAACTTTAGGTAAAACATGTATGATGAGCACCAGGTAATGTGTGTGTGTGTGTGTGTGTGTGTGTGTCACTCAGTTCCTGATCTGAAAAACAAACAGTGTATCCATGCAGGAGACTTTATGTAATCATGAGCATGGTGACTGATTGTTCTGGACAAATCGCCTTGAGTATGCACAAGACAGTTTCCTCAAGAGGTTCAGCAGGGCAGGGAGACACACTTTAGACAATGGTCCACTGTAGATGCAGTCACACCTGGAGGTTGTGGCATATGGTGCACATTTAATCTGGTTAGTTTGGATTTCAATGTGGTTGGAACAAGAAGTGTGCATGACATCCCTCTGCCCTGCTCTCACTGTCTTACTCCATTATAGGTTCACTGTGCACACGAGATGTTGCAAATTAATTTCACTGCAATTCATAGACTAGAATAGAACGTTTTTATTCCTCCCCCATGGGGGAAACACACATTTACAGCAGCTCAGTGAAAGAAGAATCAGTTTAAGTAAGATATAAAAAAAAAAAATAAGGATAAAAAAAATGCTCTTGATGCCCCTCGTTCATTCTGTCTGTTCTTGAATTATTTGTCAGGTTCCTGACAGAACATAGTACACGCACACACACACACACACACACATACACACATCAATCCATTTTCCATGTCTGTGGACATTCTAATATACCACACTGGGCCTCTGCATAAATCAGAAGATTCACATTTTCCGGTCATGTCCCAATTTCCATAGCTTCTCGAATGAAATATTTGAATAGCTCAGAGGTCTGTAGCATGCGTTTTAGTAATATGATCAGCAAGGTGTCCCTCTGGACCAAAGTGCTGAAATGAGTAACATCGATAGCTGAATTATAAACAGTGTTATTGTATGCAACACAGTAGACTTTACGCATCCTTACATATGGAAGGAGATTCATGTTTCTATTGTTATTGGTGTTCAAACCAGAACAAATCATTTTTGGAGAAAACAACATTTTATAACACATTGAAGTTGAATGAATTGACATAGTATTACTACTATTACACTTGTATATAGAAACACAATTTTGAGCATTAAACCATACTAATATATGAATTCAATTGGTGTTAGAGTTTTAAAGCCTATGACTCATGGTATCTACATAGCAACAGTAAGATGTAAACACAGAGCTCTGGTATAAACACCACCTTGTATTGTGCTGCTTGTCCTGATGTCATGTAGTGGAAATATGATTAAATACAAGTTTTATCATAAATACAAACATGCAGAGCTTCAGATTTGTTTCTAAATTGTTCCTACATTTTCTATTTGTAGGTCAAGGTGTAATGTATATCTAATCTGATGTGGATGTTGGTGACAATACAAAAACTACAAAATCTTAGACCTTTTTTGTGATGTTATCCTACATATATCAATCAACCAATCAGTCGATAAGGTAATTTAAAACACGGATACATTCTGTATCTATAGCAAATAAAGGTTGGGGATTGGAGATTCAAACCGCAAACAGACTGATATGTGAGATAGGTTTCAGTTATTCCCGCGGGTGATGAAAATATGTGTAGAGTTTAATCACTTTCCTGTGATTAGGACTGTGAGTCAGAGTCATCCAGCATGTCGTGCACTCCTCTTATCAGGTCACTTAAGTGTCACGTAGTGCACAAATCTGACAAGTTAATGAGTCAACACAGATTTCAGCTCTTTTGTAATAATTAACCGTGGGTGGGAGAAAACTTGTGAATGCCAGTTCTCTTGGAATGACATGTTTTTTTTATGCACTATACTGAAAACCACCAGCTGAAGAGGGTGAGAAGAACCGTCACACACACACACACATGCAGAGGTCGTAAACTTTTGGCCTCTCGTGGTTTTTACTGCACTTACACTTAACTCTGAACTTGAAACCCAAAACACAGTCTTAACCTCACTCAAAGGCGCATGTGCACGCACGCACGCACGCACGCACGCACGCACGCACGCACGCACACACACACACACACACATACACTGCTTGTAAGAGGCACAAGAAGTTCACAAGAAGAGGAAGTCCTGAGCCATTGTCTTTCCTGAGCTCTGACATCAGCAGGATGGGAAATAATGACTATATTCTGAGAAATCTTTTATTGATTACAACACATACACACACAAAACACACACGTATGCACACGCGCGCACACACATGCACACACACACACACACACACACACTAATTTGATATTTTTAGATCTATAGTCAGTGCAGAGTTTTAAGGTGTTAGTGCTTGGGTAAGGGTTAGGGTTGGGGCTAGGGCTAGGGTTAGGGTTGGGGCTAGGGCTAGGGTTACCCAAATACAGATGAGACTTGTTACAGATGGCACCAACGCGCCCTCCTCCGCCTGTGTCCTCAAAGCCTTCTGAATGAGAGGTGGCCCTGCTCTAGGGCAATAACAACCTGTTGTTAACCTTGCCATTTGCCTAATGGCTTCCTATAAACGTCTGCTGTTAAATGCAAACCATGCTGGCCCACCTGTTTCGCTGTTTCCCTGCCAGATGTTTGTGTCTGAGATGCTTTGCAGGCCTTGGTGTTGACAAATGTGGTCTTTCTGAAGTGAGGGTTTTTCAGCCATACACTGTCAGTCATGTAGTGCAAATTTATAAAACACATTATTATATTATACATATTATACAGCATTAGCGCTGCTGCCTCACAGTAGGAAGGTCCTGGGTTCAGTTACCGGGCAGGGCCAGCAGGGCCTCTCTGTGAGGAGTTTGCATGTTCTAAAATGTTATGGACCACATCATGAGCATGCAGAAGCTCGTAGTAGCTCGTGGCAGCCAAACAAGCAGCAGTGTGACAGCATGAGTGAGCACGAAGCTCACTGCGCTGCAACTAACATTACACACAAGTTACACAACTCTTAGCATGAACATTCTGAAATGTATTCTGGTATATAATGAAACGGGGGGGACATGGCGGGATATGATTACCACCCCCTCGCCGATGATCACCCGACCTTGTGGAACTGCTTTGTGGCCACACTTTCCAAGTCCAGTTACTAATGCCTGCCCACTCTTCATCATCAGGTCCTGTCCTCCTCTTGCCCAGTAATCATTTGCTTCCATGCTCAGCTCAGCTGGATGACTCCCTGGATATTCCCCCTGCTCAAATATTAAGCTGCTCCACTGGATTTCCCCCCTTACTGAATTCCCCTAGGCTGGTTTATTCACTATCAGGTTTTGTGAAATTGTGGGTCTCTTTTAGGTCTTTTGCATTACACATATATTTTGTAAATTCACTTCTGCACATATTCTTATGATTTATATCTTTATTATCATTATCATAGGTATTCTTTGGGTTTATAATGTTCCTGTTAAGTGAGTCCATTGGGAGAACATGGACGTACAGATGCTGGTCACTGGCCCAGTGTGAGAAAGTAACCCTGACACCAACAGCACCAAAAGTCCTCAAACGGTGGACAGTTGTTAGAGCTGGATTCTTAATTACTTGGATTTGTGGTTTCCTGCTCTGGCTGCCTATATTTCTGATCAACTAAAATGACTTCTAATCACAGAAAAAATCCAAAATCAACAGTCCACCAAACAGTGCTGTGGCCTGCCTCAGGGTGAATGGCAAACTGCAGTGTAAAGCACTTAGAGTGCTAGAAAAGCTTTATATATAAAGAGAAACCATTTATCATTTACAAAAGTCGTGAAACCACACCGTAAAAGAAACAGCTAACACTTAGACAGCTACTTCAGTTTCTACTTAGCAGTTCATGGTGTAGTCCACCAGGTCTTTTGGGTTTGTCTAATGTCTGGACTGAAATTGCAGACATGAGGGAGCAGCAAAGCAATTAAAATGTTTGATTTGAAGAGTTGCCTTAAACCACCACACTATTTGCAAATAGTGAAAAAAGTGTGTCCGTGTGTGTGCGTGCGCTACCAGGCTCTGTCCATGGCCATGTGTGAGGTCTGAGTAAATCTTTCTGACTGATGCCTTTGTCTTGTTTTCAGCGTTGAGCAACTCAACTCAGCCTCTATCCGCCGGTGAATTACTGTACAGTGACAACACGCGCAAACTCTGTCAATATTGACCCTGTCAGAGCGAGAACACTTCAGTTTCAACAGATTGGAGATAAGGAAAGAGAGAGGGAAAGACCGGAGAGAGGGGTGCGAGGGCTGTCTGTATATAATACACATATCTTGTGAATTACTAATCTTATTTTCTTCACACTTGAAGACCCTGGAACTGCAGGACAACAACTACTACTACTGCTCATTGTGGGAACGGGATTTCTCTTCATAAATAAGATTTTAAGGTCTTGAATTTTTTTCCGAAAACTGCCTTGAGACAATTATTAGTTTGCCATTATACAAATGATACTGAAATGACATCATGTTTTCTGTCCACCTGACATGATATCTCAAGAATGCCTTGACTATATTTATTCAAATTTGGAGCAATTATTAACCTGAACTGATGAACTGAGTAGATAATGTGGTCAAATTTAGATGAGGAATGCCAAAAGACAGTCTCATTACGTGTGGCACAGTCATTCACTTGGGGTCACTAAAGAGTTTGGTGGTGAAAGGTCATTGAATGTGGTAGATCCCTAATACCTTGTGAGAATGTTTATATATATATATTTACAGACATTGACTTGGGCTCAAGGAGGAACCGATTTGATTTCAGTAGGCAGAGTTCAATGCCAAAGAAATTGGCTTCATGTCTTTATTGAACATCATATTTTAAGTGAGCGTGAGGTGATTTCTGGTAAATAGGTTCAATTTGACTCAAGGATAAACCAAAACATGAACTCTTAAACTCTTGGTCAAACTCATCATAACTACTACTACTACTTTTCTGAAATTAATGACAATGATTTGCATGTTACCTTAGGAATGAGGAAAGGGATACAGGGGAAGAATCATGTACTCTACTTTTAATTCCTCTTTCTCTGTTGCCAGACATGTTGTATGACATTCAATCAGTTCCTTAGTCAGGTCATGGTTTGTTTAGCGTTGAAATGTTGAATTAATGCAGCGAGCCTGACACTTTTCTTTACTGACTGATCCTGTTTTATAGCATTAGGTAGCTGACAGGTTATTGGCAGGTTTTTTGTTATTTGTTCTACTCCACTGACACACCTGCCCTCTGTTTACCTCTTACCTCTACCCTTCCTTTCACGTTGTTTCTTCCCTTCCCTTCCTGTTATGAAAAGCTCTGTGAACCTTTGTAGAAAGTAAGTTTACATCATGCACGCTTTCTGTATTTACAATGTTCCATCTTTTTTAACCAGTTCTCCAACCTCGTTTATTTCTGTAAGCTCCACTGCTGACGTTCTCCTAAGCGGGCGCTATTGTTACTATGACAACTTGCCCTTTATCCATTGCGTCTCCCTTTTGAGAAGCCAGCGAGTCGGCATTATTTCATCCACTAAGAACTTGGCTAATCATAATAAAATGTTCAGTTTTCTAAATGAATGTGCAAGAGATCAAATCCCGCAATGAATGAACAGACACCATCTCCTGATGAATTCTCTGTAAAAATGCACCTGACTTTGCAACGGTTTCATCACACTATGTATGCATGGTTGCTGGGCAGGAACCTTTGATGTTATCATTTACAGAAACTGTTTTCGATATAGGCCTACTCAACTTGACCATGAATGTGACAAGCTCCATCAGTTATTTCTGCAAACAAACAGGAATCGTGTTTAGTGAATCATGTCAGTGATTTGAGATAAAGCAGGCTGGTATTCTGCAATCCTGGAACTCTATTTCCTCATACTTTGGCAAGAAGCCCGTTGACCTATGGTGCTGTTCTTATTATAACCCGCGTTTTTGTGTTACCTGGATATCTGAGCACTGTTTTGGTCTGTGTGTCAAGAGGTAATTCATGAATAGAAAAAAGGGGGCAATTAAGCAGCGGGGCAGACGGAGATATTCCACCTGTGTTTCTCTCTATATAAATATTTCGTTCATTTTCCAGATTCCTTTGGAGCGCTTGATGCGAAGGACTGAGTCTCTACTTTTCCTCCTGTCACTCCTCCACTCCCTGCATTACTTTGTTCCTTAACGCTTACTCAGTGACTCAGTGCTTGGTACTGGAGAGATATTTACACACCACACTCACAACACTGCAGATGACATTTAGGAGCAGGAAACTTAACAGGAGCTCAGTCCACACACACACACACACACAAAGTTCAAGGTTTGCTGGGAAGGATGTCTATTTTTTATCCCTTGTATGGTTTGAAGGTATTCTGGACAAATGTTTACCAACTACAAGTAGATGTACTGGGCAGCCATCAGAGATCCACCTGGAGCTTATTGCCTGATTTTGTCATGTTGGCTTCTGTCTCTTTGTCGTTTTCATTTCAGGCTCATTAGTCATGTGGTCAGTCAAAATCTATAATGACGTTCTGTCATTCTGCAGTCTGGCAGTTTTGTGTAGAAGACAGGTATAGTTAAATTATAGAATAATATCAAATTTGAACTAAAACAGACCACATTTCCTTTTTCAATCGAATGTCTCAGGTAATGGGAACGTGTGCAGCTAGTCTGAGACGCTGTGCTTTTATATATAGTTAAACAAATTTGAAGTATATGATCCTATACACATTCAATACTATGAACATCATGGTGTGACCTGTCAATAGGTTCATCTTGATGCAGATATTTTCTGAACAGTGTTCTTTCACAATAAAAAAAGAAAACAATACTTAATCCTGGAATAAAATACAGTTAAAAGAAATGGAGTTTATCATGCACAATGTTGGCCATGTCTCGCCGCCTCAGACAACAGTCTGGATCCTCACAGACATTTGAGGGATCCAGTAAATCCTGTCACCCACTCAAACCACCAGCTTTGAAGCATCCAAACCACTTTAAAATATCAACTCGCTGATTTCCCAACATCTTAGCCTCTGCATGGGACTGTCCAATTGCAATACACGTCATTTCTGTTTTTCATTAATCTGTCATACTTTATCTGTAAAATACAAACAGATGGGTAATGACAGCAAGAAGAGTGAAAGAGATTGATTGAGAGAGGGGGATAAGAGATCCATGGTTGCTTTCTGGCGTCTGAAATAATAGTTGAAGTCCACAGAGAGCATGAGGAATGAAGTCGAAAAGAGACTGAACAGTAGAAATATGACAGAGAAAGACAAAGGAGACACGCTGAAAGTTAGAGGGCAGTGGAACACAATGATGTTCTACCGATAATGACGAAAGGAAAAAGAGACATAATGGGCTGGGGTGTGGGGGACCTCAATATTTATAGACTGTAAACAGTCATATATTCAGTTTTTATAGAGACTGGATGATGACACCCTTGATTGATCACGTCACCATGGATACAGTTTTGGCGTCTGCTGCAACCCAATGGAAAACACAACCCGTGATGTTATGTAATATGTGAGCGTGATGTTTCAGACCACAGGCAGACAGCATGGCAGACAAATGAGGAGCCATGGAAACACACTGTGTTCATGATAAGAGACAAAGGGAGGAATGACTCTATCTCACACCCACACTAGTATTGACAGATTGGCAGATCATTGAATATATTGTAATACATAATACTTCTAGAGAAACACGTAGTTTTGACCATCACAGAGTCAAATCAAACACTGTCACTGAGGAGATTTTGCTCGTATCTCATGAAGTTACTTCTCCGTCTCCTATCATTTACTTCCTCTGCCATGTCAATGCAGAAAGCACAGTGAGATTGTAGTTTTACACACTGGTTGCTATGTTTTTATCAAATGCTTAATCAACTTAATCAAGACAGGTTTTTGGATCCGAGCAGATTGAACAGCGCTAATGCAGTTCCTCAACCCATAGACACAGACATGGTAATCCAGAAAAGTCATTGGACAGAATTATACTGATGAAAAGCAAGTCTGAATGAATGATAGCTCTCTCTCTCTCTCTCTGTGTGTGTGTGTGTGTGTGTGTGTGTGTGTGTGTGTGTGTGTGTGTGTGTGTGTGTGTGTGTGTGTGTGTGTGTGTGTGTGTGTGTGTGTGTGTGTGATGGCATCATTTACCCTCCTAAGCCTTATTTACAGTACCTTAATGACAGGACCACAGGCATGATGATGCATCACATTACATAGTAGGCAAACACACACACACACACACACGCACACAGAGAGAGAGAGAGAGAGACAGACAGGCAGAGGGTCAGTTTACATGTGCAGTGTGACTGTGGTGTATTTAAGTATTTAAGCGTCATAAACAACAAAGCCCACAGCAGGGCCAATCACTCAGATGAGAGGTAAAATTGCCTTAATGTTGTGTGTGGAGTGTAAAAGACTGCAGATGCAAACAAGGAGTCTGCAGGCTAACGTCAGACACTGGCCTAAACACTGTTTTAGGGGCTGAAATTACAGTCTGGCTGCTGCTCTGTCTACCACCAGCACATCAATTTCAGGAACCCGTAGTGCTGCAAGCTGACACAAGGTTAGCTATCCATCCCATGTGTTGCAGGGGACGAGACACTCAGAGGGACGTTTCTCTCAAATGCGTCCAATTAAAGGTCTCCATCACCATCGCTCATCATGAAGCTAGGGCAAATGTCCAGTTCAAGGAAAAGTGAACCATTTGCGTAAGATGCATTTAGTCTAAGACAAATATTCAAGAAATTATCGTGAAGGTTTCAAGTGAGTTTCAGATAATACAAAGAAAACACAGTCGCTTTGGTGAACTGCACTGATTCTGACCTATCAACCTAATTCATATCAATGAAGACCTAGGTTTATATTTATATCTCTCCGTCTGTGTGTGTGTGTGTGTGTGTGTGTGTGTCATAACCAGAGCACCTGGGCCTTTGTGTCCCCTGAAAAGACTTTTATCAGAAGCTTAAGGAAAAAACTCTCCATCCGTTAATCTCCCTAAAGTCTATTCTCTTATCAACGTTCATATAAAGCACAATCATAAACTAATATGAGCACACTCCCTCCATAGGCTAACAGTAGATAACTCTGCTATCACTAACACATATTAGACCGTTATTATTGGAATGCTAACGTGCTGTGTGCTCTGAGTTTAGCTTAAATAGACTTTTTTACATGTAAAGCAAACACGAAGGCATATGACTAATGATGGAAAATAGGGAGGTGCAGTGATAATACAGCATTCTAGTATGGACTTACTTTAATTTATAGTCCTCATTCCCCAGGATCACTGTGTTTCTGCAGATGGGGTAAAATAATCTGAATCTGACGATGATGACGAGTGAACCTTTTATTTATATGACAGCCTTGGTTTGCAGTGTCCTTTCTGTCGAAACAACACGGAATTATAGAACACTAGGGACTAACGATCATATTGCAAGTTGTGTTGATGCAAATTTTGATGTCATGATGTTATGTTTTTTCTCGGTAGAGGGAAACAAGAGTATGCAAATCATCTGACCTCATGGGCACAATCACTGTCCTCAACAGTGGCTTTTCAGAAATGTTTGGTGAAGAGTTTTACCAGGAAAGCAGTTGAGAGACAGAGAGAAACAGATAGAGAGGGAGATCGAGGGAGATCGAGCACTAGCAAGCGCACTAAGAAAATACTTACGGTCAGTAAACCTACTCACTTATCTGCAGCCTGTGTGGGGGTCTGCTGTGACTGTACAGCACGCATAAGGCCTCCACTCTCTCCTCAGACAACATCCAAATAAAATAATTTCATTGAAATCATGTATATTTTGTAGGATCTCTGTGTTTTTACAGATAACTGTATTACCTACTTGTCTATAGAAAATATAGCTCGAGACACATCAGTATGACTCTCACCAGACGATGACGCGTTGCTGCAGCGAGGTTCAAGCCAGAGCTCCGAGGCACAGCCTGCGTGGCTGCTCCAACCTGCTAATGTGCACGAAGGAAGTTCAAGTGAGGCAATTGTTTTGGCACAGACCTGAGATGTTTTCACGATGTTCGATCAGAGTTTTGTCAAGTTACCACATGTTTCCTGTATTGTTCATGTTGCTGCATCTTCGGTTTTTGGGCTCGTTTCAACTTTTTTCGGCTTCCTTTTGAACAAATCCTCTGGGATTTTTTGCGGATTTCATAAAACCAGTGCAGTTGTGGAATGGACTGCGTGCTTGGCCTGTGGAAATGCGTGACCTGCAGAACCCTGAAGCTACTGCTGCTGTGTAAAGACCTGTTTACTAGTTCATTCAAAGATCTTAGAAGCTTGAACCACAGAATTAGCTGTCAGCGCTGTTATCTTGATCAACAAGGTTGCTCACATCGAGGATTCCAAGCTGCGGCTGCAACATAGCATTAGTCACTTATTTATTTGTATAATGCCAAATCATAATATACATTATGTAATTTGTAATGTGATTCTATTCTTTGGTTTGAATGGCTTTGAATGTGACCATCGTAAAAAATGAAGTGGTTGATAGAAAACCTCCTGAGCCTTGCAGCCACATTTTGTTTGTCAAAAAACTGTTTATTCTACTCCATGTTGTAAATATTGTAATTGTGTTGATGTGGTCATGCCATGTGTGGCTGAATTACAAAGAGGGATCCCTCGCATGTGGCTCTCTCTGAAGTTTCAATGTTTACTTTGCTCCGCCATGTCAGTCATGGGATGATCACCTAACTGTGACCATTAAACATGCCTGTCTGACCATGAAGTGTTCAAGAATTAGATAAGACAACTGTCTTCAAATTCATATAACAAAAGTTAGGAACAGTGCAATATTGACATGGGTCAATGTACAGTTCTCTTAAAGCATGGAATGTCATATGATGACTTATGTAAGAACACAAAGTTGTGTGACGTTTCAGGATGCCATCTCTACAGACGGCCTGTGCAGGGCCGAGCGCGCCGCATGTTTGCTGTGTGCTCAGTGGCTTTGATGGCTGCTTTCAGTAGGAGCAGGGTGATTATGGTGATGTATTACCAGGAGCTGTTATGGTTAGTGCTGACAGCTGAGGCCAAACATTTTCACACAGACCTGTCTGAGGGAAGTGGAGACACTGTCGGGTTTGTTTAAACTGTCGCACTCCTTCATAATCTTTCTCTGTCTTTATACCCCCCACTCTGCTCCTTTTTAATGTCTGTACTCCTGCTCTCTCTCTCTCTCTCTCTCTCTCTCTCTCTCTCTCTCTTTCTTTCTCCTCTTTTTCTGCCTCAACCTAGGTGGGCTGAGGAGACTGTTCTTCACTGCTGCTCCGGTCTGTTCTGTGTTCTCTCCTTTCTCTCTCCTCTCATTTCTTCCCATCTCAGGTGTAGACACATAATTACTATATGGGCTTGAGTCGGTCTCCAGTTACCCCTAACATACTGCCTTTTAACCGTGTCCAATCACGTGCACTATGCTTGTGTATGAATGTGTGTGTGTGTGTGCGTGTGTGTGTGTCCAGCTTCATTTACAGCATTGCATTGAGGCGTGTGTACAAAGTGCGTGTCTCTCTTAAGGGCAAGAAGGAACCAAAAATACAAACGTGCACGCACACACACACACAAAATCAGGAAGGACACACTGAGAACAGAGGCAGCAGAGGCCTGAAAACACAGAGCTATTATTAGAGACATGTCTCTGAATAAGTGATAAGTGTAATCAAATATTATTTGCATGGCCCATATTCATCAACCACAATTAGTCTCATGGGCCTTTAACAACATGTGGCGTCCTCTGCCCTTAGCTCTCAACAACACTGCCATGCATTCCCTCACCAGGCGGCACACACATAAAAGGCTCGAGCAATAACAACACGCGTGCATGACACTGCGCCACTAGGCGGCACGCTTAATGAAGTGTTTTCGCAAAATTCATCACAAGCTGCTGACTCGGCTTCACAGTAATCTCTGACCTCACCCTGCTTATCAACGAACACTGTGAGGTATTTAGATTTAAAGTTTGAGCATGGGCAGATATCTTGATGTGACGTTGTGGATGTAGAATGAGAATATCCCCCAGTAAAGCTTGTACAGTGAAGGCTAGCTCTGTGCCCCCCATACTGTACTTTCTTTGTGCAGACTGGTGACGGCTGCAGCTGCATTTTGGAGAGAGGCTTTGAAACTCACTCTGTTCGGCCTCTGCGAAGCACTGTCGCTCCCACTATCATTAATCGTACTATGAAAAGGATTTGTGGTTAGGGAGATGACTACAGGTATAATCTTGGCTTGTCAGGGTTGTGACAGTGGTTTATTTATTGTGGAGGTAAATCACTATGGCAACTCATGCGGCACCTCTTACCTGCTAGGCTAATTAACTCCAGAGGATCATCCGTCCTCTTTACATGCATAATAGTTTCCGACAGGAGCTGTTCTTGAAGTTATCATTAAACAGGAGCCACGTCAGAGCTGAATCGAAAGCCTCAGTACATCGCACAACAGTTTAACTGTGTGTTAAATTTCAGGGTGCCACATAAACAGCAAACTGCACGTGACCGTCCAACAGGTGCCTGTGAAGAGGAAGCATCGCTTTCCCATAGCGCATCGTCTCTCACCTTGCTGATTGCGGTAAACCCAGAAATGTCTTTGAATGATGTGTGACCTAAAAACATCATGTGTCAAAGCTGTTTGCACCTGAGGGGGAATCCAGTGCTGGATGAACAAGGTGACTGTTACAGTGCCATGTCAATTATTTTGTCCTGGGTTAAAAAAAAACAGCAGAGCTGCACCCAACTACAAAGGCAAAAATGTGGGCGCTCTGCCAATGAGGTGGTGAGGAAGATAAATAAACCAAACCACTTGAGGTGTTACTGTTGTGCATCCCAGTGCTCATACATACCTATAATAAATGATTTAAAACACAGCCACCCCTGGTACTCAGGCTAACAAATCCTTTTAGAATAGTGGATCCACATTTTGAATGCAGGTTCTTATGTATCACACTGAGTATATGTCAGGTCTGATTTGTGGGCGTCCATGGGCATTGCCTGGCCTAGGCATCCAGCCCTGTAGCCACCGCCTAATTCTCCTGACCTGACGTCTCTTTGCACTTAACTGATTATCAGCGATAATCATCACTGATAACAAGTAATTAGAGCACGTACAGGACGGAGTTGACCCGTGTTTGTTTGAGTCACTTGCGTGTTTACATCTGATTCACGCTGAAATGTGACACACACAGACAGGCGTCACGGTTAAAGTGACAGGATTGATCCAGAGTCACGATCCCACGTCATCTGTACAAATCAAAGCAAATTGAATTGAACTCCACTCCTGGGGTGCCCGAAGGCCTCACCCACCACATTTCAACATTCTCCAATAGACATGGAGGAGTAGTATAATGCAGGAGCATGCACACACTCTTGCAGCAGTGTGAGAATCCTGCTGGTCCTGCTGCTTCGCCTTGTTCCCACAGCTTGTCAGTGGAAACCCGTGCAGGGAAAACTATTTGGCTTCGAAGCCTGGAAGACAGAGCAGCAGAACCCAACCAACCTCAGACCTGGTCCAAGTCAGGACGGAAGAAAGAGGGAGCAGCCTCGGGGCAAATACCAGGCTGTCTGAACAAGAAGGGGAAAATTCTGTTCGAACCTGACAGGACTCGATGGGCTAGGACGGAGCCTCATTTCACACTTAATTACTTAGGTTTGGCTCAAATATATTGTTGAAAAATGTTATAAATAATTAGCAGACCAAAAAAAATGGTTCTATGTCATGTTGTGATGTGGGCTCGGGCTCAGGTTAAGCATTGATCAAGGTCCAATGAGGCTCGCTGTCTCATGGTTTGTCCAAGTTTTTTTTTTTTTTTTAACATTGGCTCTGGAACTCACTCAGCATTATAACACAAAATAACCGTTTTAATGCAATTTTCCAATCAACGGAGTTTGCCAGCCAGTGATTACAGATGAGTCTCAATGTCAGCTTATCCCAAAATCGAACGTGAGGACGACAGGTTTGCCAAAACATATCTAAAAATATTGAAATGTGCCACCCAAGAGTCTAGTGTTCTCTTTTTTATTGATTCGCCAACCTGCCAGTCAAATGAAAAACTTCCAGCGCATGCCAACAGCTGAGGTCCGACTCGAAACGCGATACGTGGGTCATGAAATACTGAACTTAAGTATTATCTGGGGGCTTTTGGGAACAGAGGGGAATGGTTAAAGTATTTATCGTGGAGGTGGTCTTGCTTTAGCGTGACTTGAGTTTTTGAGTAATTTTCCAAGGCGCCTAAAGAACAGTTAAAGTGCAAGAATAGAGCCACAGAGGAATGTGCACAATCCTGTTTGAAACTGCCGAGCTGGGCAGAGCTCTTAAATCATGCTAGTGAGCTGGATTCAGAATGTTTTATGCTGAGGGTTTGCGATCCCTACAGAGTCACCAGATTAGCCACTACTGCTGCTGAGGAAAACACACCTCAGTACTTTGAATTATGTACAATTCTTTCCCTGCCTGTATTTCCTAAACCTCTAGACAGTCTACAGAGAATAGGCTACTTCCCATTCATCATATTTCTGGCAACAAACTCACTGTAGATATTAAACTCTAAATATCAAAGTGTAGGATACATTATCTGCCAAACAATCACCACTGAAGGGGAAAGGTTATCGGCCATTACTTCTATGAAGCCACAAGTCGTGAAGATCAACAACAATTTGACCCTGACCCTATTTTATGAGTTAATCACAGTTCAACAATTCAAAGGTGCATGAGCACGTTTGAATTTTGGATTCATCTTGTGAGGTTTTAACACCATAGCGCATGGTCCATCCATCGTGACATTACCTTTACCCAGTGACCCCACACCCAAGCACGGTGTTGACTAGTCCAGACCTCAGACTACATCTACAATGTGAAAGACAGGAAAGCAGAGTGAGCGGGGGGAGAAATGATGAGTGGGAGAAACATGGAAAGACAGAACGATCTGTTGAAAATCTCACAGCAGACGTTTTGTCCTCCAGCTTGGATTCCTGAGAACCCAGCCATTGTGGAAAACCTCTAACCAGGCTTCCAACTGGATTCCTGCTCTCAGGACTGACCGCTAGAACTTGACAGGATAACAGAGACAGGATTAGATGTAGCATTAAACAGAAATAAAGAAGAACCGTGTGCTTTGAATTAGTTGACATGTATACATGCATGGTTGAACAAACGTGCAGTTGATGGAAACGGTATCAGGGTCAGCATAATGTATGTCACAGCTCCAGTGGGCACCTTCTGTTGAAAGCTATCGTCTAAACACACAGTAGAACGTGGACCTTCCACCCCAAAGCAAGATTTTCAGACTGATCATTCCCCTTTAGGTGGTGACTGGGCTGTATTTATCGAGCACTTTACTTTACCCTTCAGCACCGTTACAGTATGGGAAAAGACACAAACGACAACAAGAAAAACAGCAAAATTAAATAAGATGGATAAATGTAAGATGTAAATGTAAAGCTTTTGTAGTCACAGTTCACCCAAAGAGCTTCACAGAAAAGGTTTGCTTCTCACACATTGTCAGTTTATACCATAAATATAGCACATCTGGAATTCAAAGCTATCTCAGAAATACAGTTTGTATTTCTCATGAAGATGCACTATGTCTTGATTGAGGCCAGACCAGTGTAATTGGTCTGTATTTATAACATTTTATAAATTAACTTTCAACATTCACCTTGCTTCTTTCTGTGGACTGGAGCCAGTTGGTGACCTGACTTTAATAGTTAATGTGTGAGGCCAATACCCTATGAACCCCAACATGACTTCAAAATGTTTTCCGACTTAAAACATATAGCAATAGTGTTTAATGAACCGACATTACAACATAGACGGTCTGGCTCAGAAAGGCTCAACTGTATTGGACCTGATGAAAGAATAGTTATAATGACACTTGAAATCCCTGTAATCCCTCAAGAGGATCTTGTTTTCCTCTTCTTTATACATCTCTTACCACCCAAACACTCACTGCTACACCCTCCCGACACTCCATTTACAAGTTACCTAAAAAAAACAGCTTTCATTTTTAATATCTTAAATCTGGCAGTGCTGTGCTACTCTACATCATGTTGTCAAGTCTGGATCCAAACTACACACAGACAGCACATACCAGTGTTTCAGCAGGATTATTGGATGTCATCTGCGAGACATCCCAGGTTGAGCAAACCACAGCAGGCATGCCCGATTTAGGATTTCTAACGAATATTCATTTTCCTGATACAGAGATCACCCAGAGAGAGAAAACATGCCGTTTGACACATATCAAAAGCTAAAAATATAAGAACAGACATCCCTGCTCCTACTGGGACACGACACCAAACCAATGTTGGAAAACATAGCTTGGTAGTGAGTTCAGACAAAAGGTTTTGGCGAGTGTGTATTTTCTTTTAGGGTACATGGCACAGTAGTAGGGTGTGAGGGTATTAACGCAAACACAAGTTATTGGGGATTTGTTTGAGTCACATGATGGAGCTGTGCTGTGTGTGTGTGTGTGTGTGTGTCGACGCTTGAGCGCACAGCAACACATTGAAGTGATCTGTCCTCTCACGCTAGGAATCAGTCAGCAGTAGTTACTGAAAAGCACCACCTGGTAAATGCTGCCAATACATCACAGCTGTGTCCCCACCTTCCTCCCGACCTCTGAACGATAACCTCTCACCCTGACCTTGACCAGTCACCCCTGCTTTCACCTGCCTGATGATCATCTTTTTCCTGTGGACTACAGAGGCCAGCCGGCCTGCATCCTGTGGGCCTCAGAGTCTCTGTAGACACATGCTAAAGTAGACACGCACACGCACACACAGTATCCTACTACCCTGAGATTTGTAAACTGCCCACATCCAAACAGGAACAACCATGGAAGGCAAACGCAGGGAATAAAGTATGTGGTGGGATGATGACAGGGACCCAGAAGGCAAAGTCAAAGTGAATTAGGAACAGGAAAACCTTATTGGTGGAGGCAGAGGTGAATATTTGCTATTTTCCTCATTTTGGGGTTGTTTGAATGAGTTTATTCTTGACACAAACCTTCAAGTTTGATTTGGTTCTGTGTGGGAAAACATTGAGTGTGCAGTTGTTTGCAACCTGAAGAGAGCTGGTATGGAGAAAGAAGTTCCAGTTTTGCTGCCAAATTCTTGACCGAATAATTAAGACTGAAGTGAACTGCATGAACACTGGCTCCTCGGATTGGCCCCACCAGGGCCTGCCACTGCCAGCTTTGAAAATGTCAGGAAAATAAATACTCAGGTCAAGTACAGATACCTAAAAAAAAGCTACAAAAATAAATGTGATGAAGTATTTGTACTTTGTTATGTTCCACCTCTGCATAAAACATTTTTAAAAAGGACAAATCTGTAATGTTAAGAAAATATGTTATATGTATATGATTAAAAAAAAAATCAGTTGATTACATTAAGTCATGAAGTGGTGTTCAATTGGCTGAAACAATAATCCAAGCCATGTGGTTAAATGGCAGATATCACAGATATGATTGTACAAATAACAGTAGGATTTACATTAATTGACCAACTGTTTACCAACTGAAAGAAGGTCACAACACTTTGGGAACATGGAATAGGCTACTGAACACTGAGGAAGAGAGAGTAAGAGTCTTACTTTTCAACAGCAGTAATTCAAGGTGGATGTGTGTGTGGCTTTTTGTTTCCATTGCATGAGAACCTGGTCTCCTGTTTTCAAGCATAAAGCATTCCAAACATTTAGCTTGACAGTCGATATTTGAAGTTAATACCTTTTGGATTCTCGGCCAACAAACGTCTCCCTGCTCCGTGTGAGCCCCCCTGTTTCACACGATGTAGAAATTAGACTGCCAACTGCACTTACAGTAAGTTTCAGCCATTCACCCTCACCTAGCACAAGGTTTTGCTCTGCCAAGGGGATGATCAACAGATCAGACCTTCACAAAAGTTAAGGAACAGCTGAAACTGTTCTTTTGCATACAGGGGTTGGGAGTGGTGAACAAGCGTAAGCTGGCATAACTCTGTGAGTACTGATGCTCTTAAAGTGAGCCATTAACAAAGACTGATAAAATAATTAATATGACCCCCCTATTTGTGAGGATTTTTTTGGAGGGGGGTAGAGCTTGCCTTACATTTGAAATCATGAGCTTGTATTTGTCTCGTATCAGTGTTTAGATTTGCCGCCAATATCAAACCTTTTCTTTTAATCTGCTGCTGTGAATAACTTGCTTTCAGCCTCTGTGTCACCGAATTAATTAATTGCTCCCCAGGGTATTAATAGCCTGATGTTTTCCTCTTTCTGTTGTCACATAATGTGAGGTGGCAGCCTGCTGCGTGATCTGGTTCCTCGTGCCATGTCTGTCCTTCCTCTCAGTTGTTTTTCTCTTGGTAATGTTTCCATCTCTTTCTGAACAGATTGTTCCTCCAGTCTGAATCTCCTCCTACCTCGCTGTTCCCTCTGTAAATAAACGACTGTAGCACATAGCTTCATCAGTTAGCTCTGTACTGCTGGCCGTATTCCATGAGACAATTCAAGCATTTCAATGTGGGAACATCAAATGTCTAACTAAGCTTTGATCTCATCTATTTCTTGACCAATTCTGGATCTTTTTGAAAGTCTAACTCAAGGTGTGTTTTCTTGAATTAGAAAATGCTCTACTCTTTTTTTTCCACCTATCCATGTTAATGTGATCCACATTGGATTGTTTTCCATTGTGGGTAAAATAAAAAAATGTGTATGTGAACTCCAGTAATCATAATTGATGCTTGGGTCTTTGGCCCTATGTAAATAAACCTGAATCAGAATTAATTGAAGGAGAAATGTCCTGTCAGTCAAAAGATGCTAAATAGTTTATAGCCCTACCTCGCTGTGTCTGTGGACCAGCATGGGCACAGACAGGATGTCTTATGGACACCAATTCCAAAGTAAGACCAGATCACGGCCAAACCTGGAAAACCACAGTCGCTCGGGCTCTAACGTGACTTCACTGGCCATGCCCTGTTTAGCCGTCATCATTTCATCATTTTCATTGCCGTCATTCCCGTCGTCATTCCTGAGGGACAATCATCCAGTTAGCTCAGTGTGACCTCATCGCTTTGCCTGCATATACAGGATGGATTAGCACACTGTCAACTGATTCAAAGTATCCACACACACTCATCCACTCTACTGCCCAGCATGTGAGGAAGACATGCTGAAAGGATTTCTTCAAAGAAAAAAAAAGTGAGCATGTTTTCACTGTTGCCAGGGGGAACAAGGCCCAAACACAGAGAAAAGAGTTTGACACTTAATTTTTCTCCCGGGCTCACATCCTCTTTGAGGCACCACACACATTCATATCATGCATAAGCTAAACCACACATTCTACACATACACCAGCATGTAACATGAGCGGGGCCGGGCGCCCTCTCGGCTTCTCCAATCCCTGGAGAGTCGCAGGCGTTTCCAAAAGAGGCTTTTCCAGCAGAACTCGGGGTGTTTTCCAGCACTGGCCTCCTCTCCATTAGCCTGGCTGGCCTACAAAGAGTCTCTGGCAGTAAATCCGCTGCTCAGCGTGTTATGGCGCAACAGCTCTGACAAGAAAGAAATGTCACAGGGCCCTGCTGCCAGACCACAGCTAACGGCTGGCTAAAGATGTGAACTGGAGCCAAGAGGGGATTCCTGCTACACACACGTCACCACAGCGGGGGCGGGGAAAGGAGGGGGTGCTGAGGTCTGAATATGTCATTGTGGGTCATTATGGGTCCATGCCAGAGCAGAGTGTGTGTGTGTGTGTGCGCTGAGGCCCAATAGTCCGCTTGAGTTTAAAACAATCCTTGTACCTAAGAGTCCATGATACTATGCTCCACTTTGGTTGTTAAAGTCTGTAGCTGTTTGTTACCATGCAGCAGCTGGAGCGACCTATGAAACCACATTTAAATCCATTAGATTCTCTTTTATCATGGCAGATTTCTTTAACACGTATCATCAGTCCCCTAGCCCTAAAACACCCTCTCAAGCAACGTTCAAGACAGTGAGAAAATAAAAATAATGACCTTGCATCTCCCACTTTGACTGAATCGGTGCCAATATTTAATGGGGATTTCTTGGCTCGTCTCTCGGCCTTCAAGTTTCGCTCTCATTCATCATGGGGATGAGAACAAAAGGAGTGTAACTTGACTTCTGATACAAATAAACAGAGAGATAGATATGATGGCGTTGATAGTAAGCGGTTCCTAAGTCTGATGACCCCCATCCTGCTATGACATTCGCTGATGATACGGCTGTTGCCATAATTTCTTTTACTGCACCACTACAGCTACGAACACATCCTGGAGTCAGAGCAGGACAAAAAGAATGTATTAAAGAGGGGGATTTTCACACACATGCTAGTTATTCAAGTTTTGGAAATGGATCATGATGACTGTTTTAGCAGTTTCTGCACTTTAACCCCCCCGCCACACACACACACACACACACACACACACACACAGGTTGAGCTCCTTTCGTAGTGATCTCTGTATTTGGCTCAGTGTCCAGGGGAGATTCAGCAACTCTAATATTTATTATTGCTCTGTGTGTATGTGTGCTCCCTCCAGCTTTGTTTGGAGTAAGCATCCCATGTTTCTCTGGCTGGGACTGGAGAAAGGTAACAACACACTTCATAACACCGACACCAGATGCTGGAGGAGTGTTCTTCAGATTTAATGCAGTTGCTGTGTCGTGGGTACAGGGCACATCTTACACCATAGACTTACAGGACAGGCTCCAGATGTTGGCAATGCTTATTTGTTGCAATTCCAAATCCAGTTCCAGTTTATCACACATATTTGTAAACATGGACTCCATTTCCACTGTCCTCAGAGGAAATGGAAGCACATCCCTGCTCTCGTCAAACCATCTCCTGGCAGCCACGAAACGCAAAACCCCTTCCTCTCCACCTCAATTATTCCATCCACATTATCACTCAAGCCAAATCCCTTTGTATCAAAGCTGCCTCTCTCCCCTCTCTCCATGATAGAGCTGTGCTGGACGATGCATGCAACATTGAAATGCCTCTATGGCAACATTTGCTGGAACAGGAAATGTAGAACACATCCTTCTTCAACTTTTCACGGCCGTGACCCCTCCCATACGTTTTGGCGGCCAATATGGAGCAGGACGATTGGATTCCTACTTGGCCGTCAGGATTCCGACCTTTCAATTCAGAGTCGTGTTTTCCTTCATCGGCGCTCCGTGAGCTATAGCAAATCATCAAAGCTGCCTAGGGATGCTAATGCCTTGAAAGCCTGTCATCATTCACGCCGACATCATTGCAGTCGTACAGATCATAAACGAGCGTGGCTTTCGTTTTCTCGGCCATGACAGTTTCAGCTCAGAGCAGGCTCATGTTGCTTTTGGCTCAGCATTGGTTAATTCATAAAACAACCCAGATCCACTTCCATTCATCCTCCTTACCCCACTGCTGTCGTCATCCCTTCATCTTCCATCCCACAGCGCTATTATCATCCTCGTCATTTGTTGTTTTGATTGTTCGATTGATTGGCTGGATGGATGGGTGGGGTTGGTTGGTTGGTTAAAGACATGTTCCCTCATTAACATTAACATGAACAAGAACCCTGTTGTGTGTCCTCCTGCCAGACCATGCTTCAAATACACTAATGAGCTACTAAAGTTTGACAAACAAGGGCTAAAAACCGTTGTGACTCTTTGTTACAGGATATTCCAAAAATCCTAATCTTATCCTGTGAAGAAAGCACATTTGCATCCAGCCAGTTAGCTGAGTGTGTATGTCTGATTAAAACCATGTTTCACATGTTCCTCTCTACACCCAAACAGTGAAAACAGACTCAACAATCCAACAACAGAGAAATCTTCAGCTATGAGTTCTCTGTTAAAGGGATAGTTCATTGGAAAACAAACTGATTTACTCCCCACTATGCCAGTGGGCGGGTAGATGCAGTGTTTGAATCCAACACTTCTGGAATTTAAGGAGTAAACATTGTTGCAGCCGAATAGAAGGAAATTGCAACACACATTTAAAATAACACAGCTCCATACTGCTTGTGTGGTGTCACAGGGCGTTGGCAAGCTATTACTATGAGGTGCTTTCAGGGAAGTTTGCCCTGAAACTCCAGAACTGAAACATTTCACCAACCCCTCATCAGCATGGTGGTGACTAGATGATGAATGTGTTTTCATTTTTTTAAATGAACTATCCATTTTAATGTTCTCTGTTGGGTGATTTTTATGGAATTTGACACATTAAGTAATGTGGGTCTGTAGCATGTGACTTCATGGGGCGATGTTACAAAAAGGGGTGGGGCAAAGGTCAATCACAGGCTCCCTCTGGGGATTTCATGCCAGGGTAAATGGCATAGAATTCTGAAAAGATTATTGTTAAGAGTAAAAATATATGACATAAATAAGACAATGTTCTTGATTTTTATGTTGTATTCAAATCATATTCATGTTTTGTTTTTTTCAAGCCATGGAAAGCTGCACTGTGCAGGTGGGATGCAGGACCTTTGGAAAACCCTGAATGCAAAATAGTATTCCGCTAGATCCAAGTCTGTGGGCTCACTCAATTTAATCATTTCATCCAGTCGTTGGCCTCGTCATTTCTGTTTCTGATCGATTTGGTGAATTACACCGGAATCCCTGTAAGATTAGGTTATCAGAATAACTGAATTACAGATAACAGCTGGCTTGTGTTTGGCCACAGTGAAGCACAAAATCAGTGATCACACAAAGTCTGATAATACATGAACCCCGAATCCTTTGAAGAAATACTTTCTTCTTTAGTCCCTTGTGCCATTAGTGGCAGCTTATGTGATTATCATCACTATCAGATGCTGATTTGTGTTTTTGCTTTTTTTTCTTAAAAATGCAACAGCTATATTCAGAATGGATCTGTTTCACGCCGAATCATCGGCTGTCAGTGCCATTTTATGATTTGCCATTTGGCTAATGCAACAGGAGAGAAGAGCTGCGGCTGTTACTGGTGTACTTATTGTCTCATCTGTAGTCCCAAGTGTAGTCCCTATATGAGGTCCCTGTCAGAGACACAGAGAACACGCAGGCCCACGCTTTACTGCTTGGCTCGCCGTTACGAACAATCAGTCTGCATGACATTTTGGCTGCAGTTCAAAGGCTCGGTGAGTAAAGGCTCATATCCTGCAGTGAGCATGTTGTGTTGTGTCCTCTTGTACGGCTATCTTTGTGGGGACCATTTTGAGGCTACAACCTGCAGATACAATGAGAATATTTTGGCCGATTCTAACTTTTGAACCCACTTTTAATTGGATGTTTGAGGGTTGATTCTTGTTTTTCGGCATTCAGCAGGTTCAGATCAGCACGTTCAGCCGGTTCTAACCAGCCCATGTTTGTGACTTGTGTGTGAAACCTGGCCTTGACACATGTAGCTAACTTTGTGATTTGTGAGAGAGCTCCGTTCGACTGGATCTGTCGAGTCCCAAGTGTATCTGAGAGCAATAATCTTCCTGGAGCAAAAATCGTTCACAGTGAAATTTTGGCAAAAAAAAAAAAAAGCAAAGAAACTCTAAACCAAAGTTATTCAAAGACATTAACTTATTGTCCTGACTTGTTTTCTCTCTGTTGTGGCTGCTGGCTAGGAGGGTACTGGTAAGCGCCCATGTTATAAGAGTGGGACCACTAACCAGCCAGTGACAACTCCACATCCCCATCAAATGAAAATCTGTTGTGCTTCCATTACTTTAAGATGTGATACAGTCCCGCCACAGAAGATCATATCAAAAAAAATTCAAATACTCAACCCAGATCAAAATGTCCCAGTTGAGTAAATGATTGATTCACCATATCGGCAAATGCATAACTGGATAAACAGTTACTGCTGTGAGGTTAACTATGAGAGCTTTTATGAGATTTCAGCTCCTCATAAATAATGAGGAACCCACTCAGATGACAAGTTATTGCTTTACAGGAATGTCTCATTATCCAGTGTCGCAGACATCACTCTCTATAGAATCATTGTTTAGTTGAGGTTGGAGGATCTAATGAATCAGACATGGACTGTCTCCGACCATCTCTTCTAACTTCATCACATTTTTGTCACTTTGAGCTTGATGGTTTGAGCTTTTATTTTCATTACACAGGAATCATCGGAAATTGTCCTTCCTGTAAAGGATCTTTATCTTTAAAATGAAAGAGTCTGACAGACCGAGGGGATAGCAGAGGGGGGGAAAGTTTAGACTGGAGCTAAATCTTGAATCATGTTGCTGGGTAATGTGTCTCTGCAGTCGGTGGTCGGCACAGCCAGATGAAGCTCCATCACACTGCTCTGAAAACAACCGGACTGCAAACCAGATGTGTGATCACAGAGCCAGCAGCACTTGGCCATTATCTGTGTAGTTTAACTGAATCAAGCTAACAAAACCATGTTGATATTACTGAAACAAACCAGCCCCGTGCCCAAAATAAACACGCACACACACACTGGTTTGCGACATATGTTTATGATTGCTGGTCAGGGATTTTCAGTCACTGACCAGTAAATAAAATTAGGTCAATTCTAAACATAACATGCCATGAGACCCCTAGATTAACACACATAAAGATATAATACTGAATACTTAGTTTGCGTTCTTGTTTTCGGTTGTCCCGACACTCACAGGCTTTCATCATCTCTTTTCTCTGATGCACTAGATTAAATGTTGTATCATCTGACCCCCTCCGGACATGAGCACACTCATGGTGAGACGGTGAAGTGGGCGGGATTATCCGATTTAGTAACTCAGACAGTTCAAAATTTAAGTTCATAAAAAGTCTGTAGCGTAATTGTCTGCCAACGAGCAGAGGCCGTACAGTAATGTTAGTCAGGGCTGTTAAACATGACCTGCTAAACTGAAAAGGATGCAGCATTTGACCAAAGAGTGGGACGATGTTGACGAAGTTTCAACTGGGATCACTTTTAAAATATTGCTTCTCTTCATCGTTTAACAAGGTCATTCGGGCTTTATTGAGCAAGAAAAAGAGAACATGTGTTTTTAGTCATATTTGAGTGAAGCGATATGTTTAACATATTGAGGCTGTACAAGAGAATTATGTCTCTGCTGGGAAAACTTGTCATCGTTCTGAATCCAGTGGAGTGGACATGACTTCAAGCTGTGCACAGCTGCTGGTCCTTACTTAAGGAAGAAGTGACTCCGACTCAGGCACCTGTCAGGACCCACTGGGTGTGTGAATTCTGAATGACTTTCTTTGGTTCTGATTAAATTAACAGACAAAAGAAAGAGGCTTTCATTTAATATTGCTCTTCAGAAATCATTACATTACTGTGTGTGTGTGTGTGTGTGTGTGCGCTTATTAGCATGTCTAGCAGGAATACCCTGGCTGCCGTCTAGACAACTGATCCCCACCTGTCCTCTCCCAAGACCCAAAAAGCCCAAACCGTCGCAAGCCATGACGTCTTCCCTAAATTGTCTGACTGGGTTTGAAAATTAACTTAATTTTTTCCCTGAAAAAAGGGGCTTACAGTCACAGACAATGGAGCGACAGAAACACATGTTAACCAGCAACCACTAGAGTTCCCATCATGTCTTCCCTCACTTCTTCCAGCCTCTCTCCCTTTGCCTCCTCTGGTACCACAACATCACCTTCAGTCAAGCTGCTGAAACCCGACTCTCTTTGTAGTCTTTGATGTCTGCTCAGACAATATTATTCCTCTAACGTCTGCTAATGACTCCATTAAAGTCAATAGAGTCCCCATGTTGCCTCAGTAGTATAGAGTGGGAAACAGACCCCCTGACTGCTCCATCAGTGGGGACTCTGGCTGGGTCCCCAGAATCACTGGGAAACTAAACACGCTTCTTGTGTTTTCATCGTCTTACATGAGCTTGTGAAACAACAGAGGTGTGCAAGACGGTCTGTTCTAGAATCTAGCGTGCTCTATTCTTGTCGACGATGTCAGGTGAGCCGCATGTTTGGGATTCCTGCGTTCTTTCTCATAGCCACATTCCACAGGTCGCAGGTTCCCATGAGCTGCAGCGTGACTCTGTCGCAGCACTCTCCCCCGGGACTCCAGCAGCTCTCACCGACACGACAAAGCCCTCAGCGTAAGCGGTGATCTGCTGTCTACATAGCAAGCGTACCTGCGACTTAGGCAGTGATTCTTCACGGGTGCGTCTGTCATTACTCTTCATAATCGTCATCAAATGATTGTGTGCCCTCCTGTGTAAACAACAGGGATGTGCAATCGTGACAGCTCTTATCCTTAAGCGACTTCAGGGTAAGAACACGTCGCGAGTTCTTTGATGAACGGTGTTCCATTACTCACTTAAATATGAATAATACTCCACGGACTCTTGTCTTTGTTGAGTTAGTGTCCAGTTTAAGTTCTTTATTGGTTCCATACTCCTCTATTCATTTACTGGTTTGTCTTATCATTTGATGTTATTTTACATCATTTTTAGACATTTGGCAGGCATGTGCAGATGAGGCCGTAGAAGTACTGTAATATGTATGAAGTTAGTCGATGGAATGTTCTTCACCTCCTAATCAGTACAAACAGGCCGTGAGCAGAGTAGAAGAGCAAGTGATGACAGGGAGGGTTAGGTTATTGACTGGGGTGAGATCGATGCTCGATCGTCTGATTTCTGGAACCTAAAACATGGTAGGAATGTCCGCCTGAATGGGGCCTGTTTCCTTTTCAAGTGTTTCGCAGTGTGTCTCAAGAAAAAATATGTTTATATTCATGTGTACACGCAGGTCCCAGTGTGTGAGAGTTTGTTTTCTGAAACTCTCCTCTCACTCTACCTGCTGTCTGGGAATGTTCAGCAGCTGTGGGAGAGCACGCGCACACACACACACACACACAGAGAAAGAGAGATCTTAGACAACTAAGTAAATATTTTTGATCATACATGAACGCCAAAACAAATTACTTCTGACTTTGGATGTTAAAATATAATAGGTGTGCTCCAGAGTTATAGAAATTCACCACTGTAGCCTGAGAGGACCTCCATCATCCTAGTTTGCCACCGTGAGCTACTCTCTATGAATAGCATTACCATGATTATCTATCAATGACAGGCCGGTTGTAAGAGATGGTGTATACATCTGAACAAAAAGCGATTCCATCAAGTGTGTGGGCTTTACAGTCCGTCCCCATCTGACAGTAGCGGTAACCGGTAGGAGGTTTTATTGTATAGAAAGAGCACTGCTTGTGTATTCAGAGGGCAGTTGCCTGAAGAACAGTAACAACAAACACATTCCTGTGCAGTTGTAACAGGTGCGTGCAGCTACTGGTAGCTTGGCAGGAAGGCCACAGCAGTTCTTTAATCCATAAACACTGGTGTGTGCTTTCCATCAGGAGGCTGTGACAAAACAGGAGAAATCGACTCTTTGATCCCAGCTCGGTGCCCCCCAGTTCAATATGAATACAGCTTCTTCAGGTCCTCCAGCTCCACACCATCTCGGTCTGAGCCCCGAGGCACTGAGTTTGAAAAAAGAAGGCAGGTCCTGTGTATCAAACGGGAGCCCAAGGCGAAATGTTGATATTTTAGCTCAGGCTCTCAGGACTCCCCAGGAGGAGTTCGGTAGTGTTGCTGGGCTGTAGACATCTGGAACAATCTGCTTAACCACCTGCCACTGCGACCTGACCCCTGCTAAAAAAAAATACATTTCCTAACAGAGGTGACCCTCAGTCTTGCTCTAAATGAAAAATTACACCTTTTGTGGCTTAAAAAAACAGCTCAGACCAACAGTCCAAGCAAAAAAATATCAAATATAATATAAAAATTATAACAAACAATTATAATAGTCTTTGTGAAGACTATTCCATGTGCAGACTAGTGTATATATTTGAGTCTTTTTACTGACTTGAATCTCTTAATCTCGTACAATGTCAATGTTACTGCACAAAGTTGTAAATGTTATTCAAAATCAATAAATAAATATTACATCCAATAAATTAGAGATTACATCATGATGGATTTCCTCCTCGTTTGCTCAACCTTATGGAAAAGTATGTTTTTCGTTAAGTTTAAAACTATAAGGTGCCATTACCTCTGATAAGGTGTTTATACTGTGCGTGACACATCCCTCTGCATCCAGTGTAGCACAGGTCTAACCCAGACATGTGTTACACTGTCATTGTTGAAAAATGCACTCGGGTGCCACAGGTATAAACACTGCCCACTGTCTGTGGTGTGGCAGGGCTTACACTCCCATTACAGGATATGTGCGTGTCTGCGAATGTCTTCACTGCCAACAGCCAACCCAGTCTGGTGTGAGGCGTGACTCATAACACACGCAAACACACGCTCTCACACACAAATAGCATGGTGAGCGACGTGCGATGGATGCAGATGAGACCAACGTGTGATGTGCGTTACAGGATTCTAGAAAAGCAATGGATTTATGCAATAAATAAATAATGTTTCCTCCCCTGTTGGTGAGCATCTGTGCAAGGAGTGTTTACTTCATGTGTTTAACCAGTTCAAATGTATTATCAGTGAACAGTGCATGACAAAACAGTGTGTGGTTGTGAAGTAACTCGCCCTTTATGTATTAATTATACTAGAATCAAAACACAATTAAATCACTATGGCCTTTAAATACGTTCCTTCTGTACCGTTTCCAGGACCAATCAAGGAGCGTTGCTGCGGCAACGGTGAGAACCTGATTGCAAACACAATTACATCATGATTACTGTCAATTAGAGCAATTACTTTAGATGAACAAAGATGCAAAGAACAGAAAAGCAGGTGGCTGTAAGGAAAGCTAGGACAGAATACAAATGGTACATATTTATGGAGGTGTATGAGCATCGTCTCTATAACCAGGCAACACCGGCCATCAGCAGAAGTACCCACCCCCTTACCCTTCCCTACTCAGAATGCAGGAGTAATGTTAAAGTAAAAGTATAGCATGTGAGAGACAGAGAGGGAAAAAGAGAAGAGTACGTATGACCAATTATAAAATAACACAATGTACCTGTCGCCTTATTTAACCATGGGCTTAATCATGTGAGGATGACACAACACAGTATGTTTTGTATCCAGTGATGGAGCAACACAAACTGCCCACACCCCTACATTACATTACATGCTACGTGACATGACATGCAGGGAGTTCAGGACTATGGGTAAAAAAAATCCATAGGCAGAACTGAGGGTGGGTCAGTGTGTGTGTGTGTGTGTGTGTGTGTGTGTGTGAGGGTTTTTCCAGCACAGCATGCTCTAAACTTGAATTGCAACAGTGTGAGAATGCAGCTGTGAGGGTTTTATTGTTGACCAATACGAGCCTATGATTTCTTTTACAGCTGATGATGTTGGTTTGGTATATTTACCCAGACAGATTTATGTAGATGTATTTATGTGTGGGACCGTATAGCATCTTAGCTCGTTCCCCTCCAGGAACTGTTCAGTGGGGACTGTGCCGAGCTAAACACAAGAACCACAGGGGTTGAGTTGAAAGAGAATTTGGTTTGGCTGCCTGTTAACGCAGCATCTGGTAGATAGAGCACAGCGTCACATGTGAGCCTGAGAAATGACTGCGGCAGCAGAGCTTGTCTGACAGCACTATACTGGTTTCTGTGCAGGAGGGCTCTCCCTGTCAACCTGTCAAAACTGAATTTTATGTGTCCCAGTGACAGGACATTAATGATAACATATCGAGTTTTGCATCACTTCTGTAACATGTCATGGCCCTGCTCCCAGGACTAGTAAATATGGAGATGGACACAATAGATGATGAGTTTAAAGTATTTATTATAAATAAATAAAAATAAGAGGTAATGATTAAGGTGGTTTAACACTTGAACATTTGAACAGCTAGACCCATGTTTTCCATGTGGCTACAACAGGATAAGAGTGAGTTCTAAAAATTGAATGGAAAAGTGCAAGCCTATTGATATACATAGCACAGGCAAGATGTTTCCTTATTGAGGAATATTGCAGACGCTGGGATGAATGACAGCATGAGGCAGTTTGTTTTGCACTTCTAGGCTCTGTAATGTCTTCCTGAAGGTAACAGTTCACACACAATGTATCAGGGCACTCAGGGTTCTCTAATGTGACTGATAATGTCATGCTGCAGACTCATGGAATGTAGGCGATGCAGTCTCTAGGTTCCAGGTCAGAAATTTCATCTACACTGTCTAAATGTTTTGATGTCAGTGATGAGTTAACGCCAAATAAAAAAGTCAAAGGTACGGTATGATATGGCTTCATCCCTTCATGGCCAGTGTCATTTATATCCTTTAGTGAAGTTAGTCACGTTTGCATGATATTTGATTACAGATAGTCCTCCATCCTGACATTTGACATGAAACATATTCCAGCAGGGCTTTTGTGGTGGGTTTTATTTGCTATTTCTAGTTTCAAACACACAGCATAATGACCGGCCTCGAAGAAATGACTCAAAGATTATTCCTGTCTATGCCACATGTGGACCCCCCCACCCCCCAACCCCATCCTTCTTTCTCTCTTGTGTGTGTAGACATGTATGAGTCTATTTTTGTCATTTTGTAGATGTGATTATGTGGTGTGGCTGTTCTATTTTTACTTTCTCTCTCCCACCAGAGGCCTTTCTTCTGCCCCTCTCTCCTGGCTCGACTCCAGCAGCAGACCTACCCTCTTATTTCAAAAAGGGGATCATCTGCAAATTGCATGCTAACTTGTGCCAAATCATAACAGCTCCATGTAAATAAATTGACTCCCTCCCTCTCATAAGTGGTAGATACCCCCCCAAACCAAAACCCATGTACACATGCTTCTAATTCTCTCTTGACGAGAGAGAGAGAGAGGGGGGGGGGGTCAACAGACCCACAGAGACAAAGAGGCATAGAATTGAATTTATAATCAAATACTTCAACAAATTAAAATCCTTTCACAAAAGAGGGTTTAAAATTTGGTGACTTTTTAAAGGACACCAAAGTTGTTCCCTGTATGATGATAATTTATCCACCTGCTCCAAATTACCCCCTCCCCCGTCATACGCTCAATTTGCCTTGGGTGCGAGCCAGAATGTATAGGGACTTAATTCAGCAACAGCAATTTAATTCTAGGTGATAACTCAGGTATGAAATCCAACCACATTACGGCATCTTTTATATGTCTCTTCCTGCCCTCCTTTTGTATCTCTGACTGCTAATAAAATCATTACATCAACATCTATAAAGCACAACTTCATTTAAGACCTTAGATGATCTGGCTCGTCAATATCTCACTGACGTGCTTGTTAGCTGTGAGGCAGCTCGACTGCATCCATCATCTGGAGCAGGCCGACTGGTTTTTACCCAACAAGAACTCATGAACGCAGCGCCTTCACCTCTTTCTCACTAAGCACTGAAACGACCTACAAAATTATAACACTTCCATCCTTTCAATCTAAAATAAAAACTGAACTAGATGTTTTCCTGTAAAGAACCCTTAATAACAACTTATTCTAATTGTTTTTATTTTTTGATTTGTAACTTAATCATCCTATCATTGCAAGTCTTAATTTGTATCCCTAGTACAACTTATCCTTTTACTCTACTTCCATTTCATTTTTAATTTTTAACTCAATCTTACATTACACTGTGAGGATCGAACCGGCAACTTTCTGGTTGGAGGAGAAGTGGCCTTTGGTGGAATGTTGGGTTTGGGAGCTCGCCAGACACAACCTCTTTATCACCGAATTACAGTCAGTGTAGGGGGAGTCAAGCCTGGGTCCGCTGGTGTCTCTGTGTGTGGTGAAGCAGATATACACACACTCCCTGTGCAATAATGACTTCTCGAATGCTTTCCTTATCATCTGAAAGTGTGGAATCAGCAGTCACACGGGGGCAGGTCAACTGCGGACAAGAGGCTCAGAAGCAACTCAGTTGCTTCAAAGCACTAATTACACGGTAGCTGCTGTTCAGCTACCAGAGCATTGTGCTTCTGTGAGAGTGAGAAGGTTGCTGTGTAATCACAGAGTTCACTGACAACCGCATAACGCACACGCCAGCTTCTTAAAAGAACATCACAACAAGGTTCCACTGGAATATGGAAAAAACGGTGATTGTCAGAGAGAGGGAAAAATCAATGACGATGGTGACGTTACATTAGAGAGTTACGTGTGCTCAATGAAACCACATCAGAGACTTGATTGCCTTTTGAACTTTTTTTTGGGATGTAAAAGGCCCAGATTAAGTGATTAAATGACAACCTGTCTAAGCTGCATGATGTATGGCTGCAGGTGAGAGGGAGACTCTCCCGGCACATCAACACACTAATGTCAAGCCTTGATGAAGAACAATTAAGCTGTGGATTTAATACACATACACACCCACACGCCTTGAACTGAATCAAAGCAAGATGGTACAGCACAGGAGATTAAGATAATTGTGCTATGTTCCAGCAGGGTTGTGAAGCGATGGGGAATCTTTAAAGCTAAACTGAAAGAAGCTGTCAGTTAAGTTTCATTCAGCAGAGGTAAAGAAACTGCTGATAAAGCAAAGCATGAGCAATGTCTTTAATGTGCCTCATTACAGAAATGAATGGTGAAATGAACATTTAGATGATAATGTGGTGATCATGAAATGTGGTTTTATAACAGCCCTATCCTGTCCTTCCCAGTCAAACCATAGATGGGCTTGGTCTGTCAATGCCTGCCCTTTGATTTCAGTTTTCCAGCTTCTCAAATGTAAAATACAGAACTTTTTTTTTTCTTCTTTTTTCTTCAGCTGATTTGTTGTAAGAACATGCCACTCAGCTGCTCATGTACACCCTAGTAAAGGGAGAAAAGTATTTTGTGGACTATAGGCGGGGCAAGGTTGAATTGAATGTGGTCGATGTGATCATATATAAAACATATGAGGCGATGCACTCTGAGAGTAAAACCTAACGCACGAGCAGGTGGAATCATTGTTGCACTAATAATAGAAACTCCCATGGGCCTGTCATTGTATCTGGAACATATTGTTGTCTCAGCGTGTGAGGCTGAATCCAGCGCAACGTTTCCATCATGTGGGAAACGGTCACACTTAATTACAGAGCTGTGCTCGAGGAACATTTCAACACAATGCCGTCTACATATAGTAGTGCCTTTTTCACAAAGTACTTCCTGTGTGACATTCTTCTGTTGGCTTCACAATGCTTTCTGGAACGGTGGGGTATGACATCACTCTCACACACAGACGCATAAATATATATATAGTACCTGTCACCACTCATATACATACAATATCTAATTTATAGACGTATTGAAATAAACACTGTTCTACTGGGTTACACATGTGTTGGTTTTCCTTTGATGAGTGAATGGGAGGCGTTGGTGAGGGGCTCTTATTTCCTATTCTCCCTAACAGGTTGTTATTCCCCAGAAGTGCACACTTGTGCAGGTGTGTGTTGTTGTTGTTTTTTTTTTTGACAATATTGACAAACTTTTGGGCTACTTGTTAATTGACTGATTTTCCACAGGATGCAGTTCTTCCACTTTTTTACAAGTAATAATGATATCATCTAATGTGATTGGTTGTCCCCTTACACAGGCTTCTGCTGCACGTTATTTCTTTATAAAAAAAAAAAAATGCCCCAACAAAAAACAGAGACTTCACAAAGTAATGCCTGTTGTCATGTCATACCATGTCATTTTCCAACCGCTTATCCGTTAGCGGGTCGCGGGGGTAAAGTTTTGGAAGAGAGGTGGACTGTGGACAGCCGTGTGGGTGCGAATAAAGTCAATTTAAAATCAGCGCTGTTACATTTTGGCAGCAGGCACAGCTCAGCAGTTGTTTTTGCCTGCGTTCACACACTGCGTAACCACCTGCTCCAAATTAAAGAGAGATCTAAAGCTGATGAATCTCTTAAAAATACACATCACACCTTAATGACATTCAATTTCCGTCCTCGGGAGCAAACAGCGCAGAGAGTGATCTCAGTGCAGAGAGGAAGTGGGAGGAGTTTGATCTTGGCATACAGGAGTGCATGACGCACTTTCCAAATTGGGAGGAAGAGGAATCTGAACATTTCCAATCCTGCATGAATGCACTCCTCCATATATGTGGCACAGAGGTGATTTAGAAAATAGAATAGAACCACGCATGAAAAGCGCTCTTGTTAAGTTTCATCTCACGAATGCTGGTGCCATAATGGGAGCATGTTATTGTCTTGTAACAGATTAGTTAGCCTGACAGCTCCGCTCAGAGTCTGAAATGGACGATAAGGGCAGTACAGGTGTCACACACAGCCGTGGACAAAGCCATGTGCATATTCATATATGTGCAAATTCTGCACTTCCTTCTTGCACACACACACACACACACACACACACACACACACACACACACACTCAGGTACTTAACGCAGTCTTAATCTACAGGCTGGAGATCAGTATGGCGTGTTCATGGAAACAGTTCCAAAGCTGCACTCAGCTGCCTAAAGAACACAAACTATGATTTCTATAATGATAACAATAACACGCACACATGGATTTTGTTATGGAAACACAATTCTGTGTGCTTAGGGCTAGGCAGGGGAGTGGTGAAACCTGTCGCTCTGTAAGCCCAGCGTATCTGGATTTCATTTGCCTTAAATAAGATCTGCTTTAGGAGCAATTAGAGCCAGGGCCCATGGCAGCCGTTTCTGAGTGTTGCCCGTGGCAACCAGGGGCACTTTGGAAACAATAGCACAGCTTTCTAGTAAAATGCGCTGGCATTACTCAAATTTTGCTAACATGCGAAAGTGAGTTTATGGAAATTACCTGCCAAATTCCGTTAACTGTGGGCAGTTTCGTGCCAGACGCTGCCAGATGTTGTTTCCGCACAAACACACAGCACTGTGCTCTTGCACCTATGGGGACATTCCACTGAGTAAAGTGCATTCAATCACATGCACTATTCACTTTTTTTCATTTCATTTTCATTTTTTTTTTTTGTGGTAATTCTAAACTTAAATCATGACCTTGACCTGGGCAGATTAGGACCCTGAAGTGTCCTTGGGCAAGATGCTGAACCAAGCACTGCCCACACACGTGACTGGCAAACTCTAGTTTTCCTAACCACTTCTTTCACTCTGATTCGTCATGTCTGAGTTAAACTGTTCTACACTGCTTTATTGAACATAGTTTATCTATTAGCAATGATGTGAGATCTCTCCTCCGGGCGCTGTCCACTAGAGTGTGGGGGGGGGGACTGAGCTGGAGATGACTGACAGGTTGGCTCAGTGAAGCCGCAGCAGTAGAAGCAGACGAGGGAGCAGGACGTAGTCAACGCATGAGCAATTAAGGGATGTTGAAAAAAAAAAAAACGTTTGTATTGATGAGCTCGTTGCTTCTCACTCTGACAGCCAGAGAGAGCATGGGGTTGTGGTGTTGATGACACAGTGTCTCCATTCATTGTTTGCCAAATATGTAACCACAAATTGTTTTTTCCGTCTGTTGTGATGTGTTTCAGTCTGACATGTGCAGCTTGGGACAAACAGCCACATACAGAACAAGTTAATCCTCCATTTCCTGAGTTCTGATTGCCTGAGATTGATTGCCTGAGCAATGCGGCCAACACCAGTGGCTTTAATAAAATTTGAAAATACAAATTTCAGTGAGAAAATGCAGCATGCGGGCAGCTGTGTGTGCTCCTAACGTCTAACAAATGAAAAGACACAGCAGCTTAAAAAAGGCAAACAAAGTAGCGAACGCAAGCGAATTTGTCGTTGAATCGAAGCAGCCTCTTGTTTTAAGATTCTGGTGGTTTAAATGAGCAAGGTTACCTTTAGCAGATTCTATTCACCTCAACTCCTTCACATGAATAATCATCATTTCAAAAAGTCAAAGTCACTTTTGAGTGTGCATTAATTCGGTTTTACGCTGGAAAGAAATCAACTTGACGATGATGTGTGACTTCCCGTTCATTTACACACTAACTGACACCGCAACAGAAATTTGACAATCTGTTTGAAGAGGCTCATATGGGAACATCATGAGGTAAAGTCAGTGATCGAGGTGTCCCCTGGAGGCCCACTGAGGAGCCTGCCTCTGGGCTGCTTCATGTACCTGCTGCGTGCCACAGCGTAGCCAACAGGTCTGGCAGCAGCCTGTGAGTGTATGTCTAATTGTAGCGTAGCCGTGTGCCGGGCCAGACAGTAAATGGAGTGCAGCTCACCCCCTCCCCCGAAGGGTGGCTTTAACTGCCCGTCCTGTAACCATCAAACACTGCCTCTGGTTTCCTACAAGGCTTTGGAGCGAGAGGACATGAAAGGGAGGAGAGGAAGACAGCTGAGGTCCTCACTTCTTCTCTGGATGTGGTAATAGATGGGTAGGGCTGGAGGCTGCTGGTAATTGGTAGCTTGTTGTTTAAAGAGGGGTCCTTCGACTGAAAAACCTCATGGGAGGTCTTTAATTTCAGCAACTAAATACGCCCCTCTCCCCCTCATGCCGAGTGAGGACGTTTAGATTTTTTTTTGTGTGTGTTCTGCACATGCAGTGTGTATAATCACACGCATACGAACGCACACATGCACGGCAGTACAAACGCGACTGTCCACATTCTGCATATTCTCGCCCTCTCGGACTCAATCTTCTTAGTTTGGTATCGTCTCAAACGTGCTTTCCTCTGTGCAAAGCTGAGCCATATGTGGTTTCCAGAAAAACAAAAAAACGGTGGTGAAAGCACCAGTTTATTAGAGTGGCGTCACCACGTTACACCGCACACACACACAAACACATATACACATCTCCTACCATGTGCAAGCAGCAGTAATCTGGCCTATCGTCACTGTTCGACCACATCAAAGTCGGATTCCTCTGCATAAATGTGGCGGTGCTGTTGGATCGGCTAAAGGACTTCTGCATCGTGCAGGTATCTGCCTTATGTCTCAAGTTTCATCAGGATCTGGTCAAATTGCTAGGAGGAGCACATCTTTCATTCTCTTTAAAAGTGTGAAGTTTGGTGCAGATAGGATCATTTACAACAAAGGGACAACAACAGCAGCTGAAATTGGAATTTAGCGCTGTGGAGGGAGGCTTTAGTAGAAATTAAACAGCACAGTGCTTCAGAGTGCTTGAAGTTTGTGACCTGGGGTCACAAGTTGCAAAGGACGAAGTAGGGGGAGGATTACCGGGAAATGATATCGGTTTTTCTGGCAATACAGGTTTCCTTTCAGGGGAGGCCATGTCAAGCCAAATTTGAGGGAATTTTGTTGTTGAGCAAGTAGAGTGGTGTAATTAATTAACACGTCGATGCCATCAAAGAGAAGCAGGAAACTCAGAACAGAGCGCTGGAGCCACAGGTGTTTACCAGACTGAACAAGTTTCTTTTGGTGTGGGATATTCATGCAACATAAGAATCTGCATTAGACAAGTGGAGATGGGAACATTTACAAACAGGATACAGAGGAGGCTGCATCTGTGGGCAGATGTGATGTCCGTCAGCTACCTGAGACTATGCATTCATAACTGATGATACGATGATACGATAAGAGCTTCAGTGCACACCTGGGTTTCCCTAACATGACTGCTGAAGACAATCAGGAACTGTCTCAAAATTGAAGCAGGTGGAAACCAAACTTTGCAGCCTTTGCAAAGAGGAGAGGCTGTCAGAGCTTCTGTTATTGGCTATTGAGAATAAGATTCAAATCAACCACAGTGACGTCATGGACATTCTTCAGTGCGTGGCCAACAGAACGCTGCTGCTTTGAATTCAATCAAGTTGTTCATAAACCTCCACTTATGGGCAAGATTACTGTCACTCTGGGATGTTAAGTAGGTGCCAACAAAACAGACACACACACACTAATCTCACAATCATGTTCATCCTTTCCCCCCACTAATGATCCCTTTTCAGTTTTGTTCACACAATTTTCGAGAATCTGGGACCTGGTTTTCTCCAGAATCCACCTCCTGTGAGCGTCTCCTTCTCACTCCCAGTCCTCAGCTTTGTCTGCAGCATCTGTCAGCAGCAGCTGCAGCACTACAGGTCACACTGAGCCAGTTCCAAACACTCTCAGGAGTGTTGCTTCTAATGTCTACAGTCTCAGATCAATATGGTCCTCTGACAGCAGCAACCGCCTCAAAATATCATTGAAAGTTATATCAGCATATGAGCCTTTTGAAATGTGGGCACCTGCCCCTCTAAAGGTCTCTGCACGGCCCTGCCTGGCACTGTGCTTGCAGGCACACAGCCAAGCAGGTTATTTCGTGGTTATTTCCTTTTTAGCAATTTTCTTGTTCTGGTTCTTTTTGCTATAATGTTTCCCACTGAGAACAGGTCAGAGATTTTATTGTGAAAGTCACCTCATCTTGGATGTGTGTATCCATGGCTCAACAGACCTCTGCCTATGTCGTTATAAAGCAAAACAACTCCTCTCAGGCTTAATGGCCACACTGAGCAGAGCACTCCTACATGTGTCCCTCTGCTTCAGGCCCTCATCACAGCAGCATCTTTAATGACTTGTTTGAATGGTAACATGCACATGAAATCCCCTCACCATTCAAGGCCTGACCTCCACAGCGTGAAGTCAACTGCCAGTATAATGGAGAAACTTAAGTCCTTTAGCAGACATGCACGCTGCTTATTTTACTGGATCTTATCAGGCGCACTAAGCTGCAGAGAGACGCAGAGAGACTATTAAAAATCAGAGCTATTTGTCCCTATCAGCCGAGGCAGAATTCCCCTTCTCGTGTGTGAGCATTCCTAAATCATTCCTTGGCTGTGGGCTTTGGCAGCGGCCCAGAGGCAAACAGATCATTTGGAGCGGGCTTGTGTGCAGCAGTCCAGGTCTGTGCACGTGGGCTCCCGGAGGAGTCTGTCGCTCGCTGACCTGTGAGCTGGAGCTTGGTCAGAATTGCTTGCAGGGTTGGAAGCTGAGACCTTTGTGAAGCATGGTTCTTTTTTATTCCTAAATAGAAAAATCAATGTGGTTAAATGTGGGCATACGTCTTAAAGTGAGATGATAACAAATTTTCGGTTTCCCTGGTGTTGCGTCGGAATTAGTATTGCGAGATTGCAATGTCATGGCCTTTACTCTTTCGCTGCTGCTACCTCAACATCTCTCGGGTCCCCAAAGACTCCGAGACCTTTCCAGCCCCCTCCTGTGTTTCTATAAAACTCTTTTCCTCCCCTGCAAACAATTGTCTCGATGTCAAGAGTTGCAGCCTCACTCCTTAACCGTTTCAGCATGTGCACAGTTCAAGACCTGACCGTACAGTCCAACACCCAACAAACTGAGATCTTTGGGAACTTAAAACACGGATTTAAACTGCCACCCTTAATGCTGTCTCTCCGTTTCACAGACATCATTAGGAATATCATTCCAGGGTGTTTTTCACACAGCTTGTTGAAGTGAATTGCTCTGGGCTATTGAAATGAGGTTTTGTGGGGATTTTTTTCAATGACTTGCGTCCAACTTTGCTTCATTTTGGAACCTGGATGAGAAAGGTTATAGAATATAAACACGGGCGCATTAACCCAGAGATCTGGTTCAGATTTATTTTTGAATCCTGCAACCTGATGGCTCAGGTGAGTTGCTAAAGGACTGTTCCAGCTGGTGACTCACCACTACTCATTTATTCCAGAATCAGTTGACAGTGACCGAACTGGTTTTGTCGAGGGAAGCCAAACACTCTCCACGTTATACAGAACATTAGAGATTGTGGCACATGTTGGTTTTTCTGGGCAATGCATATCACAATGAGTCCACATTTATTTTTGTTCATCCATTTGCACCAACCACACGCTGAAACTGCAACTAGAGTCTAGTTTAGTTTGTGTGTGATCATTTGAACCTCACAACGATCCCAGGCTTATGTGCCGAGTGCAAATGAATTCAAAACGTGAATAAAGACAAAGCAAGTGAAAGTGTCTGAATGAACAATGAGGGAGCCATATTTAGACTTCACAAAGAAAGGAGACTAGGGTTGGGAGCGACACACAATGGAGACGTCATCACTGACACCACAGATTGTAAAGACACAAGCACATGTTCACAGATGAGACAGACATTCAGGAAGAAAAGACAGCAAGAGGAATTGTCTCTTCAATCTTTGCTAGAGATTATAAGCTTGAAGCAGTCGGGCATGGAAGTCAGGGTGGTGGAAAGACGTGTCACTAAATAAATGTCGTCCCGCAGCACAGCTTGCATCACATAAATATAACTGATATTTTTATCCGTTCCATATGGAGGCAGATGATTTTCAGCTCTGGGAAATGAAGGCCCTTAACACCATCTACACAGAACCATCCACTCTCACTGCTGTTCCACTGAGTGCTGGAGGACGTTACATTTCTACTGCTCCTGTTGTGCTGTCTGCTTGCCTCACCACATGGTAGCACACTTTTCATCCTCACGAGTCGGTCCTACATGTGAGAAAACATCATGAATGCGACTTCTGACGTAGATTTCACATTCAGGCCTGCAGCATTTTTCAAAGTTGAAGCTTGAAGTCTGTTCATTTCGGGCCATCGCGTCTTTTCAAGTGATGAACTCTGACACACTGCCGTCTGAGTTTTAACACAGATTACTTGATTTCCTTCACGCTGCTAAGGATACGACAGCAATCACCATCTGCCGAGCAGTGGGCAAGATCCTGAGGTGAATGAATGAAGAGATGAAGGGCAGAGACTATTCATGTGACTTCTAATCAGCAAGCAATTAACACACACTTCAGTCAAGACCCCTCAATAAAAATAGAGATATGCTGAATTTAAGTGACGAACTGCGTGTGTGCTATTCTGTTTGATATGTGCTGATGTTCACCACTGTATCATTAAGACACGTGCAGTAAACTTGGAGTGCACTAACATTTATTCACCATAGCGCCATGCAGAAACATTTAACTCCCAAGAAGCCCACTCCCGCCCCCCTCCACACACACGCAGACACACACAATGTTGCACTTTAACAATATGCTCCCTTTAATAACAGCTGCTTGCAGAAGTGCTGCTTGCAGAAGTGCTCCCTGCACGCGACTAGTCTCTGTGTGTGTGTGTGTGATACCAGCAGGGACCTTGGGGGTCTTGCTTCAGGCCACATGATAGCTCCTCATCATAAGTGATCTCTCAGTAATAGCAGGCCTCACAGCAGCTAATGGCAGCATCTCTCTAATGATCCAATGATCCAAGTCCACGCAGCTATTTTTAGGAAACTGTGGTTTCCCTGCCACCCGCCTCCACGCTCGTCTCTGTCTGACAAGGTGCCATTAGTTGAGGTCGGGCCTGTGAGGTGAGTGCGGCGGGGTTAGAAGTGGCTCTGGGTTCATGATGATGAAAATGCCGGCGCTAATTGAAGGCAGCGTCTCTAGCTCGGGGTTCACAACAAGTGGGGGTAAAGCTTTGTGGTTCAGCTCTCAACAAGTGACTCTGGAGTTTCTTATTGCACTCACAGTAAACCAAGGCAGCAAGACAATGACTGCCCTGTCATCCAGTGTCCTGAACCAAACCTACTGGCAAGATCCTGCCAGCACAGAAACCGTCCAACCACAGCTTCAAGTTTAGTTTCCGGTTTATTATTATTATTTATCTTATACAACTGGTCTTCTTATTTTGGCACTTTTGCCACAGTTGTGTTCTGTCAGCCTAGCTGGGATCTTGTGTGCCCACCAATCCAGAACTATAATCTCCCCAATCAACTAGCTGAGAGCTTTGCCCCAACCCTAGCCCCAACCCTAACCCTAGCCCTAGCCCTAGCCCCAACACTAAACCTAAAATAATTTTGGAGCTTGTACAGTCTTGCTATGTGATCCGGCATGCCCACATTATTGGCAATTAAAACCATTTTAATTCTAAGTCTCTGGGCCCTTCAAAGAACAAGTGATTCAAGAATAACTTAATCATCAATTTGTTTTCAGTCCTAACCTTAACCCCACCAAGTAAGCTCAAGTTTAAATAAATATATAAATGCAGAACTGTTTGCAGTCACATCACGTACGTAAAAACGTACACTCTGTACTGCCCCTCAACAGGGGGAGTCTTTTCCGACTGCATAACCACATGGCCATCCCATGACTGGAGAGTGGGCATAGTAGAAAACAACCAAAGAAAACTAAAGCTCACTTATCCCAGGACACATCTAAAGGAGCCATGACATTTAGTCACATGAAGCTTGAATATTAAATATAAAACAAAGCAGTAGAAAATGATTGGTCTGTCAGGTCTGCATCTGTTGAGTCCACACTTAAGTGTGACCCAGTGGACACAGGTTCTAGCTGTAAAATATTATAACCCGACCATTGCAGAGCTCTGCTCCATCCCGAACTCTCAGTGCAGCGCTTTCCCAGGGTTTTAAAGGTCCCACTTCTCCGAAATAATCACCAGCACTTATGTACCACGATGAAGCCTGAATATGTGTGGCCCCAAAGCATGGCTGCTATCAGCTTGTTCAACTCAGGCAGCCTAGACATGCACCAATCCAAGATGTGAATCCATCTGTTTACCTGGAGTTCTTGCAAAACTTCCTTTTAAACCTTTTTTTAATTTGGTATGAAAGCACATTTGTCATCTTTTTTACTTCATCTTTGATGTTTCTGATTTGTTGCCATTGTTGTACCACTGAGGGGCAGTTTTCCTCACCGTGTTCAGGGTTAAGGACAGAGGATGTGGAACCTTGTACAGATTGTTAAGCCCTACGTGTCAAATTGTGATTCATTACGTACACAAATAAAATTTAATGCCCCTGCATGCAGCTGCTGCAGTGGAAGTCTTTGATTTGAAGAGAAGGCCCTCACAGAACCTGAATTTGGTTTGTCCGTTCTAGGCAACAGTGGGAAAATGGAGAATCATGAAAATACTTCTTGGGTAATGAGAACACAATTCTTAGTGTAATTATTGATTTCTTTATATGAAAATTATACTAAATGTCTACCAATATAAATTCTACATACCAGTCATCTGATTTTTTTTAATTACATGTTTGTGTCCCATGTCTACTGCACTTCATCTTATGTCTTTTTCTTCCTCAATCTTTAATTATCACTGTTGTTTCTGAAGTGCTTGGATTGTAAGCAGTGTGTCGTCCTGTCTGTCTTGGCAGTGTGTGAGCAGGAGGCTGCTTGAGGCTGCTTTAGGCTGCTTTATCCCCTTTACAACATCGCCCTCCTGTGGCTGTACTTTGTGGCATTACGATGAGGAACTAAAGCACACGTGAACATTTGACTGCGACCTGTCTTCCATGAAAACCAGACACAAGAACCCTTACTATTGTTCACCTGGGTGCTGGAGGTGGTGAGGAAGCGAGGCCCCAACATGACACTGATAGGACTCTTTCTCTCTGTCCTCTGCTTCCATGCTTGACAGACCTCATTGGGCCCTCATAAGATACAGTTAACCGGGACTGGAGGCCTAAACAATATGGATGAAGTGAGTTTGTTACGAGTTCAGGACATTAATGCTAGACTAAGCAACTAACAAAGCAAACATTACTACTGTCAGTAGAACAGTGACTGAGGAATTGAAAGACCAAACTATTTCACTGTTCTGTGTGTTCTTGAACGGATAGTTCACATTAACATGAACTCATTATCTACTCACCATGCCCTAAAGGGGGCGTCTATGAAGCGTTCACATAACACTTTTAAAGTTTCAGGAGTAAGCAGCATTGCAGCCAAAGCCAGTACAAGTGACTGTTGACCAACCTTTATAACATTATAAAGACACAATGCCTCCATACTGCTCCTGTGGTCTGTAAGCCCTGACAATCATATTCAACAAGGTCACATAGACAGTTTTAAATTTTATTACAATATTATTGTAAATATTTCCCTGTCAATAACTTAAATTTTGTATCAAATATCTTCCACTACCAGCAGTGCATGGATCGCACTAGTCTTGAAAATTTGGACCAATTCTTTTAGTTTAAAAACAATTATGAGAATTGCCTCAGTCTCACATTACAGTTTGGATTAAACACTTTATCATTTTTAATGAAAAGCTATGTTATGTTTGTTTCTGTGAGAAAAAGAGCTTTCATATATATGATTTTGTTTTGTGGGATTTATTTTTATACTATAACTAAAGGACAGACTTGTGTATCTCTATAGAAGAAGACAACATGAAAAAATATCACAACAAACAGCAGTGAAAAGCCAACAAGAGCTAACAAACTTTGTTCAAATGTTTTCCCTAAAAAAGTTGGTTCACACAAATGCAGAAACTATGAGTTATCGACCAATAAAATCTCCACTAGAGTGAGAGGCATTTCATTTTAGTAATCCTCTGTCAATACAACAGAACTTTCCTGATTAGGTGAACTGATCATTTAGTAATTTAAGAATGTCAGCAATGTAGAACCCCACATTAAAAACATATCACATAGTTATAGCTGTTGACATGTGTGAATACACTAAAGAGGGTCCATGCACTTTCAAAAGCATTTCACTTTTAGTATTCCAATTTGTTTTCGGTGAGTGTCCCCTTTATCCTTTGGAATTAGTTCAAAAATTGAGGCACCGTCTTAATTCTCACTCTTGTCGTTCCAGAAATGAAGATATGAGTCACTTTTAGATAATATCTGGGGAAAAAAATCATATACTAAACATAGAGAGTGAAATAAACATCATTAGACCCATTGTCCCAAAATGTGTTAGTTAACGCTCACTGTTCAATCTGTAGTGCGAATGCTTTCCCCTATGATGCACTGATGCACCAAGTTCTCCAATTGAGAATAAAGCAAAAAAAAATTCTGCATTTATTTACAAGCTTCACATGTGTGGTGGTACTTTGAATAATCACTCTGCTTCTTGCAGAAGGAGAAGGGTTTTACGACTGCTCATGAGAATCCTGACATCTGCAATGGGGATCCTTGGTAGAGGTGGCGATTGAGGAGATGAGAAGGTTGATTGGTGCTGTTTGATAGCTTCAGTCAGTTGGAGGAGCTTCTGGAGGTTCCCGGTTCACTGCATCATAAAAGATGTTGTTTGTTTTTTTATTTGTTTTTTTAAAACCATGTCAGTAATGCATGTGTGTAGTCATCTACTGTAAGATCTAACCTTACATATATAGTAAAAGTTAAGTGATCCTTGAAGAGCAAATATACTAATATACATGGCTCAATAAGAGAACAGGAGTGTATCAATGTATTTAAAGAGAGAGCAGTAAAAACAAACACTCGTCTTTGTCCTTACCTTCCTCTCGTGCCTTCATGCGGGCGACAAAGTTGTAGCTCTTGTTTCTGCGATAGTTCTCATAAGGGTCATCCAGTGACACCCCCACACCTTTGTACTGGTCCCATTTATCCCTGATATCTCCTCCTTTGATGGGGTCCTGGATGCCCTGTTCTTTTGCACCCAAACCACCTGAACCACTCCAGCCTATACACAAGAGGTTCACAGCACAATTTAATCACATTCATAGATATCAAACATTCTTTCTGGGAAATATTTTTTGTGTTAAAATTATCAATTGAATTGTTTTTTTGTTTTTTTAATAAAAATATCACTAACCCATTTTCATCAGCAGCTGATGGCCCTTATTCTCCTCCCCAAGCCTGCTCTCTGTTGGTATTTTGGACGGAGGACCACCCAACACTGATGTGGAGCTGCAGAGAGCAGATGAGGTGGTCATCTACACATTAAGAATAAAGGGCTCCTGTATAAAAACAGGGAAGAACAGGGGGTGTACTTACGGAGGAGAGGAGCTGGAGGATTTGTGGCCACGGCGTTTCTTGGTGGGTGAGCATGAACGGGATCTGGACCTGGAGCGAGAGCGACTCCGGGATGACCTGGATCTGCTCCTGGACCTGTAGAAAGGCAGGTTAAAGCTTAGGGCATGTCAAGTATTTAGCTCTTTGACTCTTTGTAAAAGGATTTTACACAGTGGCTTTATCTATACCATATCACCTCCTGTCTACATTGTTGTCCACAAATTGTAGATCCACCAGATATTTTTGACACGATGTGCTTCTGAATGCAATTCCTCAAGATGAGACAAATCACATTGTGATTCATGTTTGTGTGGTTATAGACCTGGATCGTGAGTAGGAGCGTGAGCGGCTGCGGGAGCGGGAACGAGATGAGTGGGATCGGGACCTGGAGGACTTCGATGAGCGAGAGCTGGAGTGAGACGAAGACCTTCCTCTGCTGCGAGAGCGACTCCTGGAACGACTGGCTCCACGAACACTGGAGAGATTGAGCCATTTTCATAAAATGTAAAATGAATTAAACATGTGGGTTAGGTGTCTCACCAGCGACATCCCTCCACAAACATTTCGGAGAGGAGGCCGCTCACCTGTTGCGTTTCTCTTGTCCCTTTTTCCTCCTGGCTCTCATCTTGGCCCTGAAAAACTCATACAGGCCGTTCTGCTCCCAGCCTTCACTAGAAGAGGAACAAAGCACAACCAGCTGTAATTTCTGTGACTTATAGCCATTTTCCTAGATACTAGCAGCTTTACATCTGTCTACTTCTGTACTTCTGTATGCATGTACCTGTTCCGAGGACGATCATGGGATGGAGGGCTATAGAAGGCTTCCACAGCAGCAAGCAGCCGATCACTAGGAGGCATTGGAGGGGGTAGTCGGATGTCTTTAGGGTCCAGAGGTTTATAATCACAATCCTCGAGCTGAGCAGGGAACAGTAAAAGAGGGATCAGGAGACATGCTGGTTTACCTGCTTTAGGTCAAAACCAGTAATCTAAATTGTGCTGGAAGTGCATCATGTATCATTAAGCAGCAGTATTCTTTCAGTCTGTTTCCCAACTTATACAACAACTATGAAAGAGTCTTTTTTAAACTTATTAAAACATTTCAAATGTTGTTCATTTTGACAGCCACTGCAGCTGTGCTGCCTCAGTCTTTGTTGTTCTCTCTCCTCTTGTAGCTGCAGAGAAGTTGAACTGGCTATTTTTTGAATACTTTTTAATGCTCTTGTGTTTACGCCAGCCATGGAGTTGGCATGGAGCACCGCTCCTTTCCACGGTCACCCGTACGCAATGTTGATACATAAGGCCCCAGGGGACTTACTTTGACTAGTGGAGCCATGAGACCAGCTGGTAGATCAAAGTAGGGTACGTTTGGCACCAGACTTGGGTCATCTTGCACCGGGGTCTGCCGATGGCGCACGTGTGGAGAGTGGCCATTGAAGCCGTGTGGGGGTGGGCCAAAATCTTGGTGCTGGCTTCCACCCCAGGGAGGATGTTCAGCCCCCATGCCTGGGGGAGGGAGCCTCTGATTGGGATGGTGGTGGGGAGGAGGAGGGCCTGGCATGTCTGGCAAAAATAATACAATTATAAATAAATTATAATAAAAATAATATTTACAACTGGGCAGTTTCACTTTGTGCGTTTTCATTCACCTCTGGGAAATTCTCCCTGAGCATAGTCAAAGCGGTGCGGGGTGTACGGCGGCCTGTCATAATGGTGTCTGGGGGGGAAGTCATCCTGCATAAATCGAGGTGGGAAGCGTCCAAAATTGTGTGGAGGTGGAGGGGGCTGGTTGAAAGGAGGTGGCTGCTGGTGTGGAGGGAAGGGTCCTCTAAAATGGGGAGGTCTCTGTAAAAAAATGTTAGACAATAATGTTATTTGTGTGAAAGAACAAAAGGCATTCTTATCATCCTCTGCAAGAACATGATATTGTCTTAATTGATAGATATGACATATACAGTGGAAAGACAATATAAGCAGCCAGAAGAAAACATAGCGCTGAAGTCAAACCTGCATCCGTGGAGGAAATGGGGGCTCTCTCTGGCCCCAGGGAGGCTGGTCAGGCTGATTCCCCCATGGTGGTTGTTGATCATATGAGTTCCAGGACGGCGCACCAGGTTCAGACCCACCTGGACCACTCCAGGGGCCCCCTTCTCTGGGTGGACCTCCGCTCCAGTTCCCTGGCTCCCTTTGGTCATTCCACATCCCCTCATGGCTGTTCCAGGGCGGGCAAGGAGGTGGAGGCTGGTTTGGGTCAAAAGGTGGCTAGGAAATGGGCAAAAGTCAGGAATGGCATGAACAGGGGGGTCGAGCCTGCGGTAAAACAGTTAATCAGCCTTAAGGAGTTGGTTACTATAGTTTAACATGCCAAGTCTCTGAGGACTGCAGTAGGATGATTAGTAAATCAGATCTGTAATACACGACACAGACAGGGGTCTTTACCGGCTGGTTGGGATTCCAAGGGCCCATGTGCTGGGGATCATACCACGCAGGCTTGTTGGGGGGGATATCTGAGGGTCCACTGGGGTTGCTGGGGTCCTGTGGTCTAGAGGAGGCTCCGTCAAACTCACCTGAAGGAGGCCCTGTCATGGCAGGCTTCACATCCCCTGCAGACCACACATGGGAAACCAATGAAAACAAGGTGACATAAACAATGTACTAAATGGCTCAATGACCCTCCTACATACTTTACTGGGCATGGCTTACAGTTTGAGAAGGAAAGGTGACACAAGTTTGCCAAAGAGACATGGTTTAAGCTGGTCCTGCACTTTTTAATAATAATCTGCTTTTGCACGCATCACACCATGTCCCTGATTGGGTTCATCATGCGTCCCCTCACCAGCTTGTGTGGTCATAAGCGGTGCCTTCTCAGGTTCAGTGGGGGCAGCTAGCTGTGCTACTGTAGGCGGTGGTTGTTGCGGTTGCTGGTGCTGCTGCTTCAGGGTGGCAACAAACTCATCATGCTGGGTTTTCAAAGTCTGGATCTGTTGCTGGAAGGCCAGCTGGATGGGCTGAACCACTGCTGCATACTCTGTTATCAGAGAAGCCTGACAGAGAGAGAAAGGCGTGATGTTAAGCCATGCCATTGGCAATATATGGCAACACCCTCCCTCCACATCTACATTATAGTTCAATGAGTACACTTTATATGGGTAAGAATTTCACCTAATTTTAGCTTCACATTTTAACATAAAAACTGTTGTAAGCCAGTAGCACCTAACAATGGTTTTAGGAAAGGCAGGAAGGAAAGCCATACATCGTATTCCACCCACCTGATACTGGCCGAGGCCCAGTGCTGGATTCTGGAGCTGTTGAATGGTTTCATCATTGAAGTAGCCATTCTTTTCCCACAGCTGCAGCAACTGGTAAGCAGGAGGTGAATGGGAAGGACAGGGAAAAACATTTCAAAAATGAGATAATCATTTCAACCAAACAGAGGAACAGATTGTTAATAGCTCTCATGTTAAATGAACCAGCCACAAAATTAACAAATTTATAGTTTATATTGTCCCATTAAAAATAACCTTTATGTTAGACTTTACATCACTAGCCTTTAATCAAGCTGAGCTGACTAAGAAATGTAGTAAAGATGTGTGAATATGTATTGGTTCTTTCGGTAGTATGTCATCTTGTTTCTGGGTTGTGCGAGTGTAGTTGGTGATTGTGTCATCCTGAAGTGTTAAAAAGCTGACTAAATATGGTTTACCCGAGTGATCTTCTGCTGCTTCTCCTCTTCCACTGCCAGGAAGCTGGTGCAGTAGATGGGAACCACAACTTTCTGCAGTGCTGCCAACAAATCCTTCTGTTGCTTCCTCTGGCTGAAAAGTCACAATGCACATCACATCAATCCTCATTGAATCTTTCTATTAAGTATTAAACAAGTTTCATCAGACCTCATGTAAAGGTAAAATACATCTTACATTTAGTTGAATCTAAAGCACATTCTACATCAAAAAACCTATGACTGTACAGATTTTGAGACACTAGAGATGCTAGAGATATGTAAAATAGACATATTTTTGTGAATGTATAAAGGTATGTGTACCAGTGATGGAGGACGTCATTGGTCAAATAGATGAGATGAAGGCGGAGCTCAAAATGTGCTCCATCAGTAATGATACGGTTGCGGAGATGCGATGTCATCAGCTCACAGTGCTGTGGAGTCTTGGCATTGTTGAACATCCAGTTCTTACCAGCCTGAAAAAAATACAAACATAAGACATAACATCTTTCCTCATTTTAAGGACCTAATAAACAAAATGTCCAAATACTTATTTCAGACTTACAGAGATAGCATCTTTGGTGCAGGTGTCTATGATGGGCTGCAACAAGTTGTCAAACTCTGTAATGTCCAACTGGGACTCCAGCAGCAGCTTTTGAGTTTGCTGCTCCATGGCTAGAGCAATGGCTGCAGTCACTTGCTCCTGCATTGTGAGAGGCAGGGACCAACAGATTTCATAATTACAAAATATTAAGAATAAGAATAGGTTTTAGATTAGGCATTTAGTTGTGAGGTCTAGAGTAAGGGGCTAAGAAATCCAAGAAAGAGCATATCTCTTTAGAGGCCAAACAACAATAAACTAACAAATGTGATAAAATTGCTCTGTACCTGTCTGAGCGTGTGCAGATGCTGCTCCTGCTGCTGTAGATTCCACTGACTCTGCTGGATTAGCTCATCAATAGGCGGGGCAGCAGGCGGGAGGATGGGAGGTGGAGCAATCATCGCCATCGGTGGAGGAGGGATGTCAACCACCTCTTTGGCACCTGGGTTGTACAAATCTGCAAAAACAGCAGGCAGTGAGAATAGCGGGAACAAGTAAAACAGAGGTAGTTTGATTATATGTGGGATGCATATTCAAAAAAGAAAAGATGTATTCCATAAATCATACAAAGTATACAAGGCAGATACTGGGTTGTATATTTGTTTACACAAAACTATATCAATTAATCTGACCTGATCAGGTCAAATTATATATGACAGTGTTCATTCAGCAAGTAAATTAAACATCCCAAAAACAAAGCAAAAGAGGGGGAAAAATTAAAAGGCATGCAACCAGCATTTGCATGACGAATATCATCAGCTCTCTCTCTGTGTCTTTAAAACATGTTTGCTTTAAAAAAATCACAAGCACCAGTTTTCCAATTTATGTCAAGTAACTCAGCTTGAGCCAGACTACACGCTTGAGATGGGATCAGTCTTCCACAAGGACAGAAGTATTTTACAGAAAACTACAGAAAAGTTTAATTCTATTGAACAAAGCTCCAAGTAATAAAAAAGTTACTAAAATTTAACATATATACATTCCAGACAGTAATAACTGAACCCATAAATTCCTAATATTGTGTAATCCATTGAGCCCTGGTCTATAAACACTGATTCCACCTATTAAACATATTTAACTATGACGGAGCATGAATTTGATAACAGTGTGGTATGGCAGTAACAAGAGCTTCATTATGAGCTGGACTTAAAAGGTTGTATGACTTCAAAGGGGGCAACATATCTAGGGTGTCATTTCTGAGCTCGACCCTATGATGGACTGATAATGTCTTGAGGGTAAGTGGAATACAGTGAAAAACTTGATTGAGAGAATTATTCAATTTCTGACCTCACTCAGTTTTTAAAAATTTGTCCAGCCTAGTTTCAATGTCATCAATAACAAATGTTCTGTTAAAGCTACTCATCAATGAGTTTATGGTTGTGCGCAGAACGTCCGAAAAAGACACAGAATGTGACATCACCTACAAGAGGCTGGTACCCACAAAGTCATCATACAGCACTGCTGGTATTCAGTTCTCAGGTCTAATTCTATGATAGTGAAGCCTCCATCTGGGAAAGCACTCAAATAATAACATTGATAATTTCTGTGATCACAACATTTGAATTTTTGGTGGAATGGTACAGCCCAGAAAACAGCACTGCCATTAACAACAAGGCCTTGTTTAAAGACAAGTCAGCAGAATCCTCCCCTTATGTCTGCCTGCACCCTGAAACCCTCTGATTGAGGAACAAGCTATAACAACTATAGATGCTTCCAATATCTTCAGTCAAACATCTACCAGCTGATTAAAAACAAAGAGAATAAGAAAATACCAAAATGAAAAATGCAACAGAAATCAAACCAAAAGGCTCTGAAGCACAGATGTTAATGTCCAGCAAAAACAAAATGTGATTGTCCAACTGGAAATCTTTTGAATTGATCTGACAAATCTGGCTCCAAATAAATACCTTCAGTTTTATATTCCTCTCCATCGTGGGTAGAGGGATCTATGTGGAGAAAAGCAAACTTTAATGCATTTTAGTGGTATTAGAGAACTGACAAATGAAGTCCATGCAAACCTGCCCAGCACTGACCATTATTCAATGACTAAAGCCTCACTGTGGGTGCTGAGAGAACATCACTACCTCAAAAGTAACATACTGTACTCACTGTATCAGCGTACTTTTTCTGTGAAAGCCATGTGAAATACATTCTTGATCCTTTTGGATGGGGTACAACGTTTCTGGCACCGTGAGCCTTACTTTGATCAACACATGGGCCAACTCATAGTCTCTCATGAAAGACGTACTGACAATGACAATCCTGAGACTGACTTCAGCATGCAAACCCTTTCTCAGTAAAGATATAAACATCTGCACAACATATTAGATGCATGTAAGTGCTACAGCAAGCTTTGACAAATCCAAGGTATCACAATGTGCACAAAAGGCAAGCTTTAGACAGTAATATTAACGACAGCTACCTGTAAGAGCCGCCTGGAATCACAACAATGATTCAAACCATGACGTAAAGAATAAGTGTCGCAGTTCACATTCGAGATCAACTGACTATCTAATCATGAACAGATCTACGAGAGACAGACTTGAGACCACAGATTTTAACTGGCAATAAGATGTGAGCTGCAGCTCAGAAACGTCGTCAAATTCAATACATTTAAATCCATCCAGACGAGTGTTTTCGCTTTGTAATAGCCATCCATAGCAATGCTTCAGAAAAATGCGCATGACCATTCACATACACTGGGCAGGTGCATGCCAGTATAAGCAGGAAGCAGGTCGTGTCAATTTCTGCCCGAAGATGCTGAAACACAACCCAGACTAAAAAACTGAGCCAGAAATGTATCAAGAATTGTCCATTTAAAGGTCTGTTATTGACAGTGTATTAATTTGGAAATGATGGTGGTCTGATGGTCTGCAACAAACTGAAAACTGCTGCAGTAAACTACAGTAAAATATAGCGCACTAATAGTATAGTTCTATGATATGAAGGTTTACAGTGCAAACACTATACTTCATCTGACAGACAGCAGGTAATTTTATTTGTATAACTTTGATGCAATATGTGCAGACTGTTAGATTTACACTCTCTTGGCTCAGATCTCGGGCAGTTGACCACCAGATTTTTTTTTAAAGGGCCAGTGTGTAAGATACAATGAAAGGGAGATTCTACGAAATTGTATTTCTGACCTTCATTCTTTAGAAGTTACACTGAACATTTTTATCTTAAACCTAATAATAATCTGTGTTAACATGTTTGAAAACCGGACACAGACAAAAATATTTAAAGAATACTTAAGTCTGCTATTTGTATTCAGCCTTCTGAAGCTGTGAGCTGTTAACTGCTGCTTTTGATTAAGGATAGAAAGAAGTAAAAATAATTTTATAGCCTCAGGTGCGGGCAGATGACAAGATAAACCCATTCAAGTTGCATGAGAACTTAAATTCTTCTATTCATTATCTTCCTGAAGGTGTGTGTGGTACTGAAAATGTGCTACTATTCTTAATGAGTAAACATTCCGCCATCATGCAACTATCTATGTGAAAATTCTTATTTATGGTTGGCTGTCCTTTTCATTACATACGCTGTTGTTGCTCCATGGCAAGCTTGCATTTGTAGTAGCTGAAGTATTCTCCACCAAAGAGGAAGGAGAACTTTGGGTTGTCCTTCTGTTTCTCCATAGTCATCTTTTCAAATTCGGGCCCATTGCGAGCAACAAACTGGGCCAGTTTGTCAATAACATTCCTCAGCTCTTGATCTGAAATGGTGAAAAAGACAAATGCATAGTCAGCACAGGGACAGCTGATCTGTCAAAAGCAGCAATGAGGAAGAATATAGGTTATTGAGACACACAAAGCATTGATTGTAGTGACAAATTAAATTTTCTGACATTTTAATTCTGACAATTTAACCTCTCTTTTAACAGTGTTACAAGAGATTTAATGAATTGTCTCATCTACTGCAAGCAACAAAGGATTCTCTGTGATTCTCTGTCAATGAGAAGGAACATCAATACATCCAAAGAAAAGTACATCTAACTTTTTTCCATTGAGTGTGTTTTGATTTATACGTATCCACCTTAAACACATACTGACTGTGTGATACGTGGTTTGAGTGCTATACTGTAAATAAGACCTGTATCTGTGTGAGTTTCCTGACTAACACTGACTCCATATCGGACTCACAGCGAGTTATCATAACATAGCCCTACAAGATAAAGGAGAGAGATCACAAAATATCTTTGGCCGGCAGTTCAACTAGAAAACTCAATAGAAGCACCAGCCATTTAGCCGGCCATCACCGTATTGTTCACACATTAAAGTTCAACGTGCTAAACGGTGCAGGTGCACACAGGAACCGGTCTGAGATCAACATTCAGCTACTGGTGTTTCTGGAGTTAGCTGTAATGCTAATTGAACCAGTTAGCTGTGTTGGTACCATGGTTGCTAGCTAGCGTTCAGAGGAAAGCACACACTGCCGCACCGTCACCGCTCACCTTCGGGGGCACTGGGGATGTCCATGTTTGACTCGTGTTCCAGCGAACCTGCCGGACATAAATGTTCGCTCCCGACACCAGGCACCAGGTTTTGTGTTTCAACAAATGGTTTGTTAAATGTTCAGGAGAAACACACTTCAGTTTGCACTGTGGCATACACCGGAAGTATTAATGTGCAGAAACAGCGCCACGGAAAAAAAAAAAAAGATGTAAGCCGCCCACAGCGCCACCTGCGGTCAGGCGGGGATAGATGTTTTGTTCTACTTTCCACTTCAGAGATATGAAGAGAATGGTCATTTTTAAATTACGCTTTTATTATTAGATCTCACAATAATCATAGAGCCCACATCATGGCTGACAGTTTGTATCTGACAGGATATATAACATGTCAAATATCAAGCCATTAATAGCACTGAAACACTTTAAATCAGTCCATGAGTAACAAGTGCAGCCATATTCTGAAATCCAGTTTTGTTCACCAATAATAAATTACTTGCAAACAACTAATACTTACTGTAAATACAAGAACACAATATATAATGGAAAAGTAAATTAATTAAAAGTTCTGAAATTTAGTTACATTTTACACACAAAATGAGATAATCGTTCTTCAAAATATGAATAAGGTTTTTTTAGCATGCTTTTTTCAAGTGAAGCACAGCAGGTTGTATATCCAGGTTTAATAATAAGTAATAAGTAAAATAAATAGAACTAATAAATAAAAACCTTATAATAACCACAATAATCTTGATGAACATGTGAAAAGATTTGTAAAGGAATCAACGCTTTTTTTATTGTAAATTTGTAGATTTAAGATCCGCAAATTATCTGACTCCCTCAAATTGAGATGCTCCTCAGAACTGAAATGAAATCAAGTGCACTTTGATCTTTTTCATAATAACTTTATTTCATGAACTCTTTGTACAGCATACGTGTTATTTTACAGTAATCTCCCTCCTCACAGTTTGGGTGGTCCAACAATCCTCCATCCCTCCACCTTGCCGACTTTAGTGAAGAAGGCCAATGTTCCCAGACAAAGACAAGCTGTTGTACCCGTCATAGCACTGTGGGCTGGAGAGGGACACACGCAGCATTAATATGGATCAATTGAAAAAAGATTGGGAGGACACAAAATCAAAAAGAAGCTCATCCAACTCTATCACTCCACTGACATAAACATACTGGACATGATATGCTGCCAGAAGAGATACTTACTTCTGATTCCCAGGAAGATTCCAGAGGAGCAGCCCCCTACGAAATAATTAAATGGGTCTTCTGGAGCTTCACGGAACTGAGCAGTGAGACAAGTGGCCATACCAAATATAGCCCCCAACGTGGCTGATAGAACAGAGAAAGACAGCAATGTAAGCATTTTACAGTTTAATGCACAAGCATGTAATAAGGCAGCAAGTCTAAGTGAGTAATTAAGTCCCTTGTTTCCAATTCATAGCACCGGTAGTAGTTATAGAACAAAGCGTGTGCTGATGGCAGACACATCAAGTTAATTCTTAATTCTTACACTCGCATTTATAGCTGAAATTAACAGTTAAAGATAAGTGTATAACATTGGGTATTGTTTAATTTTGCATTAAATGTGCTTTAGTCCAAAACAGATAATAAAACAAGCAGAATAAAAAAAACATTTAAGATTGTTAGTGCTGTGTTCACAGGTCAGGAGCAAGATGTTTAACATTACTGGTGTAAGCAAACCTTTAAAATATCAACAACGTCAACAACATGTGATAAACACATTTCAACAGTGTTAGTCATTTGTCATTTTCATGATTTTTTCCAGTGGAACTAGACCTCTTTTACAATATTATCAATGCAGGACACTTAAGACCACGCAGCTCTTTACTTGACTAGTATTAAAACGTACCCATGCTGACAGTCGTGTTGGCCACCTTCTTGGCCGTTGCTAACCCAGCATTAGGGTCGGATGCCACTACGTGATAGGCCGAACCAACCAGGCCTGTAGAAAAACACACAGAAAAACACATTAACAAAGTTAGTATCAACAATAGGCCACACAGAGCTGAATATGGAAACAAATATAGAAAGCATCACACTGAACAATGTCTGGGATAGACTGCTGAAGTCAGACTTAGTCTTACTGATCAGATCACATACACCAATATAACTGTTGGAATGGCGCAGGCCACAAGCTCTTAATCAGTTTTATGCAGGAACATAAAATAGGCATTAAATCTGACCAAATCTGCAGCCTAACAGTTTACACACACTCACAATAGAGACCATGGTCCTGTCATTCAGCTGTGGCATTTGATTTGTTGCTAAACCAAACCTGATTGAGTGCAACATACATTTGACTCACTTATGCATCGAATCTGCAAACATTACACAATACAGGAAAACATGTAAATGGGACCTAAACCAACAGATGTATTGAATGTATTCACAAATGTTTGCGAAATTAAATCTTACATTTCTGATTTTATTTTCACATAATACAACAAATTAACATTAACTAAAACAATCTCACGCCATAATAAAGAGGCTAAACTCTGCTCATACATTGGGCCAGCCATTTGAAAATACAGTCACACGGTGACAACTCTGAGATTAGCAAATTAGATGAGAATTAACGTGACATTAGTCAAATAAAACATAAAACGCCGTTAGTTCAGTCTGTGTTATGATCTGAAAGCATCTCGCTTTTACAGCCAGTACCAGGCTAACCAGCTAGCTCAAACATGCTAGCAGGTTAGCCTGGTTCAACATATTGCGTTCACGGCCCGGCACGACTGTTTACATCGACAACCTGCACGGCACAGAACTGGGTTTGATTAGTATTAATATATTTACCCAGAGCTGTGGCCATTTTGGTGGCTATCCATGTTTTTTGGACGCAGTCTGTGCCCTCTGGTATGTCCCAGTAGCCCATCTCTGCTTTAGCAAGGACACACACTTACGGAAGTGTCGTGACAAGCACCGCTCTATGCTTTGGGTGGCGGGCAGCCCGGTTTGTTGCATTACTGCCACCTACTGGCTGGAGTAGTTAGGGTTGAATAAAGCCAGAATAACACACTTTTCCTGTTTCACAGTGAGTTTAATGTCTTTCTCTATTAAGATTCTATAACGTCACATGTATTATTTTTGGTTAATTTTTATTTTATTTACATTTGTTATATGCATTAAGAACAGCCAAGTTGACCCAATACTGGTTTGTAATGTTTCCTGTTTCAGTATTTATGTGACATTTATCATTTTAACTAGAACAACATAACAAACTCAGTATCTGTATTATCATCATTCACAACTTTATCAAAAATATTCGCTATTAACTAATACAGCACTGTGTTTTTTCATCAGGGAGGGGATTTGGCTGCAGAATGTAAGATTGTAGAAAAATTCAGAAAAAAAGTTAACATAAGTTAACAGAAACAGAGCCAGAACCAGCATCACCTGTGGGTCAAGCATAGATGGTTTGTTTCAAGTCTGTGTACAGGATTAAAATGTATTACAAGGATAATCAGCCTGGAAATTATTTATTCATTTCACTGCTGGATAATTCAGATTCAACATATGTTTTATACATGTATGATATATCTTAGAAGAAGTCAAGAGTCACAGTAATACTCAATATCAGAGTATATCTATCCATATAAAATGTCATTACACTGGGTTGTAATCACCCTGTTGGAATCTTCTGCAGGAATCCCTTAACTGGAGGGAAAATAGCCCAAGTTAAACACACACCATACACACATGGAATCTTCAGGGGAGAGTGTTTGAGGCTTGTTGCTTCTGCATTGCTTCACTGTATATGAGATCATTTCTTCTTCCAGAAATGGCTATATTTGTCAGCCTCAAAATCATCTTCATATCGGACTGGTGACTCAATTTTCATCTTCTTCACTTCCCTCTTTTTCTGTCGTGCTCGGCGCTCCTCTTCAGACAGAGTGGATGGGCAGACTGGCAGCTTTCAAAACACAGAGACACAAATATTAATCCATTATACAAACATGTTACCACTGTGGCTTGGAGCTTTATAAAGAGTCCCATTAATAAGTGTGTACAAATAGTGACATCTATAAGTGATGTTGCATCTCACCCTCCCCTTCCAAAGAGAGTGAGGGCGAGCACCAGCACTCACCATGAGGATGCGCCTGGGTTCTGTGTATCTGATGTTGACTGTAGATCCGTCAGGTCGCACCAGAATCACCGGGTACAGCCTCTCATACCTCTGCCGACCACAGCGCACCACCGACGTCCTGTTCGAGTTCAGCTGGGCTGTGTGAGTGTGTAGGGGGGACACTGTCCGCGTGAGCACGGAGCAAACACCCCTGAGAGGGCAGGCGCGCACACACATGCACAGAGAGGAGGAGAGACAGAGTAAATGTGGCATACGTCACTGTTAAGTAGCATTTATCCCCGTTAGCCTTGCTGTGTGTTAGCTAATGTGTCATATTTCACAACAAGTGATTAACATTATGCGGGTTCCTCTCCAACGAATGCGAGGGTTTTAATATTGAGCATATTGAGTTCGTGTCGTTGTTCGAATACGGACAAAGAAACGTGTCTGTGGCTCTTACCGCGGTAACAGAGGAGAACACAGCCTCGACAGGAACATGTTGACAGCTGCGAGGATGGAGCCTCCGCAGTCTGCCGGACAGGAAGTACTCCAAAGGTCAAACCTGTGGAGTTCACTCAGTCAGCGTCCCGCTGAAACCAGGCGCAGCGCAGCATAGTTCCGGCCACCATTCGCGTGTAGGCACCACAGAAGGGCTCGATGGTCTTCTTTCTCGTTTTTGGGTCAGATTTTTATTTTTAGCCAACCATCGTTAAGGCTCGCGAGCGCCATTTACTTTATTGGAGTGTGAACCAGCCTGTCATAAAGAAGTTTCCATTATTGAGATATGTTATTTGAATTTACTTAATCCTCCATTGTCAGCACAGAAGTAAATTCATTGTGTTTAACCAAATGCGACTTTCCTAAAATATATATTTTGACTCTGTTATTTTACCTCAAGAGTAAAGAAAAGCATTGTTTGTTAGTGGGTAAGCGGGTCATCCTCAAATGTCTGCATTCTAATGTGAGTATACATTTTTAACTGTATACAGTTTGATTAGCTTTAATAGAAAACAGCTCGAACCAGCATGCGCCCTCATTTCTAAAGCGCCTCCTGACACCATTACAGCGTCCAGTCTGTGTCATCCAAACAAGACGAGGTTCGTCTCGTGACCAATGCGGAAGTAGGGGGACGCCACAGCTGCATTAAGTTAGATCTTTGTTCTTGTTCACATCCAGTTTGTGTTGCGCTCGCTTCAGTCGCAGCCCTCCTGTCGGGTGGTGTTTCCCCCCCGAGTCCGAGTGGAGAAGACCACGAGCTGAGGACGTTCACTGTGAGTTCTGTTGTCAAACCTCAACTTGTTGTTAAACAGACGGTGACTACTTCTAATTAAGCCTTTGTCTTGTTTCTCTGTTAAACTGGTTTTATGTTAGTCTTTATTCTATGTGTTGCTTTTTTTTCTTTTTTTTTACAAAAGTAAAAACATGTCATTCTGAAACCATAAGAGAATAAAATATTTAAAACACTGATGAGGACCTGTGCAGAACACCACTCTGTTACACTTCATTGTATTACTTCCACTTTACAGTATGTAAGACGCATTATAGTCTTGTCACATCATTGTATTACCTGTAATAGTGTTTTATATTCATACATTATTAACTTTATTAGATCATTTGATAGGATATATCCTTTATTTGCATTGTGTGCACTAGGGAAACCAGGAAGGATGAATATAATCCACCTGTTTGTTGACATCAGCTGAGGATCAGAAGCCAACAGTTCAAATATTAGTTGTGAGTAGACACTGACAGTTGTTAACAAGTTACTTATTTGGACTCTTAGTTTGTGTAAGGGAAGACATAAATGGAAAGGGGAATCATATTAGTGTATTAAGCGTTGAATGTGTGTGAGTGCTGAGATGTGTTGTGTGTCTCTTGTTCTTTAGGCAGGCAGCGCCCATTATTTTTGCAGAGATGGTTGGACGGGGCTGGGCCAAGACGTGGTTATCTGTACAGCTGCTGCTGCTGTGGACGCTGCCCAACGTCTCTGGTGACCAATTCTTAATGTCTTCACTGTAAAGTCATGCTCGGTCACAGTTTGTGTGTGTTGCAATTTGATCACGGTGAAGTGACTAGCTTTTGATTAAATATGATTTATGATCATTCCATGCGTACGACAACCAGGAGACTTGTTTGTGAGCATCTTGGGTTGATAGCTTTTTGTTATTGTCCTTCTTTGTCCTACAGGCTGCACAGTGTATTTGTTCGCTCCTGCTGCCCTCACTCTTGAGAAATACTCTACAGCTGATATCACCATTAATTCCAGGTAAAGAGTCTACAAAAAGGTTTATTCACATTTAACTGGGGCTAAAATATCTGCTGAGGTTACTGTTGGATCTAGTCGTTATTGCTTGGATGAACACAAGGAACTAATTTGCTAATGTTCTAAAGCTGCTGCCAGAACCAGTGTTGTTCTGACTGAATGTTTGTGTCTGTCTCCAGTTCCCCTGTCAACCAGTCCACTGTGATTCAGTTCAACATCACCTACAGCTCCAAGTCCAACTACACATCTATAATCACACTGCCTGAGCAGGTAACCTATCAGACCAAACTCAGTCTGGTTCACATGTATTTGGACAACTTGTAATTTTGCCTCTGTACGCAACTATGACGGATTTGAAAGCAAACAAGATGTGACTGAAGAAACAGACCTGCAGCTTCAGTTCAAGAGGGTCATCAGAAATACCTCCCGGTCATGTTGTTGTTCTTGTTAAGGTGTTGCTCCCAGCTGAAGCTACCTCAGTCAGTTTCAATGTGACGGCGCGTGATGTCGGTCAGGTGACCACGCACCTGCTTTGCAACAACACTGACTTCAGCAGGTGGGTATCAGCACAGCGACGGCACGTACCGACACAAGTCTGCAGGGACAGGTTCACATCCAATTCTGACCTCAGTCAAACAGTCGATCAAATGTATTTGCCCATATTCACTAATCACAATGTGTCTAATAGGGCTTTAACAAGCTGTGACATACTCTGTGAAACTTAACCCTCAGCAAGAGTGAGGCAAAACTACCAAAAAAGTGCAATAGATTTAATGGAGTTGTTTTAATAGAAAAGTCCCTGCCTCAGCCACAAGGAACAATTTTAGCAGTACAATAGCTTTGTGATGATTATTTTACTGAACTGTGCCCACCTATTCTTAGACTTGCCTCTTTTTTTAACATTTCCTGTCAGTCCACTGCTCCAGCATGAATCACAGAGTTAACAGAATAATAAAATAATGTTTGTTGCGTTTTAAATAATAATCCTACGACCATGGTACAGTTCACAATCCCCTGACTGTTTCTCTTCCCGCTTGTTGGTCAGGATCCGTTTCATGGTGATCCATAGCAACATCCTGTTCGTAATCAACCAGGTGATTGGCTGGATATACTTCCTGGCCTGGTCAGTGTCCTTCTATCCACAAGCCTGGGAAAACTGGAAGAGAAAAAGGTAGCTCCTCTTCAATATTTTCTCCATGTAGAAACACTGTACATGAAGTAACTGTACAAGAATAAATGTGAAAAACAAATGGCTTCTGGCTATTAATGCAAGCATATTTGTCTTCAGTGTTGTAGGTCTCAACTTCGACTTCCTGGCTCTCAACCTAACAGGCTTCATCGCCTACAGTGTCTTCAACATTGGGCTGTTCTGGGTGCCATATATAAAGGTATCCGCCACACACTTTACATTAGTTATTACACACTGCTAATTATAAATAATTGAAGGTCACATGATTTGTTTCTGTGTGTCTGCCCTGCAGGAGGAGTTTCTACAGAGAAACCCAGACGGAATTAACCCTGTCAACGCCAATGACGTCTTCTTCAGTCTCCATGCTGTCCTGCTTTGTTTGGGGTATGTTGTCCAGGCTGCCATGTATGAGGTGAGCGACTGACGGATGGATGGTGAATGACGGATCAAATGGTTCCTGTATGGCATAATCAAAAGCATAACCAAAACAATTGTGTTTCAGAGAGGCGGTCAGAGGGTCTCCTGGACGGCCCTGTGTTTGCTGCTGGTTGCCTGGACGTTTGCTCTGGTGAGCTTGTTTGTAGCTGTAGCAAAACAGATCACCTGGCTGGACTACCTCTACTATTTCTCCTACATTAAACTCGCTGTCACTCTGGTCAAATACGTGCCTCAGGTGAGACGCATTCATGCACACCTGTGCGTGCACGCGGGAAAATCCACTGATTTAAAAACAAGGTTTTGCTGATTCCGTGTTTGCTGACTGAGTGGGTGGTTTTGTGGATGCGTTTGCAGGCGTACATGAACTTTAGAAGAAAGAGCACTGATGGGTGGAGTATTGGCAATGTGCTGTTGGACTTCACTGGAGGAACCCTCAGTATTCTACAGATGATTTTACAGTCTTACAACAACGGTTAGTCCTGTTTTTTGTGAGTGAGGGGCGTGACATTTGATCAGTTCATCTACACTCACTTGCCTCACACCTTGTGACTGACTGCACTGTGTCTCTCCTCAGATGAGTGGCTGCTGATATTTGGCGATCCCACAAAATTCGGTCTGGGCTTGTTCTCCGTGGTGTTTGACATCATTTTCATGATTCAGCACTACTGCCTCTACAGGCACCAACCACGGTATGAAATGGTAACAGAGCAAGAAGACAGCTGACTCACTGCTGATGGACAGACTGCTTAGAAAGGTAATCACAAAGGAGCACTGGACGAATGAGCACGCGCCATTGACCACCAGATGATTCAAGTAACCGGAGAGGAGGAGTCAGGGTGGTTGTCATCTTAGATATGTAGGGAAGCAACCTCTGACCTCCAAAATATCTCAGGATCATCACTTTTTTTTTTTTTTACCACTGTATGAATTTACTTTGAAAAAGAGATAAATCAATGTACCGCTTTTATTAAATTCAATCACGTGTACGCTGTCAGTTGTGTTTGTTTAAGGACCAATTGTTCTAACTCAACACAGCCCACTGCCAAAACAACAGTCTAATCTGTGTACATGACTTATTTATATACGCTACTTGTATACCTTGTGTCATGGATATCTTCCGTAGGTATTTAATAACATGGCAACATCATACCTTTAACAGCTCATAGTACCTTTTTTCTCCATTGTTTTATTTCTATCAGCCACTGAAATGTCCACTTTATTAGAAGGTACAAGAAGGTACAAGAAATTCCCAAGGAATCCTACCGGTGTGGCAGTTGTACCTGGAGCTGTAATGACACAGCTATAGTTGTATATACTATAGCTGTCCAGATATCAGTCGGTTACAATACATAAAGTATCATTAGTTACATTTTATTTACTATTTACATCCACTTTGTTATATAAATATATTACATCATTTTCAGAAAAGCTGTCAAGTCAATGCACACAAGAGCTCGATCACAATACATTGAGGTTAGAGATGGGGGGGGGGGGGGGGACC